>CM033325.1:40862396-41462396 GCA_019359835.1 Pharus latifolius
AGACTCTATCAGCAGCTCATAACTATGTATTTTCTTATCGGAGAATACAAGGAAAGTGGTGGGTTTGGAGTTACTGTGCCTCCCCTTTGATGTATGCTCAAATTCCATAGCACGGGACGAGTTTTTTGGACACAAATGGAACAAGGTAAGAATTACATTGTATCACTGTTTAGATCGAGCACCTTTATTGCATACAATTTTCTATGAGCATAATACTGGCCATTTATATAGCAGCGCTGCACTTGGCGTACTAATACTCAAAAGCCATGCCATTTTTGTAAGCTCATACAAAGTAATGACAGAAAAAAGGAACCGTTGCCTACAACATTTCGGTTAAGTTGTTCGGCGAGCATTTTTTTTTTTTTGGCTGGAAGGAACCCTCACGGCTAATGAAAAATAATGGCAAATACCTATTTCAAATTTCAGGAGCGGCTTACCTCTTTGTTAAAAAAGGAAATGTTGATAATGTAGCCTTTGCGGTGATGTTGCTGATCTGTTCTTTTGATAATCATCAATGATGTTTTTGGCCTCAGCTCTATTGAGTATTACGAAGAATTCAATGTTGTCTGTTGTTTTATAAGTGTATACATTAAGATCATCCAGATTTTGTGCTGCCTATCGTTTTGTAATTTTATCTGCTCGATTTAGGGAATACTTGATAGTTGATATAGGGTACACTAGAATTTTATGTGCCAGATAGGGCTTGAAAGATGGGCCATATTCGGGTGTAATCTGCCAAACTTCCGTATTGGTGGCCTAACTTACAGATTTCACGGAGCCAACGTAAAACATGCACATGATACCAACGCTTCAGAAGGCACAGATCGTGACGGCGAGCCACAGGCGCGCTTACACAGCTAGTTCACTCATACTGCGGTGGTTGGTGCACCTGCACCAATGGTCGTAAGTCGTTAATCCCCTTCAGAAATTAACTTTTACCCGGTGTTCTATGCACCATGGTGAGACTATTACGTAGCTCCGCTCCTGCCAATCATCGGAGAAGTTGACCTTTTCTTTATATTTCGGAATTTTAGATGGAACTGCTGTAAGGCTTTGTGATGTTTAAATGCTCCCTTTAGTTTTGGAATTTTTTTTCCGAATAACCCATTCAAAAAAAATAATTTCAAAACTGGTCTGAAACTTTTTAAAATTTGAAAAATGACCTTCAGTCGCGTGTTATGGGCCACGATTGAACTTCAGTCGCTATATAGGATAGCGACTGATTGCGTGGCAGGGCCCGAGGCCCAGCTCAGCTTTCAGTCGCTATCTGGGATAGCGACTGAAACAATTAAAATAGAAATGGGGGTGGGATTCGAACCCTGCCCACCCGCACGGGAGAGAGAGGCCGTGACCAGCTGAACTTCGAGACTTTTCTGTTATATGTTACACTTTCACGTAGTAGTAGTTTAATACTCGCAGGAAAACTTAAAAACAAAACGAGGCCGAACGGGTTCCGTGGATCCTCGAATTCAAAAAACCTAAACCTAAAATACACCTCCTCCGCGGCCGATCTCGCCGTCGACGACCACCTCACGGAGCACCGCCACCCCACGGAGCACCACCTTGCCACGGAGCACCGCCGTTGTCGCCGTCGACAAGCAACCCGAGCTGCGCCTCGCCGCGGAGCGCCACTCCTCCCATCGTCGTCGTCCTTCGTCGCCGCTCGCCGCCACCATTGTCGCCGGCCAGTGTCGATCGAGGGAGGAGGAAGTGGGAGAAGGAGAAGGAAGGGGGAGAAGGAGGAGGAAGGGAAAGAAAAAAGGAAAAAAAAAAAAAGGCAGTGAGGAGGAGGAGGAGGAGGAGGAGGAGGAAGAAGGAGGAGGAGGAGGAGGAGGAGGACGAGGGGAGGAAAAAAAAAAGAAGAAGGAGGAGGAGGAAAAAAGGCAGGGAGGGGAAGAAGAAGAAGAAGAAGGAGGAGGAGGAGGAGGAGGAGAGGGAAAAAAAATTCGGGAGAAGAAGGAGGAGGAGGAGGAAAAAAAAAGGCAGGGAGGAGGGAAAGAAGAAGAAGGAGAAGGAGAAGGAGAAGGAGGAAAAAAAACAGGGGAAGAAAAGAAAAAAGGGCAGTAAGGGAAGAAGAAGGAGAAGAAGAAGGAGGAGGAGGGGAAAAAAGGCAGGAGAGGAAAAAAAAAGGGCAGTGAGGGAAGAAAAAGGAGAAGGAGTCACTCCTCCCGTCGTCGTCGTCCTTCGTCGCCGCGAATTGTTGTATTCCGGATTTCAATGTACTGAGGATTTCGACGATTACTAAGGTGCATATTCGGTAACTCGTAGCTAATATTGAAATGGAATTATTTGCATTACTCAATTCTAATCAATTTGGCCAAAGTATTATTTACATGAACAGAAACCGAAGGAAGGGATAAGTATTATTTACATTACTCAATTTGTCCAAAGTTCCACCAACACTTCTACAACGAAAAAGAGTAGATAATTAGACATAAACCAAATATACTAAATTCTAAAAGTTCTGACCAAATTGCCGGGTATATTCATGACAGTACATAAAATAGGCCAGGTTCATTGCATAAATAGACTAGATTCATTGAAAACCACCACCTTGTTGTACTGGAATGCATATCAATCGAATGATGCATAAGCATCAGGTAGCGGATATATAAAGCTGTCCAAGGTTCTATTATTTGCTAGTACATGTTAATTCATTCAAGACTTCCATGTGAATGCAAAACCTTTTATACTGTGCATTTCAATTACATATGCATATATTATGTTAACTCACTACCTAGTTTGTATATATGCACACACTGAAACATGTTATATCCAATTAAAAAAAGATGAAGTCCCTTTAGTATTTTTATTGATCAGTTGTATTGTTTATCAATCAACTGTAATAAACATGTTTTTTATATTGATTATTTAGTATTCAATTGTACTAAAATAAGAAATAGATATTGAATTATTTACATTGATTATTAACTTAGGACCTTTTTGGATACACATAACTTGAAAATCGTAGTATGTGAAAACCATAGTTATGAAATTGTGTGGTTTTAGGCAAAAAAATATATTGTCCTGTTTTGACCTGATACGGAAAGTAAATATAATTAGGTTATGGAGCACCCCACAACGGTTTCTGTTTATTATGGTGATGGTTTAATTCGTAATGGAGCAGACGGTGATGATCTGAGTGCGTGTTTCCATGTATATGGTGAAATGTCACAACCACAGTTAATGTGTTTCAATGACTTGAAGATGTGGATAATCAGTTTGTTGCAACTGAATCCTGCGAGGGATACTGTAAGGGTTGAGGGCCTGCTGCCGGAGGGAAAGAAATGGGTACTTAAGAGACTTAAAGGCGACAAATCGTGGGGCTCGTTTGCACGTCTGGTGACAAATCCAGACAATGGTATCAAAGTCTTTATACTTTACATAGAAGTTGTAAGCATAGATAGTTCGGAAGGTAGTCATTCCATTGGAGGACCAAGTTACATTGGTAATCTCAATACTGCCAGTGGCAGTGGCAGTGGCAGTGCAGCTATGCCAACTGAAAGAGGCCCGCCGATAAATCTGTTTGGTGACCATCAAGCGGACGCAGGTGATGAACTGCCCGAAATAGAGGCGAATTTCAACGAGGAGGAGTACACCGATCCGTCAGATATGTACGAGTCTCCCGCGGAACCCAGAGGACAGCAGGATCCTATAAATGAATGGAATGATCCATCATCTTTGATGTCAGCTGTGGTCCCTGGAGATCTAAATTCGCAATGGTCTTTCAATGAAGCAACCGTCCAGCTTAGACAGTTGTTTCGGACGAAAAACGATGCGAAAAAAGCCATCACTACATGGGCTGTTGCACTAAATAGACCATTCCGAGTTGTTAAATCAAATCCGAGCTTGTGGACTGTGAAGTGCCTGGTTGATAATTGCCCATGATATGTACGTGTGACGAAGACACAAGATGAGCCTTTCTTTCAGGTGACTAGAGTTGTGGAGCACAGATGTCTGGCGGAGGGCATGTTGCAGCAGCATCGAAATATAAGCTCCAGTTTTGTTGCCAGTATGATACTATCCATCGTAAAAGAAAATACGGCAATGGCACCAAAAGTGATTATTGCACACGTCGCCGAAAAGTACGGCTACAAGATCAATTACGGAAAGGCATGGAGGGTGAAACAAAAGGCGCTTGAGGAGCTTTTCGGGACATATGTAGAGGCATATAACTTCGTACCAAGGCTCTTTCGGCATATATGTCAAGCAAATCCAGGCACAATTACCGAAATCGTTGATACACCGGCTATCGGTTCAGATGGTATTGTCGTACCAGAGTGCATGGTATTGCGCAGATTTTTCTGGGCATTCCAGCAGTGTGTTGCATCTTTTACGTACATGAGGCCCGTTCTTTGCATCGACGGAACATTCTTGACTGGGAAGTATCAGGGGACACTGCTGATGCTGTGGGAACTGATGCAAATGACCAGCTTCTCCCCGTAGCATATGCAGTAGTCGAGGGGGAGAACTATAGCAGCTGGTTGTGGTTTTTGGGGTTACTGAAGAATGGGGTGGTGAAAGATCGGGAGCGTGTGTGCATAATTCACGATAGAAATAAAGGAATGCTGAGTGCAATTGAATACATGCAATCTGGAGTGGATCCATCTCTAACCTGGAATGACTTGCAGAGTCGTTGGTGCTCTCGGCATCTGGGTGCAAATTTTCATACTCGTTTCAAGAGTAGGCGCCTGATGCAGCTGTTCAAAAGACTTGCCAGACAGAATCAACAGTCCAAGTTCACAGCAATATGGAAATCACTGGACGAGAGTACTTTGAAGCTGAACCACGAGCAGGGCAGAGCCGAGACTGAGGACGTGAGCACTGAGGGAAACAATAGGAGGCCACCAAGTTTCAGTCAATGGATCCAGCCGAAACCAGTGGAGAAGTGGTCATTGCTGCACGACACAGATGGGGCACGGTACGGCATTATGACAACAAATCTTGCCGAAGTGTACAATTTTGTCCTGAAAGGTGTGCGATGCCTACCTGTTACCGCCATTGTTGAGATGACATTTTACCGCACAATAGCCTACTATGACAGTCGGAGTTCCGCTGCAGTAATACTTGTGCGCGACCCTTTAGTGCATTGGCCCAAGAAAATTAATGACTACCTTGAATTTCGGACGAGAAAGTCATTGTCACACAAGGTGTCCGTCCTAAGCCGGCTGAATGGAAACTATGAGGTCCGGTTACGACACAAATTCGTTCAAGGCACCTTGAGAGCCAGACGGGTCCACGAGTGCAGAATTACAAATACACATGTCGAATGTACATGTAGGAAGCCGCAGCTGCTGCACATTCCTTGCTCTCATGTCATCGCTGCCTGCGCAGTTCCGGGAATCACTCCGACGCAATACATCTCTAAATATTATAGTCTGCAAAACCTGTCTAAGACTTGGGATGGTGTCTTCCACAGATTTGCTGCGATAGGCGACTATCAGGAGATATCGCATGAAGATGGCGTCACGTGGATCCCGGACAAGAAGCTTCGTATCGGCCATGCGGGCCGACGTCGAACGAGGCGGATACACAATGATATGGATGTAGCCGAGCGTGAAGAAGGACTCCGTAGATGCACGATTTGCAGGCAGCCTGGTCACCGGAGAAACCAATGCCCGCAAGTGGCTGGGACGTCCACAGCATCGACAAACTGAAGCACTTATGTAATATTATTCCACCCAAGTAAAGTTTTATCACTTCTGTAATGTGTTACATACTCTATGTTTCTGTAATATCCAAAAACTAGGTTATTAAGTTCATTTCAAAACATTTATAAATTGGTCCAGTCTCCTAATTTTCTTAACTGCAGTTCAGTCCTTCCAAGCCCACAATTAGCCTAATTTCCCCAGATAGCTCAGAACTGCAATCAGACTGAACAGATAGGATCTCCTACCTATCCTATACAGATTTGTCTTCAGCGTCAAGATCAAATTCAGTTCCTAAGACCCAGAAACTCAACCTAATTCTGTTTTCGAAAACCAGAATACTAAAATACCCTAACTACCCTACTTAATATTTCAGCCTTCAGTTCAGATGATTCCAGAGTAGATTTCTTCTGGATTTCTCTGGAATCCTAAATCTTAATGTGCTTGCATACCAGTCCTAAAACTTCTCAGCCAAATAAGTCCATTTGACCACTTTTCGTGATTCAGTCCAGATTTCATCGCAAATCAGTCCTTTCCTATTTCCTAAAACCCAACAATATATATAACCACATACACAGTAGCAGCCAATAAACCACGGCTACAGCAAGGTAACCATTGGACCCCAAACTCCCATTTATTAGGGATTATGTTTATTCATACAAGAACTGATTAGAAGATAGTACAGCATTAGTAGCCTATGCATCAGAGATCAGGAATCATCCCTTAAACACCTGAAACCTTCAGACCATCATTGCCACATGAGATACATACCTCCAGCAGCACAATCTCAGTCATAGACATCACAAAATCATAAATCTCATACATAGCAACAATACAACACCTCACCATCTTGCACCTCTAGCCATCCCAAATCATACACACAAGCGTAGGACCAAGACTGTTAAAGTACACACAAGCGTAGCACATGTTTTCTACCGTCATTTTGCTAATCAATTGTATTTAAATTCGCTTTGGAAATGTGTTTGTGAAATTTACTATTCTGTACCATATAGACTGTTAAAGTAGACATAGCCTATCATGCATTAGATAAATTCTTATATAGAGACTTGCTGAGTACTTTGTACTCACCATTGCTTAATAACGAAAATACAGTTGAAGAGAAGCAAGAGATGAGCGAAGCAGGATCACCCGGAGTTTAGAAGGGTTACGTACTGCACTCGAGTTTTTGCCTGTGGGATGGTCTTGGAGACCAGATAAAACTACTTTCATAAAATCTAGTAGTTGGCCTTGTTGGCCTTTGTATATCGATGTGTATTAAGTCTTGACGGCCATACCTGGGGCCCACTGCAGCGGGTGGGTCCCTCACAGTTTCAATGTAATGTTTGAATGTAAATCATTAATGTAATGTGTTACATTCTCTATGTGTACCTTTTTGTACTCTTGTAATGTGTTACATACTCTATGTTTACCTTTTGTAAGTGAATGTATATTATTTCTAATGTTGGAAATGCATCTAATTGGAAAATACATGATAACCACAGGTATGGCCGACGACCAGGAGCTTCCTGAGTTGATTGCACCGCACCATCAGCAGCGGCACCGTGCTGGTCGTCTAGTACCGGGCACCGTTTTGCCCGCGCTGTACACGAGGGCACCGCGGGAGATGTGGGTTTTGGATGAGCGGTTCGCACCTCACTTACTTGAGGCGGGATTACTTCCGTTCGCTCGTATGGTCGATCGGGCACAGCGATTTCCTTTCGACCGATCTCTGATCAGTGCGCTTGTGGACCGCTGGAAGCCAGAGACACACACTTTTCACTTCAGTTTTGGAGAGCTGACTGTGACACTGGAGGACGTTAGTATGCTGCTCGGCTTGCCCATCAGAGGAGAGATATATGTTCCCACTGCGATAGACCGAGCTGCATGGCGTCTGGATTTCTTGCAGCGCTTTCAGGGGATTGGGCCAGCAGGAGGGTTCGCGCAGACGGCAGGAGTTCCCCAGGCATACCTCCGCGCTGTTCGAGATGCCGCATTCCCGGTGGGCGCTCCTGAGGAGGTATTCCGCCGTCACCTCGAGGCGTACTTACTATACTTATTTGGGTGGCTGCTGTTCCCTGGCACCCACGGAGACATCTGCGAGCGCCAGTTCGTTCAGCTTGCCAGACTTATTGCGGACTCCGACCTAGGGCAGGTGCCGCAGTTCAGTTTCGGATCGGCCGTGTTGTGCCACACATATAGGGGATTGTGTGATGCCACGAGCAGAGACCAGCCGCATTCTATATTCGCAGGGTGTGCTATACTCCTACAGATTTGGTCGTACGAGCACTTCCCGGTCGGGCGACCACTTGTGCCGCGGGATCAGTTCGCGTTAGGCCATGATATCCGAGACGGCCCGATGATGGGATGGAGGTGGGCTAGGTTGGGTTTGTGCTGGGCCACGGATCAGACACACCTCTGCTACAGTTCATACGCCATGAGCTTTGATTTGCTACTCGATGGTAACGTCATCTGGCGTCCGTGGACAGAGCAGCACATCCAGGACATCGCCCCAGCAGGCCTTTCATCTCTATGCACGCAGGATGCTGCTTATTGGCGTACCCAGGTGCTTCTTGTCTTCTCACACATGGTTGAGGGGTACTCACCTGAGCGAGTTATGCGCCAGTTCGGCCTACGACAGGATGTTCCTGTGCCGCCTCCTAGACAGATCAGACATAGTGTTCACGAGTATGTATATGCCACTTATGAATTATTTTTTATATAACTTAGACATCTATTCTAACTAAACATTTTTTTATCCACAGGCAATCGAGGAAGGGTCGACATAGGGACGATTTCATCGTTAGGCAGCAGCCCTATGTGCAGGAGTGGATGGATCATGCCCACACTCGGACGGTTGAAGAGGACAGACCTTACTGCCACAACATCCACTCTTCGTACCTGGCGTGGTACCGATCTCGCACGTTGTATAGACTGACGGGTGGTCTACCAGTGGCGAGTGCGGAGCCCATCCGTCCTTCGACCATCGACGAGCGCTTCGACCGACGCCTTGCACCGCGGGTTCACTCATCTGTAAGTACTTTACCTCCCCATAACTTAAACACCTTCGCAATTATCATCATTCCATAGTTGCATGTGCATCGTGTCTGTAGCTCGACACCATTGGAGCCATCTCCGCTGATCTAGGTGACATGGAGGTCCGGTTGCGTGATGGTCAGGACGTGAGTAGAGCAGAGATGCAGGCATTTTGTGCGGATGCCCGGCGGCGGATGGATGGGATTCTTGTTGATTTCGGAGTGCTGCTGCCGCCTCCATCATCACCGTCACCACCTCGTCCTTCTGCCCCGCATATGCCACCGGTGGATCGCCCTTCTTCGTCGCGCCCTCCACCTCCACAACCACATGTCAGTTATGATGAGGACTCTTCGGACGAAGAGGTCGACATTACTGCGCACATGGTTGCATTGGACCATGGGTTGGGTCACGACTTGCCAACTCCTGCGTGGTACCAATTTCCTATCCAGTCACAGCATCATCCTACGCAGGCTTTGTACCATACTGATGCTCCACCTCCTACACAGCCGACTCAGCATTCGCAGGCTCCACCATCCGCACAGACACCGCCTGTGCAGACACGACGCATTAGGGATCGTCATACCCCCTCTCGCTAGACACCATCCGAGTATCAGCACCAGCCAAAGAGGGGGAGGGGGAGGAGGCAATAGTTTCATGTAGGGTTTTGTTACATTTTGGGATTGCAGGTTCGAACGCGGTAGACAGATTTTGTTTGTTTTTTAGGGTTAGGGGTTCGAACGTGGCTGACGGATTTGGTTTGTTCTCTTTCTATTTAGTAAGAGTATCCCAGAAATATAATTCTTAGAAACTCCCCTCACGTCTCATTTTTGCTTTGCAAGTGCTCACATTTCTACTTTTTTTAACAAGTATTGGCAGTACCATAAGACGGCAAAGCAGTTGAACGCACAAAGAATAATCTTCTAATTTGTTCACATCAATTAGATCCCTATAAAAACGTTATAATCATAAAACAAATTTTAATTTTACACTAACAAAACATGTCTTCATAATTCCATCATAAAAATTAAGTTAATTACTTCATAAGGTATAACAAAAATTAACCGAAGTTGAGGGCAACAGGCCTATATCAACCAGACGTCTCAAAAAAAAATTATTTTCATGGACAGGGCAATGAGTTTAAGACTCTATGTGAATTTATCAAATAGTTTTTATATAAGGCTTCATTTAGATATGTTCCTTAAATAAGGGACAAAATGTACCTTAAGCACAATAGTACATCTAAAAACTTGAGACCGACAAAAAATTATAGCACAAGCGTTGCAACACATAAAGAGCATATGTATATACATAACACACAACAACAACTCTCATGCTTGCTCTTCCCAAAAAAAAAACAACAAACACAAATAAAAGTTTGACTCATTTCACTGCAATTCTTGAAATACTACTATGTGCAAGTGTATTACATAACACAAAACAAATGTAGCCCAATTGGTTACAGGCTAACACTCCCACACTTGTGACCTAGGTTCAAATCCCAGTCTCACTAATATAAATTTATTTTGTGGTTTCGGATGCATAAATAAATTTCTTCAAGTACTATTAAATATGATAATAATGTATAACAGAAAAGTCTCGAGGCCCAACTGGTCACGGCCTCTCTCTCCCGTAGTCGCTATCCCAGATAGCGACTGAAACCTGGAAACGGGCTGGGCCATTTTTCAGATTTTAAAAAGTTTCGGACCAGTTTTGAAATTATTTTTTTTTAATGGGTTATTCGGAAAAAAAATTCTTTAGTTTTGTTCCCTTTTGTATATGTGGATATTGTAAACGTGGATTGAGGCCATGTACCATGCAAGACGCTTATAGCAGGTGCTTAAGGAGAGAGAGTGCCGCCACGTCACTAAGCATCTATGTAGAAAAACTTATTTTCAATGCATAGAAGCTTGTATGGATGCTTAGCTCCTCAAAACACCTCTCTAAGCATGGATGCTTAATTAGGCACCCATACCCCCCTCTAAGCACCCAACCAAGCACCTTCTCTATCCTACATGGCAAAAAAAACCGATTTTTCTTAAGCACCTCTCTAACCACCTTGCATTGTACAAGACCTTAGTGAACTTAAAAAAAAGCTCTAGAACCAAACAAATTTTCGAGGAAACGACTAAATTTTCGCGCAGGCATACAAAGGCTGCTGCTCCTGCACATGCAGATTTCTGGAACAGAAAAGGCCAAGTGCAGTGGCAGTGAAGAGGAGGAGATGGCTCACGACGATGAATCGTTTCCTGGTTCTTGCGTCACATCCATCTGACAGATGACTGACGATGGCACGCAGCATGCCGCGGATTTCTCGAGCTCTGGCGCAGCACTACACGCAGTACCCGGACCACTCACGCAGCGCCACGTCACCCGACAACCCACCCACCCGGGACTGATGGGCATGCCCTCACCTGGGCTGCCAACCTGAACTGGCCTCACACGTGTGGACTGCCCGCCTGACTGACACCCGTCGTCTCTGAACTCATGGAGGTCGCAGCAGCAGCTGCTGCTGCATTTCATCTGCGACCTAGCAGCACGTCGCTGCCACGGGATGCCATCCCTTTCAGCAAAAGAGCCGCGCTGATGATGATGATGATGATGATGATGCTCGAGCGTTTGATGGGCCTGAAAGTGCACAAGAGTGATGAGACGGATGCAGCGAAAGGGAGCCCCCAATTATTGGTCACACAGCCGCACTTTCTACTCGTCCCTTTGGCCCATGCAGAGGAGGAGGGCATCGCAACTCGCCAAGTTCTTCACAAGTTTTTGTTCTTTTCTTTGATCCAGTAAAAGTCCATGGCAAGAGTCAGGAAAGACTATTCAATTCGCTTTGCTTTTTGCTGTGCCGTGCTGTGCCGATCGAAGTGATCGTTTCTGAAGTTCGGAGCAAATTTTCTGTGGCTGCAAATTTTTCAGAAGTGGTGATCACTGAAAGTTAGCTGCTTGGTGCGGAGATAAATCTAGAAGAGGGCTCAAAACACTTCAATAATTTGTGGGGGTCACAAGTGAGCTCGATCGGTTTGGATTGGATCAGCTCAACCCAAAACTGCGATTGCTACTGGCCTACCGTCGGCTGGAGTTGTAAGGAACAAAGGTCCGCGATATACTTTTTTTTGAAAGGACGGCAGGAGCGCTGCCATATCATTGAGAGGAAAAAGGGAGTTTATATACAAGAGAGGGGGGGGGGGGACTACTCAGGCTGGAGCAGCCACCTAGCTCTAAGGAGAGCTCTGGCCAAATGCCAGCTAGCCACGTCTTCCTCGATCAAACTACAAACGTCCTCGGCCCCCAGGGCAATATCTGTGAAGATTCTCCTATTACGCTCTTTCCAGATGTGACAGACTATGCGAATGATACGGCCATTAAGGAATTGCCGCTCTTTACTCTGCAGCGGAGCGTTCTGAGCTGTCCACCAAGCCAGAAAAGGCGCCGAGGGGCCTTCCATCTTGCTCCAAACCTCCTTGGCGAAGGGGCACTCCACGCAAAGGTGGTCGAGGGACTCGGCATCGGACATGCAGAGGGGGCAGATATTCGGGGTCGTCCAGCCTTTTAAAGCGAGGTTGTCTCTCGTGTTGAGGCGATTGTGACAAAGGGTCCAACCGAAGAAAACGCACTTGTTCACCACCTTGGCTTTCCAAACAAGCTGCGCGTGCGGCCAAGGCACGCTCCCGGCGAATTGCGCGTTGTAGGCCGACTTGGCCGTGTAGACGGCTCTAGGCGTATGTAGCCAAAGGATGGAATCGCGATTGTCAGGATCCAGGTTGATCTCTTGAAGCTTGTTCCACAGAAGCAGGAGCTCCCGCAAGGTATCTTGGTCAAGTTGACCAACAAGGTGCTGCGTCCAACGGTTGTTGTTGAGGGCGCTCGCGACGGTGATGTTCTTTCGTTTGGCGATGGAGAAAAGGTTTGGAGCGAGGCAGGCAGGAGCCTCCCCCTGCAACCAACGGTCCTTCCAGAAACTCGTGGCCTGACCGTCCCGAACGGCCACACGGGTGCAGGCCCGAAAGAGCTCATGGTCAGTGGAGTCACAAGGGGTTGGGTAACCAATCCACGGCTTGTGCGGGGCCGCCCACTTGTGCCACAACCACCGAAGCCGGAGGGCGCGGCCGAATCTCTCTAAGTCGGGGATGCCGAGGCCGCCAAGGTGTTTTGGGCGGCAACAGGTCTTCCAGTTGACGAGGCTTTGACCACTGTTGGACGAATCGTCGCCGCGCCAAAGGAAAGAGCGTCTGGTTTTGTCGATCTTCTTAATGGCCCATTTAGGGAGAGGCAGCGCCGTAAGGAAGTAGGTCGGAAGCGCGGAGAGAACCGTTTTGACGAGAGTGAGGTTCCCAGCTTTGGAGAGGAGCTTCTTTTTCCAGCTAGCAAGGCGGCCTTTCACCTTTGCAATCAGAGGTAAATAGCTGGACTTGGGAATGTTGGAACTCCCAGCGGCAGCCGCCGGCGAGTACCTGCAAGCAGCCACGAAGAAACACACACGCGAGAACTGGAACTCAAGAGACATGAGAGTTTGTGCTGCAATAAAGCCTCAGTTTTTCTATGTTCTTTCTCCTCTATTTATTTAGCAATGCATGCAACAGGAAAGTAAAACGAGCGATGGAGCGTTTCCTGCGTCGCGGATTGATCGCGTCCATCCCCACGATCCGTACGACGCGCTCACGCACTCACGCCATGGCGCGCTGCGAGTTATTCTCGCCAACGGCCTCTACGCGCACGGCATCCACAACCCGGAGCTCGCGCGCATGCAGAACCATGCAAAACTAACAACTAACCTGTTAACTAACTACTCTACGTGTACAAAGGCTTAACTAACAATCTCCCCCTAAGCCTTGCACACATGCTTGATGTCGACGAGACCGAGCTTGGAACGCAACTGGACGAACCTATCACGCCCAAGTGCCTTCGTCAGGATGTCTGCAAGCTGTTCATTGGTGTCGACTGAGTCAACTCTCACCTTGTCCTCCTCAATGCATTCTCTGATGTAGTGATATTTTGTATCAATATGTTTACTGCGATCATGGAAGACAGGGTTCTTACTGAGCTGTATTGTGGACTGATTATCAATCTTCAGTGTGATGGCGCTAGCCTCCTCTCCCCTGAGTTCTGCAAGGAGCCGCGCTAGCCAAACCCCCTGACAAGTTGTTGTTGCCGCGGCGATGTACTCAGCTTCACAAGATGACAGGGCCACGACCTTTTGCTTCTGCGATTGCCAGGTGATGATGTTGTCGCCGAGGAAGAAACTAACTCCAGACGTGCTCTTGCGGGTGTCGATGTCACCCGCGAAGTCACTGTCGCTGTAGCCGACAAGATGAGTAGCTCCCTTCTTCCTTTGGTAGTAGCAGCCGTAGTTGATTGTACTGGCGACATATTGCAGCACACGCTTCACAGCTACAAGATGCTCGGTGGTGGGCTTCTCCATGAATCTACTGACATATCCCACCGAGAATGCCAAATCTGGTCTCGTGTTCACCAAATAGCGCAGTGCGCCAACAATACGCCTATACTCAGTAGCATCAACAGCAGGAGCAGTGCTTAACTTACTGAGTTTAAGGCGCGACTCCATTGGTGTGTGACTGGCATTGCTGCCTGCCAAGCCGGCTGCCTCGAGTATCTTCACTGCATATGCTCCTTGGCTGACCGTGATGCCGCCACCAGTCTGGTTCACCTCCAGACCCAAGTAGTAGCGCAGCAAGCCAAGGTCACTCATGTGAAATGTACCCTGCATCTCCTTCTTGAAGTGCTCGATCTCCGCGGAGTCCCCACCGGTGATCACAAGATCGTCGACGTACACGCCAACGATCAGTCGATGGGCGCCTACTCCGCGGACGTACACGGCGTGCTCGGAGGCGCTACGCTGGAACCCAAGTGACACCAAAGAGGCGTCCAACTTGGCGTACCACGCGCGTGGGGCTTGACGAAGTCCGTAGAGTGCCTTGATTAGTCGCAGCACCTTCTGCTCCTCGCTGGTGACCACGAATCCCGGTGGCTGTACGACATAGACCACCTCCCGTAGCTCCCCATTGAGGAAGGCCGTCTTGACGTCCATGTGATGGACTGGCCATCCTTCGCCCGCCGCGAGTGCCAGCAGAAGCCGGACTGACTCGAGGCGCGCCACAGGGGCGAACACCTCGTCGTAGTCAATCCCCTGACGCTATACATACCCCTTCGCCACGAGCCTCGCTTTGTACTTGGTGACGTTGCCGGCGGCATCCTTCTTGGTCTTGAAGACCCACTTGAGTCCTATCGGGCGATGGTGTGGTGGAGGATCGACGAGCTCCCACGTACCATTGGACTCGATCGATTTCATCTCGTCGAGCATCGCCTTTCGCCAGCACTCGTGCGCCTGTGCCTCCTCAAACGTTGCCGGCTCGTCCTCGCTCACTAGGAGCAGCTCTTCATTCAGTTCCCGCAGCGCCATGCCTGGAGGCGCCGCCGGGCCCAGAATGTTGTCGACGTTGCTGAATCGGAGTGGAGCGTCGTCGTGCTTTGCATCAAGGTTCTCCTCTGCTCCGGCCGGTGGTGAGACGAACTCAGGTGATGGCGGCGATGCTGCAGGTGAGCTCATCTCTCCCGCAGGTGTGCTTGCCGGTGTGCTTGGCATGGGTGTTGTCACGGCTTGACTTGGTGTTTGTGGTTGGAGTGTGGACACCACCTCCGTCTCAACCACAGTGGTATACTTGATGACGAAGTCACTGTCGACTTCTTCAGCTTTGTCTCCGCTCCACTGCCACTGCGCCTCCTCCTCAAAGATCACATCGCGGCTGATGTGGACGCGCCTGGTAGTCGGGTAGTAGACGCGATACGCCTTGGAACCCGGTTCGTAGCCGACGAAGATCATGGGCTTGCTGTGGTCGTCAAGCTTCTTGACGTTGGGCGTGGCATTCTTCACATGAGTCACGCATCCAAACGTCCGAAGATGATGCACGGCCGGCGTGCTCCCATTCCATAACTCGTATGGAGTCTTGCCGCCAGTGCTCTTGGTTGTCGACCGGTTCAAGACGTACACCGCAGTGGTGGTCGCCTCCCCCCAGAACTTGCCGGGGAGCCCCTTCGCCTTGAGCATACTCCTTGCAGCGGCGACCACGGTCTGATTGCGCCTCTCGATGACGCCATTCTGCTGCGGGGTGTAGGGCGCGGTGAGCTCACGCCGAACTCCAAGCTCGGCGCAGTACTCACTGAAGCTCGCCGCAGTGAACTCTCCCCCGCGATCCGTGCGCAGAGCTCGTAGCTTCTTGCCGCACTTGCGCTCTGCCGCTGCCTGGATGCGTTTGATGGCCGTAGGAGCAGCGTCCTTGCTGGGCAGCAGAGCCACCCACATGAACCTGCTGTAGTCGTCGACTCGGAGCAGGAGGTAGCGGTTGCCACTCGGGGTTGACGGGGTGATAGGCCCGCACAAATCACCGTGCACGAGCTCGAGCACGTCGGAGGAGCGGTGATGGGTTCGCTGAGGGAAGGGCGCGCGCCGGTGCTTGCCTGCGAGGCAGGCCTCACAGACTTGTTCCACTTGGGAGAGCACGGGCAAGCCGCGCACAAGCCCCTCTCGCCCCATCTTGCGCAAAGCAGCGAAGTTGATGTGGCCGAATCGTGCGTGCCACCGCCAGGCATCCTCACCGGCGCGCGCAGCCAAGCACACCGGCAGTGCAAGGTTGATGTCGAGCACATAGAGCCGGCCTGGACTGCGATGAATCTTGGCAAGGAGACGTCGTTGTTCGTCACGGACCCGCATCACGCCATCTTCAATCACAATCTGGTAGCCACCCTCGTCCAGCTGCCCAACACTGATGATGTTGGCGGTGAGGCGCGGGATGTAGTACGTGTTGGGGAGGGTGCGGTGTCCGCCATTCTTGCACGTGAACAGCACGGTGCCGCAGCCCTCGATGCGGACCACGGAGCCGTCGCCGATCCGTACAGAGCCGCGGATGCCGGTGTCGAGGTCGGAGAATGCCCCCCGGCACCCAGTCATGTGATTCGTGGCCCCGGTGTCGAGGATCCAGCGTCGGGAGTCTTGGCCCTCCGCACCGCCAAGTGCCGCAAGGACCTGCGCCTCCACCGGCTCGAGTGTGCACTTGCAGTTCGGGGTCGACGACGTCAGAGTTGAGGCAGGGCGTACCATGCGCTGCGTCTTCGCCGACGGAGCCGTCGTCGCTGAGGGAGCCGTCGCCGCCTCCAACTCGACCACGCCGTCTTGCGCCAGGGGCTGCGTCGCCGCCGGGGGCAGCACCGCCGGTTGGTCTGCCGGCACTGCCAGATGTGCCGTCGTCACCTGCACCTCCAGTGAGCCACATGAAGGAGACGCTGGTGGCAGCACCGGGGAACCCAGAACGAGTGCGTGCGTCGATGGGATCGAGCACTCTCTGTCGCTCAGGATCGAACTTGCCGCGCAGCAGCGGCGATTTGGGGATCGACGACGAGACGAGGACGACGGATCGATGGAATCGCCCTGTAGTAGTAGTAGTGTGGGCTCATCCACCTGGGCCACATGGGCCTGGTCTTCTTTCTTAGGCTTGCTGTGGCACTCCCTGACCCAATGGCTGATTTTACCGCATTTACGGCACTGGTCACCACCCCAACCCGAGCCAGAGCCATCTCGCCTGTCTGTGTTGCCGCCACCACGGCCTCGCCCTTTACCTCCACGACGCCTGCCACGGCTGCTTGAGCCGCCGCCGCCGCTTGAGTTTTCCTGCTCCTTCTTCTTGTAGCGCTCGAGCCATTGTTCTTCGGTGAGGTAGAGCTTGCCGCCCCCACCCAACGAAGGTGTGGTCGAAGGCTCGAGCCTGTCCTCAGCAGCCTTCAGTCTCCCCGTGACTTCTTCCAGGGTGAGAGAAGAGATATCAAGCAAGGTCTCAATTGAAAGGATGAGCTGATTGAACCTGGGAGGTGCAACTCGCAGCATCTTCTCGACGACCTTCTCGTCAGGCTCGGGATCGCCAAGAATCGCCAGCTACTTGACCATGCTAGTGAGGCGCATGGAGAAGTCCTCCACCGTCTCGCTGTCGCGGAACGTGATGTTCTCATACTCCCGACGGACCTTCTGCAGCGTGGCCTTGCGATTGCAGTCGTTGCCGATTCACAAAGTCTTGATGCTGTCCCACGCCGCCTTGGCCGACGACTTGGATGCAATCGTGGAGATCATCTCCGGCGGAACCGCGCTGTAGATGGCCTCCAGCGCCTTCATGTCTTCATGGGGCTCGAGGGCGACGTTGCCAGGCTCAATGGCGTCCCAGAGACAGCGCGCCTGTAGCTTCACCTTCATCAGCAACGCCCAGTCGTTGTAGTTTGTCTTGGTGAGCATCGGGTATTTAGCCTTGTGGCTGTCCTCCTTGACCGCGCGGTACGTGACCAGCCCGCGATCATGCTTGCTGCCGCTGCTGGAAGCGCGGCCGCTGGAGTTCTCGGCCGGAACGTCGAGCGCCGGTGACACCGAACGCCGGCGAGGCGAGGGTGCACGCCCTCGAGGCATGGCTACGCCTTCGAGCGCACCGACGTGAGCAACCTGGCTCTGATACCACTTGTTGGAACTCCCAGCTGCAGCCGCCGGCGAGTACCTGCAAGCAGCCACGAAGAAACACACACGCGAGAACTGGAACTCAAGAGACACGAGAGTTTGTGCTGCAATAAAGCCTCAGCTTTTCTGTGTTCTTTCTCCTCTATTTATTTAGCAATGCATGCAACAGGAAAGTAAAACGAGTGATGGAGCGTTTCCTGCGTCGCGGATTGATCGCGTCCATCCCCACGATCCACACGACGCGCTCACGCACTCACGCCATGGCGCGCTGCGAGCTATTCTCGCCAACGGCCTCTACGCGCACGGCATCCACAACCCGGAGCTCGCGCGCATGCAGAACCATGCAAAACTAACAACTAACCTGTTAACTAACTACTCTACGTGTACAAAGGCTGAACTAACAGGGAAGCGATCGGAAGTGCAGCGGCAGCCCCAAGTATTTGCAGGGGAAGGTACCGACGGTGCCGTGGAAGCCCTCCAACGCCTCGGCTATCCTGGTCTCATCGCAGGCAATCGGGTAGGCAGCGCACTTGTCGATGTTAATATTAAGGCCTGACGCATTCGGTCCGCGATATACTGATATGCTTGTGTTTGGTAAAGTGCATTTTTTTCTATTATTTGTCACGTACCAAAGCTTATCAAATATCAAGAGGTACCAATCAAAACATATGGTTAATATATGGGATGTAGAATTTTTTTTAAAAAAGACGCTCGCCTCGTTTTTCCACTACCTCACATGAATGCAAGAACTCGAGGCTTGACGGCAAATTATCGGGTCAGTGGCAGGTGTGGTGGAGTGGTGTCGGGAATTGGGACATGCCGAGTCGGCACGGCCTAGGCCCGTCGTGCCTTGGGTTGGCATAGCTCGGCTACCTTTATATCCGAGGTGTCCGGCATGAACCATCAGCATGTCGGGCTGGGCTAATAAAATTTCAAGTTTTGGGCCCAAAGCTACACTGGATAATTTTTTAAATTCTATAAGATGCTCAAACAAAATAGTTGCCCAAATAAAAAAAGATGCGCCCAAAATGCTCTACTGCTTTCCTGTAGAACACATAATCATCCAAGCATGGAAAGGCCTTGAAAAATACAAATAATTCAGGTTGCAATTCAAGCCATGTCCGCTCGAGCACTTCTCGTATGACCCGGTTGAGCGGCCCATCATGCCTAGTTTAAAGGCCTGGCCGACAAGCCATTTAGGGCAGGTTATCAAGGGCAATTTTTTTCCGTATCATGTTATGCTTGGGGCCGCCGATTCCGCCCATAAAAACACGATACAACTCCTATGTTTACGGTGGAGGTAGGGGTGCGCGGTTATGTCATTAATCACGTCGCCAATGGGGGCGTGTTGGCGCCTGTGGAGTAGCCTCACAAGCTAGAGGTGGTGGCACAGGGGGAGGACTACGATGTTGCGCTACTAGCAGGGGTACCAATGGTGTGTCTTGTGGTGAGAGATGAACGACAGAGGAAGTGGAAGGAACGTCTAAATTACATTTTTAGGCTTGGTACCTCAAGGAACACACCTCTCTGAGCCTTTGGATTTGGTGAAGATTTTGAAGCTTGGCAAGGCAAAATTGAAACAGGTAAACAGCTCCATTTCCTTTGTCCCAGGAAATTTCTAACTTTTCAAGGTAAACTTCAGTTGAAACCTGGCAAGTGGCAACTCCTTGTCTTCTTTCCCGGTTTACAGGAAAACGGTGCGTTTACCTAAAAGACAGAGCGTCGATTAATTTCCGATGATCACGGCAGCCAGGATTGCGATGCGAATATGCAGAGTGCGGACTGAAGATTAAGATTATTATCGTTCTCTGACGAAGAGAGGTGGCTCGAGCACCAGTTCAGAAATCAGAACGCAACAGCAAGAACAGCAAGTAACAGTCGGCATGCCCCGGCTGCTTGCCATCTCTGAAAAATCTAAAACAGAAACGATGAACAGTGAGCACTGCACTGTACAGCGCAACCTAAAAATCACTCGCCTCATCAGTGCTGGTTGGTAGATGCTCCGACCTCCGAAACAGCAGGAGGCTGCTGCACCGATCATTGATCTCAACAACAAATCATTTTCATTTCTGTCTTAAATTATAACAGTCAGGACCCTAAAAAGATTTCTCACTTCTTCCAAAAAAAAGAGCAAACATCCGGGGCCCCCAGGCGCTTTCAGCTCTGCAAGTTGCGAGCCAAGTCGATCGAGAGAGCGAGAGAGAGGAGAAAGCGTCAAAAGCGAGGTGAGGCTGAGGTGAGGCGAGGCGAGGCTACGACGACGACGAGCACGGCCAGTTCTTGGAACGCGCGGCGGGAAAGTGACCGGGCGGCGTGCACACGTATGCTTCGTTCCCTGACCGACTGACCTGATCTGATCTCTCTCGCAATGGCCGCAGCCAGCAGATTCATCGCATCCACCTCCACTGTTCGCACGTTGCGCTCCACTGCTCTCCGCACTGCCGCTCGTACTCCCCTGCCTCTCTCTCTCTCTCTCTTTCCGGGATCAGCAGCCGCTGCTCTGCTGCCTCGTGCTGTCCCAAACTCTGAACATGCAGCTCCCGGTTCAGAGCTTCATCAGATGGCAGAAGCGAGTCAAGAATCAGGTAAAAAAAATGAAAGGCGCGCGCAATAAGCAATCGATAGCCATGACGTATTGCTCGCTCGTTGCATTTAGCGGTTGATGCGGATTCTACGTCCACATCGCCCGAGGGCCATGCTGAGGTGGATCCGTCGAGGCGCGCGGTCACTACTACTACAGCTTCCGAATAACTAACCAGCTGCCTCCATATCCATACGCATCCACTCTCCTTCTACTGATACCATCACTCACCATTAGGTGAAAAGATTCTTGGTTACTATTAGTTAATTACCTCGAGTTTATCCGGCGTAGGAGATGGGAGGTGTCGACGAATCCGCGTCTGCGTAAAGGAGATATTTTTAGGGTCTAATCTTGTAGAGTGATGATTCTTGGAGCTGCTACTCTCCGTGTAGCGAATGTTCATTCACGGGGGCTGGATCAGCGGCTGCTGCCGGGGCGTATTAGGCCCCGACAGTTGTGCTCGTGTTGACCGGTTAGCCGCTTAATTAGGAGCGATCGAGATGGCACTGGATAGAGAGAGGCACAGGGCACGGCTCCTCTAATTGCGGCGAGGTTGGTTGGAGCCTGGCTTAAGGAAGCTTGAAAGACGAACATGGCGAGAGAATGAGATTGAGATGTCAGCAAAGCAATCGCCATCACCGGAGCGGGCCACGTAACTCACGTGTAGCGTACTAAACTAATTCCGTCGCTAATCAGCTCGACCGGGGAAGACGACGACTCGCTCCTGAATCAGAGTCCCCAATTATACGACATACGTAATACTAGTAGTAAATGGAGTACATTGCATTGCAAAGATGGAAGAACGCGTGAGAAAACAGGGGATTGCCTCCATTGTTTTCATGAAGTTTTTTTTTTTGGCTCTAGTTTTTATACAGAGATCATCTTATTGGTGGTCTTTACATCCTAGCTAGATTGCAAGAAACGATGAGGAAGCTAAAAAGAACGGAAATTTAGTAGGAGTAATTTACAGTGCATTGGATGGGGGTGAACGGTGATGAATCTAGGAAAAAGACTAGCATTTCTTGATTTCCTAGGCTTTGTTTGTCGTTGCCTTGTGATTACTCAACGAGCGCGGCGAAGCAGCTCTCGGTGCGCGCGAGCGAGCTCCCGGCGGCGACGGCGGCGACGGAGACGATGGCGGTGGCGGCGGCGTCGCTGCTGCTGCCGCGCCTCGGGCTGCTCGGCGTGGAGCGGGCCTTCCTCGGCGGCGGCGGCGGGGAGCCGAGCTTACGGCGGAGGAGCAGGCGCAGGGCGGCGATGAGGTCATCGGCGCTCCCGGCCGGCGAGGGCGGGGCCGACGCGCGGTGCCCGGGGCCGCAGACGCAGGCGTGCCGGTCGAGCGCCTCCGCCGGCGAGATGGGCGGGGACGCGCGGCCCAGCTCCTCCCCGACGGCGTCCCCGCAGAGGCCGCAGATCCACCTCCCGCCGTACCGCGCCCGCACGCCGGCGATGTACGGCACCGTGCACTCCTCCGTGAACCCGCAGCACTCGCACGCCACCTCCTCCTCCGCCGCCGCCTCGGCCTCCATGGCCATGTCCGCAGCAACCTCCAGCTCTAGGCCTCTAGCCTCAGCTCTACCTCCAGCTCCCAGCTCGCCGTCCCCCTAGCTCCGGCGAGGCGGCTCCTCCGCGTCCGCGCGTCGCGGTCGCGCTTCCATTTATGCCTACTCCTCGTGTGCGCGTGGCTTGGGCTTGGCTTTATCGGGCGCGGTGGGGCCCACTGGCCAGTGAATTATGTGTGTGTGCATGGGCCCACCGGTGAGTGGGCTGGCTTGGGCGCCACGTAGGACGGGCGGCATTGGATGCGGAGTGGGCCAGGCCTGCCAGCTGTCGCCAAGTGGGTGGCCCGGGTCGCTTCCTTGCGGAGGTGTCCGCGTTGCTGCAGTGCTGTTCTTGCTTGTTTGAGAAAATCACGGTAGTAGCACTCCATTTGTTTATCTTGATGCAATGATGGATTTAGTGGAAAGCCATAATGTTCAAAAATACGGCACTGGTGTGGATATTTGTAGACTTGAGTCTAATTGTTTAATCATTGATTACCGTGTTCATTGTAAAATTGATGTTCGTTGTACCTGCAGACTGCAGTAGGGCCATTTGAGTCTAGGACTTTGGGTACGACTTGCAAGTGACGGAACTTGATAACAAATTTTGAGAGGCCAAGTCGCGATTCTAGAGGTTATAATGGTAAAAACTGCTATATTCAGAGTTTAAATGAGTTTGTTTAATGACCGTAGGGGGGCTAATTATTAGAATTATTGAGCCTTGGCCCATTTAATTGAAGAATACTTCATAAGAAAATTTTAAAGATTCATCCATATAAAAGATATGTGACTCTGTTTAGTACCACATTACTAGTCTAAGTGGGAGAACACCAACTTAAATATTGGGTTGCTCTCCACCATGTTAGAACCATGTGAGAGGGAGAATGAAAGACACGACACGTGTGCTCGCCTCGCCGGGCGGGGCAACGGCTTCCTTTTGCAGTTTATTCTTTTGCTCTCCGGGATTTGCGGATCTGATACGAGATGGAAATCGTGCGGGACTCGGTCGTGGCCCGTTTCGCGGCCCGTCCGCCCACGCGGTTATTCCTATATATATCCACCGCCGCTACCTGGAACAGTACGAGACGAAACCCTAGGTTTTGCAACTTCTCTCTGCTGCGCCGCCGCTCCAGGCTTCTCCATCCCGTGCGCCGGCGTGCACCGACGAGCGGGAGAGCAGGTCTCCGGAACCGATCGCCCACGAGCTCCTGCACCGGGTAGGACGAATCAGGTTTTTGGGAAGCACTATGCGCGACTGCTCGCTTCATCGCGCTTCTTCCTCGGCACCGACGATGTCTTCCTCGCCATCTGACGTCTCCAACAAGAACAATGACAATGCAAACAACGACAACGCTAACGCAAAGGACACCGACAACAACGTTCAGTACGTATTTCCCGTCGCTGTCCTGTTCATCCTTTTCCTGCTGTTGAGTATATCAGAGGGATATATGTGTAGTCTCACTGCATGCATATCTAGGATATACTCATGTAATCTGTTCATGTTTATTATGCTGTTCATGATTTATTTTCGGATTAAATTAAACCTGAAAGTGCTAATTATTTCAACACTAGTTAGCATGTAACATTAATTTTATACTGTATGATACATACTTGGTATAAGAAAAAAACTTTCGTAGGGGGGCCAGGACCCAGCCTAGCCCTAATGAAGCTCCGTCCCTACTTGCAGTGCATGGTTTCAAGTAATGCACGCATGAGCAATGGTTGGTGCAAAGCATATCAGGTGTTGATGAATAGTGAAATATGTTGAGCTTCGGTATATGGTGGACGGATTTAAGTGCAGCAGTAATAGGTGTTGGTCTCCGGTGTTGGGAGTGTAGATAGCAATAGACGTGTGCATAGTGACGAGCTTCGGAATCTAGTGTTGGTAATGCTCCTGTGTTTGGAGGGGAGTTTATATTTTGGTTTCTCGTGACTCTTGTAGGAATTAAAACTGTTCTATATGAAATCGCTAGGCTGTTTGTAGGAATTATTAAGCTGTTTTCTATGAAATCGCCAGGTTACTAGGTGCCTTTAAAAAAAAAAGGTCCCTAGCTATTTTTTTTGCAAAACACAGTACAGATGCAGGCGCTCACAAACGCGCGCACACTCACCCCTATGAACGCACGCACGCACACCCTATCCCCATGCATGAACGCCTCCGAGAGACTGGGCCAACTGATCTGGAGATTGACGAAGTCAGACACGTCACCTACCACCGAAAGAATCAGTCGAAAATAGATGAGAACCGGGAGTTGAACCCCCGACCTGTAGCTCCCACCACCGGGGATGCTACCAGTTGAGCTATGCTCAGTTCTCCCTAGCCATTTTTTGAAGCACGGTAACAGCCATTTTAGCACATGTATCTTGAGTTGTACGCGTAATTAGAAGCTGTGCTTGGCCGTGCTATGCAAATGCAACAGATGCAGCGAACGTATACTTAGCTCAGCATTTGCCTAGAATTAAAAAACTTGAAAAAAAATAACGCGAGCGGGAAGGAGGCAGTGAAGAGCCCAGACACGCATCCGCCGGCTCGGCGAGTGGCCGACGTCACTCGTTAGCCGCTGATCTCGTGCGTGCAGCATGAGACGCATTTCTTTAAGTAACAAACTTGCTTGAAGGTGTAATGTAATGTAAAGAAATGAAACAAGCAATGACAGCGAGACCTTCCATCTTTCTATTTTTTTTTTGAGGACAAGACCTTCCATGCATATATTATCCGTCCACTTAGGGCAAAACCAGGTAGCGTTGTAAATCACTGTAGCAGCAGAGAGCTTTATACTGTAACATAATGTGACGTCAGCGAGGGGCTGCTCTTTTCAGCTGAAACACTATTCATCTTACTTTTTAAAAATAAATAAGGCTTTGTTTTTTTGAATCCGCTTTTACATGATCCTTTTATTCTATAAAACTTGAGACCATGAAAAGACACTCAAAAAACAAAGTGCCGGTCTATTTTTCATAAATCAACAAATAGGATGAAAAGTGTTTTTTTAGTGATGTGACTGGGCACGCAAGCGAACGTGCACACGAGCGCCAGCGGCAGGCAGGGGTTGCTTGCAAGGAAGGGAGGGGAGGGAGGAGTCGACAATCGGCATGCATGCATATGCGGATGCTATTGCCGCAGTTCAGGCTCGATCGCCTCACCTCACGGCTGGTCGGGCTCGTTCACACCGCGGTGACTCGTTATGTCTTAACCATGGAGTCGCGCGAGCCGAACGAGGGATCAGATATTCAGCACACAGAACGTACGGTACCATTTCACTCACAGGTGCATGATGACCGCATGAGCCAATGAGCACGATCGAGCAAACGCGCGAGAAGAAGAGACCGACCGTGCGTGCGTGCGTGCGTGCAGTATAAAAATAGCAACACGAAGCCGACCGGGGGGAGGGGACGACTGACGAGGACGACGTCGCGGCCAAGTGCATGCGTTTTTCTATTGGCATCTATATCTGGTGGCGTCGCGCGCGGGCGGCGCTGCGTGGCCGGGTGGCGGCGGACGGACGGTGCGTCGTCGTGCGAGGGTCTCACGGCGTCGTGGGCTCGGGGATCGGAGCGCGCGGCCGACGCGGTGGGCGGCGAGGGGGAGCCGCGAGCGGGGGACGCTCCATAGCCGCGGGGTTTAATTTGCGGGAAAAAAAAGTCTATTTTATCTCCCTCTACTATTGTAGTATCGGTTTGGTCTTCCTCCCTCTACTCCAAAACCGGGTATACAGCTTCCCTCTACTTTTCATACCGGACAAATTACATCCCTGGCTCGAAACCACTCTGGTTTTGGGTGACGTGGCGTCCTAATCACCCTTTTTGTTGACGTGGCGTCCTAATCACCCGTTTTTGTTGACGTGGCATCCTAATCAACATGTTTTGAGGAAATAAATTCTAGAAAATTATAGAAAATTTAGAAAAATAGAATACAAATATGGAAAAAAAATATGCATATGCGCTGAAAATTGATGCTTGTGTATAAACATATATGCTAAAAAATCTATTTGTGTTTGAGATTCTTTTTATTAAAAATGCCTCCAATCACAAATATGATTTTTAGTTCATAGGTTTAAGGTTTGTACACAAAAATTATATTTTGTTGCATGTTTGGATTTTACACATTTTTATAGACTTAAATATTTTTATTTTATATTTCTGAGTGTTCTATATTTTCCTAGAATTTATTTACTCGAAAAGCCGTTGATTAGGACGTCACGTCATCCAAAACCGGAATGCTTTCAAGTGAGGGAGGTAATATATCCGGTATGAAAAGTAAAGGGAGGTTGTATACCCGGTTTTGAAGTAGGAGGAGGAAAATTGCACAAAGGCAATAGTAGTGGGAGGTAAAGTAAACTTTTTCTTTAATTTGCATGCGGACGTTTCTGAACGTTAGACGGCCCACGATGAATTGCGCGTTGTATGACCAGAGTAGTCGACTCGACCACTAGATTAGTACCAGACTAGTAAAGAGTCCATATCGACTACAATAAATTATTACCGGAGTTTCAAAATAAAATAACAGAAAAAGAGTCCGTACTAACTACAAGACTAGAAAAAGTGTCCATGCCAACTACAATAAAAAAGATAAATTTTAAGACAAAAAATATTTAAAGAGGAGTTCATATCAACTATAATACTAAAAAAAGAGTTCATCTCTACTACGATAAAAAATTAAAATAACTAAATTTTATTATACGTAACGAGATTTGAGATGAACTCTGTTCGAGATGTCTAACGACCATGAATCCTTATTTATGCAAAACCTAAAATGTTGAAACAAATCTAAGCCCGCAAATGCGCGGGCCACCATGCTAGTTATATGTATAACCCAAAAATACATGAATAACTATAATCTTACTAATTAGATCTATGGTAGAACATGTATAGTACAGTTGATGATTGTTGTACCTGCAGTAGGCCATTTGGGTACGACTTGCATTGCATGTTCGCAAGTAATGAACGCGTGAGCAATGGTTGATTCAAAGAATATTAGGTGTAGACGAATGGTGATAGATTTTGGCTCCAGTGACGTATTTAGGTGTAATAAACGTGTGCACAATGATGGGTCTGGGTTCTAGTTTTGCTTATGCCCTTGCGTTTAGCTCGGAATCAAGCGTTTTTATTATTTCCTTGTGATTCTTGCAGAAATTAAGCTGTTCTGTATGAAATTGTCAGGTTACTGTGTAATAGCATTTCTAAGAAAAAGGGTACTAGGTATAGCCTTTCTAAAAAATGTTAGTACTATGTAGTAGCCATTTTTGAAGCAAGTTAATAGCCATTTGAGCACATATTTCTTGAGCTTTACGCTTAATTAGACGCTGCGCTTGGCCGTGCTATGTTTACATGCAGCGAATTACGCATGCTTAGCTCAGCATTTGCCGAGAATAATAAAACTGAAGAAATTAATGCGAGAGGGAACGTGCGGAAGCAGCAGGCCAGACACGTATCCTGAAGAAATTAGCCGCTCTCGTGGAGCATGAGACGCGTTTCTTAAAGTCACAAACTTGCTTCAAGGTGTAATTAAAAAGAAAGGAAACAAGCGATGACAGCGAGACCCTCCATCGATCCATTATCCCGTTCACTTACAGCCAGCCAGTCAGCACGCAAGCGAACGCACACAAATACGCCAGAGCAGCAGAGCCCCAGAAGGGGTTGCTTGTGTTAAATAATAAAAATGCAGACGAATTTCCTAGGATGCATCTCTCCTAAAAAGTGCCTCTTTTCTAATGGTGCCTCTCTTTAAAGGTGCCTCTTCGCTTTAGGAGACATCCCTTCGTGTACCAGCAGCGGATCTAAGGGGGTGCCGAGTATGCCCGTGCACCCCTAGAATTTTCAGAAATCTAATGGGATCATAGAGTCAGGGGAAACTCAGTTATTAGTTCTACATATATGTTGGATGTTCTTGCGCATTACTGCTATTAGCTTAGTGGTAGGAAAGACTCTTTACTTTTGGGAGGTCCCAAGTTTGACTCCTGATGGCCTCAAATTTCGCTTTTGCTCCACGTTTTTTCTAACTTCCTGCTGCTTAGGGATGTAATCAGATAGTGGATATTTTCGGATATTCGCTTACCGAATCCGAAAACGAGCAAATTTGACATCCAATTTGGCATCCGCTTAGTTATTAGGATTCGGATTCAGATTCAGATATTATCCTAAATTGTATTTTGGATTCACATTTGGATATGATATGCAATTTAGTCGGATATTTTCGGATTCGGATATCCGAATATCTGAATAAATAGCTCTTTGTTGTACTCTGTATTACTGAGATTGGAGTCATTTTGAGGGGTTGTTGGTTGTTGGACTACTTATTAATGTGTCAACTTGTAGCATAATTGTGTTAATATGTATTATAACAATGTAATTGCAAGAATATGTTGTTTTTAAACCACTTCTAATCCAATTTTGATTATTATCCGTATCCGCTCCGATTAAATAAATATCCGATCCGACTCCAAATCCAAATCCAAAAATTATCCGATCCGACTCTGAATCCGAAAAATATCTTACCCGAATCCGAATCCGAATCCGAATCCGAATCCGAAAAAGTTAAATGAAGCCGGATATGATTTAGGTGATATCTGATCCAAATCCGATCCGTTTACCTCCCTACTACTGTCTTCATGCTGTCCTCAATTTAAGTGGTTTGCTCCTCGTATTTCTTTTTACAAAGATTTGAGCCGTTAATTTTCAAATTTTCCCTCCCGAATTGGTGTTTCGCTACTTTTCTTCATTTGAGCTAAAAATCCTAATATAAATCCACTATGTCAAGTTCAACTATCACTATTCGTGCCTTCAATATCACTCACATCTCATAGCTTAAAACTTATCACTTTTGGATAGTCTTGAGAAGTAAGCTCTAGTGTTGCACAAGCTCTTAGCCAAGGACCCATAGAAAATCAAAGCAATCAAATTTATAAAAGTAAAAGGTTTTTCTACTACAAATAATTCCATTTAATGATTATATAATTTGAGGGATATTAGAAAAAGTAAGAAACTTTTTCACTAAAAGTCTAAAACTATGGAAAAATAGGAAGCTATGAAATCAAAATTTGATTTTTAAGAAAGAAATTATTCTCAAGATTTTGCCATGTTTACGAAGAGCGTGTGCACTACAGCCGGCTTAACACTCGAGCACCCCCAGAAATTGAATCCTGAATACACCACCGTCATGTACTATAGGGGTCAATCCTCAGTTGTGATTATAGTTGGAGAAATAATAAAGCGTCGACATGTTGTTCTTTTGTTTCTCTACTTTGTATTCATCTTTGGATTAGTGCAATATTGTTTCTTCTCTAATACATTATTAGCACCTTGCTCTAGGAAGTTGTTCTAACCCGATACACTGTTTTTTTTTTTTTTTGCAGTTGACTGGACTAGTCACGACGAACAATACCAAACGGAGAGGAAGTTCTACTTTTCCGTTGGATGAACAGGCCACTACGCTCCACCGTACGAGAAAAATCCATGCCTATGCATGGACAGATTCATCCCGTAGAGACATCAGGGAATTACACTCTGGTGGAAGACTGAATTAGGACCATATATCAGATGTCGCATGATAGTGTTATCACGCGATGATGTCTTTCAGATGCCCCAGCCGTTCTGATCGATGGAAAACGATCAGCCTCTATTGAAGCGGTGTTCGACTGGTACAAGCAGATTCCATGTCCGATGTCTCCGAAAGGGCGCTGGGCAAACCACCTGACGACAACTCTTATGAGAAATCCCGATTCGCTTGTATAAGCATCTCCGAACACTGTATCCACTGTTGGTCGTGCGCGGAGATTCATGCTCGGACCTCAAACCTCTTCACAGCACCTTTTGCAAAACCCCCCATATTTTCGATTTGAAAGAAATCGGGTCCTTCTTCTTTCTATCACCTACTCTCCTCCCTCTCCCCCGAGCTCGGTGACTAGCTCGGGCTCCGCCCCGCGCCGCGCCCGTTGGCGCGCCGAGCCGCCGCTCGGCCCGGCTCGGTGCAGCTCGGCGCTACGACGAACGCGGTGGCCAGAGCGAAGCCCGCAATGGTCGCCGGCCGGCCGGGCGGTGGTTGCCGGTGTGGGGAGATCCTGGTAAACATTTACAAGAAAATGCTCCGAATGCCAACTGTCCAGGATTCAGTTGCATTCAGAAATAGTATATCATGCTTGACATTATTACATGATTCAAAATATTTTGCAGCGAAAGCAAAGATACAAACTGGTGTACAACACCAAAAAGTTATAAACACGCCCATACACACAGGCAAGCCTGAGCATAAGCAAAATCCCTAGAAGTTGATCTCATATTGGTTCCCGTTATTCATTGTGGATATATATCTCTATACAAGTGGACTCCGACTAAAGAATTAGACAGCTTACCCACATAATATGGGTAAGTACCATCCGTACTTGCAGGTTTCCAATAGGAAAACATAATATAATTAAATGTAAAGATTATTAAAGGGCGGCAGGCTGAAATGTAAGTTTTATGCAATACGAATAAATAAATAAGCATATATAAATCATAATAATAAGACTGTATGAAAGTATTTAAAAGATATTTGAACATTTCAATACTTTCAAATCTCTATCTGAACCATTCCACCTTTCACCTTATTCCAATCTTCACATAACCAAATGTGTCTAACCGTATCCGACCTAGACACAACCAAGGGTTGATCCTAACGATCCAACCCTCTACAGCCTTAACCATATAGCATGAGTACGTTGAATAGAGTAGGCATCACCCCATTGACACAATTTCATATACCCGTAGTAGGGTTCATTGATGTTTTTGTTATTAGCTCTGTAGAACCTGTCCAGTTTTACCCATGCAACACACTTTTTTTTTGCATAGATGGACGTAGATTATGTCATCTCCACTCATTATACCCTAGTTTTTGCTAGGGATAGCCCACCATACATTCCACTTTCCCACGCCCCTCATTGGCCATCTCCTCCGTTTCACTGTCCCACACTCATCCTAGCAGGGAATCTACCTCATCCTTATATTTTTCGGCACTTCACTTCCATTCGCGCTCGAGCATCCCATACTACTTAATCATATGGACAATGCGTAATTCTATCCTACCTAAATCAAGGATTACCATATAGTTTTAATTTTTCCAACACTAAGTTTACCAAGGAGCATGATATTTCAAGCAACCAGTCAATCAGTTCCCTAAAATAGAGGAACAGTGAAAAGAAGTTGACCAACAACTACCGGTCAATGGAGGAGTATCACCAGCTCAGTCTACTGCCAACAATGCTGCTCAAGTAGACGTTGCCGCTGCCGTTGCCAATGGAGGAGAAGCTGCTGCCAATGCCAACAAAGTTGTACCAAATGGAGCTATTGCTGCACAACCCCACCCTTCAGGGCAACCACCGCCAGCCAACCAGTAGGACAATTTGGTGCTGCAAGCACTAAATCTCATTGTGGAGAGGTTGAACAATGCACCAACACCACAGCATGTTCCGGTACAATATCCACCGAAGTCCAAGTTCAAGGAGTTCATGGAAACAAGGCCGCAACCATACTTAGGCACTAGGGATCTAGTTGAGGCTAATGATTGGTTAAAAAATACGGAGAAGAAGCTCTATTTTGGTTGAATGTGACGAGTATGAGAGTGTCATTTTTACTTCTCAGTTCCCACATGCCGAAGGGAAATGCCGCTCACTGGTGGGAGACCTATTGTGGTGCTCACCCCGACTACCATTAGATGATATGGGAAGAATTTGTGGAAGTATTCAGGCATACTCATGTCCCTGTGAGCATGCAGGAAGAGAAGAAGCGTGAGTTTGAGAATTTGCGTCAATATTCAAGAGTACATCAATAAGTTCATTAACTTGTCTTGTTACGCACTGGAATCACTATCAGTGCTACCGAAGGATCGTAGGCGCACGATAGGGTCTAAACAAACCAAGCATAGCGGAATAATATATTAAAAATAGTACTTAGGCTAAGCACGCATGCAAGAGAGATAAATGATACAAGGGAGACGACGTTTGGTAACGCAGTTCGACACCTACCTACGTCTATGGGACAATGATTCTGGGTGCTTCTCCCCAATCCAACACAAAATCCTCTCCTCCCCAATCCAACACAAAATCCTTTTATAAAGAAGCACAAATCTGTTTTGTCTACGTTACCTTGCTCTGCAACAGCTCATGCCACGCCTTACTCCAGCATCTCTCTACAGCTCCGCTAGCCTAACACAACCCTCATCTGTGCCCCTTCTATTTAAATTCGTCTCTTCTAATCTCCCTCTAAACCCTCTCTAATCCCCTCCGTCGGCGTCCTCGCGCCTCACTCCAACGTCTTCGCAAGCCTAACACAACCCTCACGCATCTGTGTCCCTTCTATATAAATTCCTCTCTTCTAATCTCCCTGTAAACCCTATATGATTCCCTCCGTCGGCGTCCTCGCGCATCTACTGTGCGCCGCCTCTCTATTTTTCTTCTCCATTCAAAACCCTCAAAAACTCCTCTCTGTCGGCGCACTATTTTTTCTTCGTCTCTCGGAAAACCTCGTAGCCGTCGTCTTTTTATATACTACTCCGTAAACCGGCCCGGCCCACATCCGCCTCGCACTTGGCTCGATGGATCGTCTCCTATTCCTTCACGTTCACCTGCGCACTGCGCGCGCGCACACACACGCAACGCACAGTCGCACACCATTGCACAAACTAGCTACCTACTACCTCCGTATTTAAAAACTTGACACAGTTGACTTTTGCACATGTCTTTGACCATTCGTCTTATTCAAAAATTTAGTGCAAATATGCAAAAACATAAGCCATGCTTAAAGTACCTGTAATGATAAAACAAATCACAACAAAATAAATGATAATTTACATAGTTTTTTAGTAAGACGAATGGTCAAAAGGAGTGTCCAAAAGTCAACTGCGACATGTTTTTAAATACGGAGGGAGTACTAGCTAGCACATGCATGTACCTGCACGATCAACCTGGCCGTCGGCCATTAGCGCTCTAATTACCTCATGACATCATCCATGATGTCATCTTCTCTTCCAATTTCTTTTCCTACAAAAATATATCCAAATATTCTCCAAAATTCTCACAAAATCATTAGTCCAATAAATCACAAATTCACCAAATTTTCATAATTCATCACAAAAATATTCTCATCAATTGTAAAATCACCTCATCACAAAATCGTCACTCAACAGTTACAAAGAAGGCTAAGATTTGGAGGTTCACTGAGAAACTAGATACTTGGGGCAAGAGTGCAGTTGGTGCCGCCAACGTGCCAGACTTTTGAAGACCTGACAGAGAGGGCTATCATTCTGGATGGAGGCACGGCTGCATGCAACGGAGGTAATATCAGTGTGTAATGCTCACGCAACAGCTCTCAAGTGCTTGATCTTGTCAAGGAGTGTTTGGTCCTCAGCTTCAATTTGGGCTACAACCGCTGGCATCTCGTAGAATACCACGTTGTCCAGGTCGTACACATTCTCGAGGCCTTGGATTGACTTCATGTTGGGGCATCCAAATATCTCCAATGTATCAAGGTAACGCAGCGCAGACTCCCCTATATCCAAGTCCTCTAATGCTTCCAAGTTCCCAATCTTGAGCTTTCTAAGACGCTCGAAACCAGTTCCCTGAAACGACAGCGTCGACCCCCTAAATGAGTTGTCTAGCAATTCCAGCTCAAAGATTGCATCGGCGCAAATTTTGTCGAACAACTCTTGAGAAATACCAGTTGACCTCAGCACAAGTCTATAAAGGTTAGCAGGCAGATACAAGAATCCGCCTGTGTCAACATTTTCCAACACGAGCTTCCCATCCAACTCCAGAGATCGTAGGCTATGAAAGTCGCAAGACAGTATCATTGGATGGATGGAGTCACCAACTAACCTCAAGTGATGAAGTGGCGAGTACAGTTTAACAAGAGCCATTGCCATCATTTCCACTATAGTATCAGTGACACCCAGCATCTCGACAGACAAGAGGCTCTTCATTTCAGTAAACGGACAGTTGCCCTGCCGCGTCCAGAGTGAAGACGATATCACTCCATGCAGAGTCATAAGTTTTCTCAGCGGACCCATCGAGCCTGGCAGCGAGAGCTTTTTGGCGAGGACATGTTTGAGTTTCTCAATGTTCCAGAATTCGTCCACAATGGCCTGGACATCATTGTCCGTTATATCCAGCGTCTCTAGATTCAGCAACCTGGCCACTGACGGCGGGAGATCCTTTAGGCTGCAGCTGCGAAGGCCAAGGTACCTCAGGTGAATCATGTCCCCTATGCTATCCGGCAGCACGCCAAGCCTTGCCCCCTGCAGATCAACAACTCGAAGGAACTTGGACTGACGTAGGAATTCCAATCTGCTTTGCCTCAACGCATTCGACCCACCGAGGGTCAGCCCTAAAAAGGAGCCCTTCCAGCTCCTGGCCTGCCTCTGCAACGAGGGGTCAGGTGCATTAGCGGCCTGCTCGGCGGCAGTGTCTTCTACAAAATCACCCAATAGAGTACGCAGCTTTGGAAAGCTGGAGCCTCTGATGATCTGCAGGTGCCCATCAACATAGTTGTGGATGGAAAGGCGGCGGATAGTTGATGCGTTACGGATGTCGAACCGGTTACTGTATTCCAGGAACCTGGCGTCCCTTGCTATGTTCTTGGCGAAGCTGTGAACACTTTGATGGATGGTTGGCCTGCAAAACGGTGCGCTGCCTGGTTGGACCAGGCCCCGTAAGACCAGAACACTGAGGCACCGCTCAGCTATTTCCTCCTCGGTGGCTTCATCCCGGTTCTCTGACTCAAAGATCCCCTCAGCACACCACAGCGTTATCAGCGTGTCCTCGTCAAGCTCTACATTCTGAGGCATGGCAGCAAGGTACAGAAAGCACAGCTTGACGACCGGAGGCATGGTCGCCAGGCTCACCGTCAATATCCGTTTGATCAGTCTCATGTGTTCATAGGATTCCAGGAGCTTGAATACCTCATCCCATTGCCTCAGATGGTCTTTGCAGTAAAGAAGCCCTCCGAGCAATACAACAGCGAGAGGAAGTCCTCGTGTGATCTTGTAAATCTTGTCCTCGAACATGCTATAGTCCTTGATAGCGGCTCCATCGGTGCCAATGCAAACCCATTTATCGAACAATTCTAAGCAGCTGGGTCGTGCAAGGCACTTCATTTCCAGCACCTGAGTTACGTCAGGGATGGCATGCCTGATCTCCTCACTTACAAGCTGTGTGGTTACCAGTATCCCGCTGCCATTGACGCCATCAGGCAGCTCCCTAAGTAAGGACTTTAGTTGAGCCATGGTGTCCATTCCATCCAACACCACAAGATACTTCCTTCTCGCCAGCATTTGCTTCACATCTTCTCGTTTAGGGCAGTCGCACTGTATCTGTTCTTGCGCCTGCTGGTGAATTTGATCCAGACACCTATCCAGCCTAGATTCTGGTGGCAAGCACACCCAGGCACAAATGTCAAAATGCCTCAATACTGGCCTACCCTTGAGGAACTCCTTTGCCACAGTAGTCTTGCCTATCCCACTCTCCCCCGTGACCACGATAATAGCTCGGCGCTGGCGATTGTCTTCGAGAAGTGTTGTCGTTATGGCATTCGTATACTCATCCACACATATATCCTCAAATCTGGTTCAAAATAGCATGGTTTTGATGAAAGTTAAATCACAATATCATTGTCAACTTGTTTGTACAGAGTTTTTTAGTTGTCCATTTTAGATTTTCTCATATCTCGTTTTCAATCTCAACGGTTACAGATAGATAGATAAGTTAAAGTCAGATATAGTATGTGACATATGTTATCTATCAATAAATCAATGAACTCAATCTTAATTTTATGAGGGTTTTGTTCAGGGTACCTACTGGTTCAGATTTTGAAGCTCGCTACAAAATGATTAATCAACATGATATTCATTTGGATAGTGGGATCAACATGGTCAAAGAAAATGAGTTACCTTTTAATAAATTGTCTAGGTATTCCTCCGGTTGGTCTCCGTTTGCTCCCGTGGTATTCCAACCTACACATGAACATCCATAAGGCAAATAATTAACAAAAGCATAAAAACGTAGTCCATAAAAATAACTTTAGATTCACTATCTTGATTTCACATTATGTATGAGCAAATTAAAAAATCGAATCGAAGTTAGAATGAAGAAGTTTTGGCATGCACAAATGTATCAAAGAATGAAATTAAGGGTTGTATAAATGAATGTCTTATTAATTGAAAGAGACCTTGATTATTAGCTAGTCAATTGGTCTCGTGATCTATATACGCAATGGCGGAGCCACCGCCTAGGCTCCGCCATTACCAGCCCTGTAGAAAACCCCCTCCCCCTGTGAGTTCTAACTTCTAACGATGACCCCTCTAGGAGCACGGGCGCCGGGCACGGCCGCGACGCGTCTGGTCTGGAGGCGACGACCAATGAGCAAGGAGAGAGCAGAGATTGAGAGAGGCAGCATAGAGCAGTTCTGCAGTTGACACTTGGGTAGTTCAGTTCGACAGTTCCGCGGTTGGGCTTGGCTGGCACAGGCAGAGATTGAATGTCCTCGGGAGGTGACAAGATCCCAACATGCGATGTACAACATGAAGGCGTGAACGTGACACAGGGATTAGAGATGGGTGAGGGTTCATTGGGAGCTGATAATTAGGTGGCACTGATGTTACGGTGGTGAAGAATTAGCCTAAAAATCATTAATTTTGAGCTTTTCTTAATTTGAATTAATTTGGAATTTTCATGACTTTTTCAAGCCCTTTCTTTTTCGTGAATTTCTTGGTCGAATTTGGGAATATTTCATTTGTTTTTCTTGCATCCCAATATATCTCTTGGGTGCTGCGTGTTGACCATCTTTCAGCCTATGACACATGGGCTTGCTCTAAATTTTAATGAAAATTAATAAAATTTCTGGAATTTAAAATCAATTTAGAAAAATATAGACGAGTATTCTTTTCTAGTTTTCCTTTATAGAAATAATTTAAGAAAATACGATAAATTTTAAACGCACATTTCTTTCTCGTTTTAACTCTGATATTATGTGCCATTCTTGTTGTACTGGTTTTTTTTTTATTTTGTAAGCTACAAGCTTTGTTTGCTCTGTCCAAGGTCATTTTGGTATTTATTTGGTATTTGTTTGCTCTCATGATAATTTACGTCGTGTCGGAGAGAGTACGAGCAGGACAATAACCAAGTTTTTTTTTGGAGATTTCAAATGAGTGAAGAAGGGAGAGTGAGCCCTTGGGAATGCATTTGGTATTAGCATGGCTCGCGGAGATGTGTGATGGTATGTTTTAAATCAAGTATGAATTAGTTAATCTTAAGATTTGTCAGCCCAATTTTCTGTAGGCATTTATAGGTGTGAATGTGTGCGTGTGTGTGTTCGGTTAGCGTTTATGTTTGTATTGTGTTTCATAAAAAAAATCAAGTAGGTAACATATGGCCACATGCAAGGGAAACCATTTGGATGATGGGTGGATGTGGTGAAGGTTATTTTTAATGAATTTTCTGAAGTGTCCGAGAGTATTTTATTAAAATTTGAGCATTTACCAAGTGTAAAAACAAATTAGTAATTAACATTCCCTGACCACGAATTCTCAAGCGAAAAACTACCAACCATCATTTAGTAAATAACACTCTTGAAATATCCAAATATACTAGAAAACCCTTGGCCATTTGAGAAAATTTCTAAAAATAATAACCGTCAGCCATTCGCAAATAAACACTTAGAAAATTGTGGAAATCTTGTAGTGCGAGGCTGTAAGGGTCATGCATTGTGCGTCGACGTGAGGCAATATATACACACTGAAATGGTGGCTAAAACTAGAAGGTCCGGTGGAACACATGCTCTCATTCACCCTTTTGTGCACAACTGGGCAGAAATGAAGTACTCCTACCATTCGTTTTTTAAGGCGTGCACACATCCCGATATTCAAACTTTTAAATCTTTGACTAAGAAGCCAAGAACCTGTAGATTCTACCATACAAATTTAATACCATTGGATTCATATTTAAAAGTACCTTCATATTATTTAAATTTCATGATTATTAACACTACAATATAAGATACATTAACGTTCAAAATGTAGCCTTAGAGACCGCACCAGATCACACCACGTCCTACATTTTAAAATGGAAGGAGAACAATGACATGTCCGTAGGCAGACGGTTTAGTGATATTTGTGTAATAATCGAGAAACTTTTTCATGTTTTGGTCACTACAATATGTCACGAATTTTTGTGTGCTAGCCATTTGTTATGAAGTAATGTAATAATAAACGGTTTTGTGCTCATGGGTTGTTGTTTGGTTTGTATGATGTTTTACTGTTTACATGATGCTGGTTCTAGCTAATACTCCAAAATTGCCTTAGAGACCGCATCATGGAGTACTAGCTGTTGTCAAAGATTCTTCAGATAACAAATAATCAAAGTGAAATTGTTTTCCAAAGAAATGTACGTACGTACCTGGTTGCCGAATAGATAGATGGTCTGTCAAAAATCGGGACGCCGCCGCCGTCCACTCTGTTTGGCATGTCTAGCAGGCTGTTCTTCTGGATCTCGTCCAGCTGAAGCAGGACATCCGTGATCCGCTGAGACAACCTGTTCCGTACGCGGACCTCGAAGGGGTTCCAGAAGGCCCGCCTTCTTCCTCTTCCTTCCGTCTCGAACCCTGGCCGCGACATGAGTATCTCGTGCCAGTACTCCTCGACGATGTCCTCGGCGCTGCACACGGCCTCGCGGATCTGGCTGACCCAGACGCGCACCAGCTGGTCCCGGTTGATGCTGTTCCCGTCCTCGGCCACCTGGATCCAAGCCATCAGAAACTGGAGCTTGGAGCGGAGGTCCCTCACCTGGGCGTCCACTTCCGACAGACGCCGGTACTCGGCCGCGGCCAGGCCTAGCACCTCGCCGATCTTGTTCGTCACCGTGAGAATGGCGACGTCCATGCTTCCTCTCCAGATCTCTCGCTCCCCACCCCACTCTTTCGATCGATCGGTCTCTGCCCAGCTACTACCCTCTTTGGTCTTCCTCCTCCTCCTCCTCGCCGCCCTCACATATGCACCAAGTGGAAAGAAAGACAACTGTAATTATTGCTCCATTGACTGAATCCAACTCAACTGGCCCACGGCACTATTACGGCAGAAAGTAGAGAGAGATGTTCTGGAATTATTCTAACGATGTTGGCAAGTCAGCATTATGATGCTTTTACAAGTAATATCTATAAAAATATTATAGTATTATTATAGTTTATATATTGTGAAAAGTAGTTTCTATGATGATGAATCTAGTAATATCAATCTTATGTTATTAAAATAGAACAGTTTTAACTTAGGACTTACTGTATAAACAAAGGGTTAAGGTGGATTAATAAATGATGTACTCCTATCTTTTTCAATGTATAATTAATGAACAATAAGATCATCTAACACTTTCTTAATTCGTAAGCGAGACACTTTCTTAATCAATGGAGTACGATTGGGACTGCAGTAGGTCCGGTTGTGGGAATGCGTGCACCTAAGAGCATCTCCAATGGGGCCATGTCAGCTAGCTATAAGAGTGCCAACTTAGCTTTTTGCTTATGTGGAGAAGAGAGATGTAGAGACTAGCTCTTAACTAAGAGTCAGTCTCTTAACGAATTACAAGGTACATTGAGACTATTACATATGGGCCCAAATTAATTTTAGAGCCAACACTATAGCTAGCACCATTGGAAAGGTTGTCTCTAGTGCTGACTTATAGCCAACTGTTGTCTCTACCATTGGAGATGCTCTAAGGGCATGTACAATGCAAAGCCCATGGGTGTCTCTTGACACAATCATCCAAGCTGAAAAGACAAGCATGTACAAAGGACATGCACAAAAGCTAACTCCTATTTAATGCTGCTCCTCTCTCATTATGCATAGGAGTTTGTGAAGAGTCGACTATTCACGAAGAGTCAACTCTAGCATATTTTTCACTTTTCCCTGCCATGTCAGCAAAACATGTCCATGTCAGCGCTGAGATACGTCCTATTAAATGGCGTTGTAGATGCCCTAATAAGACCATCTCAGCAAATACTTCCTATCCATTCCCTATAACTATTCATTCCCTATACATTCCCTATAAAGATTCCTTTTCCATCACATCATTCTCTCACTATTCACTTTTCCATTCCCTACTTTCTCTCCTCAAATCCCTACTGTTACAGTGTTTAGGGAGTGTTTAAAATGTTGCTGGTCCTGTTTAAACTGGAGTATGTGTTTGCGGGGCCAACAAAACCCGACAAGCCTCCTCGCCGGGAGGTCGTCCATGCAGGGGCGTAGCACGTAGGGTAGGGCGTAGGCAGCCATGCATTTGATCAGGAATGCGGAGTATCAAAGAAACGATGAGTACAATGCATCCGATTCCAAATATTATTAGTCCATATGTTCTTCTTTCAAATTCACAATGCAAGTGGAGAACTGAGTATAGCCCAACTGGTAGCATCCCGGTTGTGGGAGCTATAGGTCGGGGGTTCAACTCTCGGTTCTAACCTATTTTCGGCTGATTTATTATAATTATTATTTCAGTGGTAGGCGACGTACTGGTCGACGGCGAAGCGCCTGTGGTAACTTCGTCAATCTCCAGATCAGTCGGCTCAGTCTCTCAGAGGCGTTCATATGGGTAGGGTGTGCGTGCGTGCATTCATAGGGGTGAGTGTGCGCCTGCGTCTGTACTGTGTTTCGCAAAAATAAAAAAAAATCACAATGCAAGTGCAGGATAACTCTAATGCACACTTTTATCTCATTTTTTCGCACCTACCGCTACTTTAGTGTACTCCCCATCCCGAATTATATGGCGTGTTATTTTTTAGATCTTCTCTCACAATATGGACATATAATTAATTCTAACACAAAACTTCCCAAATTACCCCTGCCATGCCTCCGTGCGCCAACGTGTCTTTGATCTTTACGGCCATGCACATACATTAATTAGGGGCAAAATATGCAAAAACTCTTTTGCGGAGGCACTCCTCAGTCTTGGTGAAAGAAATATACGTCCACTTTAAGCAATCAACCCAAAAAGAAAATTTATCTGTCATACCCATAGAATTACGAAAAAAACAAAAATCGTTATTGACGCTTATCCAAATTCGGACCTGGCTTTCCGTATCAAAAATCACAAAAGCGCTATGTGGCCATTTTTGTTGTGCATCGTGCTCATCCTCACCTATGAACCCATGGCGAAAAATTATCTGCCAAACCCACAAAAATATGAATGCAAACTACATACTTATAAATATTCTTCATGAATCTTCGCCTTGTCTTTTCCCCGACTACCACCTACCATTTTCCTTTCCACTACGGATGTGAAATTTTTGCCCAAAAATCGGATGTGAAATTCCCCCGAAAACGTTGTGGTTTTATAGTGCTGGAGCATGGGGTGGACACTTAGCTGACCGTTGGGAAGGGGCCGGCCTCGACTAGGAGCGAGAAGGGGGGTGGTTCGCCATCCAGGGTGGCGCACCGCCCTCTCCCCCAACGGTCGGCTAACGGCTGGCCTCCCGACTGTTAGGGAGAGGGTGGTTCACCACCCTGGATGGAAAACCAGCCTCCCTTCGCGATCCAGGGTGGCGATAGGCGACTTGTTTTGCCTTTTCTTAAATAAAAATTAATTCCTGATTTTCGAATTAAAACTAAATTAAAATATCAAAAATCTCCACGACGCATGCCGATGGTGTCGTGGGCTGGGCGTGTGTTGGCTATCCTAAGCCTAACAAACTTAATCCGCAAGCGTACGGATATCGATGTAGCTTTCACCCGGGAGTATTCTAGATTATCGATTTCCACAAGGAACGAGAAGTGCTCTAGCCTAGCATATGATTCGTCCAGAGGGATAAATATGGGTAATAAGGTAATGATGGGAGAGATAGGATAAAAGTTATGTGGGTGTTGACGGTTATTTTATGCATCATTTCATGTAACTTTTGACCGTCAATGTTCCCAGAAAGAGAAAATTTAGGACAATCTAAGTGTATTTTCTTTACACTAACAAGTTCCACGAGTTGTGCTAGTTATTTGAGATCAGGAACAGAAATGGGCCAAGATTGGGCTAAAACAAGGCAAAGCCGAGCCCGGGCGACCTAGGCCAAGCCGGCCGATCTAGCCCAGCCCGGTCGAGCCCACCCAATTTGGTCGGCTTGCTCTGGCTAGGCATCTCCTCCAACTTGGCATCCCTCGCACCTACATGCAAACAAACAGACTTAGATGGCATGCTAAGCATTGGATCAAGGTCGGTTTGATCGAAGGGATGAGATGGAGATCACCTGGATCAGATGGTCCACCTACGCTTGCACCAAAACCGGGCTAAACCAATTCAACCGCCAATCACCAACATTGGGGAGTGATCAGGAGCGTTCAAGAGTGAAGTCGGTGGAACGGAGGGCTGAGAGGGCACCAGGCCAGGCCGACCGGCCTCCCTCAGATCGGTCGGGCCCACCTAGGTCGCCCGACCTACCCTCCACCGCCTCTCAGTGCACCAACCTCCCTAACTGCCACACCGACCTTCTCAAGCTATAAGTAGAGGTGTTCATTTCATTTGTAATCGTGTAGAAGAGAAGTGAAGAAAAGAAGTAGCGTCACGCTATTCACTTACACTTATAAAATAGGGAGAGAGGAGATGTGAGAGTGTTGGGGAGGAGCCAGAGCTATCGGCCCCTCTTCCACTTTGTACCTTGGGAATGAAGCTCGGCCTCAAGTGAAATTCTCGTCTTCTATTTGGGTAACACTGTAGCTCTGCTCTTTACATGATAAAGTGAATTCAGTCTTTATTTGGTTACCTGCTGGGTACCCCGTTTGCGATTGATAAGATATATTATGTCTTTCGTGAGTGCTTTATCAAGACGTCTGGTAAAGTAGTAATTGTTAGTGTAGACGTGGTGTCTAGACTAGGAATTGCCTTGGTTGACGCCCAACCCCACGGGTTGTGTGGTTTGTAGACAGGTGGTGTAGTCCACCACGTTTGGGTTGGCTCCGTAGGGCCCTTCGAGGATGGCCATAATCATTCGGGGTTCTTAAGTGATAGCGGGTGGTAGTACAGGGTTGGCTTTACTTTTAGTTTAGCTACGTGTGCCTTAGATCAGAAGATCCTCTCGACCCTCGTAACATTTATCTTATCTCTCCCGTCATTACCCTCACATATTTATCCATCCAGACGAAGTAGATTCTAGGCTAGAGCACTTCTCGTTCCTCGTGGAAATCGATACGCTGCAATACTCCTGGGTGAAAGTTACATCGGTATCCGTACACTTTGCGGATTAATTTTGTTAGGCTTAGGACCCCCAACAGAGGGTCTAGAGGATCTTCTGATCTAAGGCACACGTAGCTAAACTGAAAGTAACCCCAACCCTATACTAAGGTTATCTGCGTTGGGGCACAGAAGACCCGCTACCACCCGCTGTCGCTTAAGAATCTCGGATAATTACGGCCATCCCCGAAGGGCCCTACGGAGCCAACCTGAACGTGGTGGATTGCAAAGGATATACATGGCTATCACCACCTGGCTACCTACCACACAACCCGTGGGGTTGGGCGTCAACCTAGGCAATTCCTAGTCTAGACACCACATTTACACTAACAATTACTACTTTACCAGATGTCTTGATAAAGCACCCATGAAAGATAAAACAAATCTTATCAATCGCAAACGAGGTACCCAGTAGGTAAACAAAGTAAAAGAATAAATTCACTTTATCATGTAAAAATAGGGCTATATTGTTACCCGGACCGAAGATGAGAATTTCACTCAAGACCAAGCTTCATTCCCGAGGTACAAAGTGGAAGAGGGGCCGACAGCTCCAGCTCCTCCCCGACACTCACCTCTTCTGACTCCCTATTTTCTAAGTACAAATGGACGGCGTAATGCTGTTTCTTTTCTTCTCTACTCTTCTCCGTGCTTGAAAATGCATCAAACACACCTATTTATAGCTCTACTAGGTCGGTGCAGCCGTGAGGTAAGTCGTTGCGCTGATAGGCAGTGGAGGCCAGGTTGGTAGGCATTGGTGGGCCTGGCCGGTCTGTGGGAGGTCGGTCGGCCTAGGTGGATGCCCCCTCGGCCCTCCGTTGCACCATCTTGCTTGTTGGATGTCCCTGTTCACTTCCCAATGGCGGCTGATGGAAGATTGAGTCGGTTAAGTCAGTCATGACTCATGCAAAGTTGGTCATCCCATCCATTCGATCCAACCAACCTTGATCCAACGTGTTGTAGTGTTTCATTTGTATTTCTTGGCAGGGCCAGACGGGCCTGACATGCCCGGTTGGTCCAATTCTTATCGGATTTGGCTCAAATTTGGTACGGAGAATCCTGCATATAAATATTCGCCAAAACTAGTGGAACTTGTAAATTTAAGTTAAATTTGGTTGGGTGATGCCATGCAATCCTCGTTTTACCGAATATTGGCGGTCGGAAATCGTTTGAAATCGACCGCCAACAGCGTGGTGCCAGGCTCAGGAATCGGTGCGCGCGGCTGACACAGTGGGTGATGAGAGGGAGCTGAGCGGGGGAAGCTCGGCGTAAGGATGGAAACGGTTCGGTACGAATCGAATATTGTCTAAACCAAATTTGTTTCCGTATAATTTTTCAGATTCGGAACCGGGTACGGATCTCTCGGATACTGGTACGAAAATCAGGATATTATCGGATGCGAATACGAATCGAGTATGGACCGGATCAGATACGGTTCGGAATATTTATCAGAATATATAAACTTCTCGGATTGTGTGTATGAAACTAAAGAAAACATATGAATGGTTCAATTAGTTAGAATGTTTATAATTTACACAAATTGACCAAATTCAAATATCACATAGCTCACTTATGAGATATATAAGTTGACATATAACACAAAAATCCATGGCTAAAATATTAATTCAAATTTTTACGGCATGAGCATTGGGTTTTTCTGTGATAAAAATTGAGTTCTTTAAGGTTAAATTAGAAATATAGATGTGTATATTTACTTATTTAGTTATCAATAAATAGAGGGGCTAAACCAGAAAACTCCTTGATATTGGGTTGTTGGGTCAAGTATCCGAATTCAAAAGTTCCGAATAACCGGATCAGGATCCGGATCTGTCGGATGATGGCCGAACTAAATCTGATACCAGATCTGATAGAAAATATCCAGATTTGATCAAATCCAATCCGAACAGAATGGTTCCGGATCAGACCGGATTCGGTCGGGAAATTCCATAGCTGTTTTCACCATTAGCTCAGGGTTTTGCTTGCGGCCGTTTCTCATCGTTGGACGGCCCACGACGAATTGGACGCGCGTTACATGACCACTGACCAGTCGATCACCAGATTCGGCTGGCCCATTGGACATGCCAAGAACCACCGGACATGCTTCCAATATGAGAAAAATGTGAGAATTTCGACAGTTTAAGGGGCTGTTCTTGAGCCGTTCCGTAACTGATTACTTGCTTATGTTGATACGGAAATGTGTTTGAAAAATCAAATCCTTCGACTTATTAATCTCTTTTTAAAAAATCTTGAAGAAACTAATAAAATATCGTAGAATAACTAAAAACTAAGTAAAAAAATTCACATATTTGCTTACGTCCTCTCAAAATTTATCTAATGAGAGCTTGTATGAACAAATCTAATTAGACTTCATGAGAAATCGAATCTTAGAGGTTGTTTCGCTTAGTTCCTAGTTTTTTTTATAAGTTTTCATTAGCTGCTTCAAGATTCTTTAGAAATGACATTGTGGAATATATGGACCCCGGGTATCTACATAATGGGCCGAGAGGACCACCCAACAGGGGGCGGCCCGAGTCGGCCTTGCGGACTCGGATATCATCCGGGTCCTTGCCAACCTTGTATCGCAAGAAAAGGGATAAAGATAGAATCTTATCCCAACACAATTGTAATCTCAAACCTTAGTGTACACGGCAAGAAAGGATAGAGATAGAATTCCTTGTAACCGACTAGGACTCCTCCCTGTAACCCTACCCCCCAACTATATAAGGCGGGTAGGGGACCTTTGATCGGGTCGGGGCGGGGGGGGGGGGGGGGGGGACATCTACATCGACATACACACCCACATCTACAATCAGAGCAATATAATCTACGAGCACAGGACGTAGGGTATTACCTCTCCGCGAGGGCCTGAACCTGTATAAATCTGCGTCTTGTGTTACCATCAAGCTTCGGATCTCGCGCATAGCCCCATATTCATTATTGCCGACGACAAACATCGACAGTTGGCGCTCCAGGTAGGGGCAGCGCTAAGATCAACCTCATCAAGCTTGATGGCGGTGATCAATGGAGTCATCATCGCCTTCACCCCCGGCCAGGCTTTCCGCTTCGGGAGCTTGGAATTCATCGCCAACAACCTTGGCAAGATCGCCCTCTCGGATCCGGATCAGATCCGATCTGAGAGCAACTTCAACAACGACCAGTCCGGACTCCCCTTCGGGTTGGAGAACTCCGCCGCCGCCTACCAACGAGTAGCGCGCCGGGGGCTCAATTTCCAACTCGGATACAGCGAGGACCCGACCAAGAACGAATCTCAGATGGTGGGCGTCATCAGTGGCAACCCACTCGAATTCGATGACCGAGTCGACCTGTCTCCTGATCACTCCTCCGAATCGGAATCTGACTCGGAGAACAGCCCCGGAAACTGTCCCGATTTCCGTGGGGTCTACGTGATCGAAGAGCAGCGGACCGACTCCCAGCGTCAGCGAGACGAAGAAGCGGCAGAGGCCGATCGCCTTCGCCGTGAAGAAGAGCGCGTTCGGGCTCTACGTGCCAGAGCCCGTGTCATCCACGAAGATATCTTGCAGACAAGGATGGGGGATCAATATGTTTTCCGCACGCCGCAACAGAACATCGTCGCATCCCAGACGCTCCTCAACAACCTGGACCCGTTGCTTGGGGCCAATAGTCCTGCTACCCCGATCGTGGCTCAAATCAAGGCTATGGTGACGACGACGGCAATCCAGCACAACCAAGGGGATCCGACAAGGGTATCACACTCCCACACTCGGACAAAGACTCAGACCGCCAGTAGTCGGTCTGTACGCAGTCGGAACGGACCCCCTCACGATGGTGATGCTCGCCACAACCTCAACCGCGATCTCTGCCAGGATGTCAACGCTAAGCGACGGGAACGAGAAGAAGACGAACGCCGCCGCCGCGACGACAACTACGAGCGCTACGGCATCAACCACAACCGCGACGGCGACCGTGACAACCGCCGTGAAGACGAAAACCGCAACAATCGGCGCGACAATCGGGGCGGCCGCAGGGGCCGTCATCATCAAGAAGGCAGGCGCGACAACGATGACTGCCGAGTCAGAACTCCGCCACGACGGTCTCCTCCTCCGCACGATGACGGGTCCATCGACGGGGTCGCGCGTTTACCGCTCGGCTCCGCCGAGTTAACTGGCCCGAGGGCTTCAATCCAAAGGGCATCGTCAAGTTTGACAGGGAGAGAGACCCGGTGGCTTGGCTGCAGGTTTATGCCCTAGCAATCAAGGCAGCTGGTGGTGACCACAACGTGATGGCAAATTACCTGCCAGTCATGCTTACTCCATCAGCTCAGACATGGCTCACGGGACTCCCAGAGAGCTCCATAGATTCCTGGAAAGATCTTTGTGAGCAGTTCATTACAAACTTCCAGGGAACCTATGAGAGACCTGGTACCCCATGGGATCTATACCAGCTCCATCAGAAGAAGAATGAGTCCCTCCGGGAGTTCATACGACGCTTCACACAGAAGAAAAATACAATTCGAGACGTCTCTGAAGCAGTCGTCGTAGCGGCTTTCCAGAAAGGAGTCCGTGATGCCGACTTGATCAAAAAGATGTCCCGGAAACCGCCAAAGATGGTGAAGGAGATGTTCGCTATGGCGGACCGCTACGCCACATCCTCGGACGCCTTGGCCGAGCGCTAGGACGACCGTCCTCGACAGAGGGACAAGAAGGACAAAGCCGAATCTTCCAAGCAGAACCACCGCAAGCGGAAGGGTGACGAGATGGTCGCGGCAGCAGACCGCGGTCGGCCCCGACTGCCACGTGCGGAAGATTACAACAAGGTGATGGACGCATTGTGCCCTTTTCATCCAAGGGGAAAGCATGCGGCCAAGGATTGCTACACTTTGAAGAGATTCGCGTAGGAGCACAATAAGCAGACTGATCGGGATGATGATGACTCCAGTAAGAAGAAGGACCCTCCCGGTGATGACACTTATCAGGAGACCGAGCGTGTGCTCAACTACATATTTGGGGGCTCGGCTGCATATGAGTCCAAGCGGAAGCAAAAGCTTACCACTCGGGAGATCAATGCAGTCACGCCGGTGACCCCCCAATACTTGAGGTGGTACGAAGTCCCGATCACATTTGACCGCTCGGATCACCCCGAGCATATCCCGTACCCAGGGCGATTTTCTTTGGTGCTTGACCCTGTTATTCGCAGCGTCAAACTAAAGAAGGTGCTGGTTGATGGAGGAAGCGGACTCAATATCTTTTTCTCCAAAACCCTCGACGACATGAAGATCCCCCGCTCCGAGCTACAGCAAAGCTCAGCGCCGTTCCATGGGATAGTCCCCGAGACCTTGGCGGTACCACTCGGGCAGATTACCCTGCCTGTCACGTTCGGGACGAAGGAAAATTACCGGACCGAACACTTACAATTCGAAGTGGCTGATTTCAAGATGGCGTACCACGCCATCTTGGGAAGGCCAGGCTTAGCCAAATTCATGGCAGTCCCGCACTACACGTATTTAGCGCTGAAGATGCCGGGACCAAACGGCGTCATCACGGTTCGTGGTGACGTCAAACACTCATTCGTGTGCGACACGGAGAACTGTGAGCTGTCCCAGACTCAGGAGGCGTCAGTTGAAATGACAAAGATCCGAGCAGCAGCAGCAGTCTTAAAGGACGAAGGAGATATCCCAGCCAAGAAACAAGCCAAGTCGTCAATCAAACCTGACGAACGAATCAAGAAGATCACACTCGACCCGTCCGACTCAACCAAGACGGCTCTGATCGGGACAGGGCTCGATCACAAATAGGAAGATGCGCTCGTCACCTTCCTCCAGGCAAACAGGGACACTTTCGCCTAGAAACCATCCGACATGCCAGGTGTCCCTAGGGAGGTGATCGAGCACTCTCTCAACATTGATGCAAAGGCAAGACCAGTCAAGCAGCGTCTCCGGCGTTTCGCGCAAGATCGGCGTGAAGCTATTAAGGAGGAGATCACTAAACTCTTAGCTGCTGGCTTTATAAAGGAAGTGTACCATCCCGACTGGTCAGCAAACCCAGTCCTCGTTCGCAAAAAGAATAATAAATGGCGCATGTGCGTTGATTACATTGATCTCAACAAAGCGTGCCCAAAAGATCCATTCGGGCTGCCTTGCATCGATCAGGTGGTGGACTCAACCACCGGGTGTGAGCTCATGAGTTTCTTAGATGCCTACTCGGGGTATCATCAGATCAGCTTAAAGGAAGAAGACTGCATCAAAACCTCATTCATCATGCCGTTCGGAGCTTTTTGCTACGTCACGATGCCATTCGGGTTGAAAAACGCTGGCGCAACCTATCAGCGTGCAATACAGCGGTGTTTTCACAATCAACTCGGACACAATGTGGAGGCGTACGTGGACGATGTCGTCGTAAAATCTCGAGTGAAGGAGGATCTTGTCACTAACTTGACCGAAACATTCGAGAGCCTGAAGGCCTACAGGATGAAACTCAATCCTGAGAAGTGTGTTTTTGGAGTTCCTTCGGGAAAGCTACTTGGTTTCATCGTGTCTCATCGCGGTATCGAGGCTAACCCGGATAAGATCAATGCCATCCTGAGGATGGAACCGCCGACTTGCCTAAGAGACGTCCAGAAGCTCACAGGATGCTTGGTGGTGTTGGATCAAGGATGCCGACTAGAGGGGGGAGTGAATAGGAGGCTTAAAAACTTTAAAACTTAAAACAAATAAAAGCAAATAAAGAACAAATAATATAATCAAGGGGAAAAGAGAACGAACACCACAATTTTTACCGAGGTATCAGAGACTCGCCCAGTCTCCACTAGTCCTCGTTGAAGCACTCAAGTCACTTGAGTTTTGCCTCAATACTCACGAAGAGTATTATCCACTAAGGTTGCTCCTTGTCCACTCCGGAAAGGCGAGCACCGATGCCTTGTACAATCTTGCCGAGTCTCTCCAACAATCTCCGTTCTGGAGAGGTCAACGGCCACGCCTCCGAACCGTCTAGGTGAGGGCGCTTACCAAGAGTAACAGGCAGCGAGGTCTTCTCTAGACCTCCAAACACGCACCGAGAAGCTAAGTGAATGCAAATGCAAAAGAACTGAAACTCTCGGTGGATCGGAAAGCACTCGACTTGATCAAAAGATCAAGATTTTAAGTGGAAAACTAAAGCTCAAGAGTGTATAAGAAATGCTACTGCTTGTTTTGTAAAATTCATGCCTAAAGCCCATTTTTATAGCCTCAAGAATCAAATGAACCGTTGGAGCTAGGGCTGAAAATCAGCAACCCAAACTGACAGTCAGTTTGCCTAACTGACAGTCAATTCAGTACACAACGGCCGACAAAATTTACGGATAAAACTTTGCTAGCCGTTCGTGGTCATTTATGGAAAGCTGAAACCCACAACTGACAGTCAGTTATGCAAACTGAGAGTCAGTTCGACCACAAACTCGACCAAAATCAAATAGAAACTCAGTTAAAAGCACTGTGGTCGAAACCCCAACTGACAGTCAGTATGGACAAACTGACAGTTAGTTTAGTACAAAAAATTTGAGCTCAAAATACACCCTCTCTGGACAATTGTCAGTTTAATCAAACTGACATTCAAACTGACAGTCAGTTCAGCAAACTAACAGTCAGCTTGAACAAAAACAGAGATAACTTTAAATCCCGAAATCCAAAAGAGGTGTTTAATAGCTCGTTTGAAATATAATTTCAAGGGCTACATTTTTGTCAACAGAAGCAAAAACCAGATCTGCCTAGATCTTTCTGAAAATTGCAAATACTCTTCTGCTGTCAAAAACTGAACTGAAAAACCAGATTTTCAAATTAAGTTCAAACCAAATCCAACTCAAAAAGATGCAATGCAATGACCTAGGTTTCTTGATTTGTGTTGGAGATAAAGAGAGGACTTTCGCCACCCCTCTTTATAGTACGGTTAAAACTAGAAAATAATTTCCCTAACCGATCATCTCCAAACGCCGAGATCGGTAAAAATAAAAACTCATAATACCTTAGGTCTTTCGCAACTTCATGATTTGCGTCTTGCCTTTTGCTCTCCTGCATCTCGTGCTTCACTTCAAGTCGGGTTCTTCTTGATCATCTTGCATTTCTTCCCAACTGATCCCTGTATCAATCAATCTCAAAAGCACGATTAGTCCGGAACACTTTGTTTTCATTAATCATCAAAATTAGGGTTAGGCATGAAGGCCTAGATGCAATAGGTGGCACTCGGCAGGTTCGTTTCCCGACTCGGGGAGCGAGGGATGCCTTTCTTTAAGCTAACAAAGAAGCAAGACAAGTTTCAATGGACTCCTGAGGGGCAACAAGCTTTTGAAGATCTCAAGCAGCTCCTAACTTCCCCGCCAGTGTTGGTTTCGCCTATGCCTGAGGAACCCCTTCTGCTTTGCATAGCAGCAACGACTCATGTAGTCAGTGCTGCAATCATTGTGGAGCGGGAGGAAGCCGGGCATATACAGAAGGTACATCGCCCAGTTTATTTTGTTAGCGAGGTATTGGGCGAGTCCAAGGTACGTACCCGCAAGTACAGAAACTATTGTACGCCGTATTAATTACTTCTCGCAAGCTCAAGCATTATTTTCAAGAGCATACAATTTCGGTGGTCACTTCTTTTCCGATTGGGGATATACTTCACAATCGGGAAGCCACCGGGAGGATCGCAAAATGGGCGGCCGAGCTTGGAACCTTTCAAATCTTATTCAAGCCGCGAACCGCCATCAAGTCACAGGCACTCGCCGACTTCATCGCCGAGTGGACAGAATCGCAAACTCCTGCGGCCGTTGAAAAGCTCGAGTTTTGGACGATGTACTTCAATGGTTCCCTCAAACTCAGCGGCGCGGGGGCTGGCATAGTACTCATCTCTCCAAGAGGTGAGTAACTGAAATATGTGCTTCAAATACACTTCCCGGCATCAAACAACGCCGCCGTGTACGAGGCACTCATCCACGGGCTCCGTATCGCCATATCGCTCGGTATCCGACGGTTAACGGTTGGCGGGGACTCTCAGCTGGTGATCAATCAAGTTCAGAAGGATTGGTCATGTGTCAGCGACAACATGGCGGCATACTGCCAGGAGGTGCGGAAATTGGAGGACAAATTCGACGGGTTGGAGCTTGTTCACGTGCTCCGACGAGACAATGAAATAGCAGACGAGCTTGCAAACATGGGTTCTAATCGGAGCGCAGTTCCGGTTGGTGTATTCGTTGAAGAACTTCACAAACCTTCGATAAAACAGGAGACGACTACACCGGAAGACAAGCAAGCTGAGGCGGAAGAGTTGATTGTCAATCCCGACTGGACAGTTCCTTATTCGGATTATTTATTGCGGGACAAACTCCCTGACGATCGTGCACAGGCAAAACATATTACACGCCGGAGTCGTAGCTACATAGTGGTTGGAGACGAGCTCTATCGGAAGAGTGCGTCTGGTGTGCTAATGCGATGCGTATCAGAACAAGAAGGAAAGAATCTCCTCAAAGAGATCCACTCGGGCATTTGTGGACATCACGCAGCGTCAACTACTCTAGTCGGAAAGGCTTATCGCCAAGGTTTCTTCTGGCTGACTGCGGTCACAGATGCACAGGACATCGTCCGAAAATGCGAGGGATGTCAGTTTTTTGCTCGGCAGATACACGTGCCGACGCAGGAGCTGCAAACTATTCCAATCACCTGGCCATTTGCAGTGTGGGGCTCGATATGGTTGGACCATTAAAGAAGGCTCAGGGTGGTTTTACTCATCTCTTAGTCGCCATCGACAAGTTCACGAAGTGGATTGAGGCCAAACCAGTCGCCAAGATCATGGCTGCCAAGGCAAAGGAATTTTTCCAAGAAATTGTGGTCAGATTTGGCGTTCCGAACAGAATTATCACGGATAATGGCACTCAGTTCAAAAGCAGTGAATTCCAAGACTGGTGTGACGAACTCGGGATTAAAATCTGCTTTGCTTCCGTGGGCCATCCACGCAGCAATGGGCAGGTAGAACGAGCCAACGGCATGCTCCTACAGGGCGTCAAGACGAAGATATTTGATCGCCTCGAACCATATGCTACAAAATGGATCAAGGCATTGCCTTCGGTGCTCTGGGGGCTTAGAACTACTCCGAGCAGAGCAACCGGGCAGTCACCCTTCTTCTTGGTGTATGGATTAGAGGCGGTCTTGCCTACCGAGTTGGAGTTCGGATCCCCACGGGTTTGGAATTACAACGAAAACGAGTCGGAGAACAACCGCATCGACGGTCTCGACCGACTGGGGGAAGCCAGGGACATCGCAACTATCCAGTCGGCTAAGTACCTTCAAGGCTTACGTCGCTATCACAATCGTAATGTACGAGGCCGTGCTTTCTCTAAAGGAGATCTGGTTCTAAGAAAGAATCAGAAACCCGCGCACAAGATCTCACCAACATGGGAAGGCCCTTACATTATCGACGAGGTGACACGCCCGGGGGCTTACAGACTCAAACGCGAGGACAGCACGCCTGTTGACAACTCGTGAAACATAGAACAGCTACGTCGCTTTTACACTTAAATTCTGTACTCAATTATCTCGTTATGAATAAAGTTTTCTATTCCTTGACTTGCTACTTAGTTGATGTCCAATTAAGCAGTAAGTCGGGGGCTACACCTAATAGGTGCGCTATTGGCGCACATTTTTGTTGTCTCCTTATTTTTTGCCTTAATCCAAGTGAGTTTAATTCCTAGTAGTGAAGCTCTGACCCTATGAACGACGAACTCTAGTCACTCAAAACACGCCTGGGATAAAGAGCCATGAGCCAACAACCTACGATCGGGGGCTAGACTAGTCAGGCAGAGTGCATAACGAAAAGGGTTAACTACTTGGCAGAATTTAAATAACAAGAGTAAAAGAATTTAAAGTCATACAGCACTCGGGCAACGTGTTCGAGTTAACATTTTTCATGCTACCAAATCCTATTTGTACATGTTACAGGGAGCCCAGCTCTAGGTTCTCCACCAGGACGGCAGAAGTTTCCTTGACATCCTCGAGAAGGGCGGCCGCCTGGTCGTCATCAACCGTACATGCGAAGCCTTCCTTGACCGCGTCAAGGTCCACTCGGGGATAGAGCGATTTAACGATTGCCAGAGCTTGGCTGGCACTCGCAGTCGCCGTTTCCCTCAAGTGGCCCTTAAGCCTCTCGGGGGCCTCCTTCAGTTGAAGAATTATTTGGCCTTCGTCGCTCGGCCCTGCCTCTCCAGGAAGCAAGAACTTCCGCACGGGCTCGGAAGCTTCACAGAGCATGTTGTAGGACGCTTCCGCAGACTGGACCTTCTCATTGAGAACGTCAAACTGCGCTCGCGTCTTCCTTTGGTACTCTGCAAGCAAGATAGATCGTCACCGAGTGTACTACAAGAATAATAAAGACAAACTGGGTTGGAAAGCGCACCTTCAAGCTCTCGCTTCGCCTTGTCGCAGTCGGCCCGATTCCAGAATTCCTCGGCCTCCAGCGCTTTGTACTGTTTCTGAGACCGCTCCAGTTCCTCTCGGAGTTGGGCGATGGTGGAGTTGAGCTCGGCGTTGGTGGACTTGAGCTGGGCGATGGTAGAGTCCCAGGCTAAAGCAAGATACAAAGTTAACAAAAAGAACAAGCATAATAAAAGAATGAAGAAGTACTCGACTCGAGGATACTTACTCCGGAGGGAACCAGTCAGATCCAGTTTCTCCTCTCGCAGGGTGCTAATCTGGGTCAGCAGCTCTCGCTGTTCGACCCTGGTCTCCGTTTTAACTTGCTCCACCTTGGCCTCATACTCTTGGATCTTTTCCACCTTGGGGAGCATCTTCCGGAACAACACCAATTTGTTCTTGGAGTTCTCTCCTAGCCACTGAAGACAACAAGGAATGAGGGCAAGCCACTCGGCGCAGACAAAAGAACAACGAAAAAGATAAGAAACTGACCCGGACCAGTCGGGCACACTCGATAGAGTGCTTGTATAATTCTTCCCTGTTCTTCTCTTCCTCGTCATCCGCGAAATTTCTCCACTCCCCCGCAATGTCGCGCCATCCGGCTCGAAGAGGAGACTTTGGGGGTTCAGGAGATCGCGATTGTCGAGGGATTTCCTCCACTTGAGGCGACGAGCCAGAAGCAGGCTCGCCGGGTACCGGCCTCGGAGTCTCCTCCGCGGTTGAATCCGGTTGAGCACAGGGCGGTGGCAGCGAAGACGGCACCGATTCGGGGACTCCCTTGGCTTCCCCGGGTGGAGCGGCAGTCGGCGAGGTGGGCATGGCCTGATCAGGGATATCCTCAGGCTTGCTAGCCTCTTGAGGACTCTTGACCGGCGTGTCCTTTGGGACCTCGCCCGATGGTTTTCTGTCAAAGAAAGTAATTAAGATATGATCCCAATGGGTCAAGAAGACAATTTGAAGAACCAACCTGGAGGATTTCTTTATTTTGATATTGGGCCCCTTCCGAGTGGTTGAGCCACTTGAAGAGGAACCCGGTTGTGAACTCGGCCGAGGAGGTGGCGCTGAATGCGCTGAAGATTGCACCGTCTGCTCACGAATCGTCGCCCCCCCGTCGGGCGCAGTGGACTCGGTGGCGCTTCTGCCGGCTCCTTCACCGCTGGCCCCTTCGCTTTCTTTGCACTGCGCACTCCGGCTGAGGAACCGGCGGGCCGTTTCTACAAGGAGACGTCGGGGAGCGGGGCGTCGGAAAAGTAGGCATTTCGCTCCTGTTGGCGACAACAAACAAAAATCAGATGGCAAGCACTCAGAAATTTAAAAGACAAGCATTAGGCGACAAAGGTTAATCACCTCCGGAGGAAGACGCTTTACATTGAACGGCTTCGGGCAGTCCTCAGTACTAAGATTGGCACCCGGGGCGAAGAAATCGCTAAGACGGCCGGACAGCACGCCTTGTGGAACCTTCTCGGATGATTCCCTTGTGGAATCGGATTCCCCGCTATACTCGAACCCCGGGTGCACTCGCTCCTTGAGAGGCTGCACTCGGCGGATGGCGAAACTGACGGCAATGCTGACTCCGGTCAAGCCATCTTCTTTCAGCTGAGTGATCATATTCAGGAGCTCAACAACTTGCTCCATGTCACCAGAGGAAGGAACAGAAGAGACCCAAGAGGAAGAAAACTTGGGTTTCTGCCCCATCAAGGAGGGAAGAGAAGGATCGGGATTGGCACAATAAAACCATTCCCGATGCCAACCTTTGTTAGAAGTTTTGAAAGGAATAGAAAAATAAGATTTCTTGAGGCCGTCCCGCAACTGAATGCCGGCACCACCAATCAATTTGGGGGCATTCTTGTTCGGGTACGGCTTAATAAGGAAGAGGTGGCGAAAAAGATTGAAGTGAGGGCGAATGCCAATGTAGGCCTCGCGAAGATGGATGAAGATGGCGATTTGCAGGATCGAGTTGGGATTCAGGTGGATTAACTCGATCCTGTAGAAATTAAGAAGGCCGCGAAGGAAGGCGCAGGCAGGAAGACCAAACCCGTGCTGGAAAAAGGACTCAAAGACCACAATCTCCTCGGTTCGAGGAGTGGGAGATGACTCACCCGCAGCTGCGCGCCAGCAGATCAGCTCCTTCGCCGGAAGAACTCCGGCGGCTACCATGGCCTCCAGGCGCTCCTCCGTTGTCACCGAGGTCGCCCAATCCTTGGATGAAGGTGGTGGTGAAGGGGTGCCCTTGGATGACGAAGAAGACATCTTCGGCGCGGGATCTGGCGGCGGAGAGAGAGGATTCGAGATTTGTGGGGTGCAGCGACGGATTGAACCGGCGGCGGCGCGAGATCTGGAGCGCGGCGGCGGCTAACCCTAGCAGCGGAGCGCACAGCGGAAAAATGGAAGGTGAAAGGACGCGGTTGCAAACTAAATGAAGTGCACAGTAAAGGGTAACCCTTCACTGGGCCATGTATTTAAAAAGGAGCGGCGCTAGTTTCCGTCTTGAGCGGGAAGGGCGTTTTGATTTCTGCAAAAAGTTTGGATCCAGATCAAGGTTTTGAGGGTATGCTCTAAAAGGGCCGACAGTTGTATTCCGCGACGGTCGGGTACAGGTACCACTCGGCTAAACCTAGTTTGGAAAAGATATGCCCCATGATGGGCCGCCTGCCAATTACCGTAACAAATGGGACGTGGGTACCTACCAAACTAAAAATCAAGTTTCTTCTTGTGATATGCCTCAAGCTAGGCCGACTACTGGTTACTGCACAAGTCGGAATCAGATATCACAAGTTGTTTTCATATTAGTGTTTCGACGGGAACAGTAACCACTCGGCCAAACTCTATCCAAACAACGGTACGCTCCATGACGGGCCGACTGCCAGTATCCCATAATTGAGCTGGGTACCATTCAGAGATTTCGACACGCGGAGCTCTACTGAGGCCCTCACAATCTCCTTGCATGCAATGGAGTACTCGGCATGGAAGAAGAAACCAATAGGGAAATTACATCAAAAACTGGAAGCACTCGGCATGAAGCGTGACTCAGCTGGGATGCAATCAGAGAGGCAGCAACTCGATTGTGAAGGACTCGGGGGCTACTGTGGAATATATGGACCCCGGGTATCTACATAATGGGCCGAGAGGACCACCCGACAGAGGGCAGCCCGAGTCGGCCATGCGGACTCGGATATCATCTGGGTCCTTGCCAACCTTGTATCGCAAGAAAAGGGATAAAGATAGAATCTTGTCCTGACACAATTGTAATCTCAAACCTTAGTGTACACGGCAAGAAAGGATAGAGATAGAATTCCTTGTAACCAACTAGGACTCCTCCCTGTAACCCTACCCCCCATCTATATAAGGCAGGCAGAGGACCTTTGATCGGGGAGGGGGGGACATCTACATCGACATACACACCCACATCTACAATCAGAGCAATATAATCTACGAGCACAGGACGTAGGGTATTACCTCTCCGCGAGGGCCTGAACCTGTATAAATCTGCGTCTTGTGTTACCATCAAGCTTCGGATCTCGTGCATAGCCCCATATTCATTATTGCCGACAACAAACGTCGACAGAGATCAATAAGTTAAAGAATTTTATTTTTCAGTATCAACATAAGCAAATAATCATATACGGAACGACTCCAGAACAACCCCTAAACCCTATCGCCCCACCGTCACCAGAAGCAAAGATATACGGACGTTTAAGGAGGGCGCTACTTTTCGTACGCTGGATCTTTCCCAAAAATCGGACGTCTGTCCTGGCAGTTTGATCCGCCCGTTCTCATTGGGCTTAATGGATCAAGTGAAATGCACGGCTAAACCATGCACTCTTTTGAACCACTGGAACAAATCAAATGGATTGAATAATAGGAACAAAACAAATGTGCTATACGCAAATGGAACACGCACACTAAACTAATGACTGGAATATGCACATTGAATTACAGGAACAAAATCACCTTCACCACCAGTATCAGTGGTGGGCTAGGCTGAGACGCATGTGGTGGTGGGCGGCGTTGAAGTGTTTGATGGGACACGGACTCCGAAAACATAATATCGATTTTTTTTTATCATGGAACATGATATTGTTATGAAATCGGCCCCGCGGCCGAGCCCAACTCAGGCTCGCGCGCGGGCGCACAGTGAGGCCCGCGTGGCCTAACTTATGGACCAAGCCGAAACCCCTATGCATACGCACTATATATATGGAGGAGATCTTATTCATGTAATTGATCCAGAAATACAGCAATAAAGATTATTCCTCCCACTTCTTGTGTTGTTCTTGTTCGTGTCCTTTGTGCGTGTGATTTACCTTGGACTACACCCAGTAGCAAGGTTTTATAACACGTTATCAACACGACGATGCTCTTCATCGACGAATCGCGCACGAGGAGCTGATGAATGGGGCATCGCTGCATTAACCCTTTGCATCGACTCTTCATCACGTCGGCTATCTAATAGCCGGGTTTGTCCTTGCGGCAAATCGACTATTGTGGACGTCATCTCTAGTAGATCGGAGGTACGAACAAGCATCAATTTCGTGAATTCCTAGCAATTTTGCAATATACTCGAGCAGATCAATTAGCAGATCGTTTTGAGGATTGCATCTAGTAATCTATCGAAAAAACGGCGACCGGCCACTGTACGCTGGCCCGTGCTCGCACACTGCATGCCTGCATCGCGCGCCGCCGTGCTGCTCGCACCGCGCCCCGGCCACGCCTCTCGCGCCGTGTCGCGACTAGGGCTGGAAAAAAAGCTCGTTTTCTGGATTTTGGGCTCGATTTCAAATTACATCCGATTTAATTCTGGATTGTTCTAACACTAAAATTAGTCGATTTTAGACAAACTCCGAATGCACTTGGGCTCGGCTTGGCTCGAAAGCTCGATTGTAAAGTTACCACTTTAAATATAACTAAAATCGTATAGAATCAATCTGTGTCAATTTTAGAAGAAGCTCGAAAAAAGCTCGAAAAAGCTCGTTTCCACCCCTAGTCGCGACGGCCGCGCGGCCCACAGGTCGCGCCGCTCTGCACGGCCGCGCTGCCGCTGGCCGACCTCACCCGCACGGCCGCCGGGCCAATGGCCCTCGCACCGCACTTGGCCGCACCGCTACCGGCCTCCCGCACTGCACCGGCCGCGCGCCATGGCCGCCTCCACGCACGGCCGCTGCGCCGTGGCCGCCACCCCGCACGGCCGCCGCCCCGCGCCGTCCGCACGCATGCCGCCCGCGCCGCCTCGCATGCTGTTGCCGGCCACCGCCCGCCAGGTCGTCGCCGGCCCCCTGTAGGTCGTCGCAGCCGGCCACCACCACCGCAGGTCGCCGCCGCCGTCGTCCACGCCACCGCGCCGCCTCCCGCCGCCGTGCCTGAGCCCCCTGGCGGCCAGGGGAAACCCTAGCCGCGTCGTCGGGTATGCCGGGCCGGGAAGGAGAGGGGGAGTAGGTGGGCCGAAAGGCCAGATTGGGCCGCAGGTGGAAAAAGAAAAAAAGAAAGAAAAAAGGATAAAGGTGGGCACTGTGCATAACGCAAAATATCGCGATAAATTGAAAAGCATGCGATAAATTGGATAGCGGTCACGATAAATTGAAAATTCTTGCGATATATTGCGATAAATTGAATCTGGGCCGTGGATTTTGCATTATAACCCTTAAAACCTTTCGGGCTGTTTTCTAGAATTCCCCCGAATAATGAATTTTGTGCATAGACCCCTGAATTTTGCAAAAATTATGAAATTGCGTATATGGCTTTATTTTATATCTCGGGAATTGTTACTTTCTTCCTGTTTTTGCAATATGGGTAGTTAATTTATGTTGTTAATTACTTGTATAATTACTTTAGCATTATATATTGGAACTTCTGAGAATTTTACTGTTGATCTCATGTTATGCACCACTGTGTAGATTTACATCAAGCAGATGTTTAGCATTGTCAGCCATAAATTTTAAGCACTAGCCTCCCATAGCTAGAATTATCTCACATGAAAATCGGACACCATGATTGTGCTAGGTAATAGAAGGTTCCGCTCAGCCATTGGCTTTGACGCGGGTCCACCAACCTTTAGCAAAACAATCAAAGCACTGCACCTCATTATGCATTACCTGTGCACTACTATAAAGTATGCATGACAAAGAAAGGTGACTCTAAGCTTTGGACTACACTCCAGCAGCGGCTCGAGAAGCTCGAATACACCATATTGCCATAAGCATAGCAGGACAGGTTGAATGTGAGGTTTGCATATGACAAAAAGAATGGCCAAGCGTACCTTAGCATGCATTAAATTGTCATAAATTTCCCTCTCTGTGATAATGCAATCACGGATAAAGCAGAGATTAAGTAGATAACATTCCCCTTCTTCATAATGCAGTCCAGAGTACCCGAAACTATCGTCCAGAGTAACTATAGGCTCTATAGTGTGCTCCTCGACGTTATGCAAGTTGAGGAATCTCAGGATAATTCCCAGCACCTGGCAACGCCATTGAATGCAGGCTACCAGGCTGAGAAGCCCATTCGTGATCGGAAGCAGGGCAATAGCAATAAGGGTGATAAGCAGGCCTAGAAGTAAAGAAATAGAAGTCCGATAAAGCAAAAACAAGGAGAAGTCAACACACATACCGTATGGTCAACAAGACCAGATGTGCTCCAAGTGTGACAATTGGGGGCATAGGTCTATGGATTGCCAAGTATTTAAGCAGGCGATCACAGACTAGTAAGAAGTAAAAGCAAAGCATGAGTAGTATATCGCTATACTGAATAAAGAAGACTCTTGGGATGAGACTGATCTCCCTAGAGAGGACTTGCAGGCGATGAAACTCAATAAGAAGCCTCCCCCTGTATTAGCAGTCACTACCCCTTGAAGTGGCAAATGAAGTAGCTGACACCAAAGCAAAGCAAGAACTCAGAGAGACAATATGATTGCCACATTGCAGGCATCCATCTAGCAGTCTTTCACATCCTTTAAGCAATTTATTAGCATTTAAGAATTAGCAAGTTCAACATAGGCATAAGCAGTTGATTAGCATTCAGTGGTTGCTAGCAGACATTTGTGATCTTAGCATGTTCTATGCATAGCAAGTTCAGGGGGAGCAAACTCTTAATTCTCGTGATCAGTTATGCACTTTATTTCCAGTATATTTGAGCATGCTTGCAATATAAATATAAATTGTGATTGAATGCATGATTGCTACTATATTATATATGAGTAGTGCCCATATTATGAAGGAAATATGCATTGTCGTTAGCGGTACAACGCATAGCATTTTAAGAGAGACCAAGCATTTCCAGTTGATCATACAGAACACTGGTAGCATAAGCATCACCACTGTTTGCACACAATGATTTGAGTGTAGTAAGTACTAGCTGAGCCACTATTATCTTATCAAATAGCACTACACTGGCAATTGAAGAAGCCGTGTTACATCTTGAACGCACCATATCTCTCTTAAGCATTAAATATATCCGTGCAAATGGTTTCCACATTGAAACTAATGAAGCAAATGGCAAAGCATATAGAAGCATTGAGTAACATTACGGATATAAGCAAAGAATTCTAAGACAATTTCCTTCAATTAGCATTTGGGCTAAACCACACGAGTTAAAGCACCTGACACCTTTTCTCTCCTGAAAACTATCTTTAGGATTGCTACAATCTTCTCTCTCTATAGCATAGCAGACTAGGTTACCCTGGTTTAAGAATAATGAGAGACTTAAGCAACAACTCTCAAGGCCATATCAGTAGTGATTTCTCTAACTAAGAAGACTTTATATGTCAAGCATGTGCAATCAAGAAATTAATCACTAGGCTCTTGATCACAAAGGTACAAGATGAAGTCCTTGCATTCCTTGAACGCATTCAAGAGGACACTTGCGGTCTTATAAAGCCCTGATTCGACCGATTTAGGTCCTTTGTAGTGCTTATTAATAAATCATCGCAGTGGTATTATATGGGAGCTTGCTCTCCACTAGAAACCACGCATTTGCAAAGCAGATCTCGCAAATCATAAAACTTAAGATACATTCTCTGACCATCAAATGCAGTCCATTCTCATGGACAATGCCAAAGAATTTTACTCAAAGGCATCTGATGACTATTGCATAACAATGGGGAATTAAAGCAGAGCATTATATACCTTAGGTTCATACACAGAAAGGGTTAGCATCAAGCAAATGATTCAAGCATAATGCATAAGTATATAGCATGACCGTTCTTGCAGAGTTGTAATTTATCAAGCACTTGTTAGTGACATGCAGTCCCACATGTAACCGCATTAAGTATTTAAAAGACCGTCAGCAAACAACATCCATTTACCAATGCAACTAGCAGCCGCAAAATTTCCCAAAAGCATGGTGTATGTGCCAATTCCACCTCTAAATTGATGTGGATGATTTCCCGTCATTAGGGGGAGATAAGTAGCCATTACTAGCAGAATACCGACCAATCACAAAGTAGCAGGCATTATCGGGCAAAACCCCTAGCACTCGAGAAGATTCTCGATTAGCATGCATTGGATAATAATACCAGGAAAATATGTGGCTAACCACGGACACCACATGCATTAAGAATTCCTGTTTGAATTGAACTGCCTAATCTTTGGTGATTTTAAGGATAAAATTAAGTCGCATGTATTAGCATAAATGCGCCAGTGAGGGTAGCAGTGTCAAAGCAATAGGAGGCACCCCTCAAACCTGTTCAGAGGACTTATTGAAGGGCATGGTATCTGTTGGGGGAAATCTCCGCGAGACTAAGTTCAGGTAAGTTGCGTCACATTCGCCCGGGGACGTGGCCGCCGGTGCCTGCTCCGGGCGCCGCCTTCTGGCTCCCGGGACCTGTGCCCGGGGACGTGGCCTCCGGTGCCTGCCCCGGGCGCCGCCATTTGGCTCTCGGGACCTGGCCTCTGGTGCCGGTCCCAGGCGCCGCCTTTTGGCTCCCGGGACCTGATCTCCGGCGCCGGTCCCGGGCGCCGCCATTTGCCCAGGGACCTGGCCTCCGGTGCCTGCCCCGGGCGCCGCCTTTTAGCTCCCGGGACCTGGCCTCCGGCGACGGTTCCGGGCGTCGCCATGTGCCCGGGGACGTGGCCTCCGGTGCCTGCCCCGGGCGCTGCCTTTTGGCTCCCGGGACCTGGCTTCCGATGCTTGCCCCGGGCGCCGCCTTTATTCTGGGACCTGGCCTCCGGTGCCGGTCCCGGGCGCCACCTTTTGGCTCCCGGGACCTGGCTTCCGGTGCTGGTCCCGGGCGCCGCCATGTGCCCGGGGACGTGGCCTCCGGTGCTTGCCCCGGGCGCCGCCTTTCGCCCGGGGACCTTACCTCCGGGGCACGTCCCGGGCCTCGTCGCCCATTTAAAGGTAAAGTCTTTGGTTGTTGGTCACGTGCAGGTCACGCGAGGAGCGCCTCGGGAATTAGCGATCACCTGTCAAGCATCCAAGGCACCTGACCGGGAGAAGGACGTCGCTACCCCTCAATCCGACGGTAGCGTCCGGGGTAGTTTAGTCTTTTTGCTTCTTTTTGGGGCTATAAATAGCCCTTGTACCCCCTGTAGTAAGACAAGTGATTCAATATTGATAAGTAGCCAAAACTCACAGGTGTGCTCCGGAAGCCTCTCCCCCGAGAGAGCCTCCCCAGCCGACCCCGGTCGGGAGCACGCCGACAGGACTAGGGCCCCCACCGGGACCCGAACCTGTATAAATCCTCGTGTCATTTCTTGTGTTTGTCCGGCGGGGGAGGCACGGTCACCCGGTCAGCCCGTGCCGCGTTTTCTTCGCTGTTGGGGGAAATCTCCGTGGGACCAAGTCCAGTTAAGCTGCGTCACATGCGCCCAGGGACGTGGCCTCCGGGGCCTGCCCCGGGCGCCGGCATTTGGCTCTCGGGACCTGGCCTCCGGCGCCGGTCCCTGGCGCCGCCATTCGCCCGGGGACATGGCCTCCGATGCCTCCCCGGGCGCCGCCTTTTGGCGCCCGGGACCACGCCTCCAGCGCCGGTCCCGGGCGCCGCCATTTTCCCGGAGACGTGGCCTCCGGTGCCTGCCCCGAGCGCCGCCTTTTGGCCCCCGGGACCTGGCCTCTGGCGCCCGTCCCGGGCGCCGCCCTTTGCCCGGGGACATGGCCTCCGGTGCCTCCTCGGGCGTCGCCTTTTGGCCCCCGGGACCTGGCCTCCGGTGGCCGTCCCGGGCGCCGCTATTTGCCCGGGGACGTGGCCTCCGGTGCCTGCCCCGGGCGCCGCCTTTTGGCTCCCGGGACCTAGCCTCCGGCGCCCGTCCCGGGCGCCGCCCTTTGCCCGGGGACATGGCCTCCGATGCCTCCCCGGGCGCCACCTTTTGGCTCCCGGGACCAGGCCTCCGGCGCCGGTCCCGAGCGCCGCCATTTGCCCGGGGACGTGGTCTCCGGTTGGCCCCCGGGACCTGGCCTCCGGCGCCCGTCCCGGGCGCCGCCTTTTGGCCCCCGGGACCTGGCCTCCGGCGCCCGTCCCTGGCGCCGCCTTTTGGCCCCCGGGACCTGGCCTCCGGCGCCCGTCCCGGGCGCCGCCCTTTGCCCGGGGACATGGCCTCCGGTGCCTCCCCGGGCGCCGCCTTTTGGCTCCCGGGACCAGGCCTCCGGCGCCGGTCCCGGGCGACGCCATTTGCCCGGGGACGTGGCCTCCGGTGCCTGCCCCGGGCGCCGCCTTTTGGCCCCCGGGACCTGGCCTCCGGCGCCCGTCCCGTGCGCCGCCCTTCGCCCGGGGACATGGCCTCTGGTGCCTCCCCGGGCGCCGCCTTTTGGCTCCCGGGACCAGGCCTCCGGCGCCGGTCCCGGGCGCCGCCATTTGCCCGGGGATGTGGCCTCCGGTGCCTGCCCCGGGCGCCACCTTTTGGCCCCCGGGACCTGGCCTCCGGCGCCCGTCCCGGGCGCCGCCCTTTTCCCGGGGACATGGCCTTCGATGCCTCCCCGGTCGCCGCCTTTTGGCTCCCGGGACCAGGCCTCCGGCGCCGGTCCCGGGCGCCGCCATTTGCCCAGGGACGTGGCCTTCGGTGCCTGCCCCGGGCGCCGCCTTTTGGCCCCGGGACCTGGCCTCCGGCGTTCGTCCCGGGCGCCGCCCTTTGCCCGGGGACATGGCCTCTGGTGCCTCCCCGGGCGCCGCCTTTTGGCTCCCGGGACCAGGCCTCCGGCGCCCGTCCCGGGCGCCGCCATTTGCCCGGGGACGTGGCCTCCGGTGCCTGCCCCGGGCGCCGCCTTTTGGCCCCCGGGACCTGGCCTCCGGCGCCCGTCCTGGGCGCCGCCCTTTGCCCGGGGACATGGCCTCTGGTGCCTCCCCGGGCGCCGCCTTTTGGCTCCCGGGACCAGGCCTCCGGCGCCGGTCCCGGGCGCCGCCATTTGCCCGGGGATGTGGCCTCCGGTGCCTGCCCCGGGCGCCACCTTTTGGCCCCCGGGACCTAGCCTCCGGCACCGGTCCCGGGCGCCACCCTTTGCCCGGGGACACGGCCTCCGGTGCCTCCTCGGGCGCCGCCTTTTGGCTCCCGGGACCAGGCCTCCGGCGCCGGTCCCGGGTGCCGCCATTTGCCCGGGGACGTGGCCTTCGGTGCCTGCCCCGGGCGCCGCCTTTTGCTTGGGGACTTGGCCTCCGGCGCCGGTCCCGGGCGCCGCCGTTTGCTTGGGGACTTGGCCTCCGGTGCCTCCCCGGGCGCCACCTTTGGCTCCCGGGACCTAGCCTCCGGCGCCGGTCCTGGGAGCCACCTTTGGCCCGGGGACCTGGCCTCCGGTGCGTGTCCCGGGCCTCGTCACCCTTCTAAAGGTAAAGTCTCGAGTTGTTTATCACGTGCAGGTCACGCGAGGAGCGCCTCGGGAATCAGTGACCACCTGTCAAGCATCCAAGACGTTTGACCGGGAGAAGGACGTCGCTACCCCTCAATCCGATGGTGGCTTCCAGGGTAGATAGGTCTTTTTGCTTCTTTTTGGGGCTATAAATAGCCCTTGTACCCCTCAGTTGTAAGCAAGTGATTCATATTGATTGGAATAGCTAAACTCACAGGTGTGCTCCGGAAGCCTCTCCCCCGGACACAGCCTCCCCAGCCGACTCCGGTCGGGAGCGCACCGATAGGACTAGGGCCCCCACCGGGACCCGAACCTGTATAAATCCTCGTGTCATTTCTTGTGTTTGTCCGGCGGGGGAGGACCGGCCATCCGGTCAACTCGCGCCGCGTAATTTTCGCTAGGATCGTTCTCAAAACTTGCCGGGGTATTCGCAATACCACGACAGTTGGCGCCGACCGTGGGGACTCGTGACAAGACGCCATGGCTCCCCGAAGAACAAGGGCTCGCACCCTTCCCGGTGACGCCGGTCTCGGAGACCCGGCGCCGCCCGTCCGGGACACCGCTGTCCCGGCGCTTCCGCCCGGAGGTGACCTGGCCCAGGTACCGCCTCCCTCCTTTCCTCTTAACTTAGGTGCCTCTACCTCCAGGTCGCTCCCGGTGACCGCGGGGACCTCGGCCGGGACCAGTCTCCCCCCGACGGCTCCCCCGGCTCCCCGGGACGCCCTGCTTGAGGCTCTCGTGGAGGGCCAGCTCCGCGCCCAGCGCTCTATAGATGAGCTGCTCAGCGTGTTGGCGCGACCTCCGGCCCCCGCATTTGCGTCGCACCCATACCCGGGGACTATGCCCCCGTTTATGGGTTACCCCGCGGCTCCCCTGGCCTCCGGAGGTCTGGCCGCCCCGTATGATCCCGCCGTGGGGTTCCCTCCCCCTGTGGGATATACTTCCAGACCCTTCCCGGCACCCGGGCCCGTCCCGGTGCCGGGGGGCTACTTCATGCCCGGGCCCTTCGTGGCACCAGGGGGGTACCCCGTTCCAGGCCCATTCCCAGGGCCGGGGGCCCATTTCATGCCGGGGGTTTTCCCTACGCCGGGAGCCAGTCCTGCCCCTCATGTCGTGTTTACCGCACCGGGGGCGGTTGACAGAGCAGCTCCCATGCCTCAGCGGACTCCCCCCCACATCGCCTCCCTGGTCCCGGACGTCTCCGCTGGGGCTCCCCCCTTACCGGTTCCGGATGTTACAGGGGCTTCCCCTTTTCTGATTCCGGTCGCTGCCACGGGGGTTCCCTCCACTTCGGTTCCAGACGTCACCGTGGGCCCCCCCTCCCCGGTTCCGGATAATATAGGGGCTTCCCCCTTTCCGGTCCCGGGGGTCTTCGCAGGGGGCTCCCCCCAGCCGGCCCCGGAAGCCTCCGGGCCGGTAGCTATAGTGCATAAGCTCCCTCCCTCGGCGGAACAGGTCCGTTTCGCCCGGGGGGAGGTCGAGCGAATGCATTCACCCGAGCGCGGGGAAGAACTTCCCCCCGGTCGCGGGCGCAGGGAGCCTCGCTCTCGCACCGGTTGGGGGAAGAGACCCGCTGAAGAGCCAGCCTCTCCGGAGGAGAGCCCGGACGTTCGGGAACTCAGCCCCGGTTCGGAGGAAAAGCGTCGCCACCGCCACTCCGGCGGACCTCTTGGACCGCTCCCTGACTCCGACAACGAGGGTCCCGTTAAAGAAGACAGCGACCGGGACTCTCCCCGGGAAGTGCAGGGGGCTAACCAGCCCCTATGCCGAAGGCTCTCCCGGAGCTGCTCTTCTTCTGCCGACGAGCTCTTCAACGTACTCGAAAAGTACGCTCGGGTGGAGGAAGACGATATCTGGAAGAAGACCCAGGGGGCTCTCGCCCCCGCAGACCGGGGGGCCAGGGATCCCCTCAAGCGCCCTAGGCAGGGGGGCGTAACGAGCCACGGCCTCGGGACACCTTTGTCCTCGAGGGCGAAGGCGGCTCGCGCGACCCCCCGAGGGGCAACCGCCCCTTCCCCAAGCTGAAAGGCCATGGGGGAGGACAGTCTTCGCGCGGCCGGGAAGGCCCCGCGGGGAGAAGGCGAGAAGGACCGTGGTGCAGCTTCCACGGGTCCAGTACCCACGCTACCCGAGACTGCAGCCAGCTATTGCAGCACTTCGCGGCGTTCCTCGATCAGCGCGGGCAGGGGGGGGGACTCCGGCCTCCTTGCTCTCTCGGCCAGCTGTTCCGGCCCTTCCCGCCCCCGCGGGGGGTCAGCAGACGCAGACGCAGGAGGGGGAGCCTTCAAAAGCTCTCCCCTTTCAAACTTCTCAGCACCACATCAGCGTCATCGTGGGAGGGTCCGCCTCCGGGCGGGACTCTAAGCGCCAGCGTAAGGAGTACGCGCGCGAGGTCAAGGTTGTGGGGGTGCTACACGCGTCCCCGCCACCTAAGTGGTTGGACGTTCCCTTCACCTTCACGGCGGAAGACGCGCGAGGGGTTCGCTTCCCCCACGACGACGCGCTCATCGTCTCCACGACAATCTAGAACTGCCACCTGGCCGGCATCCTTGTGGACGGCGGGAGCTCCGCCGATGTCCTATTCATGAAGGCCTTCAAAGAGATGCAGGTGGATGAGAAGCTCCTGCAGCCCGCGGTAGGGCCCCTGCAAGGGTTCGTCCCGGGGAAGGCAATCCACCCCGTGGGCAAGGTAGACCTCCCTATGACATTCGGCACCCCGGAGAACTACCGAACTGAGCTGGTCCGCTTCGACGTAGTGGACCTCCCCTCCTCCTACAACGCGATTATGGGGAGGACCACAATCAACCGGCTGGGGGCTGCCACCCATCAAAACTACCTCTACATGAAGATCCCGGGCCGCATGGCGTGATCAACGTCCGGGGAGACCAAGACATGGCCCGTGCTCTATACGAGCGCGCTGCGGCCACAATCGGAAGCGTCAACCTCATAAAGATGCCCGGGGGGGAGGCTTCTCCCCCGGAACTAGACGTCGCTGCGCCACCACCCGGGAGGCCCCTCCTCAAGCCGCGTCCGGAAGGGGGCCTCCGGAAGGTCCTGCTGTCCCCGGGCGACGAAGACAAAACCGTCTGGATCGGGACGGAGCTCCCCGAGGAGCATGCAGTGCAGCTTTCAGCCTTTTTGCGCGAAAACTCCGATGTTTTTGCGTGGAAGCCTTCGGACATGCGGGGCGTCGCCCGGGAGGTTATCGAGCACAAGCTCGCAGTGGCCCCGGTCAACCCCCGATCAAACAAAAGCTGAGGAAACTCTCCCTCGAGCGCCAAGAGGCAATCAAGGTGGAGATCACCCGGCTCCGAGAGGCGGGGTTCATTCGGGAGGTCCTGCAACCCGAGTGGCTCGCGAATCCCGTACTCGTGAAGAAGTCAACCAGCAAGTGGCGGATGTGCGTGAACTTCACCGACCTTAACCGCGCCTGCCCCAAAGACAACTTACCGCTCCCGCGGATTGACCAGCTCGTCGACTCCACCGCGGGGTGCGAGCTCATGAGCTTCCTAGACGCCTACTCGGGCTACCATCAAGTCCGGATGGCGGAAGGGGACGAGGAAAAGACGAGTTTCATAACTCCCCTCGGAACCTTCTGCTACGTCCATATGCCCTTCGGGCTCAAGAACGCGAGCGCGACCTTCCAGCGCCTCATGACGCTGGTCTTCAAAGATCAAGTCGGCCACAATGTCAAAGTGTACGTAGACGACGCGGTCGTCAAGAGTCCCCGCGCAGCCTCCCACATCGACGACCTGGCGGAGACCTTCCGCAACCTCCGCGCGTTTGGGCTCAAGCTCAACCCGGAGAAGTGCACCTTCGGGGTGCGCGGGGGGAAGCTCCTAGGTTTCCTCGTGTCCCAGCGGGGCATTGAGGAAAACCCCGAGAAGATCCGGGCATTCCTAGACATGCCTCCGCCGCGCTCCGTCAAGGACGTCCAGCGGCTCTCCGGCCGCCTGGCCGCGCTAAGCCGCTTCGTCTCCCGGTTGGGGGAGCGAGGCCTCCAGTTCTTCAAGATCCTCCGAGGGCTTGAGGGGTTCCGCTGGACCTCCGAGGCCCAGGAGGCGTTTGACGACCTCAAGAAGTACCTCACGAGCCCTCCAATGCTCGTGAGCTCGTCTCCAGAAGAGCCCTTGCTCCTCTACCTCGCCGCGACCCCCGTCGCCGTCAGCGCGGTCTTGGTGAAGGAGCAAGGGGGGCAGCAGCGTCCCGTGTACTACGTGAGTGAGGCCCTCCAAGGGGCCAAAACTCAGTACATGGAGATGGAGAAGATCTGCTATGCCCTCCTGATGGCGTCCCGGAAGCTTCGCCATTTCTTCCTGGGACATCCCATCACCGTCCCATCGTCCCTCCTCCTGGGGGAGGTGCTGCAGAACAAAGAAGCCACCGGCACGGATTGGGAAGTGGGGGGCCGAGCTCGCCCCCTTCTCCCTGTCCCTGACAGGCCTCTCCGCCATCAAGTCGCAGGTCCTCGCCGACTTCGTCGCAGAGTGGACTCCTGCCTCTGGGTCCGGGGACGAAGACCTCCCTGTGCTGCCTCGACGCAGTGACCATTGGACCCTCCTGTTTGATGGGTCGCTGTGTCTCGCCGGGGCTGGTGCGGGAGTAGTCCTCCGGAGCCCCGAGGGGAAGGAACTCGAGTATGCCGCGCGGCTCGAGTCCCCGCAACCAATAACGTCGCCGAGTACGAGGCTGCGAAGGGACAATGACCGGGCCGACGCCCTGGCCCGGGCGGCAAGCGCCCGGGAATCGCTCCCCAAGGGGGCCTTCTTGGAAATCATCACGAAGCCCTCGGTGGCCTCCCCGGACACGGGCGACGAGCCTCATGTCCCGGAGGTCGCCGAGATCACCCGGGCTCCGTCCTGGATGGACTCCCTCATCTCCTTCATCAAGGGGGAGGGGGACCCTCCCAACGAGACCGAGGCTAAGCGCCTCCGGGCCAAAGCCCGGGCATACCTCTTGCTGGAGGGGAGGCTCTACAAGCGGGGGGCCTCCGCCCTCCTGCGCTGCCTCCCCCGGCCGGAGGGACTTCAACTTCTCGAAGACATTCATGCGGGGAGCTGTGGTTCTCACCTAGCCCCGCGCGACATCGTGGCCAAGGCTCTCCGGCAGGGCTTCTACTGGCCCACGGTCATGCGCGACGCGCGAGACCTTGTCTCCGCGTGCGAAGCATGCCAGAAGATGGACAAGGGCTCGAACCTCCCCCCTGTAGCACTGCGGACTATCCCCATCACTTGGCCCTTCGTGCGTTGGGGGATGGACCTTTTAGGGTCCTTCCCCCCAGCGCCCGGAGGATGCAAGTATGCGGTGGTCGCGGTCGACTACTTTACAAAGTGGGTTGAGGCGGAGCCCTTGGCTAGCATCACGTCCCGGGCCGTTCAGCGGTTTTTCTGGAAAAACGTCGTTTGTCGTTTTGGTGTCCCCTGGGAAATCACCGTGGACAACGGGACCCAATTCGACTCGGCTTATTTCCAGGGATTCTGCGAAGGCCTGGGGCTCGTCATCCACTTCGCCTCAGTGGCCCATCCTCGGAGCAATGGGGCTGTCGAGAGAGTCAATGGCGTAATCCTACAGGGGTTACGCCGGAGACTCGAGCAAACCACTTCTAAGCGGGGTGCATGGGCAAAGGAGCTCCCTAGCATCCTCTGCTCCATGCGCACGACCCTGTCCCGGGCGACGGGACGTACACCCTTCTCCTTGGTCTACGGGGCGGAGGCAGTTCTCCCCCCGGAAATTGGCTTCCGGTCGCTACGAGTCGAGCTCCTGGACGGAGCCACGACCACAGCGTACCAGGCCAATGAGGCCAACCAGCGCCTGGAAATCGACCTCGTGGAGGAGGAACGCGACCGAGTGCTCCTCCACCACGCCATCTACGAGCGCGAGATGGCGCGCGCATACAACCAGCGCGTGCGCGAAAGATCCTTCCGCCTTGGGGACCTTGTCCTCAAGCGCGTCACAGACCCCCAAGCCCAGGGTAAGCTCTCCCCCAAGTGGGAGGGCCCCTATAGGATCTCCGCGGTCCTGGGCTCGGGGGCCTACAAGCTCTCCAACCTTCAAGAGCAGAAACTGAAGCACACGTGGAACTTGCGTTTACTTCGCAAGTTCTATGTTTAGCCTTACGGGCCTGTCCCCTCCCTCGGAGCGATCACACCAGAGGGGGAGGAGGGACACTGTATTTACTTTTCCTCCCCTTTCGCGACTTCGCAGGGGGAGGCACTGTACTTCATTTTATTAGCAATACATAGGTCTTGCTCTTCAACTGTCTCATTGTAGGTTCTTCTCATTACCGCCCCTAACGGCGATGCCCTCCCCGCGAGGATGCCCTCCCCGCGAGGAAGCCCTCCCCGTGAGGATGCCCTCCCCATGAGGAAGTGGGCTCAGACCCAGCAAGTCCCTCCTGTAGGGCGGCTTACGATCAGCCCTCGTGGACTAAGGGTGTAAGCGGCAATCCGGTCCCCAGCGGCCGCGGTAATGAGTCACTTTGGGAGACTAGTCCCCTACCCAAACACTCAAGACCCGTCATCGGGCACTTCCTCCTCCGGGAGTAGACGCTCTCCCCCGTGGGACGTCTAATGGCTTTCTTGGATATCTTGTCCCCGGAGACTTTATTCCCGGCTCCCCGTTCTCACGGCGACCGGACGATTGTCTCCCGGAGAAGTTACGAATTTCTCAGACATTTCTTCCCCGGAGACCTTATTCCCGGCTCCCTGTTCTCACGGCGACCGGACGATCATCTCCCAGGAAGCTCGCCTCCGGAAATCTCATCGGGTTTTCTTGAACGTTTCTTCTACACGAGGCCTTATTCTCGGCTCTCCGTTCTCACGGCGACCGGACGATTGTCTCCCGGAAGGTCTTTCCCTTGGAAACCTCATTTTAAAATTTTCTAACTTAGAAAAATTCCTATGCTACAGATCACCTTCACCCCGGGGGCCTTGTTACCCCCACAACGCGCGGAGCTACCCTCCGGCCCGCTGTGGGCGGGGGGGATAAGGTAGCCCCGGGTGTCGACCGCACCGCCCACGAGCAAACTTAGATCATTCTTGTCAAGAGGAGTCGTCCAGACCATCCAAGAAAAAACAAAAGAAGAAGCAAGCAAACAGCTTTATTGATTGTCAAACCCGGAGGACATCTTCCCCCTTCGGTGGGCTTCAGAAACGGTACAACCCGGGCTCTAACCTGGGGGATTCTCTCCGTCCTAAGGCTCCTACGCCTAATACTCCCAGAGGCCCGCTGCTAGCTCCTGGGCCAAGTCCCGGTACAATGCGCGCACGCGGCGCCGAGCTTCCCGGAGCACATCTTCGGGCCAGAACTCGTATCCCGCTGTGGAAGTATCCGGAGAGGAGGTATCGTCCGGAACCCCGGACGTGGAGGGGACAGTTCGGCGCGATGATTGTCAAAATTGTTCAAGTGCCACTCCGGATGCCACCTTAACCGGACGGGCTCCCGGACGGCGTCCCCGCTGCGCTCCCCGGAGATGAGGCTTAGCAATATTAAAGCCGCTTGGGCGTCCCCCGGAGAGCCCCTCCCGGACCTTCGCCCGGGAGTAACCTCCCGGGAACCCTGGTAACATTGCATTCAATTCAAAGACTTAGAAAAATTTCTAACTCTATTGCATTCCAAAATATCTTTTTACAAGTGTCCGGGGCTTCTTCTAAGAAGCTACTGGGATCAAAATTCTAAGAAAACAAAAGGGTCCTATCTAAAGACCCGGAGGGAGGCTCATACTCTTTCATTGGCGTCCTCCCCCCGGGGGGCTTCCTCCGAGGCCGGGGCCGGGGCGTCCACTGCTGGAGGCGCCGGTGCCGGGAATCTCACCCGGATGATCCAGTCGTAGAAGCCCCCGGCGAGCTGCTCCATCTCCCGGCGCGAGGGCTCGAAGAACTCGGGGAAGCTCCGCGGGATGCAGCCCCCGATCGTCCGGGCGCCCACCCCCTGGTGCTCGACGAGCCCGGCCGCGGCCGCGACGACGGGGATCTCCCGGCCGCGCGCCCGGGCGTCCGCTGCCTCCGGGATCACGGAGACTTGTGCGTTAAGAAAACGCACAGCCTCCGCGAGCGTGGCCGGGGGCACCTCCGAGCCACCCCCGGAGCCTAGGCTTACGCCAAGGCTCTCGAGGGCCGAACGGACGGAGCGGCCCGCATCCACCACCACCCGGACGCTCGACCCCTCGAGCTCCCGGAAGGCCTCCTCCTTCGCCTTCGCCTCCTCCCGGAGGCGGCCGTTGATGGTCTCCGAGACGTGGACCTGGGCTCGAACCCGGGCCAGCTCCTGGAGAGCTTCATCCCGCTGACTCAGGAAGGAGGCGGCCCTATCCTCCGCGTCCTTGAGCAGCCGGATGACGCGCTGCTCGACGCCCCAGGTAATTGCCGCCCCCTACAAAATTCCAGAGTTAGAAAAATTTTGGATGCAGGGAGCCAGGAGAAAGCGACAACCACCTTGGGTGAGTACCTGGACTTGAAGGGACCGAAGCTCCGCGAAGCGCTCGTGGAGCGTCCCCTCCGCGATGAAGGCCTGGACCTTGGGGGACTGCAGGCCTTCCGCGTAGCGCTCGATCTCCCCTGCGGAAAGCAAGGGGGTCTCCCGCCCGGCGCTGGTCCTGCCGCGGCCGGTAACGGGCTCCCAGACCTGGGCGCCCGGCATGACCTCGGTTGGGGTGGCGGTCGTCGTCGTCTTCGTCGCCGAAGTGCCCCCCGAAGAAGTGGCCGAGGAAGGCCCGGAAGGGGTCCCTCGCCGGGGGGGGGGGGGGGGGGGGGTCATCAGCCCTTTCCCCTTCCCGGGCGGGAGCGCCCCTGGGGCTTCCACTTCCAGGGGGTCCTCATAGACCGAGGGGCTCCCCCCCTCGTCTACGGGCCACTCCACGTGCGGAGGCGAGGTCTCCGCGAACCTCACCTCCGGCTTTTTCGGCTCCAAGGGTGCCGGGGGCGCCGGGAGGCCCGCTACCGAAGGCGGCGACGGGGCGTAGTCCACCGAATCGGACGCCGCCCCGCCCACGGCAGGCTCCTTCCCCCGGGCCGCAACGGGGCTCTTCGGGGGAGGGGGTGTCACTTCTTTCCGGGCTGGCGCCCGGGCGCGCCCGGTCCCGGGGGTCTCGTCCCGGGGCTTCGCCGGTGTCGCCGCCGGCGTCGTCGACAGGCCGGGGGCTTTTTGGACTCTGGCCTTCTTAGGCTCAGAGCCCCCGGCCGCGTCCTTCCCCGCTTGTGCGACCCGGGGGTGGGGAGGGGCTTCCTCTCCGGTAGCTTCAGCCCGTAGGCCTCAGCTACCAAGTTCCGGGGAGGGCCCTCCCCCACGAGGCGCATGACGCGCTCGTGCTTATCGGCGAAGTACCTCCCCAGGAGGTTCTCCGCCTTCTCCCGCGCCGCCGGGTACGGCCGGATTACAAGAGGTAAAGAGTTAGTCAAATTTTCAAAAATTTGTAAGTGCAATGAAGCAGGTAGCGGACTTACGTCGGGTCACCGGCTTGACCGGGGGCCGCTGCTCCGGGCCCATGCCGATCCCCCTTCTCCCGCGTGAGAAGGAGGAGATCCTTAGGAGCATCATCTCCTCAGCGGCGTCCCGCATAGAGCGGGTCTTCCGGGAGATGATCACCTTGCCGAGGAGCTCGAGCTCCTCGTCCGTCCACACCGGAGGCTTCGGCGCAGACGACCTGCTGTAAGAGGCGGGCTCCGGGGCGTATGTCACCTCGTCGTCCCGGACCCGGAGGTAGAACCACCTCCTGATCCAGTCGCCCCAATGGTCCCGGGAGGCTGCCGTCGGGTAATCGGCCACCCGGGACGGCAGCATCTGCACCATCACCGAGCCAAAGGGGGATTGGGTGCCCCCTTCACCAGGTGGGAGCTCCTCGTCGCCAGTTTGTAGAAGTACCGGAAGGCGCGTAGGGTGGGCTCCCGCCCGGTCACTGTCTCATAGAGCCAAATGAAGAGGTCCATCCGGACGATCGCGTTCGGGGTGAGGTGGTTGAGGGCCACCCCATACTCCTTCAAAAACTCCCGGAGCATGGGATGCACCGGAAGCCGAAGCCCCGCCTCCAGGAAGGCCTCGAAGGCCACGACCTCTCCGGGCCTGGGGCGGGGGGCTCCGTCCTTCTTCACGGGGACCCGGATGTCCCCGTCCTCCACGACTCCACGTTCGACCATGGATTCCGCATCCTCGGCCGTGAACTCGGAAGCCCAGAGGAAGTCCGGAGCGACCTCCTCCGGGGGCACCTCGGTCGTCTTCGCTCGACCCTTCGGTGCCATCAGGTTAGTTTTTTCCGTGAGGCTAACTTTTCAGGAGGCTACGTCTAAAAGTTTCGGACGCTTGCTACCGGGTGCTAGCTACCGGGAAAGAGCTACCGGGAGAGAGCTACCGGGAGAGCTAAACTCGCTAAGGATGAGAAGTTTGGAATGAAGTTCCTGGGCCCCCCAAGGCCCTATTTATAGGGGCGAGTCGTGGTCCAGATGGGCGCCACGTGGCACCCCGCGGAGTAATCTGGACCGTTGAAGTTCAAACCGTGCGCGGGAAACAAAGGGACGGGCGCGCGAACCGAGACGCCGGTTCGAATCACGAGCGTATTTATGATGAAGCGGCGCGGCCATAAGCGCCCGGCACGGAAACTGAAGCGCCATGGCTCCGGTGACTTGGTCCGAAGATTTTCCCGGTAACATGTACCATACCCACCGGGGACTCGAGCATCGTCCCCGGGGGGCATGGGGGGCTGCTGTTGGGGGAAATCTCCGCGGGACTAAGTCCAGGTAAGCTGCATCACATGCGCCCGGGGACGTGGCCTCCGGGGCCTGCCTCGAGTGCCGCCATTTGGCTCCCGGGACCTGGCCTCCGGTGCCTCCCCAGGCGCTGCCTTTTGGCGCCCGGGACCAGGCCTCCGGCGCCGGTCCCGGGCGCCGCCATTTGGCCGGGGACGTGGCCTCCGGTGCCCGCACCGGGCGCCGCCTTTTGGCCCCTGGGACTTGGCCTTCGGCGCCCGTCCCGGGCGCCGCCCTTTGCCCGGGGACATGGCCTCCGGTGCCTCCCCGGGCGCCGCCTTTTGGCCCCCGGGACCTAGCCTCCGACGGCGGTCCCGGGCGCCGCCATTTGCCCGGGGACGTGGCCTCTGTTGCATCTAGGCCTTCATGCCTAACCCTAATTTTGATGATTAATGAAAACAAAGTGTTCTGGACTAATTATGCTATTGAGTTTATTTGATACAGAGTTGCATTGGGAAGATATGCACGGAAAACAAGACGAACCCGACGTAATATAAAAGCACAAGTCGCAAAGAGCAGGAACGAGACCTAAGGTATTATGAGTTTTTATTTTTACCGATCTCGGCGTTTGGAGATGATCGGTTAGGGAAATTATTTTCTAGTTTTAACCGTACTATAAAGAGGGGTGGCAAAAGTCCTCTCTTTATCTCCAACACAAACCGAGAAACCTAGGTCATTGCATTGCATCTTTTTGAGTTGGATTTGGTTTGAACTTAATTTGAAAATCTGGTTTTTCAGTTCAGTTTTTGACAGCAGAAGAGTATTTACAATTTTCAGAAAGATCTAGGCAGATCTGGTTTTTTCTTCTGTTGACAAAAATGTAGCCCTTGAAATTATCTTTCAAACGAGCTATTAAACACCTCTTTTGGATTTCTGGATTTAAAGTTATCTCTGTTTTTGTTCAGGCTGACTATCAGTTTGCTGAACTGACTGTCAGTTTGAATGTCAGTTTGATTAAACTGACAATTGTCCAGAGAGGGTGTATTTTGAGCTCAAATTTTTTGTACTGAACTGACTGTCAGTTTGTCCATACTGACTGTCAGTTGGGGTTTCGACCACAGTGCTTTTAACTGAGTTTCTATTTGATTTTGGTCGAGTTTGTGGTCGAACTGACTATCAGTTTGCATAACTGACTGTCAGTTGTGGGTTTCAGCTTTCCATAAACGACCACGAACGGCTAGCAAAGTTTTATCAGTAAATTTTGTCGGCCGTTGTGCACTGAACTGACTGTCAGTTAGGCAAACTGACTGTCAGTTTGGGTTGCTGATTTTTAGCCCTAGCTCCAATGGTTCATTTGATTCTTGAGGCTATAAAAAGGGGCTTTGGGCATGAATTTTATACAACAAGCAGTAGCATTTCTTATACACTCTTGAGATTTAGTTTTCCACTTAAAATCTTGGTCTTTTGATCAAGTCGAGTGCTTTCCGATCCACCGAGAGTTTCATTTCTTTCGCATTTGCATTCACTTAGCTTCTCGGTGCGTGTTTGGAGGTCTAGAGAAGACCTTGCTACCTGTTATTCTTGGTGAGCGCCCTCACCTAGACGGTTTGGAGGCGTGGCCGTTGACCTCTCCAGAACGGAGATTGTTGGAGAGGCTCGGCAAGATTGTACAAGGCATCGGTGCTCGCCTTTCCGGAGTGGACAAGGAGCAACCTTAGTGGATAATACTCTTCGTGAGTATTGAGGCAAAACTCAAGTGACTTGAGTGCTTCAACGAGGACTAGTGGAGACTGGGCGAGTCTCCGATACCTCGGTAAAAATTGTGGTGTTCGTTCTCTTTTCCCCTTGATTATATTATTTGTTCTTGATTTGCTTTTATTTGTTTTAAGCTTTAAAGTTTTTAAGCCTCCTATTCACCCCCCTCTAGTCGGCATCCTTGATCCAACACGTGGTATCAGAGCTCGGTCTCTCGATTCATTAGGAATTACCGCCTAGAGAGGATGTCGTCAAGTGGAGATTTTCTTCTTGGTCATACCGGTCGTGCGCCTATCTTTGATGGGACAAACTATCCGTATTGGAAAGTGCACATGTCGGTATTCCTAGAAGCTATGGGGCTTGATGTATGGGATATCGTTAAACTCGGTTTTACTCCTCCGGATGATTCGGCAAGTCAGTCTGAGGACGACAGGAGAAAACTGCATTTAAACGCCTGTGCGAAAAATGCACTCTTTGCCGGTTTATCCGTGAATGAGTTCAACCGTGTGAGCAATCTCACGACTGCTCATAAGGTTTGGACCACCCTCAAAGAAATTTACGAGGGAACAACAAAGGTTAAAGAGGCAAAGTTGCTAATGGTGAGGCAAAAATATGAGACATTCATCATGTCATCAACTGAGTCATCGGATTCCATGTTTACTCGGTTGAATAACATTGTGAATGAACTCAAGGGTCTTGGTGTTGTTTTTACTGACATTGAAATTGTGAGAAAGATGCTTGGGGCTTTACTTGAAAGCTTCGACACTCTTGTGATGGTTCTCACAAACTCCGATTTATCGACCACAACACCGACCGATCTTTATGGGAACCTCATCACCCATGAGATGCACAAGAAGGAGAAGAAAGAAGCACCCGAACCCTCAGAGACAAAGAAGAAAGCTTTGGCTTTCAAAGCCAATGCAAGGAACGATTCAAGCGGTGGCTCCTCCGATGAAGACCTCGCACTTATGGTAAAAAATACTCAAAAACTCCTTCGCATGTTGCATAAGAAAGGTGTCAACCTTAACACACGACGAAAGGGTCCAAAGCAAAACAACTTCTAGGACATCATTTGCTATGGATGCCATGAGAAGGGACATATAGCATCAAGATGTCCAAACAAGAACAAGGCGTGGAACAAGAAGAAGAGGTTCTTCAAGAAAAAGAATGAAGAAATCAAAGAAGCCTGCTTTGGAGAGTGGATGTCCAGCGGAGAGAGCTCCGACTCCGACTCCGACAACGAAATAAGTTGCTCCAAGAAGATGGCCGGATTAGCTCTCGGCAACATCAACACCTCAACTAGTTCATCTATTTGCCTTATGGCCAAAGGCGATGAAAAGGTACACTCTAACAATCCATCATATGATGATTTAGTTGAAATGATAACCGAATTAAATGAAGTTTTTGGAAAAACTAAAAGGAAGTATAAGGCGCTTAAGGAAGAACATTCTTCCCTACGCGCTCAATACTCCGAGCTTAAAGACTCTTATGAAAGCATACTCATAAAAGATGTTACAAATACCTCATCTAAGGTAGATGCTTCAACCTCATGTAACTTGAATGAATCTCCCTCTAGTAGTCATCACATTCCATGTGTTTCTAATGATAACATCTTAAATGAAAATAATGAACTTAAGGCACAAGTTGAAAAACTTGGAAAAGGCTTAGAAAACTGCTACAAAGGCAAAATATCTCTTGATCTAATCCTTAGTAAACAAAAATGTTCTTTTAGAAAAGAAGGATTATGATATTTTCAAAAGAAAGGGAAGAAACCAAACTCTAAAACTATATTTGTTAAAGCATGCAACACATTTTGTCATAAATGCCATGAAACTGGTCATCGCATGAAGCATGTCCCTTAATGACTCCTAATTATTTTGATACTTGCTACATGCTTCAAAAGTCGAGAAAAGGTTATTCTATAGCAAAGTATGTTGGTGCACCCATGTTAAATAAAAGAAAGAAATCTATTTGGGTGCCCAAAACTTTGATTGCTAACATTGAAGGACCCAAAAAGGTTTGGGTACCTAAAAGAACTTAAATCTTTGTATGCAAGTGAACTACAAGACTGGTGGGAGGCATTGGGTGCTAGATAGCGGATGCTCCGAACACATGACCGGTAACAAGAAGTTGTTCACCTCAATAGAAGACAACTCAAGTGAGAACCAAAAGATTACCTTTGGCGACAATCGTCAAGGAAATATGGTAGGCTTGGGTAAAATCGCAATCTCAAATGATCTATCTATTTTGAATGTTTTGTTGGTCGAATCTCTGAACTTCAATTTGCTTTTCGTTGCACATTTTTCCCAAAAGAAGTTTTGGTTGAAAGTTTAAAAGATAAATCTTTGATCTTTAAAGGCTTTCGTTTTGGAAATCTTTATTTGGTTTGTCGGGGGAAATCTCCGCGGGACTAATTCCAGGAAAGTTGTGCCACGATTGCCCGGGGATCTGGCCTCCGGCCCCTCCCCGGGCGCCGCCATTTGGCTCCCGGGACGTGGCCTCCGGGGCCCTCCCGGGCGCCGCCATTTGGCTCCCGGGACGTGGCCTCCGGCCCCTCCCCGGGCGCCGCCATTTGGCTCCCGGGACGCGGCCTCCGGTGCCGTCCCGGGCGCCGCCGTTTGCCCGGGGACGTGGCCTCGGGTGCCCTCCCGGGCGCCGCCTTTTGGCCCCCGGGACCTGGCCTCCGGCGCCGTCCCGGGCCTCATCGCCCTTCTAAAGGTAAAGTCTCGAACTGTTTGTCACGTGCAGGTCACGCGAGGAGCACCTCGGGAACTGGCGACCACCTGTCAAGCATCCAAGGTGTTTGACCGGGAGAAGGACGGTCCTACCCTTCAATCCGACGGTGGCTTCCGGGATAGTTTAGGTTTTTTGCTTCTTTTTGGGGCTATAAATAGCCCTTGTACCCCTCTGTTGTAAAGATCGGTTCTCTCTTATTGGAATAGCTAAACTCACAGACGTGCTCCGGAAGCCTCTCCCCCGGAGAGAGCCTCCCCAGCCGACTCCGGTCGGGAGTGCGTCGACAGGACTAGGGCTCCCACCGGGACCCGAACCTGTATAAACCCGTGTGTCATTTTTTGTGCTTGTCCGGCGGGGGAGGACCGGTCATCCGGTCAACCCGCGCCGCATAATCTTCGCTAGGATCATTCTCAAAACCTGCCGGGGTATTCGCAATACCACGACATGGTTGATTTTCACTCAAAAGATGCATCTCTTTCAACATGTCTTGTCTCTCAAACCTCAAAAGGTTGGCTATGGCATAGACGACTTGCACATGTTGGAATGCATCAGTTGAGAAAACTTTTAAAACGTGATTTGGTTGTTGGCTTAAAGGATGTGAATTTTGAAAAAGACAAACCTTGTAGCGCTTGTCAAGCGCGCAAGCAAGTAGCTACTTCACATCCAACTAAGCGCATTCTTTCTACTTGTAAACCTTTGGAACTCCTTCATATGGATTTATTTGGACCTTCCGAGTTCCAAAGTATCGGGGGTAGCAATTATGGTTTTGTGATTGTTGATGATTTCACTCGCTATACTTGGGTTTTCTTTATTTCCCAAAAATCTGAAACCCCCGATGTTTTCAAAAGTTTTGCAGAACGTGTTTCTACTGAATTCGAATTATCCATCAAGAAAATCCGTAGTGATCATGGTGGAGAATTCGTTAATTCAACTCTATTTGATTTTTGTGACTCTCTTGGAATCAAACACGAGTTTTCCACATCCTACACTCCACAGCAAAATGGAGTCGTTGAAAGGAAAAATCGAACACTTATAGAAATGGCAAGGACTATGCTAAGTGAGTATGATACTCCTACTCGCTTCTGGGCTGAAGCCGTGCATACTGCTTGCTATTCTATAAATCGACTTTATTTGCATCCTCTTCTGAATTTGACTCCTTATGAGCTTCTTGTTGGGCGCAAGCCAAATATTTCTTACTTCCGAGTGTTTGGATGCAAATGTTATATTCTTAAGAAAAGAAATTTTGGTGGTAAATTTCAAAGAAGAGTAGATGAAGGCTTTCTAGTCGGATACTCCACCACTAGTAAAGCTTATCGTGTTTTCAATAAAAATACAAGTTGCATTGAAGAATCTGGTGATGTCGAATTTGATGAAACTAACGGCTCGCAAAAGGAGCAAGTCTCTCATGAAGTTTCAGGTGAAGATCTTCAAGAAGCAATGAAGAACATAACCATTGCAGACATCAAGCCAAGAGATGAAGATCAAGAAGATGATGTAAACGTTGAGAATGTTGATCAAGATGTATCATCATCATCTCATGTTGATCCTCCAGAACAAGATCAAGATGAAGCAGTACAAGATGAAGCACCAAGACAGCATCAAACGATCACCAAGGATCACCCTCTAGACCAAATATTAGGTGACGTCAGTAAGGGTGTTCAAACTCGATCTCGTATTGCTGTATTTTGTGAACATCACTCTTTTGTATCTTCTTTAGAACCCAAACATGTTAATGAAGTTTTAAATGATCCTGATTGGGTTAATCCATGCATGAAGAACTTAATAACTTTGCTAGAAATAAAGTTTGGACTCTAGTTGAAAGACTCAAGGATCATAATGTCATTGGAACAAAATGGGTTTTCAGAAATAAGCAAGATGAAAATGGTGTTGTAATTAGAAACAAAGCTCGTCTTGTTGCTCAAGGTTTCACTCAAGTCGAAGGACTAGACTTTGGTGAAACTTTTGCACCTGTAGCAAGACTTGAAGCTATTCGCATTCTTCTTGCTTATGCATCATGTTTTAATATCAAACTTTTTCAAATGGATGTAAAAAGTGCATTCTTAAATGGTGAAATTTCTGAACTTGTGTTTGTTGAACAACCTCCTGGTTTTGAAGATTCTAAATTTCCAAATCATGTATTTAAATTGTCAAAAGCTCTCTATGGTCTCAAACAAGCTCCTCGTGCTTGGTATGAGCGACTTAGAGACTTTCTTTTATCAAAAGGTTTTAAAATTAGGAAGGTTGATACAACTCTCTTTACAAAGAAAATTGAAAAGGAATTGTTCATTTGTCAGATATATGTTGATGATATTATCTTTGGATCTACTAATGAACATTTCTGTCATGAGTTTGGAGAGATGATGTCTAGAGAGTTCGAGATGTCCATGATTGGTGAGCTGAGCTTCTTCCTCGGACTTCAAATCAAGCAACTCAAGAACGGTACGTTCGTGAGTCAAACAAAGTACGTGAAGGACCTGCTCAAGCGCTTTGGGATGGAAGACGCTAAGGCAATCAAAACTCCCATGGCGACCAATGGACATCTGGACATGGACAAAAGCGGCAAATCGGTCGATTCTAAACTGTATAGGTCTATGATTGGTAGTCTTTTATATCTTACTGCATCGAGGCCTGATATCATGTTTAGTGTGTGCTTATGTGCTAGATTTCAGTCTGATCCTAAGGAATGTCATTTAACTGCTCTTAAAAGAATCCTTAGGTATTTAAAATGTTATCCCAGTTTAGGACTTTGGTATCCTAAAGATGCAAATTTTGAATTAATTGGGTATTCGGACTCTGATTATGCTGGGTGCAAGATTGATCTTAAAAGCACATCTGGTAGCTGTCAGCTGTTGGGGAGATCATTAGTATCATGGTCATCTAGGAAGCAAAATTCTGTAGCTCTCTCCACAGCTGAAGCTGAATATGTGTCTGCAGGCAGTTGTTGTGCTCAATTATTGTGGATGAAGCAGACATTTTTGGATTATGGGATTATTTTTGATAAAGTGCCACTATTGTGTGATAATGAAAGTGCCATTAAAATTGCTAATAATCCTGTTCAACATTCTAGAACTAAGCATATTGAAATAAGGCACCACTTTATTAGAGATCATATGGCAAAAGGAGATATTGATGTGAATTATGTTAGAACTGATATGCAACTAGCAGATATCTTCACTAAACCCCTAGATGAATCAAGATTTTGCTTTTTAAGGGGTGAACTGAACATTATTGATATATCAAATGCTAGTTGATGTGCTAAAAGTGTTGTTTGTATAAAAATATTATTATTTTATTCCCTCTCTGGTTTTAGACTGCTTCTGGTCGAAATTGACCAAACTGATAGTCAGTTTAGTGCTTAGGAGCCTGGTCTTAGTCTTTGGTCGAAGTCATTGTCCTAACTGACAGTTAGTTTCACAAACTGACAGTCAGTTACATGCAATTGATTTTTGGTCGTAGCTCCTGGTCGTGTTCGAGTCTCAAACTGACTGTCAGTTTCAAAACTCAGTTCTGTGAACTGATTGTCAGTTCCATGTTTCTGAGTTTGGAATTGACTGTCAGTTTATCAAACTGACTATCAGTTGTGGGATCTCGAACCCTAAAACCCCCGTTCTGTTTCCTTGCCCTCTCGCCTTCTCCTCTCGCCGAGTCCCACTGGTCGCGACGCATGTGAGGTCCTCACTTGTTTCACAAACCTCCATCTAGACCTGTTTACCAGTGTCTACAACCGCGCACCCATCTTTGCCCACCGCTCTCTGTCGTGGGGGACGATCGCCTCTCGCACAGGCATCGCCACCCTCGCAGACTTGTTTGGCACTGTAGGGATCCGCGACCTTGTCGCTGATTCCTCTTTGCATTGGGCTGAGGGGCCCATTCGCCAGTTTTATTCCACCGTTTTCATCTCCCCTCAGCGCGACTTCATGACCTTCATGACGGGCCTCCAGGTCTACACTATCACGAAGGATCAGCTGGAGTCGGCGCTTGGACTGGTGCGCCCTCCTTCTGGCCGCCAGATCCATACCCTACCTGACCTCGAGCGTCGGGAGGTGGCCATGCTCTATTCTGGCCCCTTTCAGCTCCGTCACATCACGGGTCTGCGCCGCGATGTTGACCTGGCTCTGCGGATCCTCCGTCTCACATTAGTCCCCATGAGCGGAGACAGAGCCAGGGTCACTTATTTGGGTCTTCACGTGCTCATCTCCATCTTGCAGGAGGAGCCGTTCGACGTCGCTGATCTCATCATCAGTGAGATTCAGCACGTCCTTCTTTCACCGCGCCGTCAGCTGATATACGCTCCGTATATCATGGCGGTGCTTCTTCACATCCATGCTATCAATTCTGAGCTTCCTCGGCCCCATCATCCGCTTCTTTTCTATCCTCCGGGCCAGGCTGATCGCCGAATAGGTGCTTGCTCCGCTGCAGCTGCTGGCCCTGATTCTCCCGCATCAGATGATGATGCTGCGAGGGAGTCAGCGGATGAGGCTCCAGCTCAGGAGTCCGACCCAGCACCTCCTTTAGACCCTGGCGCCGGATCTTCCGCGGTGTCACCTTCTTTGCTCCAGCAGGTCCTCCAGACCCAGCAGCAGATCCTCAGCACTCAGGCGGGGAGCATCACCAGATGTTGCTTCGTTTGGTTGCACAGCAGGAGGAGATACTGCGACGTCTGCCTGCGTCAGATTCTCCGGTCCCTCGCAAGAGGGCCCGCCTGGCTTCGTCTTCCCCGAGCGCAGATTCCAGACCAGCTGATCCAGCACCTGCAGCACCAGTTCCAGCTCCAGCTGCTCTTGCTGCTACTTCGCCCCTGTCTCCTGTGGGCAACGCGTCTGGATCTCCAGCAGGCTCCGGAGATACAGCCGTTTTAGGACTTTCTTCAGATGATGAGCCTTAGGCTCTGATTTGTATTTTTGCCTCCCTTTTTGTGCTTGATGCCAAAGGGGGAGAAGTATTTTGGATATTAGCAGCTATTTTGATGTTTATTTTATGGAGATATGTCTTTGTGACTTTGGATATGATGTGTTTATTCTGTGTAGCTCTGATATATATATATATATATGATGACTTGGTTTTTGAGCTCTGATATCTTGATGTCTTGACTTGGAGATTTGTATGCTCTGATATGACTTGGCGATATATGTATATCTGTGTGCTTGTATGTATGAGATGCCCTGATGTATATGTGTTGGTTTATGCTCTGATATAATGAGATGCATATACTCAGGGGGAGTTATTTGTTTATTTTATTGTTGAACACTTGTTGTCATCAATCATCAAAAAGGGGGAGATTGTTGCATCTAGGCCTTCATGCCTAACCCTCATTTTGATGATTAATGAAAACAAAGTGTTTTGGACTAATTGTACTATTGAGTTTATTTGATACAGAGTTGCATTGGGAAGATATGCACGGAACACAAGACGAACCCGACGTAATATAAAAGCACAAGTCGCAAAGAGCAGGAACGAGACGCAAATCATGAAGATGCGAAAGACCTAAGCTATTATGAGTTTTTATTTTTACCGATCTCGGCGTTTGGAGATGATCGGTTAGGAAAATTATTTTCTAGTTTTAACCGTACTATGAAGAGGGGTGGCGAAAGTCCTCTCTTTATCTCCAACACAAACCGAGAAACCTAGGTCATTGCATTACATCTTTTTGAGTTGGATTTGGTTTGAACTTAATTTGAAAATCTGGTTTTTCAGTTCAGTTTTTGACAGCAGAAGAGTATTTGTAATTTTCAGAAAGATATAGGCAGATCTGATTTTTGCTTCTGTTAACAAAAATGTAGCCCTTGAAATTATCTTTCAAACGAGCTATTAAACACCTCTTTTGGATTTTTGCATTTGAAGTTATCTCTGTTTTTGTTCAGGCTGACTGTCAGTTTGCTGAACTGACTGTCAGTTTGCTGAACTGACTGTCAGTTTGCTGAACTGACTGTCAGTTTGAATGTCAGTTTGATTAAACTGACAATTATCCAGAGAGGGTGTATTTTGAGCTCAAATTTTTTGTACTAAACTGACTATCAGTTTGTCCATACTGACTGTCAGTTGGGGTTTCGACCACAGTGCTTTTAACTGAGTTTCTATTTGATTTTGGTCGAGTTTGTGGTCGAACTGACTGTCAGTTGGCATAACTGACTGTCAGTTGTGGGTTTCAGCTTTCCATAAACGACCACGAATGGCTAGCAAAGTTTTATCCGTAAATTTTGTCGGCCGTTGTGCACTGAACTGACTGTCAGTTAGGCAAACTGACTGTCAGTTTGGGTTGCTGATTTTCAGCCCTAGCTCCAACAGTTTATTTGATTCTTGAGGCTATAAAAAGGGGCTTTGGGCATGAATTTTATACAACAAGTAATAGCATTTCTTATACACTCTTGAGCTTTAGTTTTCCACTTAAAATCTTGGTCTTTTGATCAAGTCGAGTGCTTTCCGATCCACCGAGAGTTTCATTTCTTTCGCATTTGCATTCACTTAGCTTCTCGGTGCGTGTTTGGAGGTCTAGAGAAGACCTCGCTGCCTGTTACTCTTGGTGAGCGCCCTCACCTAGACGGTTTGGAGGCGTGGCCGTTGACCTCTCTAGAACGGAGATTGTTGGAGAGGCTCGGCAAGATTGTACAAGGCATCAGTGCTCGCCTTTCCGGAGTGGACAAGGAGCAACCTTAGTGGATAATACTCTTCGTGAGTATTGAGGCAAAACTCAAGTGACTTGAGTGCTTCAACGAGGACTAGTGGAGACTGGGCGAGTCTCCGATACCTCGGTAAAAATTGTGGTGTTCTTTCTCTTTTCCCCTTGATTATATTATTTGTTCTTGATTTGCTTTTATTTGTTTTAAGCTTTAAAGTTTTTAAGCCTCCTATTCACCCCCCTCTAGTCGGCATCCTTGATCCAACAGCCTCCGGTGCCTGCCTCGGGCGCCGCCCTTTGCCCGGGGACATGGCCTCCGGTGCCTCCCCGGGCGCCGCCTTTTGGCTCCCGGGACCAGGCCTCTGGCGCCGGTCCCGGGCGCCGCCATTTGCCAGGGGACGTGGCCTCCGGTGCTTGCTCCGGGCACCGCCTTTTGGCCCCCGGGACCTGGCCTCCGGCGCCCGTCCCGGGTGCCGCCCTTTGCCCGGGGACATGGCCTCCGGTGCGTCCCTGGGCAACGCCTTTTGGCTCCCGGGACCAGGCCTCCGGCGCTGGTCCCGGGCGCCGCCATTTGCCCGGGGACGTAGCCTCCGGTGCCTGCCCCGGGCGCCGCCTTTTGGCCCCCGGGACCTGGCCTCCGGCGCCCGTCCCGGGCGCCGCCCTTTGCCCGAGGACATGGCCTCCGGTGCCTCCCCGGGCGCCGCCTTTTGGCTCCCGGGACCAGGTCTCCGGCGCCGGTCCCGGGCGCCGCCATTTGCCCGGGGACGTGGCCTCCGGTGCCTGCCCCGGGCGCCGCCTTTTGGCCCCCGGTACCTGGCCTCCGGCGCCGGTCCCGGGCGCCGCCGTTTGCTCGGGGACTTGGCCTCCGGTGCCTCCCCGTGCGCCGCCTTTTGGCTCCCGGGACCTGGCCTCCGGCGCCGGTCCCGGGAGCCACCTTTGGCCCGGGGACCTGGCCTCCGGTGCGTGTCCCGGGCCTTGTCGCTCTTCTAAAAGTAAAGTCTCGAGTTGTTTATCACGTGCAGGTCACGCGAGGAGCGCCTCGGGAATCAGCGATCACCTGTTAAGCATCCAAGACGTTTGACCGGGAGAAGGACGTCGCTACCCCTCAATCCGACGGTGGCTTCCGGGGTAGATAGGTCTTTTTGCTTCTTTTTGGGCTATAAATAGCTCTTGTATCCCTCAGTTGTAAGCAAATGATTCATATTGATTGGAATAGCTAAACTCACAGGTGTGCTCCGGAAGGCTCTCCCCCGGAGAGAGCCTCCCTAGCCGACTCCGGTCGGGAGCGCACCGATAGGACTAGGGCCCCCACCGGGACCCGAATCTGTATAAATTCTCGTGTCATTTCTTGTGTTTGTCCGGCCGGGGAGGACCGGTCATCCGGTCAACTCGCGCCGCGTAATCTTTACTAGGATCGTTCTCAAAACCTACCGGGGTATTCACAATACCACGACAGTATCTGGATTCTCGAATCCCAAGTATCCGGGGACGCCTCAAGAAAACGGGATAGGAGGACTTATCGCAACCAAATCACGAAAATGCCCCGAAAGGGAAGCCAGTTGAGACCCGGGACGTCTGGTGAGAAACCTGCTAGCGTGTTACTCCCGGATTTGAATATACCAGTGCAAGCAGAAGCAGAAAATGCGGCACCAGTAGCACCAGCAGAAGAAGTACAAGTAGAACAAATGGTACCAATAGCAACAGAGCAAACTGCCATAGCCGAAGCTAAAGAGAAGTACACACCGAGCTATGAGCACATAAAGGAATCTTCCTCCCGTGATGGGAAATAACGGGGTAAAGGCAAGAGATGCCAGCAATAAATCTCATGACAAACAATGGCCATAAATTTTAGGGAAAGCACAGAACAACCACCTGTGTCGAAAAATACTTTGCAAAATTGATTGCCAAGAGATGAAACCTAATAAAGGGCCAAATCACTCGTTAAGTGTGAGCATCGGCCAGATTGGGGAGCATAGCAGAAGGCAGTTACCGTAGAACTTATTCTCTGAACAAATAGCAGTGCTTGGCCTTGTATGCCGCACACCATCCCATTTACACCTGTGGGTTATAAATGGGCATTTGTTCGCAAGAAAAGCAAAAAAGCATGCAGTGGTACGGTACAAAAGCAAGGTTGGTTGCGCAAAGTTTTTCACTCAGCATTCTAGCGTTGATTATGTGAGACTTATACCCCTAGTCATGAGTGGCATCTCGACCTGTTCAAACCTCGGGCCGGGCCGGTCTTCGGGCCGGGCCGGGCTTCAGGTCGGGCCTGAAAAAGCCCGACACTCCAGAGCCAGGTCCGAGCCCGGTCCGGCCCGATTGTCACGCCTGCAGAATCGGGTCCGAACCCGGCCCGACCCGACAAAAGCCTGAGGCCCGGCCCGACTTTTTAACTGGTTTTGCTGTTTTCGGGCGGCCTGAGCCCAGCCCGACTTTTCCTTCGGGCCCAAAATCCCAGCCCAAGCCCGGCCTGGTGCACAGGCCGGGCCAAGCCAGGCTTTTTCAGGCCGGGTTGGGTCGGGCCAACCGGGCCGGAGTTTTAAATTTCTTGTCTCTCCTTTCGAAGGCCCGATCCAGGAAGCCCCCCTATTCGTTGCCCCTTTATTAGGCTGAGTCCAGTCCATCAGCGCTTCGCGAGGCGTTTCAACAGAATATTCTCCAGTATATTCTGTGCCACGTGTGCGAAGCACAACCCGAAGCACCTCCCTCTCCAATGCACCGGCGTTTCGTGAGGCGCTTCATACGGACCAACGAGTAAATTAAATTAGGTTATTTTAGTAAAACATCAATAATTTTTAATTTAAAAATCTAATATATATGAAATTTGGTCTCTAAATGAAGATAATTTAAAGATCTACAACTTTCTCAATATAATCAACATCTAATTTGAACTAGATTGATCTGAAATTAAGAAACAAAAATCTAATACAATTGAAGCGCACGCGAACTGAGGCAAAAAAATCCACTTTTCCTGTGGCGTCCCGACGTCAACTGTGACGTCTTCTCTCTCCGGAAAAAATTAAAAAAATAATTTTCTGACGTGGGACCCGCGCGTGACTGATCCCGTAGCGCCCCCGTTGGACTAGCCTTAAAAACCACCGAGGCCAGCCAATCCTTCATTTCTTGCCCAAATGGACCAAAATACCCTCGTGGCATCTTCAAATTTTCGCGAAATCTGCCATTCCCCTTCTTCCCCATCTTCCTCGCCTCCGGCCGCCTTCTCCGCCGCACCCGGCCAGCTCGCCGCCACCATCTTCCTCACCGGCGACCCGCCATGGCCCGAGAGCTCGCAGCCGCCCCGAGCTGGCCGCCCTGAGCTCGCGTGGCCCGAGCTCGCCGCCGCTCGCCATGGCCGTGGCCCGAGAGCTCGCCGCCGTCCCGAGTTCGCCACGCCATGGCCGTGGCCCGAGAGCTCGCAGCCGCCCGCGCTCGCCATGGCCCGAGCTCGCCGCGCCCCGAGCTCGCCACCGCTCGCCATGGCCGTGGCCCGAGAGCTCGCCGCCGCCCGCCCTCGCCATGGTCCGAGCTCACCGCGCCCGCGCTCGCCGCCGATCTGCTCGAGCTCGCCGCCATCGCCGTGCCCGAGCTCGCCCCTCACCGCCTCGCCGCCCGTGCTCGAGCTCGCCTCCCCGGAAGGGAGGAAGAAGGCATAGAGGAAGAAGATAGGGGCATTTTGGTCCATTTGGGCAAGAAATGAAGGATTGGCTGGCCCGGTGGTTTTTAATAAAGGGGCAACGAATGGGGGGGCTTCCTGGATCGGGCCATCCAAAGGAGGGACAAGAAATTTAAAACCCCAGCCGGGCCGGGCTGCCCATGAACAGGTCTAGTGGCATCACCTTTAAATATCTCATCTAAGTGGCAGATAATATGAATTTAAAAATAAATGCATGGATGTTGTAACAGCATACCTTTATGGTAATTTGAATTCAGCATTATATGAAGGTATCCGATGGCATACCAACTCTGAAAGGAGAAAGTAAGCAATTATATTGCATATTAAGAAAGATCCTTACATGGGTAATAGCAGTCAGGATAAATGTGGTTTAAACCAATTAAGCAGCAAGCAACTATTTGAAAGCAACATTTGAATTGAAAGATCTAGGTAAACTAAGTTTTGCTCAAAGCTGCATATTAAGCATTAGCCAGATAGAATCTTGGTGCATCAAGCGACCTATACCTAGATGGTGTTGGCAAGGTCTAGTTTTAATGCATACGCACCAAGAGCCCCTATGGTCAGTAGGTCATTGCAAGCAGACCAAGACCTGTACCGACCTAGGGAAGAGGGGGAGGAAGCACTAGGAGCAGAGTTCCCATACCTTAGTGCAATTGGGGCGCTCATGTACTTAGCTAATAGCACATGGCCTGATATTGCATTCGCCGTGAATTTACTAGCAAGGTACAATGCAGAGCCGACCAAGAAACATTGGAAGGGAATAAAGGATATCTTTCGATATATGAAAGGCACGGTTGATCTTGGTCTATTTTATTGCAAGAACCAGGATTGACGTTGATTGGATATGCAAATACAGGGTACTTATCAGACCCGAACACAGGGAAATCACAGATGGACTATGTATTTCTTTGTGATGATACCGCACTCTCATGGAAGTCAACAAAGCAGACTCTTTTGGCAACGTTGACAAACCATTTAGAGATTATAGCATTATATGAGGCCGCACGTGAGTGCGCTTGGCTTCGCAGAATGACGCACCACATCTTGTAGTCATGTGGATTAGGCATTGAGATGAACCTCACTATTATCTATGAAGATAATGCAGCATGTGTTGCATAAGTGCAAAAAGGTTATATTAAAAGCAACCTTACTTAGCATATAGCTCCGAAATGTTTCTACGCTCACGAGTTGCATGAGTTGAATGAATTAAGCATACAGCATACCAAGTCGTGTGAGAATCTGGCCGATTTATTTACTAAGTCACTTCCCGCTTCTTCTTTTGAAAGGTGTGTGAAGGGCATAGGCATGATGAGGCTCAGAGACTTACACAGGCAAGGGGGAGCTATTAAGCATAATTAAGCAAGAAGCTAGAACACGCAGTTCGACTACCCAACTATTAAGCAGCAGGTTGGGTGGGACTGTACTCTTTTTCCTTTAGTGAGTATTCATTGCAGTTTCTCACAAAAGGTTTTTAACGAGGCAGATCCGTGTAAACACATGAGCAAGCGGATGCTATGTACTCTTTCTCTAAATTTTTCCCACTGGTTTTTTATGGAGTTTTTAGGGCATTACGCGGCATGGTCCAAGGGGGAGTGTTATGAAACCGGCCCCGCGGCCGAGCCCAACTGGGCTCGCACGCGGGCGCACGGTGGGACACGCGTGGCCTGACTTATGGACCAAGCCGAAACCCCTACGCGGGCGCACGGTGGGACACGCGTGTGATCTACCTTGGACTACACCCGGTAGCAAGGTTTTATCTCTATAACATATATAAGTGCAGAAGAGCCCAGCTCGACCATGTTGAGGCGTGCTAAGGCACGGGTAGTTAATGGGTCTTAGGCCTAATGTCTAACCGGGCTGGACCTACGTTCAGGTGGCGTAGCCCGTGAAAGAACTAGGGTGGATCGGTTACAAATGGGCCTTCGTATCAATAGCCCAATATGGCTCAAAACATGTAAAAAAATTTGAAAATATGAAATGCATGGAATTTAAAGAAAAAGAAACAAACTGACACACACGCACACATACTATGTATCACATGAAAAACAGACACACGCATTACATATGTTTAATTTAGTAATGTGCGAGAACTGAGCATAACTCAACCGGTAGCATCCCCGGTGGTGGGAGTTACAGGTCGGGGGTTCAACTCTTGGTTCTCACCTATTTCCGGCTGATTTATTTATAATTATTCTTTCAGTGGTAAGTGACGTGCCCGTTGACAGCGAAGCGTCTGTGGTGACTTCGTCAATCTCCAGATCAGTCGGCCCAGTCTCTCGGAGGCGTTCATAGGGGTAGGGTGTGCGTGCGTGAGTTCATAGGGGTGAGTGTGCGCGCGTTTGTGAGCGCCTGCGACTGTACTGTGTTTCGCAAAAAAAATAGTAATGTGCCATAGCAACAAGCCAGGCAGGGCCTAAGGTGTCGGCACAGGGTTTGGGGGCGCACATCCCTTAAGTTAGAGACAGTTGTTCCATCTTGTGACTCACTTGGGGCCGCACATCCCTTAAGTTAGAGACAATTTTTTTTTTGCGAGATAAGGGTGAACTTTATTCAAACACTAGGAGAAGTACAATCAGCAAGGATTAAATCCTTGATACAAGAAGGAAAATCAAAACGCCACACCGCCGATTGACTAGAACTCCTAGCTAATTGAGCGAGCTCATGAGCTACTTTATTACACCCTCTACCGGTATGTTGGAACTGAACCGCTGGCAGCAAGGCACCCAGGCCTTTGATATCCATTAGAATAGGGGCCCATCTTGATCTGTCCGCCAAGTTGGAATTGATGCTCTGAATTATCCATAAGCAGTCGGATTCAATTATGCACGGTTGCTTGATCCATTCGCGACAATCCTTCCCTACAAGCGAGGGCTTCGACCTCCTCAGCCCCTGCAGCTCTGTAAGCTTCTCTCCAGGACGTAAGCAACACCGAGCAGGAGCTGTCCCTGATGATCACACCTAGGCCAGCCTTCCCAGTTGCGGCACAAAACCCTCCATCTACATTAACCTTTATCCAGTTTTGCTCCGGGGGCGGACCATTTAGCAGGCACACTATCTTGCTTATTTGACTTCGTGATGATGCCGGCCAAGTCGCCCCCGTACATGGGCTCCTTTCCTTTTGTCGAAACAGCCGGTTGTCTGAAATTGAACAGTAGGTTCCAGTAGTTACGCAGAAACCCAATGGACTGGCCAATGCTTTGCTCACCATTTCCATGCACTGCATCGTTCCTAATAAACCACGATCTCCACAGGAGGAGCATCACTCTGTTTCTAACTTCAGAACACAGATTTTGGAGAAGAATTAACAGCCAGTCCTTGCCATTCTTTATGAAACTTAATTCTGGGGGAAGGCTCCATTCCGATCTAAGTTCCTCCCGAAGAGCACGAGCTTTGGAGCATTTCACCACCGCGTGGAAGCTATCTTCCGGTTCAGCTGCACAAACAGGGCATATAGGTGACGCTTCCAGGTTCCGTTTGCATTTGTTAACCCATGTAGGGAGATTATCCTTTGCAAGCCTCCAAGCAAAGATTTTGATCTTCTGGGGAACCTTAGCCGACCAGATAGCCTTCCAAATGGAACGCGAGCCGTCAGGTCTGCTACTCGATGCCCCAGAGTATTTGATATTCCAGTTGAACAGAGCCAACTTGTAAGCACTCCGGACAGTAAACAAGCCCGTCTTCTCATAGTGCCAGGCTAGAAATCTTCTGGAATCCTGCGGGACAATTTGATCTTCAGAATCTCGTCGGCATCGTGGCTGTGGAAAATCTGCTTTATCAGCGCCTCTTTCCATTATAGCGTGTTGCTATCAATTAAGTCGCTAACCCATTTTAACCGAGATCTGCAAGCTCTGCCAGTTATCATAAGGCCTGAATCCCGAGGGATCCAGTTATCCCTCCAAATCCGAATTTTAGACCCGGTTCCCACACGCCCCTTCCTTTAGCAATTCCAGCCCAAAGACTATCCCTCTCCAGGTCGGAGACATGTTCGAAGGGAAGGACGTATCGGTAAGTTCACCGTTCGGGTAGTATTTTGCTTTGAGGATGCGCGCACAGAGACTGTCCGGGAACTGGATTAATCGCCAAGCCTGTCTAGCCAGGAGGGCCTGGTTGAATAAGTGCATGTCTCTGAACCCAATCCCGCCGTGGTCCTTTGGGAGAATCATGTTATCCCACACAGTCCAGTGCACCTTCCTGTGTTCATTGTCTTCACCCCACCAAAATTTTGCAACCTGTTTCATATAATCGTCACAAAAGCCAGCAGTCATTTTAAAGACACCCATGACATAGGTTGGTATTGCTTGGGCAACTGACTTGATTAAAACTTCTTTGCCACCCCAAGACAAGAACTTTTCTGACCACCCAGCTAATCTCTTTGATAGGCGCTCTTTAATTGATTGAAACTTGCCCGCCTTCATGCGCCCGTCTGGAGTGGGAAAGCCAAGGTATTTGGCTTCAAACGCCACGTTTTGCACTTCCAAAATGGCTTTGATATTCCCTTTAACCTCGTCGTTACACCGACTATTAAACAGCAGAGAGCACTTATGGGGGCTAATAAGCTGCCCCGTCCCAAATTCAAATAAAGAGATGGCATCCTTCACATCCTTCGCTTGATCAATTGTGGCCCTGAAGAATAGCAGGCTATCATCTGCAAATAGTAGATGGGATACCTCAGGGGCACGCCGACACACTTTGATGCCTTGTATCCAAGTTGGTTAGCTCTGTTCAGAATGGTCGAGAGCCCATCTGCAACAAAAAGGAACAAATAAGGAGACAGCGGGTCTCCTTGTCACAAGCCCCTTGATGGTTTAAAGAAATCAGAACTTGCCCCATTGAACCGAACTGAGTACGACACTGTCGATACGCACTGCATTAGCCAAACCACCCAGGTCTGCGAAAAACCCAATTTCAACATACATTCCTTTAGAAAACCCCAATCAACCCGATCATATGCCTTTGTGAGGTCCAGCTTGTAGGCACAAAACTTGTGGCTGTCAGAACTAGAGTTATTTATGGCATGGAAGCACTCGAAGGCAATCAGAGCATTATCGGTGATCATGCGGCCAGGGATGAACGCACCTTGGGCTGGTGAAATGATCTCTTGTAACGTAGGCCGTAGTCTGTTCACGAGACACTTAGACACCACCTTGTAGACGACATTGCACAAACTTATGGGTCTAAAGTCTTTTAGGTCCACTGGGTTTTTGTTCTTCGGTATTAGAACAATGGACGTTCGATTAACTTCTTCCGGCATACAGCTAGAGGCAATTGTTCCATCTTGTGACTCACTTGGTTTGATTTGTTTTTAAAAGCTTTTAGACACATCTTTGAGATAAAATACAATAAGCGAAAAAAAAACTATGTGTTTATCTTTTGTTAAAAATCAAAGGTAAACTGAAACGTAGTAGATAAAAATAACTTGATAAACCATAAAGGACAAGGCGACCTGACTTCCCTGGTCACAGGAGATCAATCAAGTGCACTTAAGAGTTCGTGTTTTCATGAACGGAGATAGAAAGAAGTAGATAAAATAAATTTAATAAAGAGTAAAATACAGTAGCGGTCCTTAAAATAAGTTAATATTTTTTTCTAAAAACTTGGTCATAGTTAGAGAAGTTTGGCTTCGGACAAAGCTAAAGTGCTTCCCTTTCTATATAGTCAAGGGATACCAATCAACTCTGCTTAAGACAATGCGATCCTCTCCGGACCAACAACCAGGCATCAGACATTGACATCGCGACTAGGAGATTCATATTACCCATGCCTTTCGTTTTTGCGATCAAGTTGAATGCAACAGTTAAACAACAGTGAAAAATAGGGACAGGAATGGGTTGGACCTTTATCCATTGGTACCAATCCACATGATCCCAGTTGATGGGTCAACTATAGGGTCATACTACTAGAATCCACATGACCCAATGAGTATTATTGGTCGGCCCATTTATAATATAGAATACATAAAACTTCAAAGTTCAAAATCCTTAAAACTATCAAGATTTTTGAACTCATTAAATATTATGGAATATAGTAGCCATAAACATCGGCCCGGTTGACCCATTGGATCAAGGGGTTTGGACTTATCAACTCATTTGTTTTTTTCGGCCTACCCCTCTGTCCTATGGACCATTTTCTTTGGGTCAAATTAATGACCCGATAGATAATTGTGATCCACTCCCATCCCTAGTCGAAACTCATGATATTTTGGAATTCCCGAGCGAGTTTCAAGAAAAAAATTCGGATGCCACAGCTCACAATTAGAATTTACTCAAAAAGAAAATGGCAAAATTCTCGATTAATGTAGTGTTCGAGTTGTTGCTGAAAACTTGAAACTAAGCGTACAAAAACTTCTTTGTATTCCCTTCCGTGAAACAAAATCTGAATCCCATAAAATGCCCGATGTACACGAAGAAAATTCTATGGCACCCTATGCCATAGAACTTGTGTGGCATCCCTTGTATCCACCATCCAACAACTAACCAACGCTTAGGATTAGCTGCAGCTTCCAGTCATCTCAAGAGATTGGTAAAAAATGAGGATTTAAAATTTCAAAGTTTGGCCAGATTTTGAAAAATTCAAATTTTCATCAAATTTCAAATTGATCAAATTACACAACTCGAGCAGGTTTGAAAATTTTCAAATCTATTAAATTTCAAACTTCAAAATTGGGACATGTTTCAAATTTTTTTAAATTTATCAATTTCAGATTTTAAATTATGGCAATGTTTGACCAGATTTGAATTTTTAAAACCTGACCATGTTTGAAATCTAACCAAAATTTGAAATGTGATCAAATTTTAAAATTTCAGAATCTGACCAAACTTTGAAATTTTAGGTCATCGATTTTTTACAATCTTTTGAGGTGACTAAAAGTTGCAGCTAAACTTGAAGCTAGAGCTAATCCTAAATGTTGTTTATTGTTGGATGCAGGGGATGCCACACAAGTTCTATAGCATATGGTGCCATAGAATTTCTTCCCGATGCACAAGTACAATGGGAACAAAGACTTGAAACCAATGCCAAGTTAGCTAGATGTCTCCCTCGCAAAAACAAAACAAAACAAAATTTAAAACCAAATTGTCAATACTCAGTGCGTCTGAGATCGATCGAAAGCGAAGCGTGATATTTGTACAGCAGACCCTCAACGTCGCAATTAAGAACCCGACGAAATTTCAATCTTTTGACAATAACCCAAACGAACAGACGTGTGGGTCCGGGGAAATGAGTGATAAACTGATAATTTCTTCGTCTTGGCTTCTGAAGCCGGCACGTAGGCGTAGCGACTTATGCGTTTGATTGGTTGTTTTTGGCTTTTCGCTATTATTACCAAGACTAATTAGCCAACGAAGCGAGCTAGCTGCCCAAAACACACTCGAAATATTCGTCTTAAGCTATGATTGCTTCATAATTTCTCGTTTCAGATAAGATGGAGTTGGCCGGTCGATCGGCAGCTCTCTGGTTGTAGAAGAAAAGTTCCAGCCTCGATGGACAGAGGGTCACCGTCTTTGCCAATGCAGCGAAAATGCAACCAAATGCAGTAACCATTCTAGCATTGTTTTGTTAAAGGGGGCTACTAGAAGATGTACCATCGGAATCCCAACCGATGGTATTGCTCCCTCCCTCACTGCCTCCGCCCCGGCTTCATACCTGGCCGTCTCTAGGTTTGGCACTGACCAGTTCGAGTAGCGCGAGCCCACCACTCTGTGCTTCTTCTTCATCATAAACCACGCTATCTCTTGTTTCTACCTCAACAGCGCACTAGTCTCGCCTGTCAAGATATTTGATATCATTAGTACTTAAAGCTTTGGATACTAATAAGAACCGTCCATTCAGCTTGATCTAACGGTTCAAATTTGATTGCGCCTTCCGCGTGCGCGGGGGGAAGCTCCTGGGCTTCCTTGTGTCCCAGCGGGGCATAGAAGCAAACCCTGAAAAGATCCGGGCGTTCCTGGACATGCCCCCGCCGCACTCAGTTAAGGACGTTCAGCGACTCACTGGCCACTTAGCCGTGTTGAGTAGTTTCGTCTCGTGGTCGGGGGAACGCGGCCTCCAATTCTTCAAAATCCTCCGGAGGCTCGAAGGGTTCCGATGGACCCCCAAGGCCCAGGAGGCCTTCGACGACCTAAAGAAATACCTCACGAGCCCCCCATGTTGGTGAGGCCATCTCCAGAAGAGCCCTTGCTCCTTTACCTCGCCGCGACCCCGGTCGCTGTAAGCGCAGTATTGGTAAAGGAGCAAGACGGGCAACAGCGTCCCGTGTACTACGTGAGCGAAGCCCTCCAAGGGGCCAAAACTTGGTACACGGAGATGGAGAAGATCTGTTACACCCTCCTGATGGCGTCCCGGAAGCTTCGTCATTACTTCCTGGGGCACTCCGTCACCGTCCCGTCATCCTTCCCCTTGGGGGAGGTGCTCCGAAACAAAGAAGCCACCGGCCGGATAGGGAAGTGGGGGGCCGAGCTCGCCCCCTTTTCCATTTCCCTCACGGGGCGCTCCGCCATCAAGTCACAGGTCCTCGCCGACTTCGTGGAGGAATGGACTCCTGCCTCCAGGCTCGGGGACGAAGACCTCCCCGCGCTGCCCCGACACAGCGACCATTGGACACTCATGTTCGATGGCTCCCTGTGTCTCCCCGGGGCTTGTGCGGGAGTAGTCCTCCGGAGCCCCGAAGGGGGGGAACTGGAGTACGGGGCGCGGCTCGAGTTCCCCGCCACGAACAACGTAGCCGAATACGAGGCCTTGCTGCTCAGGTTGCGCCTCGCGCGCTCCCTGGGGATTCGACGCCTCCTAGTGAAAGGAGACTCCCAGCTTGTGGTTTGCCAAATGGACAAGTCCTACTTGTGCCATGACGCAAACCTGAGCCTTTATCTTCAGGAGGTGCGCAAGATGGAGAAGCACTTTGACGGCCTAGAGGCCCGGCACATCCCGCGAAGGGACAACGACCGGGCTGACGCCTTAGCCCGGGCGGCCAGCGCCCGGGAACCGCTCCCCAAAGGGGCCTTCTTGGAAATTATTGCGAAGCCATTGGTGATCTCCCCGGACGTGGGCGACGAGCCCTGCGTCCCGGAAGTCACCGAAATCACCCGGACTTCGTCTTGGATGGACCCCCTTGTCTCCTTCATCAAAGAGGGAGGGGGACCCTCCCAACGAGACCGAAGCCAAGGGCCTCCGGGCCAAAGCTCGGGCATATCTCATGTTGGAGGGGAAGCTCTACAAGCAGGGGGCTTCCGCCCTGCTTCATTGCCTCCCATGGCTGGAAGGGCTCCGGCTTCTCGAGGATATTCACGGGGGAAGCTGCGGGTCTCATCTGGCCCCGCGTGCCATAGCGGCCAAGGCCCTTCGCCAGGGCTTCTATTGGCCCATGGTGATTCGCGACGCGTGAGATCTTGTCTCCGCGTGTGAGGCCTGTCAGAAGATGGCCAAGGATTCGAACCTCCCCCCCGTAGCACCGCAGACTATCCCCATCACTTGACCCTTTGCGCGCTGGGGGATGGACCGCCTAGGCCCCTTCCCCCCAGCGCCCGGGGGCTACAAGTATGCGGTGGTCGCGGTCGACTACGTTACTAAATGGGTCGAGGCTGAACCTTTGGTGAGCATCACGTCCCAGGCAGTACAGCGGTTTTTCTGGAAAAATATCGTGTGTCGTTTTGGCGTCCCCCGAGAGATCACTGTCGATAACGGGACCCAATTCGACTCGGCATATTTCCGGGAATTCTGCGAAGGCTTGGGGCTCACCATCCACTTCGCTTCAGTGGCCCATCCCTAGAGCAACGGGGTCGTTGAAAGGGTCAACAGCGTAATCCTACAAGGGTTACACCGACGGCTCGAGCAAGCTGCTTCCAAGCGGGGTGCATGGGCAGAGGAGCTGCCTAGCATCCTCTGCTCCATGCGCACGACTTCGACTCGGGCGACGGGATATACTCCCTTCTCCCTGATATACAGGGCTGAAGCAGTCCTCCCCCCGGAGATTGGCTTTCGGTCACTGCGGGTCGAGCTCTTAGGAGGAGCTACGACCGCGGCATACCAAGCCAACGAGGCAAATCAACGACTGGAGGTCGATCTCGTGGAGGAAGAACACAACCGAGCGCTCCTCCGCCACGCCATCTATGAGCGCGAAATGGCGTGCGCATACAACCAGCGCGTGCGCAAGAGGGCTTTTCGACTCGGGGACCTTGTCCTCAAACGCGTCACAGACCCCTAAGCCCAGGGAAAGCTCTCCCCCAAGTGGGAGAGCCCCTACAGGATCTCGGCAGTCCTGGGATCGGGGGCTTACAAGCTCTTCAACCTTTAAGAGTAGGAGCTGAAGCACACGTGGAATGTGCGTTTACTTTGCAAGTTCCACGTCTAGCCTACGGGCTCGTCCCCTCCCCCGGAGCGATTACGCCGGAGGGGGAGGGGGGACATTGTACTCATCGTTCCCTCCCCTGTCGCGATTTCGCGGGGGGAGGCATTGTACTCCGGCTCATTATCAATACAACTGGTTTTTTCCTCAAGCTTTCTCAATGCAGGTTCTTACATTACCACCTATCACGGCGATGCCCTCCCTGTGAGGAAGTGGGCTATCACGACCCAACAAGTCCCTACGACGGGAGTCCCACTCCCATAGGGCGGCTTACGATCACCCCTCGTGGACTGAGGGTGTAAGCGGCAACCCGGTCCTCAAGGACCGCGGTAACGAGTCAATTTGGGAGACTAGTCCCCTACCCAAACACTCAGACCCGTCATCGGGCACATCCTCCTCCAGGAGTCAGTTCTCCTCAGTGATACGGAATTCTCTGGTATTCTTTCTTGGAGATCTCGTTCCCGGCTCCCCGTTTTCACGGCGCCCGGAGGGTTGTCTCCCGGAAAAATCATCCCCGGGAATTTCGCCTTGGATTTCCTTGGATGTTCTTCCCCGGAGATCTCATTTTCGGCTCCCCATTTTCACGGCGACTGGAGGGTTTTCTCCCGGGAAAATCCCCGGAGATATTGGGCCTCCAGGAAGACTCTCGGTCTCCCGTTCTCATGGCGACCGGAGGGTTTTTACCCCGGAGAGAATCTCTTGGAATTTCGGAATTCTCGGATATTTTCTTCCAAAAATCCCGTTCCCGGCTCGCCGTCTTCACGGCGATCGGAGGGTTATCTCCCGAAAAATTTATCCCCAGGAGTTTCACGGATTTTCTTGGACGTTCTTTCCCCAGAGACCTCATCCCCGGCTCCCCGTTCTTACGGCGACCGGAGGATCCCGCCGGGGCTTTCGAAAATCATTCCCGGAAATTTTTATACAACCGTGGGAAAACTTGAAGAATTCTTAAGAACAGGGTTTACCCCGGGAGCTTTGTCACCCCCACAGCGCGCGGAGCTACCCTCCGGCCCGCTGTGGCGGGAGGGGGGGGGGAATAAGAAGCACCCGGGAAGCACCCCGTTCCGGACCATCTAACAATTCAAAGTACGAGCAAACTTAGCTCTATCAAAGAAACACAAGAAAACTTAGCTTTATTATTGAAGACATTTAACCAGAGGACATCTTCCCCCTCCGGTGGGCATCATTACATCAGATACGATACAACCCGGGGTGTAACCCGGAAAGTCCCTACGCCTAATAATCCCAGAGACCTTCGGATATCTCCCGGGCCAGGTCCCGGTACAAGCCGCGTATGCGACGCTGGGCCTCCCGGAGCAGGTCTTCGGGCCAATATTCGTAGCCCGCCGGTGGAAGTATTCGAAGCGGGGGAACCGTCCGGGACCCCAGTCGCGGAGGGGATAGTTCAGCACGGTGATTATCGAAGTTGTCCATGTGCCACTCCGGATGCCACCGCAACCGGATCGGCTCCTGGGAAACGCCCCCGTCGCGTCCCTGGGAGAAGAGACTTAACAAAATAAAGGCGGCCTGGGCATCCCCCGGGTTACACCTGCCGGGGCTCAAAGGCCTCACCCTCGGAGAGTTTCTCCAGGACCTTCGCCTGGGAGTAACCTCCCGGGTAACCTGGTACATTTCATTCAAAGACTTAGAAAAAATTTCAATTTCTATAGCATCAGAATGTTTTTTGTACAAGTGTCCGGGGCTTCCTCTAAGAAGCTACCGGAACCAAAAGCCTATAAACAAAAAGGGCCCTATCTAAAGGCTCGGGGGGAGGCTCATACTTGGTCATTGGCGTCCTCCCACCAGGGGGCTCCTGCCGGAGCCGCAGCATCCGCTCCCGGAGGCACCGTCTCCGGAAATCGCACCCGGATTATCCGGTCGTATAAGCCGCTGGTGAGCTGCTCCACTTCTCGCCGCGGCGGCTCAAAGAATTCCGGCAAGCTCCGGGGATTTGGCCCCCGATCACCCGGGCGCCTACCCCCCAGTGGTCCACGAGCCCGGCCGCGGCGGCCACCACTGAGATCGCCCGGCCATTCGACGCGCGGAGGGGAGGTCTCCGCGAATCGGACCTCCGGCTTCTCCGGCTCCAGTGGCGCCGGGGCCGCGGGGAGCGCAACCGCCGAAGGGGGTGTAGTTCGCCGAATCGGACGCCCCCCCGTCGTTGGCTGGTTCCTTCCCCCGAGCCTCTCCGGGGTTCTCTGGGGGAGGTGGCGTCGCTTCCTGCCGGGGAGGCGCCCGCTCGGGCCCTGACCCGGGGGCTGCGTCCCGGGCCTTCACGGGCGTGGAGACCGGTGTCGTCGACTGACCGGGGGCTTTCTGAGCCTTGGTCCACTTTGGCTCAGAGCCCCCGGTGGCCTCCTTCCCTCTCTTGTGGGAACCGGGGGTGGGGAGGGGCGTTCTCGCCGGTAGCCTCAGCCCTAAGGCCTCGGCCACCAGGTTCTGGGGAGGGCCCTCTCCGATGACGCACACGATGCACTCGTGCTCGTCGGCGTAGTACCTCCCGAGAAAATGAGTAGAGTGGCCCGGGAGCTTACGTTGGTTCACCGGCTTCTGCGGGGGCCGCTGGGCCGGACACATCCCGATCCCCCTCCTCCTGTGTGAGAAGGGGGAGATCTTCAGCAGCGTCAGCTCCTCGGTGGCGTCCCTCATGCAGCGAATGCCCTGGGAGCCCACGACCTTGCTGAGGAGCTTCAGCTCCTCCTCGGTCCACACCGGGGGCTTGGGAGCAGAGGACCGGCTGTAGGAGGGGGCCTCCGGGGAGTACACCACCTCGTCATCTCGGACTCGGAGGTAGAACCACCTCCGGATCCAGTCCCCCCAGTGGTCTCGGGAGGCCGCCACCGGGTACTCTGCCACCCGGGACGGCAGCAACTGGATCATCACCGAGCCAAAGGGAGACTTTGGCCCTCCCTTCACCAAGTGGGAGCTCCTCGCCGCCGGCTCATAGAAATACTGGAACAGCCAGAGCGTGGGCTCCCGCTCAGTGGCCGTATCGAAGAGCCAAATGAAGAGGCCCATCCGGACGAATGCGTTCGGCGTCAGGTGGTTCAAGGGCACCCTGTACTCCTTCAAAAACTCCCGGAGCAATGGATGCACCGGGAGTTGAAGCCCGGCCTCGAGGAAAGCCTCGAAGGCCACCACTTCCCCGGGCCTGGGGCGGGGGGCTTCGTCTTTCTTCGTGGGGATCCGGATGTCCCCGTCCGCAACTACCCCCCAGTCCACCAGGGACTCCAAGTCCCCGGATGTGAACTCGGAGGCCCAGAGGAAGTCCGCGGTGACTTCCTCCGGGGGCACCTCCGCGGCCTTAGCACGGCCCTTGGGTCCCATTTGGTTCTTCCGGTGGCTAAGGCTAAGGAAAAAGGGCTAAGCTTCCGGGACTAGGCTTCCGGGAGAGCTAAGGGCGCTAAGAGTTTGAAGGTTTGAAGTTTGGAATGAAGTTCTCCGAGCCCCCCAAGGCCCTATTTATAGGGGTCAAGCGCGCCCCCGATGGGTGCCACGTGGCACTTCGTGGTGCATCCACGCCGTTCAATTCAAACAGCACATGGGAAACGAAGGGACGGGCGCGCGAAACGAGGTGTCACTGGTTCGAACCGCGAGTGGCCATTATGGCCGAACGGCGCGCTCCCATCGAGACAAGGCCTTAATGAACGACGGCGCGGTAATAAACGCGCGGCGCGGGAGTCGAAGCGTCACGGCCCCGGTGGCTTGTCCCGGATATTTTCCCGATGACATATACCATCCCCTCTGGGGACTCGAGCATCGTCCCCGGAGGGCATGGGGGCTACTGTTGGGGGAAATCTCCACGAGACTAAGTCCAGGTAAGAGGCTGTTCAATTTGCCCGGGGACAAGGCCCCCGGTGGCTTGTCCCGGGTGCCGCCTTTCGCCCGGGGACAAGGCCCCCGGGAGTCTCTGGTCCCGGGTCACGTGACGGTCATGCGGGAAGCGCCTCGGGAACCGGCGGACACCTGTCAAGCATCTAAGGTCCCTGACCGGAAGAAGGACGTCGTTACCCCTCGATCCAACGGTGGCAAGCGGGGTAGTTTAGTCTTTTTGCGTCTTTTGGGGCTATATAAGCCCTTGTACACCTCATGTAAGAAAAAAATTTTCATTATTACTTGGAATAGACAATCTCACAGGTGTGCTCCGGAGCCATCTCTCCCCCGAGAGAGCTCCCCTAGCCAACTTCGGTTGGGAGCACGCCGACAGGCCTAGGGCCTCCACTGAGGCCCGAACCTGTATAAACCCTCGTGTCATTTGCTGTGCTTGCCCGACGGGAGAGGACCGGTCACTCGGTCAGCTTGCATCGTATTTTCCTCGCTAGGATCTTCCACAAAACCTACTGGGGTATTCGCAATACCACAACACATTGAGTTCAATGATGAGGGGGTTTCTCATTTTCTCGTTTTCTATAAAGTTTGCTTGCGTCCTGATGCTGAAGCTTCATGATTTGAGATGCTTATGGCTGCACACGACGACACGAGCTTTAAACAAATAGTTTTTGGAAGTGTGCTTCTTGCTAAGGTTTTGTTTGGGCCCAATCTAGAGAATTAAATTGTGGCATGAAATTGTACCGGATCTCACTCACAACATCACCTCCTCCTCTTGTGATGCCACTGATTCCTCGATGACAAGTTTACCTCTTATCCCTCCTCTTGCTAGTCCTGTTGAACACCTACTAAGGATACACTCAGTTCATGTTTTTTTAATTTCTTTTCTCATATATGCCCAACACCTATGTTGTCAAGGAAGCGTGCCTGCACATGCCAATGTCCCTCCTTTGTTTATAAGGTAAGATCCCTAATCTAAGACCAACATATGATGATTTGTAAGTCTAAGATTATCACAACACCCCCAGTGAAATGAAACGCCTAGGTACCACTTGGACATCTATGTGTTTGCCTAGGTGACGATTAGGTGTCAAATTGTTATCGATAACTTATTATAAATTGTATCACATTATATATTATAAACTATCAATAGATATCATGAAAATCTAGATGAAATCTAATAAAGGCCTGTCTGTCCGAGTTTGACTTATCAAATAAACCCAGTAATTTGATAAATATATTTTTCTATTTGTAAAACGTGAAAATAAATATGTTTAAGAAATAAATAACTCCCCAAAAGATATTTATAATATTCCAATATTCTTTTCCATTCTCATTTCTATCTTTTCCTCTCTTTTCCTCTATATATCGGGAGTTAATGGTTGTAGGGCATTCCCCTTCAACTTGGGAGCTAGGGTTCATAATTTGTTCCTTAGCTTTGTACCATGCCAATGAACAGCACTTGTTTTGGCAATAGGTGAGAATAGCTAATGCCATGCATGCTGCAGCTTTAGGTCCTGTTTAGTTACAAAGTATTTTTGGAGTTTTTGTCCAATACTATGATTTTAAAAGAAAATGTGGTATTAAAAACCAAGACCTTGTTTGGTTACAAAGTATTTTATGGTTTTTGAAATCATAGTTTCTTCAAAATCATGAGTTTTTCTTAGTTTTACAAATTTTGGTTTGTTGCAAAGTTTTGGCCAAAACATTGACCACACCTGAGTCTCCTCCCTCGCAGCACCGAGTGTCGGCGTCGGCAGTTCTTCGACGAAGCACCAGCGATCCTAAACCCTACCCCACCTCCTTCCCCTTCCCCTCCCTCACACAGAAGGGAGTGCATGGGGGCACCGCCGGTTGCCGCTCCCTCCTCACGTTGGCGGCCGTGCACAGGGGTGCCGCCGGTTGCCCCTTCCTCCTCCCGTCGGCAACCGTGCATGGGGGTGCACGGAGGTCAAGGACGCAGGGGCGGCGGCGGTGAGGGAAGAGTGTAGGATCGACGATGCCGACTAGGAGGGGGGTGAATAGGAAACTTTAAAATCTTTTCGAATAAAACAATTTTTGCAAGATTAATACCTAAAAGAGCTAAGTTCAAATAAAAAATGAATCAATTCAACAATTAGATTTCACAAACAAAATGAGAGAAAGAGGATCAAACACAATGATGTATCCTGAGGACTCGGAGACTCGCCTAGTCTCCCCTACTCCTCGTTGAAGCACTCAAATGAATGAGTCTTGCTTGAATATCCACAAAGGATATTATCCACTAGGGTTGCTCCTTCTCCACTCTGGAAAGATTAGCACCAAACCTCTCACAACCACACCGAGCCTCTCTGACAAACTTCGACAATGGAGAGATCAACAACCATGCCACCAAACCGTCTAGGTGAAGGCGATCATCAAGAGTAACAAGTTGTGAGATCTTTTCATGATCCCCAACAAATACTGAGAAACTTGTAAGGATGCAAATGATGTAAATGAATGTTCTCAGAATCTCTCTCTCAATCATAATGAATGATAGTTGATCAAAATATCAAGATTTCAACACTAGGGAACTTGGTCTCAAGTGTATATCAAAATATTTCTTGGTTCTTTAGAAAAACTACTCAAAAATATGTTTAAAGAACACTGCTCGAAAATGTTTAGAAATCTGCTCAAAAGGTGTTTAAAAACATTGCTCAAAAGTGTTTAAAAATCTGCTCAAAAGGGTATAGAAATCTGCTCAAAAAGGGTTTAAAAACACTGCTCAAAACTATTTATAAAAACTGTTTAACATTGTTAATAAAAATGTTTAGAAAATCTACAGAAAACTGCTCAAAAAAATGTGTAGAATATCTGCTCAAAAGAGTACAAAAACTACTCAAAAAGTGTGTAGAAAATCTAGTCCAACGAGTACAGAAACTGCTCAAAAAGTGTTTAAAAACACTGCTCAAATTTGTAGAGAAATATGCTCAAAAACTGTTTTAAAAACTACTCAAAATAGTAGAGAAATGATGCTCGATGGTGTATATGAGAATATGGCTTGAAGATGTGTTAGAATACTACTCAAAACACCTTTATATATATATATATATATAGCCCAACCTCTCAGTTAGCTGTTATGGTCAATTAGGAAGGCAATCAGTACAGCTAGCAGCTAACTTCGACCTCCAACGGCTAGTAAATAGTCGTTGGAATGTCTGGTCGAATGAATAGTGTCTAGTCAAATGAACAGTGCTCGGATGACCAGTTTCAATCCCTCTTTGAAATCTATATATTGTTTCTCAGATTTCGACCAAGAATGTGAATGAATGCGAATGTAACATATGACCTAAGAGTTTCTCAGTTTTTACCAGAACTAAAAGAGATTTTGCAACCCCTCTTAATAGTACGGTTAAAAACTAAAAAGAATTTCTATAAAACTGGTCAATACTCCAAACACTGAGACCGGTACAAAAAAAACAAGCACTTACCTTAGGTCTTTGCGGCTTCCTCTTGGCAACCTTGCACTTTTGTCCTTGGATCGCGACCTTGGACTGCGACCTTGCGCTTTCGTCCTTGGCTCACGACCTTGGCCTGCAACCTCGGGTGACACTACAACTTTGCGCGCGCGACCAATAAATCCTTCCAGATCACTTGCAGACTTTACAGAAATAGCTCTGTATACAAATAGCTCAAAGACATGGTTAGTCCAAGACACTTAATGTCATCAATTATCAAAAATCAACCAAAAAGGGCCTAGATGCAACAATCTCCCCCTTTTTGATGATTGATGACAAGTGTTGAAAACGAATAACATTTAATGACTCCCCCTAAGTGTATGCATAGGCATTAGATATAGAAGAACTCCCCCTGAATGCATGGATATATAAATACACATATCAGTCATTTGAGAGTCCACAATGAATAAACAACAAGTATATAAACTATCAATAATGTCATCCAGATACAAGAATCTCTCCCCAATCTCTCCCCCTTTGACATCAAGCACAAAAAGGTGGGAGGACAGCAAAGCAAACAATTAAATTGCGTTTGATAAATCAATAATATTCAATTCGCTTCTAAGAAAGAAAAATCTAGTCTCATCTAAAGGTTTGGTGAAGATGTCTGCTACCTGCAAGTCAGTTCTTATATAATTCACATCTATGTCCCATTTTGCCACATGATCTCTTATAAAATGGTGCCTAATATCAATATACTTTGTTTTAGAGTGTTGAACCGGATTGTTTGCAATCTATATTGCACTTTCATTATCACACAAAAGTGGCACTTTTTTAAAGGAAATTCCATAATCTAGAAGGGTTTGCTTCATCCATAAAATTTGAGCACAACAACTACCCGCTGAAACATATTCCGCTTCAGCGGTGGAGAGAGCTACAGAATTTTGTTTCTTAGATGACCAAGAGACTAGCAATCTCCCCAAAAGTTGAAAACTACCAGATGTGCTTTTTCTATCAATTTTGCAACCTGCATAACCCGAATCCGAGTAACCAATGAATTCAAAATTTGCATCTTCAGGGTACCAAAGTCCTATATTTGGATAGTATTTCAAGTACCTAAGAATTCTTTTAAGAGCAATCAATGACATTCCTTAGGAAACGATTGAAATCTAGCACATAAGCAAACACTAAACATGATGCCAGGCCTAGATGCGGTAAGATAAAGTAAGCTACCAATCATAGATCGATAAAGTTTAGAATCAACTGTTTTTTCGTCATTGTTCATATCGAGATGTCCATTAGTATCCATGGGAGTTTTGATGGCTTTAGTATCTTCTATCCCAAAGCGCTTGAGCAAGTCTTTTACATACTTGGTTTGACTCACGAACGTTCCGTTCTTGAGTTGCTTGATTTGAAGTCTAAGGAAGAAGTTTAGCTCTCCAATCATCGACATCTCAAATTCCCTAGACATCATTTCTCCAAACTCGTCACAAAAGGATTCATTAGTAGACCCAAATATGATATCATCAACATATATTTGACACACAAAAAGATCTTTTTCAACCATTTTTGTTAATAGTGTTGTGTCCACCTTCCCAATTTAAAACTTTTTGAAATAAGAAAGTCTCTAAGACGTTCATACCAAGTTCGAGGAGCTTGTTCAAGTCCATAAAGATCCTTAGAAAGCTTGTACACATGATTTGAAAATTTTGAATCTTCAAAACCGGGAGGTTGTCCCACAAAAACTAATTTGGATATTTCTCCGTTTAAAAATGCACTTTTCACATCCATTTGAAATAACTTGATGTTAAAATTTGATGCAAAAGCAAGAAGAATGCGAATAGCTTCTAATCTTGCTACGGGTGCAAAAGTTTCACCAGAATCCAAACCTTCAACTTGAGAATATCCTTATGCAACAAGACGAGCTTTGTTTCGTACTACTACTCTATTCTCATCTTGTTTATTTCTAAAAACCCATTTTGTTCCAATCACATTATGATCCTTAGGTCTTTCTACTAATGTCCAAACTTTGTTTCTAGTGAAATTATTTAGTTCTTCATGCATGGCATTTACCCAATCCTGATCACTAAGTGCTTCACCTATAAGTTTAGGTTCTAAGGAAGAAACAAAAGAAAAATGTTCACAAAAAGAAGCAATACGAGAGCGAGTTTGAACACCCTGACTAACATCACCCAAGATTTGATTCAGGGGGTGATCATTGGCGAATGTTCGATGAAGTCTCGGGTTCGGTGATGCTTGATCATCATTCTCTTCAATCTCTGGTTCAAGGTCTTCTCAACCAGCATTGTTCTGAGTGGTCGTAGGTTGAGCAGCATCAGTATTTGTGGTCGCAAATCCATGTTCGACATCACCTGAGTGGTCGACATTTGCTTGTGTCGTCATAGGTGATTTATCCTTTTGACTAGGTGACTTCTTTTTTTCATATTTGGGTTTGATATCACAAATGGTCATCTCCTTCATAGCTTCTCTCAAGCCACTGTTACCTACATCATTAAAATCCTCATGCACTCCTTGAGAGCCATCAGATTCATCAAATTCTACATTGCATGATTCTTCAATGCATTCTATTGTAGTGTTGAAAACCCGATAAGCTTTACTAGTGGATGAATAGCCAACTAGGAAACCCTCGTCAACATATGTTTGAAATTTTTCAAGATGCATGCGCTTTTTAAGAATATAACATTTGCAACCAAAGACTCAAAAATATGAAATGTTTGGTTTTCTCCCTATAATTAGTTCATAAGGAGTTTTGTTCAAAAGCTGATGGGTATAAAGACGATTGATGGCATAACATCCTGTGTAAACTGTCTCTACCCAAAGCCGGGTAGGCCTCTTGTATTCATCGAGCATTGTTCTAGTCATTTCAATCAATGTCCGATTCTTCCGTACTACAACACCATTTTGTTGAGGTGTGTAGTGCACAAAGAATTCATGTTTGATTCGAGACTCATGACAAAAATCAATAAAGTCATAATTTTAAAATTCTCCACCATGATCACTACGGATTTTCTTGATGGAGAGTTCAAATTTCTTTTCAGCTCTTTTTGCAAATCTTTTAAAACAAGAGGGGGTTTCAGATTTGTGAGCTAAGAAAAACATCTAAGTAAATCTAGAGAAATCATCAACAATAACATAGCAAAAGCTATTTCCTCCAATACTTTGATGTTCAGCAGAGCTGAACAAATCCATATGCAAAAGTTCCAACAGTTTGCAAGTTGAAAGAATGCGCTTGGTTCACTACCACAGAAACAGACATCCTGGACGGCACATCACAGATGGGTATGAACTGTTCAATGGAAAACCGTCTGCGAAGGCCTGTAGGGAGAATATGTTCAGATATCGCAGACGGTTCTGATGTCAAAAACAACTGTGACAGTAAACCAGACGGTTCTGAACACAAAACCGTCTGTGATAGTCTACTTATCACAGACGGCTCTAACTTAAAAACCGACTGTGATAGATACAATCGGTTCCCAGCTGAGAACCGTCTGTAATAGTCTACTTATCACAGACGGTTCTAACCTAAAACCCGACTGTGATATATACAATTGGTTCCCAGCTGAGAACCGTCTGTGATAAGTAGATTATCACAAACGGTTCGGAACTCAGAACCGACTGTGATTTATACAGTCGGTTGTGAACTACGAAGCGTCTGTGATAGTCTACTTATCACAGACGGTTCTGATGTCTGAACCGACTGGAAAAGTACTGGCGCTTCGAATTCTCAACTGTGATCATTTCTGTCTCCGATCTTCGCGCGCGGCGCCTAGGAGAACACGAAGCATCGCTTTGGAAGTTCTATAAATTGACAGTGGAAAAATTGTCATTTACTTTACAAGTTTTTATAGTTCTCAGACTGTTTGACTCCTTAGCTTCTCTGCGCCAATGGCATCCTCGATGGCATCGTCAGCCTCGCCCTCCCCGATAAGAACTCTCAATCTTTTGGACTTACACCTGTATTGTTAATCCCTGTTCAATACATTTTTGACCTGTTGATTTGCACAGGGAAGGGGAGCCGTGGAAGACACTGGCAAAGTCAAGGCCGAGCTGAGGGCCCTCCAGGAGGAGCACAAGCTCCTCACGGAGAAGCACACTCGGCTACGGCTTGACCTTGACGATCTCTTCCAGCGCATTCAGCGCATGAAGACGGATGGTGACAATGCTAGGGCGAGGACGAGGCATCTTCGCGAGGAGAAGAAAGCCGCAGATATGACCATCGCTGGCTGCGGTTTGACAATGAAGGATACCATCGCGAAGCTAAGGGAGGTCGCAGGCCTTCTCGACGCTGTAGTAGTTGATCCTGAGAAGGACAACTTGTCGCTGGAGGAGTCATGCGTCCTGGCTGCAAGTCAAACTGACTTTATTCTAGATGCAGCCAGGGCTAAGACCACTCCTTGACCTAGCATTCTGTATTTTTACTTTTTTTGTAAGTGATGAAAAAAATTATTGAAAACTTTGTTCTTATGTCAACTTTCCAATTTTCCAGCACATTCTTGGACTGCATGCAATCTTCCCTCTTTCTTTATCTTTCTTTAGCTTTTGTCGAACATTGGACCATACAAAGGTATGTACACTGTGTGTGATCAAGGAAAGACTATCGCGATCTTTGGCTTGTGAGGGCAGTCCATCGGAGCTCTTCAAATAATATAGAAACAATATAGAAGTCGCAGGTCCCATGCACATAATATAAAAAGAATATAGAAATTATATATCAACGTGCTTTGAATATCACAAACGGCTCTGAGGTAAAAAAAGTCTGTGATAGTCACATTAGAGACGGTTTTTATGTAAGGCCCAACTGTGATAGTCCCAACAGTGTCCGCCGCCTCGAATTCTCAACTTCTATCAATATCATAGATGGTTTTTAACTCCAAACCGTCTGTGATAGTAATATTACAGACGGATTTTATGTAAGGACCGACTGTGATTGTCGAACAGTTATCAACGCTTCAAATTCTCAACTTCTTTCAAATTCTCAGCGGTTCAACTGGAAGCAAAACTCCAGGGAGGGAACAAGTATTTGTAGAAGTCGAACAGTTCAATATTCAACAGACATATTAAAGACGGTTCGGACATCAGAATCGTCTGTAATATTAACGCAGACGGTTTTGATCTCCCAACCGTCTGTGATAGTCCCAACAGTGCAATTCTCTACATGCAATTGTTGATAACCGCACATAATAACAGCGCAGATGAAGAGACTTATTTATTTACTTCAAATTTAATTTGCATCGAATTATATAATCTGACGCTTCAACTTCCAAAGTGCGCACTACTGTTTTGCCGTGTTCCAGTTTATCTCCCGAGAATATTTATCATGACGGTATTGATCTTGAAAAGAAAGCAGTGCGCTCTACTTCAAATTCTCAACAGTGTGTTGTGTCTTTTCCATTTCTGATGTTTGCGTGGCGCACTAACCTGGGGACACGAAGCGTCGACTTGGAAATTGTTTTTCATTAATGTTGAAAAAATGAACTAAAAATTTGTTCTTATGTAAATTTTGCAATTTTCCCTCATTTCTTGGAGAAAGAGAAGTGGAGCGGTTCGAATGGAAGCAAAACACTCCAGGGAGGGAACAAGTATTTGAAGAAGTCGAACAGTTCAATATTCCAGGCATAGTAAAGACGGTTTGGACATGAGAACCGTCTGTAATATTAAGCAGACGGTTTGATATCCCAACCGTCTGTGATAGTCCCAACAGTGCCCACCCTTCGAATTATCTACATGCAATTGTTGATAACCGCACATAATAACTGAGCAGATGAAGAGACTTAATTATTTACTTCAAATTTAATTTGCATCGAATTATCTAATTTGACTCGTCAACTTCCTTTTCCGTGTTGCAGTTTATCTCCCGAGAAGTTATCATGAATTTATTGACCTTGAAAACCAGTAGTGCGCTTTTTAAAACTCGAGGTACCCGCGCATATGAATCGTCACCTTCTGTTTCTATAAATAGCGAGCCTCCTAAATCCCTATCTTTATTCCCTCCTCAACTCCCACCTTGATAGCGAGCCGAGATTCCAATGAGGTTATTGAAATTGAGAGTGATGAGGAAGAGATAAGGAATGAACTCGATCAGGATCTTCAGAAAGTAAGTCCTCTCTGAAACTCTAATGCAGATCTTTCTTTTATGACTTGATTACCTCGAAACAAATGCATTTTGAAATCCACAGGTGCCTGAGGAAATGCTCCCTCCAAAGAAGAGACTTAGAAATGATGAAAGATCCTCCAGTGGAGCTGCAGCGAAGACTCTAGAGGGTGCTGAGGCCTGTGTTGCCACATTGCCCCTTGCAACCCCTCCAGTTGCATTGTCTCCACCTTTGGAGATCCACAACAATCCTTCCAATATCTCCTCTTCAACACCTTTGTATCATTAGCTTTTCTTGGATGATCAACTTTCTGGGGTAAGGCTCACACTTCCACGTCCAAATCCACTCTGAAGCTTGGCAATCATCTTCACCCTCCCAGCATACGTCCCTAGGAGAAGCTGGAGAAGCATATGTGCAGGATGAGAAAGCTGCCTTGTGCAGAACTCTCCAAAAAAAAAAAGAGGCGCTGGAGAAGCATTCTGAGGGGATGTCTTTTGCCATTCTGCACTTGGCAGAGTGCTTTGAGTTGCAGCTTCATCTCCACCTTTGTTGTATCAACTTTAATTTCTTGGATGATCCTACTGATGCCAAATCCACTCCTTTGCTGAGAGATGATGTTGATAGTCTTAGAGCCATTGGTAGTTCTCCTGGGGCGGCCAGTGTAGATCCTACTGATGCCAATACGTCCTTAGGAGAACTTTGTAAGTTACTTTCGGAACAGGTCGACGCTAATTAATTGGTCGCTTAATTGTATCTCTTATGTATGCAAATATTGTAAGAAATAAGAAATTTCTTTTCCTTATATATCTGGCTTTTCGATTGACTATGTAACTGATAATCACCAAATGATGTTCTATGTGAAAATGTTAACAAGAAAATACTGCTGCGAACAAGACGGTTTTTAACTCAAAACCGTCTCTGATTGTAAGATTATAGACGGTTTTAATTTCAGGACCGACTGTAATAGTCTCAAAATTCTTTGAAGATCCACAGACATATATACAACAAATATGAAAAACAAGATAAAACCAAATAGTCTGAACGTTCATTTTTTTAAATACTAACATTGAAATAAGATAGAACCAAATATGAAAAATAAGTGGAACAACTGATGACCAGTAGTCGAATGCAAACAAACAATCCGGGATATTAGAGACGGTTCGGACCTTAAAACCGTCTGTGATAATCTTGCAGATTGTTGATTTTATAATTAACACAGACGGTTCTGAGGAAAAACCGACTGTGATAATTACGTACGGTTCTGATGTAAAATTCGACAGTGATAATCACAGACGGTTCTGTAGTAAAAACCGACTGTGATAGTAAAGCGGACGGTTTTGACCTAGGAGCCGTCTGTGATATTATAGACGGCTCAGACCTTAAAATCGTCTGTGATAATCTTGCAGATTGTTGATTTTATAATTAACACAGATGGTTCTTAGGTAAAAACCGACTGTGATAATCACGTACGGTTCTGATGTAAAATCCGATAGTGATTATCACAGACGGTTCTGAAGTAAAAACCGACTGTGATAGTAAAGCGGACGGTTTTGACCTATGAACCGTCTGTGATATTGTAATTATCACGGACGGTTTGGAGTTCATAACCGTCTGTGATATTTCTGTCATAGTATCACAAAATGCGCCGATATTACCGACGGTTAATAGAGTGAAACCCGTCAGTGATATTCTGTTCTTCAAAAATGCACCGATATTACTGACGGTATTATATAGAACCGTCTGTATTGAACCTGGTATAAAAGGTCTTTTGGCGGATGTTTTGAGCTAGTTGTTCTCTCTTGCTCGACCTACACTGTCCAGTTCGAAGAGATTTGGGGCAAGGAAGAGCGAAATCTCGAAAGGCCGGGGGAGCATTTGGGGGCAAAAATTTGAGGATCAAACCAAGGTTGGTACTTGCTCCCAAGGCATACACATTACTTGATTTCATCATCAATATCGATCTCCATTGATTTACTAATTAGCATGTGTATGAATTTGATTAATTGCAGATGGTCCGAGACTGGATGTATAATGACAACCGAGTGGGTGAGGAATACATGAAATGTGTTTTTTATTTCGAAAAAGTTGCTGAGCAAGACATGGCGAAGAAGGGTTTACCATATATGTACTGTCCTTGTGTAGACTGTCAGAATATTAAGATGTTCACCAACTCATCTCAAATTGTCTCCCACTTGATCGACGTGGTTTCAAAAAGGGGTACACGTGTTGGGTCCACCATGGAGAAGAGCCAACTGCAGAAACAAGTGCCACTCAGGTTGAGGAACAGGACATGTCGGATCCGAACAACGACTTCGATGAGGATATGCCAGAGGATGACCATTTAGATGACATGTTGCGTGATGTGGAAGGAAATTACAGTGAAAGGGAGTTTGGCAAATTCAAGCGCTTGATTGATGACTCAGAAAAGCCGTTGTTCCCTAGTTGCAAGTCGAAGTACACAAAGTTGGCCTCTGTGCTTGAACTGTTAAAATTGAAGGCAAGCAACAGCTGGACTGACAAGAGTTTCACAGCACTGTTAGATCTTTTGGCGGACATGCTCCCGGAAGGAAACGAGTTACCAAAAAACACCTACCAAGCCAAAAAGCTGTTGTGTCCTTTTGGAATGGAAGTAGAAAGGATACACGCATGCCCTAATGATTGCATCCTTTACCGTAACGACTACAAGGATATGCATGTTTGTCCGGTGTGCGGCACATCCCGCTATAAGCGTACTAAGGACCGAACAGACGACGACGACTACGCTGAGATAAAGCAAGGACCTCCTGCTAAGGTGTTGTGGTATTTGCCAGTCATTTCCCGCTTGCAGCGTTTGTTTGCAAATCGTAAACAGGCGAAATTACTGCGTTGGCACTCGGAAGACCGGAAGAAGGATGGAAAGCTGAGACACCCCACTGATTCTTCGCAGTGGAGAAACATCGACAGGGAATTTGTTAACTTCGGAGCAGAATTGAGGAATATAAGGTTCAGGTTGAGTACTGATGGAATTAATCCTTTTGGTAACATGAGCAGTCGGCATAGCACTTGGCCGGTTCTTTTGTGTATCTACAACCTTCCTCCTTGGTTGTGTATGAAGCGCAAGTACATCATGATGTCTCTACTTATTTCAGGACCAAAACAACCCGGAAACGATATTGATGTGTACCTAGCACCATTGATAGAGGATCTCCTAACAATGTGGAACGAAGGGGTGCAGGTATGGGACGCATACAAACGAGAGAACTTCATCCTACGTGCTATGATATTCTGCACCATCAACGATTTCCCTGCCCTTGGAAATTTGTCGGGCCGTACTAAGAAAGGAGCCAAAGCCTGCCCCCACTGCGAAGATGAGACTGAGAGCGTGTGGCTGAAGAATTGCAGGAAAACAGTGCACATGCGTCACTGTAGGTTTCTTCCGAAGAATGACGCGTATCGTAACAGGAAGAGGGAATTTGACGGCCACAAGAAAGATGGTTCAGCCCCGAAGCCTACGCGCGGGAAAGATGTTTACTCACGGGTGAAGGACATAGACGTTGTGTTTGGAAAGGGTGGTAAATTGAAACCCCGCACGAAGAACACTTGGAAGAAGAGATCGATATTTTGGGACTTACCGTATTGGGAGCATTTAGAGGTTCGTCATTGCATTGATGTCATGCATGTAGAGAAGAATGTTTGTGACAGTTTAATCGGCCTATTGCTGAACATTCCAAGGAAGACAAAGGATGGCGTCAATGTGCGGCGTGACATGATCGAAATGAGAATCAGGCCCGAGCTAGCACCGAGAGAGGATGATAAAGGCCGTATATACCTCCCCCCTGCATGCTACACTTTGTGCAAGGCTGAGAGGACAGAACTCTGTAAGCGTCTCTGTGGTGTTAAAGTTCCATCGGGTTACTCCGCAAATATGAAAAAGCTTGTGTCCATGGGCGATTTGAAATTGCTGGGTATGAAGTCTCATGATTGTCACGTGTTGATGACACAAATGCTTCCTGTTGCCATCCGGAGTATTCTGCCGCATAAGGTCAGAGAGACGATCACGAGGCTATGTTTTTTCTTCAATACAATTTCTTTCAAGGTCATTGATCCCGATGGACTGGATTCTCTGCAGAGCGAGGTGGTTCGAACTCTCTGTCAGGTTGAGATGTATTTTCCTCCATCGTTTTTTGATATCATGGTCCATCTCACCGTCCACCTTGTCAGAGAAATCAAGATATGTGGACCCGTGTTCCTACGTTATATGTATCCATTCGAGAGGTACATGGGTGTACTTAAGGCCTACGTGAGGAATCGGTCCCGGCCCGAGGGTAGCATTGTCGAAGGTTATGCAGCGGAAGAGGTTGTTGAGTTCTGCGTCGATTACATGGCCGAGGTAGAAGCAATAGGAGTTCCTGTGTCTCGTCACGAGGGGAGGCTTGATGGTGTTGGCACTATTGGATGGAGAGCCATCACTCCTGATTTCGATATGTACTCGAAAGCTCATTTTTGGGTCTTGCAACACATGACGGAGGTGTCTCCGTACATCGACGAGCACAAGGAGATGCTATGACAAGACAATCCTCGCCGATCCGAGGTTTGGATCACGGGACAACATAACAGTCGATTCAACGCGTGGATGAAGGTGCGAATCACCGGAGAGTCCACAAGTGAGAACCTTAAATGGTTGGCAAAAGGGCCCACGTTTACTGTACAGACATGGCAGGGGTACGACATCAATGGGTACACATTTTACACGAAAGCTCAAGATCGAAAGAGCACTGTGCAAAATAGTGGAGTGAGCGTAGAAGCTTTCCATGAGGGGTTCACCAAGATAGGCCCAACAAGGGTAGTACGTGGATTGAACTCGTACTACGGGTTCATTGAAGAAATTTGGGAGGTCGATTACCAACTGTTCAAGATTCCCCTGTTTCGATGCCAATGGGTCCAAATCCCACAGGGTGTGAAGGTTGACAGTTACGGTTTCACTTCTGTGGATCTCGATCGCGTTGCTTATAAAGATGAGCCATTCATACTTACAAATCAAGCCATTCAGGTCATTTATGTCACTGACCCGGCCAATAAGAAGTGGCACGTCGTCCTTCATGGCAAGAGAAGGATTGTTGGAGTTGAAAATGTCGTAGACGAGGAGGAATACAATCAATTTGATGAGATTCCTTCATTTGGAGATGGCGTACAGGTCGATACTGAAGACACTGACGAAACCAGTTACGTGCGTATGGATCACCAGGAAGGGTTATACTTTAAAGGTAATCAACTGTACGTCCTTATCTCTCTGTTTCCATCGGTATAGCTTATATCTCCTGTAATTCTCATCTTTGCAGGGCCGCGGCAAGTGAAAAGTTGAGGATAACATGGCTGTGTACGTGGAAATTGTCGGTGAAAGTTCCCATTTGTATGTAACATTAACTTGAGCATGCTCCACGTACATTGTATGTTAAATTTATTTGAGCATGCTCCACGTTGTAACCAATTATCGGATCTACGTACACTGTAACCAATTTACAGAGCATTTGGACTACATTTGAAATATCTGAGTGTTCATTTAAAACAAGTTTTCGAGCATTCAGAGTTGAAAGCTATAGATCAGTTTCAAGTTGTAAAACTAACGTTCAATAGAGAGATTATCACGGACGGTTTTGACCTATCACAGACGGGTATGAATATAGAATCGACTGTGATATTCCCAACAGCGTCTTCGACTCTTCAAGTGTACACGTGCACGGTCGGTTCTCAAGTCGCAACCGTCTGTGATAATCTCAGTCACAGTCGGTTCTCAACTCACAACCGTCTGTGATAATCTCTCACTATGTAGATTACCACAGACGGTTTTTATTTGAGAACCGACTGTGATAATATTATCACAGACGGTTATATATATAGAACCGACTGTGATATTTTCAATAGTGTCCGACTCTTCGAGTTCTTGACGTGCACCGTCGGTTCTCAATTCCAAACCGTCTGTGATAATCAGAATCATAGTCGGCTTTCAACTCAAAACCGTCTGTGATAATCTCTCTGGTGACTATCACTATGTCGATTATTACAGACGGTTCTGATGCGAGAACCGACTGTGATAATATTATCACAGACGGTTGTGAGCGTTGGACCGACTGTGATAATATCGTCGCGGTTAATAGTTCAAGGCGGGGTTTGTCCCGCTCATTCCAGTCTTCGCAACTGTTTGCCCTAGCTCTCTCCGTCCTCGCACCGTCCGTCGCGATCACCTCCATCGCCTCCCACCTTCTCCTCCTCTCCGTCCGTCGCGATCACCTGCATCGCCTTTCCACCGTCAGGCGCGATCACCTCCATCGCCCTCCCGCCTCCGACGCGATCACCTCCATCGCCTCCCTACCGTTTCTGTCATTCTTGGTTAATTATAAGTATATGGGTTTTGTTATAGAATTATTAGTTGCAGATTTACTTAAACTGTTCTCTCTTTCACTTATGTTAGGAACTATGTCTGGTGACGAAATGCACCACTCGGGGAGTCAGGGTGACCTCACTGGCGATGAGACGCCTGGGCCGGAGGTCGCCTCGTCCGTCGTGACCCCGCAGAAGAAGAGAAAGGGGCGAGGCCGGACGACATGCGCGCGTCTGGACAAGCGGGAAAAGCAGCACATCCAGTTCGACGACAATGGTGTGCCGGAAGCTCCGGACAAACTTGTCAGTCAGTACCGCTCACTATGCGGCAAAGTGGCAAGGGAGCGGGTGCCCATCACCACCTCCGACTGGGGTCAAGTGCCCCCAGAGTGCAAGGATGCACTGTGGGAAGAAATGCAGGCGGCGTTTCACATTCCCGAGGATCGCCACTTCACCATCCGCCGGAGGACACTGATGTCAATAAACAAGGCGTGGAGGAACTTCAAGAGCCACCTTGTCAGGCTCTATGTGAAGGAGTCGAAGACCCCCTTCGATGACTTCCCTTTCGTGACTCCCGAGGCATGGCAGCAGTTCGTCGAGATGAAGGCCAAGCCAGAGTTCCAGGAGCTTAGTGCGAAGGGCCAGGCTAACCAGGCCAAGAATACCCACCCACACAGACTAGGCAGTGGTGGGTATGTGGGGAAGAAGGCGTTGTGGAGGAAGCAGGACGAGGAGGCTTCCCAGTCTTCGGTCGGTAGTCCTTATGCGGGCATAACGGACGTGCGCGCCCGCAATTGGTGCCGAGCAAGATTGACGATGAACTCCTCCGGAAGCGTCTCTGTGAGTAACCCTGCGGACAGGGAAGTGATCGACCGGCTGGTAAGATTGTCCGATCACGTACTATCCTCGTAACACGCATGCAATGGGCTGTATTGTTAAGTTCTCCTGTTGCAGGTGACGCTGAGTGCGCAGGTGGCATCCGGAGAGTTCAACCCGAGGAGGGACAGGGATATCCTCGGCGCTAGGAAACAAGGAGCATCCAGGCCGCGTGCGCGGCCTCGGTGCCACTATGCCTTGGAGGCATGGTTTCCCTGATGATGAGGAGGCGGCTAAGAGGAGAAAGAGATCCCACCAAGCCCGCGATGAACGGCTCAAGGAGGAGATGCGATCGGAGTTCGCTGTTCGGGACAAAGCACTCCTGCAGCAGTTGTCAGAGATGCGGTCCATGTATGAAGAGCTAAGAAAGGCGACCCAGGGCACCCCCTTCTAGCAGCGGAAGTACCAACCCCCATTCTTGGCCACCGTAGTAGCTGCACGTCTGCGTCGGGGTCTTCGCAGATGGAGCCCTCTCCAAAGTATCCGGTGGACTTTCTGCAGGTAATGACTGTTTGTCTATGTTAATTCATTCGAAAGTGAAAAGCGGTGAAATTCAACATGTTAATGCGCACTGTTTGTAGGAACCCGCCTCCTGCAAGCTTATGGTGCTGGCCGGTCTCTTCCCGATCGAGGCTGCCCGTGGGATGGAGCAACCATGCACGGCGGGGGACACAATCCATGGTGCCCCTCTATGTGAGGGTTTTGCACGGGTCCAGGTGGACAGTGTCTTTGACCATTGCAAGGGTTTTCTGTTGGAGAAACCGCCGAACGACGAGATTACCACTCTTGGGGATGCGGTGCACACGTTCGTGCAATGGCCCAAGAAAGACATCGTCCTGTATGAGGTAATTCCCCCACCAGTTTCATAATTCGTACTGTAATAATAGCCCTCAGAGTTAGTGTCCTAATACGTAGGTTCTTACATCACAGACATCACAGACCGACACACGGCCTACTAGCCAGCATTGCCAAATCGACCCCCATCCGCAGGCTTGCGCTTGTGGTCATCTACAACTTGGGCGCGTCTCTGGAGGGCCGCGCCGCGCTGATGGACGCGGACGTCGTGGCGACCATCACTGCCATCCTCTCTTATGACGCACGCGCTGAGCTGGAGGAGTGGTGCGTCGCGTCTAGCGAGGACTGCCGGCGCAGACAACGCGCTTCGGCGCGTCGCCGAGGAGAAGGCCCTTGGCAGCGTACGGCGGTAGATGATGAGAGCTTTGTGCGCTCGTGTATACTTTTTTTTTGTTTTTCTGTACTGTGTATATGGATAAGCTGGGTATTGATTATGAGAGTCCTATGTCTTAAGATAATAAAGTATAGTTAGTACATATCATGAGAGTAAACAGGTATGTATGTGTAAGGTTTTGGTTCATATAAGATTGAGGTTTAGATAACTGAGATTGGAATTGTTTAATGGTTATTTTTTTTAAATTCTCATAACAGCTAATTCATTTAAACAGTGAATTGAAAACTTTGAAAAAAATTGTGTATCAAACATCTATAAAACTGTAGTTTTCTCAAAAATTGTTGTTTTGTAATACTACAAAATACTGTGGTATTGATTGCAGGACAATTCAAAAACCATGATTTTAAAATACTATGGTTTTCAAATACTGTGTTTCCAAATAGAGTCTTAGTTGTTTTGGAATAAGGATGAAGCAAATATAAGCTATTGGGGCTAAAAATGTGAGATGGGCTATAATGGCCCACTCTGTTGATAATGTTCTAAATAACGGTAAGCAAACGGTGACTCCACCTTTGAATGTTTATATCATATACTATTTTATATGTGACTTAACTATTACAAAAATTGACATATTTATAGTATATAATGATATAAGATTAATGCTAAATATAAAAATATTTTAAAACAACAAAAAAAAGACTCTAAATTTACTTATATATATTTATTAAATAATATAAATAAACTATACAACATAACATGTAATTAGTATTATTGAACCCCTATATTTCCAACATAACAAACACACAAATGGACAAAAACAGTTGAGTGACATAATATACCTGTATACCTGTTGCTAATAATGCTCATGCGGGTTGAGCGCTCTTAATTTAGAACAGCGATCATTAGGTTAACAACAGTTGGGTTAGTGGTAACCTAGAAAAGCTAGGTTTTGTCTGTTCTTGGTTAGAACTAATCCAACTGATGCTGTCGTGCTAGCACATGCGTTTATTCTGCAAAATTCTTTTGTCCTGAATTCGTTTTTCTACTTATATGGTTGCGGAACTTCTTTATGTACGTCACACTCCAAAATTTGGGTTAAAAAATATTTCTTTTTACAAAAACTCAACCTTAAAAATTTTATTTTAATCATAATTATCCTTAAGAATACTCTCTAAAAGATTTAAACAAAATTTAAATTAATTTCCAAAAAATTTAGAGACATCTTTCTTGATGTACTTGTGCAGATGTACATGAGTACTTATTTTACAAAAACACCATTTTTTCAAATTCTGATAAAAGATCATTTAGTCTTAAATATAAAAATAGTTCTTTTATGTTATAACTCTAATAAGATTCAAAACCCTTAATTGTGATAATCAAACAAAACCCTAATCATCTTGATTACTTTAGAAACCTTAATGTCATATAATAATCCACAATATTTCTTTTATCTTAAATTCATTTTATTCAAAAACTATGCTATTAAGTTTATTTTAAACAATTATAAACTAGTCCCACCTTCTATAATTATAATTCAATATTTGCAGCCCAAGAACTAAATGGATTCTTCGAACCAGATCAAAAATCAAATCAGTTTGAATAGATAAGATCTCCTACCTATCTTATACAGATTTGTCCTTAACATCTAGATCAAATTCAGCTTTCAAAACCCGAAAACCATACCCAATACTATTTTTGAAAACAAAGTTTCCTAATTAACATAATTAATCTTTTCATATTTCAGTTCAATCAATTCCAGAATAGTTTTCTCCTAGATTGTGCAATGTCAGGGATAATAGTCAAATTACAACACGTTATTAACATGAGTTCCTTCTAAATTGGTATTGTCGTTGAATTCTTTTCTTGCAAATCAATGAAGAGATTATTCATGTTGTTAGACCTGTAATTTTAGATACGAAGAAACAGTTCTATTAAATCTAATTCAGGGAAATTTTAGATCTGTTTTTTTTTCTAGAAATTTAATCCCGGCCGGCCTGTCGTCGGCAGCCATTGTCACCCGCCGCCATTGCCTGTCGGGTCTGCCGCGGCGGCCTGAAATTGCCGGCAAGTAGCCGAACCAACGCGGCCCGGCTCGAAGCTGAATCGCCGGCAGCCACGCCCCGCAGCGGTCATCGCCTTCACCAGCTCCGGCCAGAAGCCGGCAAGCCGGCCATCACGGCCCATTTCCCTGACGGCCCGAAGTCGAAACGTCGCCATTATTGCGTGCGCCGCCTGAAGCAATGCCGCCCACGACTCCTCATCAGTGCTGCCTCGAACGGCCACACACCGTGTGGCACGACGTCTTCGGGTGTCGCACGACGCCTTCGGGTGTCGCCCGCACGAGGTCGCCACCGCCTCCATCGCCGGCTCGATTCATCGCCGCACCGCCGTGGCTCGCAGGCACCACAGCCGTGCTCGCCGCCTCCAATCACCTGCCCGAAGCTGGCGAATCTACACGGCTCAGCGCCGCTGCGCCCGTAGCGCGCGCCCGTCGACGTCTCATCGCCACCTGAAGCCACCGGCTAAATTCGCGACGTCGTCGACCCAATCACATGAACCCTCGGCGGCAACGGCATTTCCATCAATTCTGGCGGCGGCGCAACGAACGGCAGCGGCGGCGGCTAGGGTTTGGAAATCCTAGCTGCCAACGAACTGGGCTTATTTTCAGCCCATGAACAATTAAAATAAATAAAAATAGGAGCAACAGTTTGGGTTTTCGGACATTTTGCAAATAGGCCCTCTAATTTTCTCATTTTTACGGGAAAATCAATTCGGCCGAAAATTTTGCAGCCTAACCCTCGATCTTTAGGGATTTTACGGTGAAAACAGTCCTAGCTTGCAATTTTTGCAAAATAGCCGTTGTCTTCTTCAGAAATTGGACAACAGGGTTTCCAACTTGTGTAATTTCTTAATTTAGTTTCTTTAATGTCCATAAATTATAAATATGAGCCTCCACTTTGTGGAACTTTGCAAATTAGTCTCTAACTTTTCCAGAAATTAGTGAACTAGGTTTCAACCTTTTGGAAACTTATATTCAGCCCCCTGAAAATATCATTTATTTCTTTTAGGCCCTCTAGTTTTTTATTATTCCATTTATTTATTTTTCTGCTCTTAAGTACTTTATTATATTGTTTTTTAGCTCAGAAAATTGCAGAAAATTAGTAGATAATGCAAGAAAATTATAGAATTATCTAGAGATTCTTTTCTTGTTGTATTTCACATGTTTGTAATGTTTTCATGCTCACTTTCATTGTCCAATAATTTATCTATAGTAAATTTACTAGTTTTGCATGAACAAAAATATTGTGGAATGTATATTTGACATTTAAAAGAGATAGTTTTCGAGCTTGCCCTAATGGAAGTAATTATTTGACATGGGCAAAAAATTAATACACCAGATTATAGTAATTCTATTGGCCATTTTGTGACTCGTGTGCAAAAGTATTTTAGATTTTTTGGTACTTTATGGTTCTGGTAGATGCTCAGACTTATATATATATATATATATATATGCCGATATCACAACTTCAACGTACTTTTATGGGCCCCCATCGGAAGTTGGGGATATATTTTAGACATGACACTCCATCCATTATCTTGAGCCCATGACAAAAGATAAGAGCCTAGAACGTTGATTATACATTTAATGAAGATCTATTCTTGGCATTAGGGGGAGATATGTGCCCAAATTGGGAATTCCACAAAAGTTTCATGGATGAAAATGATCTTCAATATTTATATCCATGCACTAATCAAACTGAACTACAAGTTCAGAAGATAACCAATTTGCAACATCTAACAAATAATCTGCTAGATACTTTCACTAATTATAAAGGAGTGACTATATAATTGCAGTAAATGCACTTGAAAGAGTGGAATTACTCCAAGAAATAGTAAATTTGCTAACTCTCCCTTATGCCGGAAGCGGGGGAGACCTATTGGTATAAAAGACCTAAACTCTACGGAGACATTTGCAGTTTTAGTGGTCAAATAATAATAGTCAAAATACTCCTTAAATCTCCTGAAGAGACTCACTCTAAAGGTGAGAGGCCTCATGAAGAGGTTCATCATGAAGAAGAAAACCCCAGCAATTTAGCACGTGCACAACATGATGCTGGGATCACGGAACAACCAATCTCTATCATTTCAGGAAATCACGAAGAGATGGTCGATATTAATAATGAAATATCCATTGATTATGTGGATATGGGAGAAATATTTAATAGAAATATAACAGTTATCGACAATTATCTACCTCCATAATTGCTCAAACTACATCAGATGAGAATTTGGATCCAGAATCATAAACTATAGTTGAGTGCTGGAAGCGCTCAAAATGAGTCAAATGAAAAAATAAAAACAATTAAGGCTAAGCTACACTCACTATATAAAAGAAAATTTTTTGGACCAGTAGTTCGAATTCCACATAATGTTATCCTTGTAGGATACAAGTGGGTCTTTATGAGAAAAATGAAATGGTGAGATATAAAACAAGATTAGTAGCTAAGGGTTCATGTACAAACCCGATATTGATTAAAAAACTTAATTCTCCCATTATAGATGTAATTATGTTCCGCTATATGATATCTCTGGCAACACGCATGAATTTAAATATGTAGTTAATGGTTGTAGTGACCGCACATTTGTATGGGTCACTAGATTCCGATATTTATATAAAAGTCTCTCAATGACTTAAGATCCCTAACATGATAGGGAGTGATAATCGCAACATGTATTGCATCAAATTGTGAAGGTGATTATATGGCCTGAAACAATCAGGTAGAATATGGTGCAACTGACTAAGTGAATTCTTTTTGAAGAAGGGATATGTAAATAGCGACATATGCCCTTATGTGTTCATAAAGAAGTTGCCGAATGACTTTTGTATCATTGAGTTTTATGTCGATGACATAATAATTATGAGAACCACAGAAGAAATAGGAGTGAGCTCACACCTAATGATTAAGTTTGAGATGAAAGATTTGGGTAAAACCAAATATTGTCTCTGCCTATAGATCGAGCACTTCCCCAAACGAATATTTATTCACCAGTCAACCTACTTGAAGAAGGATCTAAAAAGGTTTAACATGGACAATTCTTTTCCTCTTAGCACACCAATGATAGTATCATCCCTAGAAGTGGACAAGGACCCATTTAGACCAAGAGATAATAATGAGGAGATATTGGGGCCAGAAGTTCCTTATTTGAGTGCTATAGAAGCACTATTGTACCTTGTGAATTGCACTAGGCCTGATAATGCATGCACTGGAAGCTTGTTAGTAAGGTACTGATGAGGACATAACAACCTTGGATACACGCACGACTACTTTTCTAGATGAAACTGAATCGGAACAATTACTTGGACCTATAACTAGAGCTCGGGCACGACAACTAAACTATCAGGGTGACTCTTTCCTCGGGTTTAACACTTTGGATTTTCAGAATGTATTACTACCTAACTCTTGTGATCTACTACTTGTGATCAGGAACGCGGGAGTAGGGGAAGAGAGGAACTCGACAAGTGCTGCCTACAACTAGAACAAGGGATGCATGGCACCACAAGTGAAGCCGGACATGGGCTTAGACCTGGAACCACCTACCCCATACTTTCATCAATGTTTCCACAAGATCCCCACGTCACTTTGGGCCCAAGGGAATCTAGAGTTTGAGTTGGGTTCGCGCTGGATTAGGATTCGAACTGCTGCGACAGCACTGAATTCGAATGGCCGTAACTTCCTCATATGGACTCCTTTTAGGACATTCTTGGACTTCATGGAAAGCTTATCAAGTCTACCTATTAACAAATCTAGCCTCATCTCCAAATTCTACCTGAGCCGGCCGCAAATGTCAAAATAGTCCGCATTCTTTCCTGGACACGGTGCTGCGCCACCTTAACTTGGATGATGGGCCTTGTATCAAGTAGAGCCCATTAGGGGCGCGTCCCTAGGGTTGTCTACCCCTCAAATACTTCCCTTAGCCGTCACAAACAGGCGGGTTTTGCTTAGATTGCATCTACACGACATTTTGTAGATTCTTTTTGCCTCTGCACCGGACCGACTAGGCCGCTGCGTTGGTTTGTGGAACCCCAATTCATGTGCTTCATCTTTATTTGCAATTCCAGATTGCTTCTTCCTTGTTCTTGTGAATTTCTCGATTGTTGCAGGAACAATTACCTTCGTGGTAAGGTCGGCAGTGTACGAGTGTGTGGGACCCTCATTTGAGGAATCCGGTGGCAACCACCCAGGTGGGTTGCACTCAGAAAAGGTACATTGCAGCTCACAACAACAAGATGTATTATATAAAAATGTGAGTAATTAAAAACACAAGTGCTGATCACAAGGACCAACATCACAATAACTTAGCGCCAAAATGACGCATTTAAATGTTGATACAAATTAAGGAGTTTTCGACACAAAGGTCGGCACAAAATAAAACAATGATGGTAAGCAAAAGAACTTCATCTGTCTTCTTTTTCAGCAACAGCGGTGTTGTACGGGCCTTTTCCACATCTAACTCCACTTTGGTGCATAACCCTCTAACAAACTGGGTCTTCAGTTTCTTCTTGTTCCACATTGGGTTCAAGACTGTAAGATTCAGGGTCGACGAATCCTTCTTCTAAATTTGTTTGTAAAAGTAAGGGTGAGCACATTGTCCACATGGTGCTCAACAAGTCCCAAATAAGAATGCAAGTACATATAGATGAGGGGAAATTTCTCAAAGAATAGCTCTTTGGCTTTATATATGTATATAGAATAGATTTTCACACTTGGTTTTGAAGAAAAGATCTTTATTTTCGAAAGCGGTGCTTTTGAAACCCTAAGCTAAATTCTCAGAAAATGTTGTGTGTGGCGGTCTTCCATGAGTCACCACTTTATTCAGATTTTGTGAAAACTTTCCAAAAGCTACTTGTGCTGCATCGACGTGGATAGAATCCACAACGCGCAGACTCCATAACCTGGGAGCTCAGAGTATCCGATACTTTTAAAACTTTGCAAAGGTGTACCACCTTAATCCACCGATCATTCGGCTTTCAAGTCGGTACCTCTCCATGCGACTCTTACGCATGTGACAAGGCCGAGATGACACAACAGTTTACAGTCCTAGCATTAACTATTCCCTGCCCGGTAAATAGACAGTCAAGTCTCAAGTACCGTTGTGGGTCCTCCCCACTGCCTTACTTCCTAGCCTGGGTCTATGTTCTCGCAAGACACATAGCCTCTCTTGATTGCAGTCGCGCACGACTTAATCTGGCATAGGGCGTCTTCCTTCTTTCCACCTTTTCCTCTCATGATTTTTCTGAACTCACATCACTCATGGCCTTCTGCGGCCCACCAGTTCTCGCAAGACACTGGATCGACAACCATTGCAGGGAAAAGCTAACACTAAAGAAAGCTACTAAGTTGCGCCCGTCCCATAACCGGGCAAGCGGTTGGTACGTTTTTCATGCCGCATAGAAGCACAACACAAGATTCTAGTCCTTATGAATTTCTAGTGAGGAGTCTTTCACATTCCCAGTGCGCATACAGCACCATCCAATCAAACCATCCTCACTATCGATTCCAATCATATTTTCTTTCACAAAAGGAGTTTTGAATATACTTTTCTCATATGTGACCATTCAACATTTATCATATAATCTTGGACATAGCATAGCCTAAGCATGATATTCTAGGGTGACAAGGGTGCATGGATATTCAATGTCAAAAGGGGCTTTATAGTTATTTAGGTCATATCTAATCATTTCATTAAAACATAACTCTTATTTGAATTTAAGGCATGCACATACTTGAAAACATTTAACATACTTCATTTCAAAATATTAGGCTAGACATGATCAAGGGTTCGAGACTTGCCTTGCAGTGATGGGTCTAGCTGCTCAGGTGAATCCTCGAAGATCTCCTCTGTTCCTTCAACGTCTGGTTCCACGGCGGATACAAACAACACATACACACTATATAAGCATACAAGCACTAGAAAATAATACGTAAATACATCATGCATGCAGGGATAAGGGTTTGGACAAGGTCACTTGACATTGATCGAAGAGATGGGCTCAAAAGGACTTGAATGTCGAAGGGCTGACATTCGGCTTATGGCTAGACATAGCCCTAAATTGGTTCTAGGTTTGTTTTCTGGAGATGTGACAATAGGGAATATTGTAGAGCATGGTTCAAAAGGCTTAGTGGACAAAGTGGCATTTCAATTGCTCAAATGTAACGAGTCTAAATCATCCAATGCCACTGGTGGACATGCACTGACATAGTGCTAGACATGGCCAGAAACTAGGGCATTGCATAACTTTTGACTCAGAACTCCAATTGGTGCACAACTTTGTCTGGGGTTTAGGCCTTAATAACAGATACAAAACTCTCAACAGGCTCAAGGGCAGAAAGTGGCCGGAAGGTGGCCAAATCTGGTGAGCAAACATGGTGGCCTGAACTACTGGACAGTAATCTTGGCATGATCATAACTTTTGATCTAGGCAGATTCAGGGTTCGAGCCAGTGGAGTAAATTGCTCAGGGGGTTGAGGCCTAGCTAGATGACAAGGTTTCATCGGCTGGTTTGGCCGAAAAATGAACTCCGGCGATCGGGGCCGAAGACGAAGGCACCGATTTGGGTGTTTTCGTTCCAGGGCGTTTGAACTCAATTCCACGCTTGGGAAGCATCTAGGGGTCATCACAAAGCTATTGGTGTACTCAATTTTGCCAGAGAATGGCTGGAGAAGCACGGCGGCGTTCTCCGGCGAACTGCCGAGGCTCGAACATGGAAATTCGACGCTCGGGGCAAAATTGGCGATTCCAAGTTTGCAGGCTTGTTCCTCCTAGCTTACTGATCATTATTCTCTACTGGCACGAGGATCAATTTGGCTTGAATCACTCGGCATTAGGGAAACAGGGGATTACGGCTTTTCCGGTGATTGCCGGCGTTGAGGTTCGCCGGGGGTCAATTAACGGCTATGGCACATACAGGGGGTTAAGGGGGTCTTACTGGTGAAGTTGGTTCGGAGGGGGAAGCTGCGGGCGAAGCTGGCGCCGTGAGCTTCAGAGGTAGCTCGCCGGGGAAGAAGGTCTTCGCGGCGGCGCTGAGGAACGGGGCTGTTCTCTGGTGGTGGAGGCTAAGGCTTGCAGTTGCGGGATGGTGTGTGAAGAGATGCTGGGCAAGGGGGCTTTATATAGCCGCGGGGTCGAGCTCTCGGGAGTTGCATCAATCACCGGTGAGATATTTTCTGGCGCTGGAGTGGTCAGCGAGGCACATCGGGACATGGCGGGAGCTCTGCCAGAGACGGGGTATCGCGCGGAATCGGGATTTTGTCAGGACGACGAGATAGCGATCTCCGGGATGGCAACCATGTGGCGTAAAGCTTCTGACAACAGCAGGCACGCGCGCGCGCGGGGAAGAACACGGCACAGCGCGGGTGAGGTGCTCCACGGTGGCGGCACGGTTGTGCGCAGGTGGTGGCTACGTGGCTGCGATGGTGGCAGCGCGGGGAACTTCGCCGGCGATGAGTTCAACGGCGAGGCAAAATGGCGGGGCTCTGGTCGAATTGCTGTGGTCGTGGTCGAAAATGGCACAGGGGCCTGGTTGCAAACTTTGGGCTGATTTGCGAAGGTTTGGACTAAACTGCGAGGGTTTTGGCTCGGGAACTTGGGCCTATTTGCAAATCTGAAGATCCGGAGGGCTGATCTGAAATCTGGTTTTGCGGATGAGTGTTACTAAATGTCTTAGACTCATCCAGCAGGAAAAATGGTAAAATCCGATAAGATCTGGTGGTTTTGACAAAAATCGAAAACATGGTAAAATAGGGTAATTAGGGTTTGACATTTTGTCGAGGCTGAAACTAGGGTTTCGGTTGAGATTTTTGAGTTCCTCCAGAAGGGAAAAACGTTCAGAAAAGTGAAAGAAAGATAATCACTTGATCAAATTTGAATTTGGAGATGATCTGGGACTTTTAGCCTTTTTGGGCTTTTTGAAAATTCTGAAAAGGACTAAACTGAAACACTTTTGGACTGAAATGTGAAAATGATCTGGGAGATGAAATTTAGCTGCCAACTTTTTAGGTTAAGGTGGTGGCATACCTAAGATCAAGATAGGGTTGAGACATCAGGGATTCCAAAGAAGATATGCTGACTCGCAAGCAGAAAAGATAGCGAAAACAGGGATGTTACAGAGTGTGGTCGATAACGACGAGACGCGGGTGTAGCGATTGCGAGGTGATGATCTGCTGATCGGAAGCCTCAAAACGCCAACGTCCACAAGTCAATTAATCGAACCTATTAGAAGATCGGGCCGCTGTCTCATCAAGTGGTATCAGAGCCGCGTTGCCTGTTAGGTGTCAACATTTTTTTTTGTTTAGTTTAAATTTGTTCTTCGCCCTAGAGTCCAGAAAAATCACCCAAATATATATATATATATATATATATATACGTTCTCCGCTGTCCAAATCCTTTGAGTCTTTTGCAATTTTTTGTTTCAGTTTGCTTTTCTGAAATTTGGTCCCTAGCCGTGTCGTCGTGTCAAAGTTGCTGGTTTAGCTCTTGTCGTCGAGTTTTCCGGCGGATTTTTCCATTCCACGACAGAATTCGACCACCCTGCAGTAAAACAGCCATAACTTTTGCATACGAGCTCTGATCGGGGCGTTCTTTGGACCATTGGAAAGCTTACAAAAAGTTATTTTTGAAAATCCATAAGTCTGAAATCAGTGCTCTTTCGACAGAAAACTCACAGCCATGTACACGCAGCCGAACGAACCCCAAAAAATATCGTTTAGGGCCTGAAAACAGCCTTGGAAGTTTCAGTAACCATTTTTGTCGATCTTTTGCATCTAGTTTGAGTTTTTCTTGCTTCAAAATTGTGTAATATTTGTTTTTCGACCTTAAGCTTGTGATTCCTTGGTCGAATTGCAAAAAAAAAAAGAAAAAAAGAAGTGAAGTGACTGCCTCTTTTGAGTCATTTGCTGAGTTGTGTGCTTCGTGTTGCTTGAATTGGGTCACAAACAAGTTTAGGCCAGCAACAACATAGACTAGCTTGGGACTACTTTTCAGTCTCGCAATTTCTGAATTGAATTGTTGCTAATCCTTGCTACTCATAAATTTCCTTCCAAGCTCTACATTCTTCTGGTCAGTTCAGGTTGGATCCTTGCAATCGCTCACCGCCCCCGTCATACGTTCCACCTCTTCGGTTGTACCACCTGCGGCAGTTGGTAAGAATTTCATAAGAGCTTGATAAGACGCTCGAGAGTGTGTTTTTCCACCTTTCCGCCACTTAGTAGTTGATAGGGATAATACTCTCGTGTTCTCTCCTATTTCCTACTAACAATGACAGGTCCGCAAATTAGAGATCATGATGGGGAGGAGTGTGTTTCGAGGAATGAGCTCACAGGGCATATGGATGAACAACAACATGCCATGAACAAGTGACATGACCAACTAAACAAGAAGGTCGAAACTAATGCGGCTACCATAAACACCTTGCAACAGAATATTGAGGCACTCACCAATAGCATTGCAATGCTCACTACACGCATTGATGGCACGGCAAGAAACCAGCCGCTTCACCATGGTGTATCACCAGAGAATGAAGGATCCATCGCAGGAGATGATATTGATGGAGAAGATCGCGATGCCCATATTGACCACCCTGCTGCACGAGATGCACGCCTACAGCAACGATTGAACAACAACCATCACGGTATGGGAGGTAATAATGCTAATTGCAATGGTCGTGGTAATGATGATCCTTTTGCTAAAGTTAAATTTACCATACCTTCCTTTGTTGGTACATATGATCCTGAAATTTATTTAGATTGGGAGATGACGGTTGAGCAGAAGTTTAACTCCCATTTAGTCCCAGAAATACACAGAGTTAGGCAAGCAACTAGTGAGTTCACGGGTTTCTCTATCCTTTGGTGGAATGAACTAGTTAAATCTGGCCTAGAACCTGACACGTGGGATAGATTTGCGTGGTAGATTTATTCCTCCTTTCAAACGTGATTTGCGTTAGAAATTTCAGCGCAAGGTAACAAATCTGTAGAGGAGTACTATCAGGAGCTCCAAATAGGCATGCTGCATTGTGGGCTAGAGGAGGATGAGGAGGGTAAAATGGCACATTTTTATGGGGGTTTACGATGGGAAATTCATGACATTATCAATTATAAGGAATATAATACTATCAATAGATTGTTCCATCTTGCTATGTTGGCAGAAACAGAATGCGGGGAAAGCAACAACGGACAAGGAACACTTTAGGGAGTACTTCTACACTGAGAGTGACACCGGGGCAAGCAAAATCCACACCTCCTATTGCTTTTCGGTCTGCTGCCCCCTCCTTTAGTAGGGCGCGTTCAATAGCACCGTAGACACCGCCACGTGCACCCGAGGTGAGTAAATCTGCTAGTGTGTAGGCACCAGTGAAGAACTCTTCATCGGTTACGTCCACAGGTCAATCATGTGGGACCCTCATTTGAGGAATCCGGTGGCAACCGCCCAGGTGGGTTGCACTCAGAATGATACATTGCAAGCTCACAACAACAAGATGCATTATATAACAATGAAAGTAATTAAAACAAGTGCTGATCACATGGACCAACATTACAATAAAATAGCGCCAAAATGATGCAATTTAGTGTTGATACAAAATCAAGGAGTTTTCTTCGACACAAAGGTCGGCACAAATGAAACAACAACAACAAGCAAAAGGGCTTCAACGATCTTCATCTTCAATTGCAGCGGTGTTGCATGGGCTTCCTCCACATCGGACTCTACTGGGTAAGTGACCCTCTAGTAAGCTGGATCCTCGGGGGTAGTTTCTTCTTCATTGGGTTCAAGACCGTAGGAGTCGGGATCAGTGAATCCTTCCTCTAAATTTGTTTGCAAAGGTAAGAGTGAGCACGTTGTCCACATAGTGCTCAACAAGTCTCAATTAAGAATGCAGGTTTATAGATGAGGGAGATTTCCAAAAGATAGGCTCTTTGGTTCATAGATAAGGATAGAATAGTTTTTCAATCTAAGTTTTGAGGAAAAGGTTTTGCTTTCAAAAAGCGAAGCTTTTAAAATCCTAAACTAGATTTTCAGAAGATGTTATGCGTGGCGGTCTTCCATGAGTTACCACTTTAATCAATATTATGAAAAACTTTCCCAAAAGCTACTTGTGCTGCATCGACGTGGATAGAATCCACCGCGCGCAGACTCCATGACCTGGGAGCTCAGAGTATTCGATTCTTTTTATAACTTTGCAAAGGTGTACCACTTTAATCCACCGATCACTTAGCTTTCAAGTCGGTACCTCTCCATGCGACTTTTACGCATGTGACAAGGCCGAGATCACACAACAGTTTACAATCCTAGCATTAACAATTCCCTGCCCAGTAAATAGACATTCCAATCCTCATTACCGTTGTGGGTACTCCCCACAGCCAATTCTTCCTAGCCTTGGCCTATGGTCCGCACAACTTGAAATCCTGGCGTAGGGCGTCTTCCTTCAATACTCTTGATTCACTCATTAGCTCACACCACTCGTGGCCCTCTGTGGCCCACCAGTTTCCTCTCAAGAAATCGGACCGACAACCATTGCAGGGAAAAGCTAATACCGAGAAAACTACTATGTTGCGCCAGTCCCATACCAGGCAAGTGGTTAGTACGTTTTTCATGCCGCATAGAAGTACAACACAAGGTTCTTGTCCTTATGAATCTTTAGTGAAGAGTCTTTCACATTCTCGATGTGCACACAGCACCAACCAATCAAACCATCCTCACTATCGATTCCAATCACATTTTCTTTCACAAAAGGATTTTGAACATATTTTTCACACACGTGACCATTTAGCACTTAACACATAATCTTGAGCATAAGCATAGCCTAAGCATGATATCCTAGGGTGACAAGGGTGCATGATATATACGAACATGAGGGGTTTTACAAGGAATTAGGTCATGTCTATTCATATACTTTCAATATAGCACTTTATTTGAACATAGAGCATGCATATACTTTAAAATAGAAATCATCATAGTTTTCTCAAAATACTGGGAGAGACATGATCAAGGGTAGAGACTTGCCTTGCAGTATGGGGTTTGACAGCTCTAAGGGTTCTTAGAAGTTTTCTGTTGACTCTTCTGCTTCTTGCTCTATTCTCGCACACAAACAACTAGAAAAATTAGCACATTGTACTACAGAAGCATACAGAAAATACTTGTGTACAGTATATAGATATGCATGCAAGAGAGAAGATCTGGTCGAAGATACTTGAGCGTAGTTCAAAGAAATTGACTCTGAAATGTTGAATGTCGAAGGGCTGACATTCGGTTCACGATCAGACATGGCCTTAAGTTGGCTTTAGAGGGGTCTTCTCAAGATGAGACAGTAGAAGAAAATGTAGAACATGGCTCCATAAGTATAGTGGACAAAGTAGAATTTCATTTGCTCAACCAGAAGGGGTAAAACAGGGCCAATGCCATTGGCTGACATAGGCTGACACTAAGCTAACACTATCAAAAACTAGGGCAAAATAGTGGAGATGATTTTGGACTTCAATTGCTTTGCCAACAATGTCTGGGAGGTAGGCGAAGAAGACAGGAATCTAATGGTGGTGGTTTCAAGGACAGAGGTGGCTGGACGGTGATGAACGACGGCGGGGAAGGATGGTGGCGACACGGCACAGAACAACTTCTAGACAAAGCTTGGCATGGCTCAAACATGCGATTATGTGTAGAACCAGAGATCGGGGTAGAAGAGAAATATGCTCAGGGGACTAAGGCAGAGTTATAGGACAAAGTGGCGTCGATGGCGGTGGCCGACGGCGATCGGGTGGCACACTAGCGGCACAGCAGTGAGGAGTAGGTTACTCAATTCGGGCTTTGGTGCTGTGCATTGAGAAATCGAGGTTGGAGCTAGGTGGGGTTAACTAGTGCCATTTGGAGCATTGTTCTTGATTGGTGGCTGGTGGACGACGAGCGGCGGCAAGCTGCGTCGGAGAAGAAAACACCTCGATGGCGACAAGGCGATTTGATGAATTAAACTCCAATCTAAGAGCACGATTGAGTTTCTAGATCGGTCCAGATGGTGATGTTAAGAGGGATTGGGCTGAGGCGGCGCCGGTGAGAAGTTCGACGTTGCGGACAGAGACGAAGAAGAGAGATTTGGGCAAACCTAATACACGTCTTTAGAGATTAATTCCTCTCGATGAGAGCAACAGGGTGGAGGGGGAAAGCAACTGGTGAACTTGGTTTGGCCAGGGAATAGGTGGTGCGGCCTGGCGACGGGAGTCGGTCGTCGGTAGCACGCGAAAAAGGGGAAAGCTACATAGCGAGCTTCAATTTGAAAACTAAGATCACAGGCTTGCTGGAGGTGCTCTACTGGTCAAGGCACTCCACTACAAGAAGGATCAATTCAGGCTAAAACGGGCGGCATTGCCGAAATAGGGCAAAAGGGGAAATCCGACGATCACCGGCGACAGGGTCCACCGGGATGCAATTAAACGCTATAGCACAGAGTGGTAGATGAGAGGGACTCATAGGTCTGATCAATTTGAGGATTGGTGCAACAGGATGAGCTGGCACCGAGCTCCTCTCACTGGCTCGCCGGAGACGAAGAAGAAACGCGAAGAAACTGAGACTTAGTGGCTGCTGGAGGTGTGAAGAAGCTCTGGGCGAGGGGGTAGGTTTATATAAGCAGCGGGCTGGGGCTCTCAAGACTTGAAGTAGATCAAGCTGGATACGGCGTGACTGGTGACGGTGGTGGGATCGAGACGGCGTGCACAGCGTGCACGGCGTTGGGACGCAGCAGCGGCTCTGCCAGAGAAGAGAATCACGCCAAATCTTGACTGGAGCAGAGCGACGGGATGGCTGGCTTCGGCAAGGTGGCGATGTGGAAAAAAGTTCCTAATGGCTGCAGGTACGTGCACGCACAGAACGAGATGGCGCTGCTGGCGGTCGTCGGTCGTTGCCATGGTGGATGGTTTTGGCGCGACGTGAGCACCACGCGCGGACACATCGGACACGATCACAGGTGGAGACCAGCGCTGGCCGGCGGCGAAGGCTGCGGCGAACGGCACTGGTCGAACGGCTGCTGGGGCCTGGTCGAAAGGAGGGGCTGGAAAAAGAAGTTTGGACTGGAACGTAATTTCTAGAACTTGATTTTGGACTGAACTGTGAATCTGGCAATAAACTTGGTTTCGGTTGAAACTGGCTTTGCCAATTGGACTCACTAAATTCAGTAAGTAGGTTTGTAGGGACAGAAGACACAATCTGGTGTTTTTGATCAGGTTTTGAGCAAAACAAAAACAGAAAGATTAGGGTAATTATGGTAATCAGGGCCTGAATTTTGTCGAGGCTGAAATCTGAGACCTAGGATGATATTTTGAGATTTTCTTTGAAGAGGATTCTGTTCAGAATATAAATTGGGAGATGTTCCTTGAATCAGATCAAAATTCAGAGTCGATTTGTGGCCTTTAGCCTTTTCTGGCTCATGGGAAATTCTGAAAAGGATCAATTTGAAATACTTTTGTACTAAAATGCAAAAATGGCTTAAACGGTGGAATTTAGCTGCCAACTTTTTAAATTAAGGTAATGGCATACCTAGGATCATAATTCTGAGATAAGAGATCAAAAATGGGGTTGAGACATCCGAGAATCTAATGAAGATATACTGACTAGCATGCTAAAAGGTAGAAAAAACTGGGGTGTTACAGATCACGTGAGATTATTTGTCACCATTGCAAAGGAATGGGCTATGTAATGAAGGATTGCCCAAGTCAGCGAGCATTTATTGCTAACGACAACAGTGAGTACACTAGTGCTAGTGATGTTGACGACGAACTAGTACTTGCAGCTAACCATGCAGGTGAAGACTATGAGACAAACGGTGATGAGGATGATGGAGTGGAGCAAATAGGTGTTGTAGATACAGCAAAATACATGAGCATTATGGCACAATGAGTGCTAAGTGCTCAAATGGCGCAAGCAGAACACAATCAATGCCACAATTTGTTCCAATCGAGGTTCGTCGTGAAGGAGAGAGCATGCCGTGTCATCATTGATGGAGGGAGCTGCAACAACCTTGCTAGTTCAGATCTGGTCGAGAAACTTCGCTTGACCACGCAGCCGCACCCACATCCTTACTACATCCAATGGTTCAACTCTTATGGTAAGTTGAAGGTAAGCAAAGTTGTAATAGTGCATTTTTCAGTAGGCAACTACCATGATAGTTCAAACTTTGTTGGGGGAAATCTCCGCGGGATCGTCCAGGTAAGAGGCAAGGCTCCCGGTGACTTGTCCCAGGAGCCGCCATTTGCTCTGGGACACGGCCCCCGGTCACTTGTCCCGGGCGTCGCCATTTTTCTGAAGATGAGGGCCCCCAGTTCTGGGTCACGTGAGGATCACACGAGAAGCACCTCGGGAATTGGCGGGGACACCTGTCAAGCATCTAAGCCTCTTGACCGGAAGAAGGACGCTAGTGTCCCTCGATCCAACGGTTGCGGATGGGGCAGTTTAGTCGTTTTGCATCTTTTGGGCCTATATAAGCCCTTGTAACCCCTCATGTAAAAGGGGAGGACAACTCATTTTTACTCTAATACACACAATCAAACAGGCGTGCTTAGGAGCCATCTCTCCCCGAGAGAACTCCCCTAGCCAACTCTAGTTGGGAGCACGTCGACAGGACTAGGGCCTCCATTGAGGTCTGAACCTGTATAAACCTTCGTGTCATTTGCTGCGTTTGCCCGACGGGAGAGGATCGGTCACGCGGTCAGCTCACGTCGTCTTTTCTTCGCTAGGAACCTCAACAAAACCTGTCGGGAAATTTTCAAAAACAAAGAAGAAAAAAAAGTGGGAAAACGTCAACGTTTGCTGGCTTATTTACCACGACAGTTGGCGCCATCCATGGGGAATCGCGACAAATCGCCATGGCTCCCCCAAGAATGAGGGCTCGCGTCCTTCCCGGTGATGCCGGTCCCAGTGACCCGGCGCCACCCCTCCAAAGCGCGGCCGTCCCGGTGCTGCCACCCGGACACGGCCAAACCCAAGTGCCACTTCTAACTCTTCCAATAGTTCCGGTAGACAGGGCTCCGGGCATGGCCCGACGACCTCGAACGCTCCTAGGGGGACTGGCTTTCCCCCGGTGGCTCCCTCAGCCTCCCGGGACGCGCTACTCGAAGCTCTTGTGGAGGGCCAACTCTGCACCCAACGCTCGATGGACGAACTCCTCCGCGTCCTGGCGCGGCAGCCGGCCCCCATCTACCCACAGTTCCCGTTCATGGGGCAATGCCCCCGTTTATGGGACACCTAGTGGCCTCTCCGACCCTCAGAGGTCAGGTCGCTCCCGGGGCCTATGGTCCCACTAGGGTATACGCTTCGGCGGGCCGGCCATCTGGAGCCTTCCCAACCTGAGGGGCGTTCCCGATGCCGGGGACTTACCCCGTCCCCGGAGACTTCCCCATGCCGATGGTTAACTCCGCGCCCGGGGTCTTCCCGAGACCGAAAGCCGGCTTCTCCCTGTCGGTTGTGCCCGTCGTACTGGAGGTGGCTCACCGGACGGCACCCGCGCCGTTGCCGGATCTTCCCCGTCAGGGCCCCCACTGTCTGGTTCCGGGTGGCGCTCCCGGGGACCGCCCAGTAATGGATTCCACCCACGCCCCGGTTGCACCTCCCGCGCTCGCGGTCGATACGCATGAGCTCCCTCCTCCCCCGGGGTTGCCCCCAAGGGCTCCCCCGGTAGATCAAGTCCGCTTCACCTGGGAGGAGGTCGAGCAAATGCGTACCACCAGGTCTGGGGTGGCTCCCTCGCACGACCACCCGGAGCCTCCCCCGGGTCGTGGACACGGGGAGCTCCACTCCCGCTCTCGCCGGGGCAAGAGACCCGTTGAAGAACAAGCCACCGCTGGGGGGTGCCTGGACGTCCTGGAGGTCAGCTCGACTAACCCGGAGGAAAAACAGCGCTACCGCCATGTCGGCGGAACTCTTGGGGTCCCCAACTCTGACAATGAACGCGCGTCCCCCATCAAAGGGGACAGTGACCGGGATTCCCCTCGAGAGGTGGAGGGAGCTAACCAACCCCTGTGCCGTTGGCTCCGGTGCATTCGATGGCCGTGGCCTTACCGCCCGCCGCACATCGAACACTACAATGGTGAGGCCGACCCCTACGAGTTTATGCAGGTGTATTCCAGAGCCATTTTGGCGGCTGGGTGGGATGAGACATTCCAGTGCAATGTCTTCCCCCTCTACCTGACCGGGATCGCCCACTCATGGTTCTACAACCTGAAGTTCGGCTCCATCAAGTCCTTTGCGTAGCTAAAGCGAGAGTTTTGCGCAAACTTCCAGGGGAACTACGTGTGCCCCTGGATTCCTCGCAGCTATACACCGTCCGACAGAGGACGGGGGAGACCTTCTGCAGCTTCTTCAAGTGCTTTGCTCAGGTCAAGAGCAAAGTAGCTCACGTCCCTGACTCCACAGTCATTGAGGCATGTAAGAGTGGGATCCTCCCCAGGGAGCTCCACCGAAGGCTCTCCCGAAGCTGCCCCTCCTCTGCTGACGAGCTCTTCACCATACTCGAGAAGTACGCTCGGGCAGAGGAGGATGACCTCTGGAAGAAAAACTAGGGAGTTCCCGCCCCCGTCAACCAGGAAGCTAGGGACCCCCTCAAATGTCCCAAGAGGGGCAATCGTAGTGAGCCACGGCCTCGGGACACCTTCGTCCTCAAAGGCGGAGGCGACCCGCGCGATGCCTCCAAGGGCAACCGCTCCTTCCCTAAGCCGAAAGGTCATGTGGGGGGGGGGGGGGGGCAGTCGTCTCGCAGCCGTGAAAGCCCTGCGGCAGGAGGCAGGGAAGGGCTGTGGTGAACCTTCCACAAGTCCAATACCCACGCCACCCGGGAATGCCACCAACTGCTCCAACACTTCGCCGCATTCCTCAACCAGCATGGGCAGGGGGGGGACCTCTGCCTCCTTGCCCCTCAGCCGGCCTTACCAGCCCTTCCTGCCCCCGCGGGGGGACAGCAAGGACAAGCACGGGAAGGGGACCCGTCAGAAACGCTCCCCTTCCAAACCTCCCAAAGGCGTGTCAACGTCATCACCAGAGGGTCCGCCTCTGGGTGGGACTCTAAGCGCCAGCCAAGGAATACGCGCGTGAAGTAAAGGTAGTGGGGGTGCTGCATACGTCTCGGCCACCCAAATGGTCGGACGTCCCCCTCACTTTTACAGCAGAAGATGCATGTGGGGTTCTCTTCCCCCATGACGACGCGTTCATCGTCTCCGCCACTGTCTACAACTGCCACCTGGCATGCATCCTCGTCGACGGCGGAAGCTCCGCCAACGTCTTGTACCTAAAGGCGTTTAGGGAGATGCAGGTCAACGAGAAGCTACTGCAGCCCGTGTTGCATCTAGGAATTTATGCCTAACATAATTTTGATGATTAATGAAAACAAAGTGTTTTAGACTAATTGTGCTTCTGAGATTTTTGATACAGAGCTTGTTCGGGAAAAACACGCAAGATGATCAAGATGAACCCGACATTAAATAGAAGCACAAGGTGCAAAAGAGCAAAGACGAGACGCAAACATGAAGATGCAAAGAACCTAAGGTAATCTGAGATTTTATTTTTACCGATCTCGGCGTAAGGAGATTGATCGGTTTAAGGATTTTGTTTTTAGATTTAACCGTACTATAAAGAGGGGTTGCAAAGTCCACTCTACATTTCCAACATGAACCAAGAAATTACTAGGTCATTGCATTGCATCATTTGTGGTTGGATTTGATTTGATTTTGGTTTTGAAAGATTTGGATTTTCAGTTGAGTTTTTGACAGCAGAAGTGTTTTTTCGATTTTCTAGAAAGATCTAGGCAGATCAGGCTTTTCTTCTATTTACAAAAATGTAGTCCTTAAAATTATCTTTCAAACGAGCTATTAAACTCACAATTTGGACTTATGGTTTTAAAGTTATGACTATTTTTATTCAGGTTGACTGTCAGTTTGAATGTCAGTTCAGTTAAACTGGCAGTTGTCCAGAGAGTGTGTTTTTTGAGATGAAATTTTTTGTACTAAACTAACTGTCAGTATGCCCATACTGACTGTCAGTTTGCATTTTGACTTCCGCTGGTTTTATTTGAGTTTCTATTTGATCTGGTCGATGTTTTGGTTGAACTGATTGTCAATTTGCCTAACTGACTGTCAATTTGCCTAACTGACTGTCAGTTTGGGGTTTCAGTTTCCATATACGACCACAAACAGCTATCTATTTTTTATCCGTAAATTTTGTCGGCCGTTGTGTAAGTAACTGACTATCAGTTTGGTGAATTGACTGTCAGTTTGGGTTGCTGATTTTCAGCCCGAGCTCCAACAGTTCTTTTGATCCTTGAGGCTACAAATATAGGCTTTGAGCTCGTATTTTAAACAACAAGCAGCCCTCTTCTCTCTTATACACTTGAGCATTTATTTTCTAGTTGAAAATCTTGATCTGTTGATCAAGTCAAGAGTTTTCAGATCCACCGAGTGCTTTCGTTCGTTTCATTTTGCATACTTAGAGTTTCTCGGTGATTGTTTGGAGGTCTAGAGAAGACCTTGCTGCCTATTACTCTTGGTGAGCGCCCTCACCTAGATGTTTTGGTGGCGTGGCCATAGATCTCTCCAGTTCGGAGATTGTCGGAGAGACTTGGCGCATCTGTACAAGGCATTGGTGCTTGCCTTTCCGGAGTAGACAAGGAGCAACCACTAGTGGATAATATCCTTCGTGGATATTGGAGCAAGACTCAATTTACTTGAGTGCTTCAATGAGGATTAGGGGAGACTGGGCGAGTCTCTGAGACCTCGGTAAACATTGCTGTGTCTGTTTTCTCTATCTTCTCTCTTTAATATATTAAATTACTTTTGGTTCTTCTTATTGCAAAAACTTGTTTTTATTTGAAGTTTTTAAAGCCTCCTATTCACCCCCTCTAGTCGGCATCCTTGATCCAACACATGGTATCAGAGCAAGGTCTCTCGATTAATTAGGCTTTACCGCCTAGAGAGAGGATGACGTCTAATGAGGGATTTTCTCTCGGTCATACAGGTCGTGCGCCTATCTTTGATGGGACTAACTATCTCTACTGGAAAGTGTGCATGTCGGTATTCCTAGAGGCCATGGGGCTTGATTATGGGACATCGTTAAACTTGGTTTTACTCCTCCGGATGATCCGACAAGTCACTCCGATGACGACAGGAGAAAACTATATTTAAATGCCCGTGCAAAAAATGCACTCTTTGCCGGTTTGTCTCTAAATGAGTTCAACCGTGTAAGCAATCTCACGACTGCTCACAAGGTTTGGACCACCCTCGAAGAAATTTACGAGGGCACGACTAAAGTCAAAGAGGCAAAGTTGCTTATGGTGAGGCAAAGATACGAGACATTCACAATGTCGTCAACCGAGTCCGTGAATTCCATGTTCACTCGGTTGAACAATATTGTGAATGAACTCAAGGGTCTCGGTGTTGTTTTTTACTGACCTTGACATTGTAAGAAAGATGCTTAGAGCGCTTCCAGAAAACTTCGACACTCTGGTCACGGTACTTACCAACTCCGACTTGTCGACCACAACACCGACATATCTCTATGGGAACCTCATCACTCATGAGATGCATCGGAAATAAAAGAAGGAAGCGGCCGAACCCTCGGAGACAAAGAAGAAGGCGTTGGCTTTCAAAGCCGGCTCCAAGAACGATCCAAGCGATGGCTCCTCCGACAAAGATCTAGCTCTTATGGTAAAGAATACACAAAAACTTCTTCGCAGGTTACACAAGAAAGGTGTCAACATCGACACTCGACCAAAGGGGCCGAAGCAAACAAACTTCAAGGACATCATATGCTACGGATGTCACGAAAAGGGACATATAGCATCAAGATGTCCCAACAAGAACAAGACTTCGAACAACAAGAAGAAATTCTTCAAGAAGACAAATGAAGCAACAAAAGAAGCCTGCTTTGGAGAATGGATGTCAGGAGGTGAGAGCTCCGACTCCGACTCTGACGATGAAGGAGGTTGCTCCAAGAAGCTTGCCAGACTAGCTCTCGGCAACACATCGACTAGTTCATCCCTTTGTCTTATGGCTAAAGGCGATGAAAAGGTACACTCTAACGATCCTTCATATGATGAATTAGTTGAAATGATTATTGAATTAAATGAGGTTTATGGAGCTACCAAAAAGAAGTATAAAGCGCTTAAAGAAGAACAATCTTCTCTACGCACTCAATACTCTGAATTGAAAGAATCATATGAAAGTATGCTCATTAAAAATATTACAAATAATCCACCTAAAGTAGATGCATCCATTTCATGTGATTTAGATACTCCTTCTACTAGTCATCATATACCATGTGCTTCAAATGATACTATCTTAAATGAGAATAATGAACTTAAGGCACAAGTTGAAAAACTTGGAAAAGGTTTAGAAAACTACTACAAAGGAAAAGTATATCTTGATCTCATTCTGAGCAAACAGAAGTGTTCATTCAGAAAAGAAGGACTAGGATACTTTCCGAAGAAAGGAAAGAAAACAAATACTAAAACTATATTTGTAAAAGTATGCAACACATTTTGTTTTAAGTGTCATGAAACTGGTCATTCGCATGAAGCATGTCCGTTAATGACACCAAACTATTTTGATACTTGCTACATGCTTCAACGGTCGAAGAAAGGTTATGCTATAGCAAAGTATGTTGGTGCACCCATGCTAAATAAAAGGAAGAAATCAATTTGGGTGCCCAAAACTTTGATCGCTAACATTGAAGGACCCAAAAAGGTTTGGGTACCTCAAAAGACTTAATTCTTTTATGCAGGTAAACTACAAGACAGGTAGGAAGCATTGGGTGCTAGATAGCGGATGCTCCGAACACATGACCGGAAACAAGAAATTGTTCACCTCAATAGAAGACAACTCAAGCGAAAATCAAAAGATCACCTTTGGCGACAATTGTTAGGGAAGTATGGTAGGCTTGGGTAAAATTGCTATATCCAATGATCTCTCTATTTCAAATGTTTTATTGGTTGAATCTCTGAATTTTAATTTGCTTTCCGTTGCACAAATTTGCGATCTTGGATTTCGTTGCACATTTTATCCCAAAGAAGTTTTAGTTGAAAGTTTGAAAGACAATTCTTTGATTTTTAAAGGCTTTCATTTTGGAAATCTTTATTTGGTTGATTTTCACTCCAAAGATGCATATCTTTCAACATGCCTTGTCTCTCAAACCTCAAAGGGTTGGTTATGGTATAGGAAACTCGCACATGTTGGAATGCATCAATTGAAAAAGCTTTTAAAAAAAGATTTGGTTATTGGCTTAAAGGATGTGAATTTTTAAAAGGATAAACCTTGTAGTGCCTGTCAAGCTGGCAAGCAAGTAGCTACTTCACATCCAATTAAGCGTGTTCTTTCGACTTGCGAACCTTTGGAACTATTGCATATGGATTTATTTGGACCTTCTGAGTTCCAAAGTATCGGGGGTAGCAATTATGGTTTTGTTATTGTTGATGATTTTACTCGCTACACTTGGGTTTTCTTTATTTCTCAAAAATCTGAAACCCCCGATGTTTTCAAAAGTTTTGCAAAACGTGTTTCCACTGAATTCGAACTTTCCATCAAGAAAATCCATAGTGATCATGGTGGAGAGTTTGTTAATTCAACTTTGGTTGATTTTTGTGACTCTCTTGGAATTAAACACAAATTTTCTACTTCTTACACTCCATAGCAAAATGGAGTCGTCGAAAGGAAAAATCGAACACTAATAAAAATGGCAAGAACAATGCTAAGTGAGTATGATACTCCTACTCGCTTTTGGGCCGAAGCCGTGCATACCGCTTGCTATTCTATTAACCATCTTTATTTGCATCCTCTTCTGAATTTAACTCCCTATGAGCTTCTTATTGGGCATAAGCCAAATATTTCTTATTTCTGATTTTTTGGATGCAAATGCTATATTCTTAAGAAAAGAAATTTTGGTGGTAAATTTCAAAGAAGAGTAGATGAAGGCTTTCTAGTCGGATACTCTATTACTAGCAAAGCTTATCGTGTTTAACAAAAATACTGGTTACATTGAAGAATCATGCGATATAGAATTCGGTGAAACTAATGGCTCTCAAAAGGAGCAAGTCTCTTGTGAAGTTTTAGGTGAAGATCTTCAAGAAGCCGTGAAGAACATCACCATTGGAGACACAAGCCAAGAGAAGATGATCAAGAAGATGATGAGATCATTGAGAATGATGATCAACATGTATCATCATCTCAAGTTGATCCTCCAGAACCAAGTCAAGAAGAAGCAGCACAAGAAGAAGCACCAAGGCAACATCAAACGATCACCAAGGATCACCCTCTAGATCAAATCTTGGGTGATGTCAGTAAGGGTGTTCAAACTCGCTCTCGTATTGCTGCATTTTGTGAACATCATTCTTTTGTATCTTCTTTAGAACCTAAACATGTTAATGAAGTTTTAAATGATCCTGATTGGGTAAATGCCATGCATGATGAACTTAAAATTTTTTCTAGAAATGAAGTTTGGACATTAGTAGACAGACTCAAGGATCATAATGTAATTGGAACAAAATGGGTTTTCAGAGAAATAAGCAAGATGAAAATGGTGTAGTAATTAGAAATAAAGCTCGTCTTATTGCACAAGGGTTCACTCAAGTCGAAGGTTTAGACTTTGGTGGAACTTTTGCACCTGTAGCAAGACTTGAAGCTATTCGTATTTTTCTTGCTTATGCATCATGTTTCAATATTAAATTATTTCAAATGGATGTTAAAAGTGCATTTTTAAATGGTGAAATTTCTGAACTTGTTTTTGTTGAACAACCTCCGGTTTTGAAGATCCTAAATTTCCAAACCATGTATTTAAATTGTCTAAAGCTCTCTCTGGCCTCAAACAAACTCCTCGAGCTTGGTATGAGAGACTTAGAGATTTTCTTTTATCAAAAGGTTTTAAAATTGGGAAGGTTGATAGAACTTTGTTTACAAAGAAAAAATTGAAAAAGATTTGTTTATTTGTCAGATATATGTTGATGATATAATTTTTGGATCTACTAATGAACATTTCTGTCATGAGTTTGGAGAGATGATGTCTAGGGAATTCGAGATGTCAATGATCGGTGAGCTAAACTTCTTCCTTGGACTTCAAATCAAGCAACTCAAGAACGGTACGTTCGTGAGTCAAACGAAGTATGTGAAGGACTTGCTCAAGCGCTTTGGGATGGAAGACGCTAAGGCAATCAAAACCCCCATGGCCACAAATGGACATCTGGATATGGACAAAAGCGGAAAATCGGTCGATTCTAAACTCTATAGGTCTATGATTGGTAGCTTGTTATATTTTACTGCATCTAGGCCTGATATCATGTTTAGTGTGTGTGCTTATGTGCTAGATTTCAATCAGATCCTAAGGAATGCCATTTAATTGCTCTTAAAAGAATCCTTAGGTATTTAAAATGCTATCACATTTAGGTCTTTGGTATCCGAAAGATGCAAATTTTGAATTAATTGGATATTCGGATTCTGATTATGCTAGGTGCAAGATTGATCAAAAAGTACTTCTGGTAGCTGTCAGCTGTTGGGGAGATCATTAGTATTATGGTCATCTAGGAAACAAAATTTTGTAGCTCTCTCCACAGCTGAAGCTGAATATGTGTCTGCAGGAAGTTGTTGTGCTCAATTACTATGGATGAGAGCAGACATTTTTGGATTAAGGAATTAAATTTGATAAAGTGCCACTCCTGTGTGATAATGAAAGTGCCATAAAAATTGCAAATAATCCTGTTCATCATTCTAGAACTAAAAATATTGAAATATGGCACCATTTTATTAGAGATCATGTGGCAAAAGGAGATATTGATGTAAGCTATGTTAGAAAAGACCTGCAACTAGTAGATATTTTGACCAAACTCTTAGATGAATCAAGATTTTGCTTTCTAAGAGGTGAACTGAACATTATTGATATATCTAATGCTAGTTGATGTGTTAAATGTATTAAAATTATATTAAATATATTTTTATTCCCTCTCTGGTCTAATCCTACTTCTGGTTGAAATTGACCAAACTGACAGTCAGTTCCACAAACTGACAGTTAATTTAGTGCTTGGAAGCCTGTTCTTAGCCTCTGGTTGAAGTCGTTGACCATGCTGACAGTCAGTTTCACAAACTGACTGTCAGTTATGTGCAATTACCTTTGGTCGTAGCACCTGGTCATTTTTGAGACTCAAGCTGACTGTCAGTTTCATAAACTGATTGTCAGTTTCAAAACTCAGTTATGTGAACTGACTGTCAGTGTGGTACACTGATTGTCAGTTTCAAGGTTTTGGTTTTGGAACTGATTGTCAGTATATCTAACTGACTGTCAGTTGGGGTCCCCGAACCCTAAAAACCCTGTTTCTTTCTTTGAGCTTCTTCACCTCCGTGCCGTGCCGCGCCGCCGCCCCCTCGTGCCAAAATCTTGCCACTCATCTCCGCCGTCGCAGCGTGCGCCGCCTCACCGTCTCATCTCGCCACGACCACATTTGGCCGCGCTGTCGCTTTGTGCTCGTCGTGAGCCGCGCCGTCGCTTTGTTGCTCATCGTGAGCCATTGTGCCGTACCATGCTTCGTTCCTCTCCTCGCGGTGTGTCGCCGTGCCGTAGTTCTTCGTCGTCACCTGTTCGGCTTCTATTGTTCAGATTCGGCCTCCTCAAATCAGGTCCTCTGTTTTCTCTCCCCTGTTTCATTTCTTAGCCATGTCTGATCAGCTTGTTTCTTCATCTCGGCGTGTGGCCCGTCGGAAGAACGCAGCAAACAGCAGTCGTTCAATGGGACAAACGTCCGAGACCCGGCCTTCACCTCCACCCGAGCGTGTCCCTGTGGATTATTCCCGGTGGCACGCGAGTCGTCTCCGCACCCTGCGTTCCACAAACCCTTACCTTTCTCCTCACCCCACTGGTCTCGACGGCTGCAATGTTCTCACTTTCTATACAAACTTGCAGCTCGACCTGTTCACCAGTGTCTACAGCAGTGTCACCATTTTTGCCCACCGCTCTCTGTCCTGGCAGACGATTGCCTCTCGCACAGGCATCGTCTCCCTACCAGATTCCTTTGGTTCTGTTGGGATCCACGACCTTTTCGCTGATTCCTCCCTCCACTGGGCCGATGAGCCCATTCGTCAGTTTTATTCCACTGTCTTCATTTCTCCTTAGCACGACTTGCTGACCTTCATGACGGGCCTCCAGGTTCACACCGTCACGAAGGAGCAGTTTGAGGCTGCGCTTGGACTGGTTCGCCCTGCTTCTGGGCGCCAGCTCCATACTCATCCCGACCTCGAGCATTGGGAGGTGGCCATGCTCTATTCCGGCCCCTTCCAGCTCCGTCACATCACCGGCCTGCGCCGCGATGTCGATCTGGCCCTTAGGATTCTTCGTCTCACCTTGGTCGCTATGACTGGAGACAGGGCTAGAGTCACATACCTTGGCCTCCATGTCCTGATTTCTATCTTCCAGGAGGAGCCATTCAACGTTGCTGATCTCATCATCAGTGAGATTCAGCACGTCCTTCTCTCTCCGCGTCGCCAGCGGTTGTATGCTCCATACATCATGGCGATGCTTCTGCACATCCGGGCAGTTGACTCGCAGCTCCCTTGGCCTCACCATCCTCTTCAGTTCTATCCTCTGGGTCAGGCCGATCGCCGTCTCGGTGCCCGGCCTGCGGCTGCTGCTGGCCCTGATTCTCCCGCATCTAATGATGATGCTGCGAGGGAGTCAGAGGATGAGGCTCCAGTTCAGGAGTCCGATCCAGCACCAGCTGCAGAGACAGGTATTGGATCATCCTCGGAGTCTTCTTCTCAGCTCCAACAATCATCCAGACTCAGCAGCAGATCCTGCGCACTCAGCAGGAGCACCATCAGATGCTTCTTCGACTGGTTGCTCAGCAGGAGGAGATTCTGCGCCGCCTGCCTTCCTCGGCTTCTACGGATCCTCGCAAGAGGGCCCGCCCTGCGTCTTCTTCACCGAGCTTAGCTTTAGTCCCTGCGGTTCCAGCTCCTACTGCACCGGCCTCCGCAGCCCCTGTTGTCACTCCTCCGGCTTCACCGGGTGTCGACGCGTCTGGATCTCCTGCAGGCTCCAGAGATACAACCGTCTTAGGGCTTTCTTCAGATGATGAGAATTAGGCTCTATTTTCCTATATTTGCTCCCTTTTTGTGCTTGATGCCAAAGGGGGAGAAGTATTTTATATATATTTGTGTTATGGTTGGATGATTTTCAGTTATGGATATGTTTTATTGGATGTCTATGTTTGGATATTGGTTTATTATATCTTTGTGATTTTGGATATGATGTTTTGGGATTGTGAACCTCTGATACTTGATTCTATATGATGGTCTGTGATGCTCTGATATCTATCTATGTGTTGGTTTATGCTCTGATATATCTTTGTTGGGGGAAATCTCCGCGAGACTAAGTCCAGGTAGGTTGTGTCACACGCGCACGGGGACGTGGCCTCCGGTGCCTGCCCCGGGCGCCGCCTTTTGGCTCCAGGGACCGGACCTCCGGCGTCGGTCCCGGGCGCCGCTATTTGGCTCCCGGGACCCGGCCTCCGGTGCCGGTCCCGGGCGCCGCCATTTGCCCGGGGACGTGGCATCCGGTGCCTGCCCCGAGCGCCGCCTTTTGGCTCCCGGGACCCGGCCTCCGGCGCCGGTCCCGGGCGCCGCCATTTGCCCGGGGACGTGGCCTCCGGTGCCTGCCCCGGGCGCCGCCTTTTGGCTCCCGGGGCCGGGCCTCCGGTGCCGGTCCCGGGAGCCGCCTTTTGGCTCCCGGGACCCGGCCTCCGGCGCTGGTCCCGGGCGCCGGTCCCGGGCGCCGCCTTTGGCTCCCAAGACCTGGCCTCCGGTGCCGGTCCCGAGCGCCGCCATTTTCCCGGGGACGTGGCCTCCGGTGCCTGCCCTGGGCGCTGCCTTTTGGCTCCCGGGGCCGGGCCTCCGGTGCCGGTCCCGGGCGCCGCCTTTTGGCTCCCAGGACCTGGCCTCCGGTGCCGGTCCCGGGCGCCGCCATTTGCCCGGGGACGTGGCCTCCGGTGCCTGCCCCGGGCGCGGCCTTTTGGCTCCCGGGGCAGGGCCTCCGGTGCCGATCCTGGGCGCCGCCTTTTGGCTCCCGTGACGTGGCCTCCGGTGCCTGCCCCGGGCGCCGCCTTTTGTCTCCCGGGACCGAGCCTCCGGTGCCGGTCCCGGGCACCGCCTTTTGGCTCCCCGGATCTGGCCTCTGGTGCCGGTCCCGGGCGCCGCCATTTGCCTGGGGACGTGGCCTCCGGTGCTTGTCCCGGGCGCCGCCTTTTGGCTCCCGCGACCTGGCCTCCGGAGCGGGTCCTGGGTGCCGCCTTTTCGCTCCCCGGACCTGGCCTCCGGTGCCGGTCCCGGGCGCTGCCATTTGCCCGGGGACGTGGCCTCCGGTGCCTGCCCCAGGCGCCGCCTTTTGTCTCCCGGGACCGGGCCTCCGGTGCCGGTCCCGGGCGCCGCCTTTTGGCTCCTCGGACCTGGCCTCCGGTGCCGGTCCCGGGCGCCGCCATTTGTTTGGGGACGTGGCCTCCGGTGCCTACCCCGGGCACCGCCTTTTGGCTCCCCGGACCTGGCCTCCGGTGCCGGTACCGGGCGCGGCCATTTGCCCGAGGACGTGGCCTCCGTTGCCTGCCCCGGGCGCCGCCTTTTGGCTTCCGGGACCCGGCCTCCGGTGCCGGTCCCGGGAGCCGCCTTTGGCTCAGGGACCTGGCCTCCGGTGCATGTCCCGGGCCTCATCGCCCTTCAAAAACTCCCGGAGCAATGGATGCACCGGGAGCCGGAGCCCCGCCACCAGGAAGGCCTCGAAGGCCACGATCTCTCCGGGCCTGGGGCGGGGGGCTCCGTCCTTCTTCACGGGGACCCGGATGTCCCTGTCCTCGACGACTCCCCGCTCTACCAGGGACTCCATGTCCCCGGCTGTGAACTCCGACGCCCAGAGGAAATCCAGAGTGATTTCCTCCGGGGGCACCTCCGTGGTCTTCGCTCGACCCTTCGGGGCCATCAGGTTTGGTTTTTTCGGTAACTAAAGTTTCAGGGAACAGGACACCTAAAGGTCCTGGACGCTTGCTACCGGGAGAGCGCTACCGGGAGAGAGCTACCGGGAGAGCTAAATGCGCTAAGGTTGGAAACTTTCGAATGATCCTTCCGGGACCCCCAAGGCCCTATTTATAGGGGAGAAGTGCGGCCTAGATGGGCGCCACGTGGTACTGTGCGGTACATCTGGGCCGTTGAAGTTTAAACCGTGCGTGGGAAACGAAGGGATTGGCACGCAAACCAAGGCGCCGGTTCGAATCGCGAGTGCATTTATGGCGAAGTCGGTCATAAGCGCGCGGCACGGGAACCGAAGCATCACCGCTCCGGTGGCTTGGTCCGGAGATTTTCTCGGCGACATGTACCATACCCACCGGGGACTCGAGCATCGTCCTCGGGGGGCATGGGGGCTACTGTTGGGGGAAATCTCTGCGAGACTAAGTCCAAGTAAGTTGCGTCACACGCGCTCGGGGATGTGGCCTCCGGTGCCTGCCCCGGGCACCGCCTTTTGGCTCCCGGGACCGGACCTCCGGCGCCGGTCCTGGGCGCCGCCATTTGACTCCCGGGACCCGGCCTCCGGTGCCGGTTGTAGCTTCTAGGCCCCTAAAGAGTGTTTTAATAATTAATGACAACTACAAATGCTACACTAACGTTACCTGCCTAGTTGTGTAAAGAAGAAACTTTAAAGACAGGTTAATGAAAGGCGAAGAAAGAGCCTCATGATGAAGAAAGGGCACTGATCAAAAGGGCAAAGGTACGAAATAGGGTCTTTTCCATTTTTATCGGTCTAAGGTGATTAGAGAAGAATTTTGACCGGATTTTAGGATAGTTGCCGTACTACTAAGAGGAGCATGTGGTGTATCACAAAATACTTCATCTATGTGCCACAAATCATAAAATCAACTTGCATTGCATACTAGAAGGTCATATACCTTGAATATGCTTGTTTCAGCTCATTTCTGCCCAGCACTGTCTCAATCGGTCTGATCGTATGTTGGACCGGTCTGACCGTATTCACGGACTGACCGATTAGAATTCTCGGACTGACCGACGTTATGTCTTAGTATAGTATATACCTTTATAAGGTCGGTTTGTCCGTAGTTTAAACCTAGGTCAGTCTCCTGGAACCTCATGAACTATCTTTCTGTTGTTTTGAGCTATTACGGTCTGACCGTTTTATTATACCGGTCTGACCGTGAAATCGGTCTGACCGTGTTTTTGTACTACGGTCTGACCGTATGGCCGGTCTGTCCGTATTTTTCGGCCTGACCGTATAAGGTGTCCAGAAACTAGGTCATCTTTGGACAGCTTCACGGTCTGACCGAAATAGGCTCCGGTCTGACCGTGTGTGTGCTTGACAAGGCAGTTGAGCATTTATTGCGCCTGTTTAATGCCGTTGCAATTGCGGCGGTTTGACCGAGCTTATACCTGCGGTCTGACCGCCAAGTGAGCTTTTTCTCCCAACGGCCTGTAACGGCTATATTTATTGTGGGGGGTATATATACTCCCATGCACGGCCCTGTTCACGACTCTTGGCATAATTTGAGCATTGTCATCATCCTTGAGAGCTTTAGCACATTTCATACACTCTAGGGTTCAAATTATCGAATTTGTGAGAGTGTGCATTTGAGATCTTCTAGTGCATTGCATCTAGATCATTAAATCATCCTCGTGGCACTAGAAGAAGGCTAAGTGATCATCACCGGCTTGTTACTCTTGGAGTTTGCCGGCTCCTAGACGGCTAGGAGAAGGGTTTTGGAGAGCTCTTCAAGGAAGATTGTGAAGAAGCCTCAAAACGTCTTGTGAAAGGGTTGAGCACAACTTTCCGGAGCGGTAAAGTGCATCCTTAGTGAAATCAAGGTTTGGATAACTCATTGCACTAATCCGGCTCAAGATCTAGGTCACTTCTCGAGAGAAGGTTGACTAGATAAGAGGAGCGGTTAGAGATTTGAGTTTGCCTCAACGTGGATTAGGGGTGATCGGCAAATCACCGAGACCACGGGATATATCCTTGTGTTGGAATTGTGCTTTGTTCATATTGTGTTATTTATTTGCTCTCATTATCTCTACATTGTTTGATTAATTGCTAAATTGTTAAAATCGCCTATTCACCCCCCTCTAGTCGATATCCTAGATCCCTTTCACCGGTCCCGGGCGCCGCCATTTGCCCGGGGACGTGGCCTCCGGTGCCTGCCCCGGGCCCCGCCTTTTGGCTCCCGGGGCTGGGCCTCCGGTGCCGGTCCAGGGCGCCGCTTTTTGGCTCCTGGGACGTGGCCTCCGGTGCCTGCCCCGGGCGTTGCCTTTTGTCTCTCGGGACCGGGCTTTCGGTGCCGGTCCCGGGCGCCGCCTTTTGGCTCCCCGGACCTGGCCTCCGGTGTCGGTCCCGGGCGCCGCCATTTTCCCGGGGACGTGGCCTCCGGTGCCTGTCCCGGGCGCCGCCTTTTGCCTCCCGCGACCTGGCCTCCGGAGCTTGTCCCGGGCGCCGCCTTTTCGCTCCCGGGACCTGGCCTCCGGTGCCGGTCCCGGGCACTTCCTTTTGTCTCCCGGGACCGAGCCTTCGGTGCCGGTCCTGGGAGCCGCCTTTTGGCTCCCTGGACCTGGCCTTCGGTGCCGGTCCCGGGGGCCGCCTTTTGGCTCCCCGGACCTGGCCTCCGGTGCCGGTGCCGGGCGCCGCCTTTTGGCTCCCCGGACCTGGCCTTCGGTGCCGGTCCCGGGCGCCGCCATTTGCCTGGGGACGTGGCCTCCGGTGCCTGCCCTGGGCGCCGCCTTTTGGCTTCCGGGACCTGGCCTCCGGTGCCGGTCCCGGGAGCCGCCTTTGGCTCGGGGACCTGGCCTCCGGTGCATGTCCCGGGCCTCATCGCCCTTCTAAAGGTAAAGTCTCTGGTTGTTGATCACGTGCAGGTCACGCGAGGAGCGCCTCGGGAATCAACGACCACCTGTCAAGCATCCAAGGCGCTTGACCGGGAGAAGGACGTTGCTACCCCTCAATCCGACGGTAGCGTTCGGGGTAGTTTAGTCTTTTTTGCTTCTTTTTGGGGCTATAAATAGCCCTTGTACCTCCTGTTGTAAGAGAAAAGGGTGATTCATTATTGGAATAGCCAAAACTCACAGGTGTGCTCCGGAAGCCTCTCCCCCGAGAGAGCCTCCCCAGTCGACTCCGGTCGGGAGCACGCCGATAGGACTAGGGCCCCCACCGGGACCCGAACCTGTATAAATCCTCGTGTCAATTCTTGTGTTTGTCCGGCGGGGGAGGACCGGTCACCCGGTCAGCCCGCGTCGTGTTTTGTTCGCTAGGATCGTTCACAAAACCTGCCGGGGTATTCGCAATACCATGACAATCTTGATGTATGCTCTGAACTTACATCTGTGATATGTGATACATATACTCAGGGGGAGTTATTTACTTATTATCTTTTTTGAACACTTGTTGTCATCAATCATAAAAAAAGGGGAGATTGTTGCATCTAGGCCTTTATGCCTAACCTAATTTTGACGATTAATGAAAACAAAGTGTTTCAGACTAATTGTGCTTCTGAGATTTTTGATACAGAGCTTGTTCGGGAAAAACACGCAAGATGATCAAGATGAACCCGACATTAAATAGAAGCACAAGGTGCAAAATAGCAAAGACGAGACGCAAACATGAAGATGCAAAGGACCTAAGGTAATCTGAGATTTTATTTTTACCGGTCTCGGCGTAGGAAGATTGATCGGTTTAAGAATTTTGTTTTTAGATTTAACCGTAGTATAAAGAGGGGTTGCAAAGTCCTCTCTACATTTCCAACATGAACTGAGAAATTACTAGGTCATTGCATTGCATCATTTGTGGTTGGATTTGATTTGATTTTGGTTTTGAAAGATTTGGATTTTCAGTTGAGTTTTTGAAAGCAGAAGAGTTTTTCAATTTTCAAGAAAGATCTAGACCGATCTGGCTTTTTCTTCTGCTGACATAAATGTAGTCCTTAAAATTATCTTTCAAATGAGCTATTAAACTCACAATTTGGACTTGTGGTGTTAAAGTTATGACTGTTTTTGTTCAGACTGACTGTCAGTTTACTAAACTGACTGTCAGTTTGAATGTCAGTTCAGTTAAACTGATAGTTGTCCAGAGAGTGTGTTTTTTGAGCTGAAATTTTTTGTATTAAACTGACTGTCAGTATGTCTATGCTGACTGTCAATTTGCATTTCGACCTCAGCTGGTTTTATCTGAGTATCTATTTGATCTGGTCGAACTGACTATCAGTTTGCCTAACTGACTGTCAGTTTGGGGTTTCAGTTTCCATATACGACCACAAACGGCTAGCTATTTTTTATCCATAAATTTTGTCGGCCGTTGTGTATGTAACTGATTGTCAGTTTGGTGAACTGACTGTCAGTTTGAGTTGCTGATTTTCAGCCCGAGCTCCAACGGTTCTTTTGATCCTTGAGGCTATAAATAGAGGCTTTGAGCTCGTATTTTAAACAACAAGCAGCCCTCTTCTCTCTTATACACTTGAGAATTTATTTTCTAGTTGAAAATCTTGATCTGTTGATCAAGTCGAGAGTTTTCAGATCCACCGAGTGCTTTCGTTCGTTTCATTTTGCATACTTAGAGTTTCTCGGTGATTGTTTGGAGGTCTAGAGAAGATCTTGCTGCCTATTACTCTTGGTGAGCGCCCTCACCTAGATGGTTTGGTGGCGTGGCTGTAGATCTCTCTAGTTAGGAGATTGTCAGAGAGACTCGGCGCTTTTGTACAAGGCATCGGTGCTAGCCTTTCCGGAGTGGACAAGGAGCAACCACTAGTGGATAATATCCTTCGTGGATATTGGAGCAAGGCTCAATTTACTTGAGTGCTTCAACGAGAATTAGGGGAGACTGGGTGAGTCTCCGAGACTTCGGTAAAAATTGCTGTGTCTGTTTTCTCTATCTTCTCTCTTTAATATATTAAATTGCTTTTTGGTTCTTCTCTTTGCAAAAACTTGTTTTTATTTGAAGTTTTTAAAGCCTCCTATTCACCTCCCCTCTAGTCGGCATCCTTGATCCTACAGCCCGCAGCAGGACCCTTGGAGGGATTCATCCCGGGGAAGACGATCCACCCTGTGGAGAAGGTGGATCTTCCCATGACCTTTGGTACCCCGGGAAACTACCGGACAGAGATGGTCCGGTTCAACGTGGTGGACCTCCCCTCCTCGTACAACGCAATCATGGGGAGGACCATGATCAATCGCTTGGGGGCCGAAATCCATCAGAGCTACCTTTGTGTGAAGATCCACGGGCCTCACAGCGTAATCACCGCTCGGGGAGACCAAGACGTGGCCCGCACTCTATACAAGCGCACCGCCGCAATGATCGGGAGCGTCAACATGATCAAGACCCCGGGGGGAGAGACCTTTTCCCCGGCGCCAGACGCCGCCGCGGTATCTTCCGGGAGGTCTCTCCCCAAGCCGCGTCCAGAAGGGGACCTCTGAATGGTCCCGCTATCCCCAGACGACGGGGACAAGACCGTTAGGATCGGGGCGGATCTCCACGAGGAGCACGCGAAGCAACTCGCGGCTTTCCTACACAAGAACTCCGACGTCTTCGCCTGGAAGCCCTCTGACATGCGAGGCGTCGTCCAGGAAGTCATCGAGCATAAGCTCGCGGTGACCCCCGGTCACCCCCCGGTCAAGCAGAAGTTGAGAAAACTCTCCCTTGAGCGCCAAGAGGCCATCAAGGTCGAGATCGCCAAACTAAGAGAGGCGGAGTTCATTCGGGAGGTCTTGCACCCCGAGTGGCTTGCGAACTCCGTCCTCGTGAAGAAGTCAAATGGCAAGTGGCGAATGTGCGTGGACTTCACCGACCCCAACGGTGCTTGCCCCAAAGATAACTTCCCGCTCTCGCGGATTGACCAGCTGGTCAACTCGACCGCGGGGTGCGAGTTGATGAGCTTCCTAGACGCGTATTCGGGCTATCACCAAGTCCGGATGGCGGAAGGGGACGAGGAAAAGACGAGTTTCATAACTCCCCTCGGAACCTTCTGCTACGTCCACATGCCCTTCGGGCTAAAGAACGCTGGAGTGACCTTCCAGTGACTCATGAAGCTGGTCCTCAAGGACCAGATCGGTCACAACGTCGAGGTCTACGTTGACGACGTAGTCGTCAAAAGTCCTCACGCGGCCGCTCACATCGACGATTTAGCGGAGACCTTCCGCAACCTCCCAGCATACGGGTTGAAGTTCAATCCGGAGAAATGCGCCTTCGGCGTGCGTGGGGCGAAGCTCCTGGGATTCCTCGTGTCCCAGCGGGGCATAGAGGCCAACCCCGAAAAGATTTGGGCACTCCTCGATATGCCCCCGTCGCGCTCAGTCAAAGACGTACAGCGGCTCACCGGCCGTTTGGCCACGCTGAGTCGCTTCGTCTCGTGGTCGGGGGAACGTGGCCTCCAATTCTTCAAAATCCTCCGGGGCCTCGAGGGGTTCCGATGGACTCCCGTGGCCAGGAGGCCTTCGACGACCTGAAGAAGTACCTCACGAGCCCCCCAATCCTTGTGAGCCCATCCCCGGAAGAGCCCTTGCTCCTTTACCTCGCCGTGACCCCGGTCGCCGTAAGTGCAGTATTGGTAAAGGAGCAAGACGGGCAACAGCGTCCTGTGTACTATGTGAGTGCGGCCCTCCAAGGGGCTAAAAATCGGTACACGGAGATGGAGAATATCTACTACGCCCCTCTAATGGCGTCCCGGAAGCTTCGTCACTACTTCCTAGGACACCCGATCATTGTCCTGTCGTCCCTCCCTTTGGGGGAGGTACTCCAGAACAAGGAAGCCACCGGTCGGATAGGAAAGTGGGGGGCCGAGCTTGCTCCCTTCTCCCTTTACCTCACTGGGTGCTCTGCCATCAAGTCACAAGTCCTTGCCGACTTTGTGGCTGAGTGGACCCCTGCCTCCGAGCCCGGGGACAAAAGCCTCCCCGAACTGCCTCGATACAGTGACCATTGGACGCTCATGTTTGATGGCTCCTTGTGTCTCGCTAGGGCCGGTGCGGGAGTAGTCCTCTGGAGCCCCGAGGGGAGGGAACTGGAGTATGCGGCGTGGCTCGAGTTCCCCGCCACGAACAACGTCGCCGAATACGAGGCCTTGCTCCTCAGGTTGCGCCTCGCGCGCTCCCTGGGATTTGTTGCCTCCTTGTGAAAGGAGACTCCCAGCTCGTAGTTTGCCAAATGGACAAGTCCTACTTGTGCCATGACGCAAACTTGAGTCTCTACTTGCAGGAGGTACACAGGATGGAGAAGCATTTCGACGGCCTGGAGGCCCGGCACATCCCGCGGAGGGACAATGACCGGGCCGATGCCTTGTCCTGGGCAGCCAGCGCCCGGGAACCGCTCCCCAAGGGGGCTTTTTTGGAGATCATCGCGAAGCCCTCGGTGGCCTCCCCGGACGCGGACAGTGGGTCATGCGTCCTAGAAGTCACCGAGATCGCCCGAGCCTCATGTTGGATGGACCCCCTTATCTCCTTCATCAATGGGGAGGGAGACCCTCCCAACGAGACTGAGGCCAAGTGCCTCCGATCCAAGGCTCGGGCATACCTCCTGCTAGAGGGAAAGCTTTACCAGCAAGGGGCTTCTGCCTTGCTCCGCTGCCTTCCACGGCCGGAAGGGCTCCGGCTCCTCGAGGACATTCACTCGAGAAGTTTCGGGTCTCACCTGGCCCCGCGCGCCATCACGGCCAAGGCCCTTCGCCAGGGTTTCTATTGGCCCACGATGATTAGCGACGCGTGAGACCTTGTCTCCGCGTGTGAGGCCTGCCAGAAGATGGCCAAAGGTTCCAACCTCCCCTCTGTAGCGCTGCAGACTATCCCCATCACTTGGCCCTTCGTGCGCTAAGGGATGGACCTCCTAGGTCCCTTCCCCTAGCTCCCGGGGGCTACAATTATGCGGCGGTCGCGGTCAACTATTTTACCAAGTGGGTAGAGGCCGAACCTCTGGCCAGCATCACGTCCTAAGCAGTACAGCGGTTTTTCTGGAAGAATATCGTGTGTCATTTCGGGGTCCCCCGAGAAATCACTGTCAATAACGGGACCCAATTCGACTCGGTATATTTTTGGGAATTCTGCGAAGGCTTGGGGCTCACCATCTACTTTGCCTCGGTAGCTCACCCCCAGAGCAACGGGGTCGTCGAAAGGGTTAACGGCATAATCCTACAGGGGTGCGTGGGTGGAGGAGATCCTTAGCATCCTTTGTTCCATGCGTACGACCCCGAGCAGGGCGACGGGACGCACCCCCTTCTCCCTTGTGTACGGGGCCAAGGCGGTTCTTCCCCCAGAGATTGGCTTCCGGTCATTGCGGGTCGAGCTCCTAGACGGAGCTACGACCGCAACATACCAAGCCAACGAGGTGAATCAGCACCTGGAGGTCAACCTCGTCGAGGAGGAACGCGACCGAGCGCTCCTCCGCCACGCCATCTACGAGTGCGAAATGGTGCGCGCATACAACCTGCGCGTCCGCGAGAAAGCTTTCTGCCTCGGGGACCTTGTCCTCAAGTGCCTAACCAACCCCCAAGCCTAGGGCAAGCTCTCCCCCAAGTGGAAGGGCCCCTACAAGATCTCAGCAGTCCTGGGCTCGGGGGCTTACAAGCTCTCCAATCTTCAAGAGCAGGAGCTGAAGCACACGTGGAACGTACGCTTGCTTCGCAAGTTCTACGTGTAGCCTACAGGCTCGTCCCCTCCCCTGGAGCGGTTACACCGGAGGGGAGGGAGACATTGTACTCACCATTCCCTCCCCATCACGATCTTGCGGGGGGAGGCATTGTATCTCAACTCTTTATTAATACAACTGGTTTTTCCTTAGCTTTAGCTCACTGCAGTTCCCTACATTATCGTCTCTCACGGCAATGCCCTCCCAGTGAGGATGCCCTCTTTGTGAGGATGCCCTCTCTGTGAGGAAGTGGGCTATCATGACCCAAGAAGTCCCTACAACGGGAGTCCCACTCCCGTAGGGCGGCTTACGATCACCCCTCGTGGACTGAGGGTGTAAGCGGCAACCTGGTCCTCAAGGACCGTGGTAATGATTCAATTTGAGAGACTAGTCCCCTCCTCAAACACTCAGACCCGTCATTGGGCACATCCTCCCCCGGGAGTCGACTTTCTCCTCAGTCAGATGGAATTCTCAGATATTCTTTTTCGGAGATCTCATCCCCGGCTCCCTGTTTTCACGGCGACTGGAGGGTTTTCTCCGGGAAAAATTATCCCTGGGAATTTCGGAGATTTTCTCCCGGAAAAATCACCCCTGGAAATTTCGGAGACTTTCTCCCAAAAATTTTATTCTCGGCTCCCCGTTCTCACAGTGATCGGAGGACTTCTCACCGGGATTTTCAAAAAATCGTTCCCGGAAGTTTTTACCCGGCCCCCCATTCTCACGGCGACCGGGAAATTTCTCACCGGGACCTTTGGAAAATGTTTGGGGAATTTTTACCCCGGGCTTTGTCACCTCCACAGCACGCGGAGACGCTCTCCAGCCCGCTGTGAAGGGGGGGGGGGTAACTTGTGCCTAACTTGTGCCCGGGGATCGCCCTGTTCCGGACCATCATTCGAGAATTCGCAAAAGAAGTAAACAAGCAAACTTAGCTTTATTGAAATATCTAACAGGAGGACACCTTCCCCCTCCGGTGGGCACCGATACATTAAACGCAAGATACAACTCGGAAAGCTCCTACACTAATAATCCCAGAGGCCCTCTGATAGCTCCCGGGCTAGGTCTCGATACAAGCCTCGTGTATGTTGCTGGGCCTCCCGGAGCAGGTCTTCGGGCCAATATTCATAGCCCGCCGGTGGAAGTATTCGAAGCAGTGGAACCCTTTGGGACCCTGGTCGCGGAGGGGATAATTCAGCACGATGGTTGTCGAAATTGTCTAGGTGCCACTCCGGGAGCCACCGCAACTGGATTGGCTCCCAGGAAACCCGCCGGAGCCCGGGGGCCCCACTTCCGGGGAGGCTCCCCGCAACATCGGGGCGTCCCTAAGATCACGCTCAAACCTCGGGGGCTCTTTCCCGGGAGTAACCTCCCGGGGTGCCTGGTAAATTCAATTCAAAACACTTAGCAAAAAATTCATTCTATTGCATCAAAATGTTTTTGTACAAATCTCCGGGGCTTCTTCTAAGAAGCTACCAGGAGCAAAAACCCTAAAACAAAAAAGGGGGACCTATCTAAAGGCCCGGGGAGGCTCATACTTTTTCAATGGTGTCCTCCCCCCAGGAGGCCTCCGCCGGAGCCGTAGTGTCCGCTCTCGGAGGCGCCGATGTCGGGAATCGCACCCGAACAATCTGGTCGTAGAAGCCACTGGCGAGCTACTCCACTTCTCGCCGGAACGACTCGAAAAACTCTGGAAAGCTTCGGGGGATCCGGCCCCCGATTGCCCGGGCGCCGACCCCCCGGTGTTCCACATGCCCCACCTCAGCAACCACCACCGGGATCGCCCGGCACCGTGCTCGGGCATCGGCGGCCTTCGGGATCACGGAGACGTGCGTTAAGAAAACGCACAGCCTCCGCGAGCATTGCCGACGCTGCCTCGGAGCTGCCCACCAGGCCAAGGCTCACCCCGAGCCCTTTGAGGGCCAAGCGGACGGAGCTGAACAGAGATCATGACGGAGCCGAAGCCCATGACGGAGCCGAACAGAGACTTCGGCCCTCTCTTCACCAGATGGGAGCTCCTCGCCGCCGGCTGGTAGAAGTACCAGAATAGCCAGAGCGTCGGCTCCCGTCTGGTGGCTATCTCGAACAGCCAAATGAAGATACCCATCCGAACGAAGGCGTTCGGCGTCAGGTGGTTGAGTGCCACCACGTACTCCCGGAGGAACTCCCAGAGCAATGGATGCACTGGGAGCCGAAGCCCAGCCTCGAGGAAGGCCTCAAAGACGACCACTTCTCTGGGCCTAGGGTGGGGGGTGCCGTCCTTTTTAGAGGGGATCCATATGTCCCCGTCCGCGATGACCCCTCGGTCCACGATGGACTCTAAGTCCCCCGAGGTGAACTCGGAGGCCCAGAGGAAGTCCGTGGTGACTTCCTCCTGAGGTACCTCGGCAGCCTTAGCGCGACCCTTGGGACCCATTGTTTTCCCCGGTGGCTTAGGCTCTAAGGGGACATGCTTGAGGTTCCGGAGACTAGGCTTCCGGGAGAAGGCTACCGGGAGAGCTTAGGGCACCGGTGGTGTTTGAGGATTGAAGGTTCGAGTGACTCGTTCGGGCCCCTCAAGGCCCTATTTATAGGGCTCGAACGTAGCCCTGATGGGCGCCACGTGGCTCCTCGCGGTGCATCCGCGCCGCTCAATTCGAACAGCGCGCTGGAATTGAAGGGGCGGGTGCTTGAAACGACGCGTCGCTGGTTCGAACCACGAGCGGCCATTATGGTTGAACGGCGCGCTCCAATCGAGGCCAGGGGCGTTAACGACCGACGGTGCCGCCATAAACGCTTGGCACAAAGACCGAAGCGTTGACATGGTGGCGGCCGCGGTCGGGCTCGTGGAGAACCGGGGGGTGGGTGCCCGGGCAATCGGGGGCCAAATCCCCCGGAGCTTCCCGAAGTTCTTCGAGGCATCAAGTTGAGACGTGGAGCAGCTCGCCGGTGGCTTCTACGACCGGATAATCTGGGCGAGGTTCCCGGCCCGGCGCCTCCGGGAACAGATGCTCCAGCTCTGGCGGGAGCCCCCCGGGGGGAGGACGCTAATGAACAAGTATGAGCCTCCCCCCGGGTCTAGATAGGACCCTTTTGCTTTTTTAGGTTTTTGCTCCTGGTAGCTTCTTAGAGGAAGCCCCGGACAATTGTATGAAAATATTTTGATGCAATAGAAATTGAAATTTTTCTAAGTCTATGTCTAAGTCTATATGAATGCAATGTACCAGGTTTCCCGGGAGGTTGCTCTCGGGCGAAGGTCTTGGAGAGATTCCCCGGGGCCGAGGCCTTTGAGCCCCGGCGGGTGCCACCCGGGGGATGCCCAGGCCGCCTTAATTTTGTTAAGTCTCCTCTCCGGGGGACGCAGCGAGAGCATTGTCTGGGAGCCGATCCGGTTGCGGTGGCATCCAGAGTGGCACCTGGACAACTTCGATAATCATTGCGCTGAGCTATCCCCTCCGCGACTGGGGTCCCGGATGGTTCCCCCTCTTCGAATACTTCCACCGGAGGGCTACGAGTATTGGCCCGAGGACCTGCTCCGGGAAGCCCAGCGCCGCATACGCGGCTTGTACCGGGACCTGACCTGGGAGCTATCAGGAGGTCTCCGGGATTATTAGGCGTAGGAACCTTAGGTCGTAGAGACTTTCCGGGTTATAGCCCGGGTTGTATCGTACCCGATGTAGTGATTCCCACCGGAGGGGGAAGATGTCCTCCGGTTGAATGATCAATAAAGCTAAGTGTTTGCTTTGAGATTTCTTTGATAGAGCTAAGTTTGCCCGTTTATCTTAAAAGGTCCTGATCTACACCGTTCCCGGGTGCTCCTTATCCCCTCCTCCACAGCGGGCCGGAGGGTAGCTCCGCGTACTGTGGGGGTGACAAAGCTCCCGGGATGAAGACCTGTGGCTTAAGAATTTTTCCAAGTTTTTCCAAGGTTGTAAAAATCTCCGGGGAGAACTCTCTGGTCGCCGTGAAAACGGGGAGCCGGGAACGAGGTCTCCGGGAAAAATAGAGATTTTTCCGGGAGAACTCTTCGGTCGCCGTGAAAAAGGGGAACTGGGTTTCCGGGAAGCCCAATATCTCCTGGAAATATTCCGGGAGAGAACCCCCCGATCACCGTGAAAACGGAGAGCCGGGAATAAGATCTCCGAGAAAAAATATCCAAGAACTCCGTCTCACTGAGGAGACAATCGACTCCCAGAGGAGGATGCGCCCGACGACGGGTCTGAGTGTTTGGGTAGGGGACTAGTCTCCCAAATTGACTCGTTACCACGGTCCTTGAGGACCGGGTTGCCACTTACACCCTCAGTCCGCGAGGGGTGATCGTAAGCCACCCTACGGGAGTGGGACTCCCGTTGTAGGGACTTGTTGGGTTATGATAGCCCACTTCCTCATGGGCAGGGCATCCTCGTTGGGAGGGCATCACCGTGAGAGACGGTAATGCAAAAAACCTGCATTTAGAGAGAGAGCTGAAGAAAACCAGTTGTATTGACAATGAACCAAAATACAACGCCTCTCCCTACGAAATCGCGATGGGGGAGGGAACAGTGATTACAATGTCCCCCTCCCCCTTCGGCACAATCGCTCCGGGGGAGGGGACGAGCCCATAGGCTAGACGTAAAACTTGCGAAGTAAATGCAAATTCCACGTGTGCTTCAGCTCCTGCTCTTGAAGGTTGGAGAGCTTGTAAGCCCCCGAGCCCAGGACTGCCGAGATCCTGTAGGGGCCCTCCCACTTGGGGGAGAGCTTGCCCTGGGCTTGGGGGTCTGTGACGCATTTGAGGATAAGGTCCCCGAGACGAAAAGCCCTCTCATGCACGCTCTAGTTGTATGCGCGCGCCATTTCGCGTTCGTAGATGGCGTGGCGGAGGAGCGCTCGGTCGCGTTCCTCCTCCACGAGATCGACCTCCAGTCGCTGATTGGCTTCATTGGCTTGGTACGCCACGGTCGTAGCTCCGTCTAGGAGCTCGACTCACAGTGACTGAAAGCCAATCTCCGGGGGGAGGACTGCCTCAGCCCCGTATACCAGGGAAAAGGGAGTGCGTCCCGTCGCCCTGCTCGGAGTCGTGCGCATAGAGCAAAGAATGCTAGGGAGCTCCTCTGCCCACGCACCCCGCTTGGAAGCGGCTTGCTCGAGTCGTCGGCGTAACCCTTGTAGGATTACGCCGTTGACCCTTTCAACGGCCCCGTTGCTCCTTTCAACGGCCCTGTTGCTCTGGGGATGGGCCACTAAAGCGAAATGGATGGTGAGCCCCAGGCCTTCGCAGAATTCCCAGAAGTAAGCCGAGTCGAATTGGGTCCCATTATCGACGGTGATCTCTCGGGGGACGCCAAAATGACAAACGATGTTTTTCCAGAAAAACCGCTGTACCGCCCGGGACGTGATGCTGGCCAAAGGTTTAGCCTCTACCCACTTAGTAAAGTAGTCGACCGCGACCACCGCACACTTGTAGCCCCCGGGCATTGCAGGGAAGGGGCCAAGTAGGTCCATCCCCAAGCGCGCGAAGGGCCAAGTGATGGGGATAGTTTGCAGTGCTACGGGGGGAGGTTCGAACCCTTGGCCATCTTCTGGCAAGCCTCGCACGGGGAGACAAGGTCTCGTGCGTCACGCATCACCGTGGGCCAGTAAAAGCCCTGGCGAAGAGCCTTAGCCGCGATGTCGCGCGGGGCTAGATGAGACCCGCAGCTTCTAGCGTGGATGTCTTCGAGAAGCTAGAGTCCTTCCGGCCGTGGGAGGCATCAAAGCAGGGCGGAAGCCCCCTGCTTGTAGAGCTTCCCCTCCAACAGGAGGTATGCCCGAGCTTTGGCCCGGAGGCGTTTAGCCTCGGTCTCGTTGGGAGGGTCCCCCTCCCCCTTGATGAAGGAGATAAGGGGGTCCATCCAAGACGAAGTCCGAGTGATCTCGGCAACTTCCGGGACGCGAGGCTCGTCGCCCGCGTCCGGGGAGGTCACCGAGGGCTTCGCAAGAATCTCCAAGAAGGCCCCTCTGGAGAGCAGTTCCCGGGCGCTGGCTACTCGGGCTAGGGCGTCGACCCGGTCATTGTCCCTTCGTGGCATGTGCCGGGCCTCGAGGCCGTTGAAGTGCTTCTCCATCTTGCGCACCTCCTGCAAGTAAAGGCTCAGGTTTGTGTCATGGCACAAGTAAATGACGGCGCCCAGGACAGGCACCGAGGGCTTTGTCCTCGGGCAAATGACGGCGCCCAGGACAGGCATCGGGGGCCTTGTCCCCGAGCAAAAGGCGGTGCCCGGGACGCGCATGGGGGGCTGCTGTCGGGGGAAATCTCTGCGGGACTAAGTCCAGGTAAGTTGTGTTAGGATTGCCCGGGGATCCGCCATTTGGCTCCCGGGACGCGGCCTCCGGTGCCCTCCCGGGCGCCGCCATTTGGCTCCCGGGACGCGGCCTCCGGTCAACCCGCGCCGCGTAATCTTCGCTAGGAACATTCTCAAAACCTGCCGGGGTATTCGCAATACCGCAACAGTTGGCGCCGTCCGTGGGGACTCGTGACAAGACGCCATGGCTCCCCCAAGAACAAGGGCTCGCACCCTTCCCGGTGATCCGGGTCTCGGAGACCCGGCGCCGTCCGCCCGGGACACTGCTGTCCCGGCGGTCCCTTCCGGAGGCGACCTGGCCCAGGTGCCGCCTCCCTCCTTTCCTCTTAACTTAGGCGCTTCCACCTCCAGGTCGTTCCCGGTGACCGCGGGGACCTCGGCCGGGACCAGCGTCCCCCCGACGGCTCCCCCGGCTCCCCGGGACGCCCTGCTCGAAGCTCTCGTGGAGGGCCAGCTCCGTGCTCAGTGTTCTATGGACGAGCTCCTTAGTGTGTTGGCGCGGCCTCCGGCCCCCACATTTGCGTCACACCCATATCCGGGGAACATGCCCCCGTTTATGGGTTACCCGGCGGCCCCTCCGGCCCCCGGCGGGTTGTTCGCCCCGTATGATCCTGCCGGGGGGTTCCCTCCCCCTGCGGGATATACGTCCAGACACTTCCCGGCACCCGGGCCCGTCCCGGTGCCGGGAGGTTACTTCGTGCCAGGGCCCTTCGTGGCACTGGGGGGTACCCTGTCCCTGGCCTATTCCTGGGGCTGGGAGCCCACCTTATGCCGGGGGTTTACTCTGCGCCGGGAGCCAGTCCCGCCCCCCGCGTCGCGTTTACCGCACCGGGGGCGGTTGACAGAGCAGCCCCCGCGCCGCAGCGGACTTCCCCCCGCATGGGCTCCCCGGTTCCGGACGTCGCCGCGGGGGCTCCCCCTTCGCCGGTTCCGGGTGTTACAGGGCCTGCCCCCTTCCCGGCTCCGGTCGTGGCCACTAGGGCCCCCTCCACTTCGGTTCCAGGCGTCGCCGCGGGCGCCCCCTCCCCGGTACCGAATGATACAGGGGCTCCCCCCTTTCTGGTCCCGGGGGTCGTCGCAGGGGGCTCCCCCCAACCGGCTCTGGAAGCTACAGCGCACGAGCTCCCTCCCTCGGCGGGACAGGTCCGTTTCGTCCTGGGGGAGGTCGAGCGAATGCGTTCACCAGAGCGCGGGTAAGAACTTCCCCCCGGCCGCGGGCGCGGGGAGCCTCGCTCTCGCACCGGTCGGGGTAAGAGACCCGCTGAAGAGCCAACCTCTCCGGCGGAGAGCCCGGACGTCCGGGAATTCAGTCCCGGTCCGGAGGAAAAGCGTCGCCACCGCCATTCGGGCGGACCTCTTGGACCGCTCCCAGACTCAGACAACGAAGGTCCCGTGAAAGAAGATAGCGACCAGGGCTCTCCCCGGGAAGTGCAGGGGGCTAACCAGCCCCTGTGCCGAAGACTTCGCAGCATCCGGTGGCCGCGGCCCTACCGCCCTCCGCACATCGAGCACTATAACAGTGAGGAAAACCCTTACGAGTTTGTGCAGGTCTACTCCACTGCCATCTCCGTGGCCGGGGGGGACGAGACAGTACAGTGCAACGTTTTCCCCCTCTACCTCTCCGGCATTGCCCGCTCCTGGTTCTACAACCTGAAGGCCGGCTCCATCAAGTCTTTCTCGCAGCTCAAGCGGGAGTTCTGTGCCAACTTCAAGGGGAACTACGTGCGTCCCCTGGACTCCTCGCAGCTGTACACTGTCCGGCAGAGGACTGGGGAAACCATCAAAAGCTTCTTCAAGCGCTTTGCTCAGGTGAAGAGCAAAGTGACCCATGTCCCCGACTCTACGGTCATCGAAGCTTGCAAAAGCGGCATCCTCCCAGGGGAGCTTCACCGAAGGCTCTCCCGGAGATGCCCCTCTTCCACCGACGAGCTCTTCAACGTGCTCGAAAAGTACACTCGGGCGGAGGAAGACGATATCTGGAAGAAGACCCAAGGGGCTCCCGCCCCCGTCGACCGGGGGGCCAGGGATCCCCCCAAACGCTCCAGGCAGGGGGGGCGTAGCGAGCCACGGCCTCGGGACACCTTTGTCGTCGAGGGCGGAGGCGGCTCGCGCGACCCCCCGAGGGCCAACCGCCCCTTCCCCAAACCGAAGGGCCATGGGGGAGGACAATCTTCGAGCGGCCGGGAGGGCCCCGCGGGGAGAAGGCGGGAAGGACCGTGGTGCAGCTTCCACAGGTCCAATACCCACGCTACCCAAGATTGTAGCCAGCTGCTGCAGCACTTCGCGGACTTCCTCGACCAGCGCGGGCAGGGGGGACTCCGGCCTCCTTGCCCCCTCGGCCAGCTGTTCCGGCCCTTCCCGCTCCCACGGGGGGTCAGCAGACGCAGGAGGGGGAGCCTTCAGAAGCTCTCCCCTTTCAAACTTCGCAGCGGCACATCAACGTCATCGTGGGAGGATCTGCCTCCGGGCGGGACTCTAAGCGCCAGCGTAAGGAGTACGCACGCGAGGTCAAGGTTGTGGGGGTGCTACACACGTCCCCGCCACCGAAGTGGTCGGACGTCCCCCTCACCTTCACGGCAGAAGACGCGTGGGGGGTTCGCTTCCCCCATGACGACGCGGTCATTGTCTCCGCGACCATCTACAACTGCCATCTGGCCCGTATCCTGGTGGACGGCGGGAGCTCCGCCGATGTCCTATTCCTGAAGGCCTTCAAAGAAATGCTGGTGGATGAGAAGCTCCTGCAGCCCGCTGCCGGGCCCCTGCAAGGTTTTGTCCTGGGGAAGGCGATCCACCCCGTGGGCAAGGTAGATCTTCCAATGACCTTCGGCACCCCGGAGAACTACCGGACCGAGCTGGTCCGCTTCGATGTAGTGGACCTCCCCTCCTCCTACAACGCGATTATGGGGAGGACGACAATCAACCGGCTGGGGGCTGCCACCCATCAAAACTATCTCTGCATGAAGATCCCTGGGCCGCATGGTGTGATCAACGTCCGGGGAGACCAAGACATGGCCTGTGCTCTATACGAGCGCGCTGCGGCCACAATCGGAAGCGTCAACCTCATAAAGACGCCCGGGGGGAGGCTTCTCCCTCGGAACTAGATGCTGCTGCGCCACCGCCCGGGAGGCCCCTCCTCAAGCCGCGTCCGGAAGGGGGCCTCCGGAAGGTCCTGCTGTCCCCGGGCAACGAAGACAAGACCGCCCGGATCGGGGCGGAGCTCCCCGAGGAGCATGCAGTGCAACTTGCGGCTTTTCTGCGCGAAAACTCTGATGTTTTTGCATGGAAGCCTTCGGACATGCGGGGCGTCGCCCGGGAGGTCATTGAGCACAAGCTTGCCGTGGCCCCCGGTCACCCCCCAGTGAAACAGAAGCTGCGGAAACTCTCCCTCGAGCGCCAAGAGGCAATCAAGGCGGAAATCACCTGGCTCCGAGAGGCGGGGTTCATTCGGGAGGTCCTGCACCCCGAGTGGCTCGCGAACCCCGTCCTCGTCAAGAAATCAACAGGCAGGTGGCGGATGTGCGTGGACTTCACTGACCTTAACCGCGCCTGCCCCAAAGACAACTTCCTGCTCCCGCGGATTGATCAGCTCGTCGACTCCACTGCGGGATGCGAGCTCATGAGCTTCCTAGACGCCTACTCGGGCTACCATCAAGTCCGGATGGCGGAGGGAGACGAGGAAAAGACGAGTTTTATTACTCCCCTCGGAACCTTCTGCTATGTCCATATGCCCTTCGGGCTCAAGAACGCGGGGGCAACCTTCCAGCGCCTCATGACGTTGGTTTTCAAAGAGCAAGTCGGCCGCAACATTGAAGTCTATGTAGACAACGCGGTTGTCAAGAGTCCCCGCGCAGCCTCCCACATCGACGACCTGGCTGAAACCTTCCGCAACCTCCGTGCGTTCGGGCTCAAACTCAACCCAGAGAAGTGCGCCTTTGGGGTGCGCGGGGGGAAGCTCCTAGGTTTCCTCGTGTCCCAGCGGGGCGCTGAGGCAAACCCCGAGAAGATCCGGGCGTTCCTAGATATGCCCCCGCGGCGCTCCGTCAAGGATGTCCAGCGGCTCTCTGGCCGCCTAGCCGCACTCAGCCGCTTTGTCTCCCGGTAGGGGGAGCGGGGCCTCCAGTTCTTCAAGATCCTCCGAGGGCTCGAGGGGTTCCGTTGGACCCCCGAGGCCCAGGAGGCGTTCGACGACCTCAAGAAGTACCTCACGAGCCCTCCAATGCTTGTGAGTCCATCTCCGGAAGAGCCCTTGCTCCTCTACCTCGCCGCAACTCCCGTCGCCGTCAGCGCGGTCTTGGTGAAGGAGCAAGGGGGGCAGCAGCGTCCGGTGTACTACGTGAGTGAGGCCCTCCAAGGGGCCAAAACTCGGTACACGGAGGTGGAGAAAATCTGCTACGCCCTCCTCATGGCGTCCCGGAAGCTTCGGCATTACTTCCTGGGGCACCCCATCACCGTCCCGTCGTCCCTCCCCCTCGGGGAGGTACTGCGGAACAAAGAAGTCACCGGCCGGATCGGGAAGTGGGGGGCTGAGCTCGCCCCCTTCTCCCTGTCCCTTACCGGCCGCTCCGCCATCAAGTCGCAGGTCTTCGCCGACTTCGTCGCAGAGTGGACTCCCGCCTCTGGGTCCGGGGACGAAGATCTCCCTGTGCCGCCCCGACGCAGTGATCATTGGACCCTTATGTTCGATGGGTCGCTGTGTCTCGCCGGGGCTGGTGTGGGAGTAGTCCTCCAGAGCCCCGAGGGGAAGGAACTCGAGTACGCCGCGCGGCTCGAGTTCCCCACAACCAACAACGTCGCCGAATACGAGGCTTTGCTCCTCAGGATGCGCCTCGCGCGCTCCCTGGGGATCCGGCGCCTCCTAGTCAAGGGAGATTCTCAGCTCGTAGTTTGCCAAATAGACAAGTCTTACCTGTGCCATGACGCAAACTTAAGTCTTTATCTGCAGGAAGTGCGAAAGATGGAGAGGCATTTCGACGGCCTCGAGGCCCGGCATATCCCACGTAGGGACAATGACCGGGCCGACGCCTTGGCCCGGGTGGCAAGCGCCCGGGAATCGCTCCCCAAGGGGGCTTTCCTGGAGATCATCATGAAGCCCTCGGTGGCCTCCCCGGACACGGGCGACGAGCCTCATGTCCCGGAGGTCGCCGAGATCACCCGGACTCCGTCTTGGGTGGACCCCCTCATCTCCTTCATCAAGGGGGAGGGGGACCCTCCTGGTGAGACCGAGGCTAAACGCCTCCAGGCTAAGACCCGGGCATATCTCCTGCTGGAGGGGAGGCTCTACAAGCGGGGGGCTTCCGCCCTCCTGTGCTGCCTCCCCCGGCCGGAGGGACTCCAACTTCTCGAAGACATCCACGCGGGGAGCTGTGATTCTCACCTAGCCCCGCGTGCCATCGCGGCCAAGGCCCTCCGGCAGGGCTTCTACTGGCCCACGGTCATGCGCGACGCGCGAGACCTTGTCTCCGCGTGCGAGGCATGCCAGAAGATGGCCAAGGGCTCGAACCTCCCCCCTATAGTGCTGCAGACAATCCCCATCACTTGGCCCTTTGTGCGCTGGGGGATGGACCTCTTAGGGCCCTTCCCCCCAGCGCCCGGGGGATACAAGTATGCGGTAGTCGCAGTCGACTATTTCACAAAGTGGGTTGAGGCGGAGCCTTTGGCCAGCATCACGTCCCGGGCCGTTCAGCGATTTTTCTGGAAAAACGTCGTATGTCGTTTTGGCGTCCCCCGTGAAATCACCGTGGACAACGGGACCCAATTCGATTCGGCTTATTTCCGAGAATTCTGCGAAGGCCTGGGGCTCGTCATCCACTTCGCCTCGGTGGCCCATCCCCGGAGCAATGGGGCTGTCGAGAGGGTCAACGGCGTGATCCTACAGGGATTGCGCCGGAGACTCGAGAAAACCGCTTCTAAGCGGGGTGCATGGGCGGAGGAGCTCCCTAGCATCCTCTGCTCCATGCGCACGACCCCGTCCCGGGCAACGGGGCGCACTCCCTTCTCCCTGGTCTACGGGGCGGAGGCAGTCCTCCCCCCAGAGATCGCCTTCCGGTCACTGCGGGTCCAGCTCCTGGAGGGAGCCACACCCGCAGCGTACCAGGCCAACGAGGCCAACCAGCGTCTGGAGATCGACCTCGTGGAGGAGGAACGCGACCGAGCGCTCCTCCGCCACGCCATCTACGAGCAAGAAATGGCGCGAGCGTACAATCAGTGCGTGCGCGAGAGGGCTTTCCGCCTTGGGGACCTTGTCCTCAAGCGTGTGATTGACCCCCAGGCCCAGGGTAAGCTCTCCCCCAAGTGGGAGGGCCCCTACAGGATCTCCGCGGTCCTGGGCTCGGGGGCCTACAAGCTCTCCAACCTTCAAGAGCAGGAGCTGAAGCACACGTGGAACTTGCGTTTACTTCGCAAGTTCTATGTTTAGCCTTACGGGCCTGTCCCCTCCCCCGGAGCGTTCACGTCGGAGGGGGAGGAGGGACACTGTATTTTCCTCCCCTTTCGCGGCTTCGCAGGGGGAGGCCCTGTACTTCATTTTATTAGCAATACATAGGTCTTGCTTTTCAAACTGTCTCATTGCAGGTCTCTCTCATTACCGCCCCTAGCGGCGATGCCCTCCCCGCGAGGATGCCCTCCCCGCGAGGAAGTGGGCCAGGCCCAACAAGTCCCTACAACGGGAGTCCCACTCCCGTAGGGCGGCTTACGATCAGCCCTTGTGGACTGAGGGTGTAAGCGGCAACCCGGTCACAGTGGCCGTGGTAACGAGTCACTTTGGGAGACTAGTCCCCTGCCCAAACACTCAAGACCCATCTTCGGGCACTTCCTCCTCCGGGAGTAGACGCTCTCCCCAGTGGGGCGTCTAATGGCTTTCTTGGATCCATCTTCCTCCTCTGGGAGTCGACGTTATTCCCGGCTCCCCGTTTTCACGGTGACCGGATGATCGGCCCCTTGCGGCTTGATTGGATCTATCTTCCTCCTCCGGGAGTCGACGTTATTCCCGGCTCCCCGTTTTCACGGCGACCGGATGATCGGCCCCTTGCGGCTTGATTGGATCTATCTTCCTCCTCCGGGAGTCGACGTTATTCCCAGCTCCCCGTATTCACGGCGACCGGATGACTGGTCCCCGGCGACCCAATTCCCGGCTCCCCGTTCTCACGGCGACCGGATGAATGCCTCCCGGAGACCCTATTCCCGGCTCCCCGTTCTCACGGTGACCGGACGATTGTCTCTCGGAGAAGTCACGGATTTCTCGGGCATTTTCTTCCCCGAAGACCCCATTCCCGGCTCCCCGTTCTCATGGCGACCGGACGAATGTCTCCTAGGAAGCTCGCCTCCGGAAATCTCATCAGGTTTTCTTGGATGTTTCTTCCACATGAGGCCTCATTCCCGGCTCCCCGTTCTCACGGTGACCGGACGATTGTCTCCCGGAAGGTCCTCTCCTTGAAAACCTCGTTTTAAAGTTTTCTAACTTAGAAAATTTCCTATCCTACATGTGACTTCTATCCCTGGGGCTTTGTTACCCCCACAGCGCACGGAGCTATTCTCCGGCCCTCTGTGGGCGGGGGGGATAAGGAACCCCCGGGTGTCGACTGCACCGCCCACGAGGAAACTTAGCTCATCCTTGTTAAGATGAGTCGTCCAGACCATCCAAGAAGAAGAAAATAAAGAGGCAATGAAAGGAAACGGCAACAGCTTTATTGATTCTCAAACCCGGAGGACATCTTCCCCCTCCGGTGGGCTTCGGAAACGATACAACCCGGGTTCTAACGCGGGGGATTCTCTAAGCCCAAAGGTTCCTACACCTAATACTCCCGGAGGCTCTCCGCTAGCTCCCGGGTCAAGTCCCGGTACAACGCCCGTACGCGGCGCCAAGCGTCCCGGAGCACATCTTCAGGCCAGAACTCGTATCCCGCCGGTGGAAGTATCCGGAGGGGAGGGATCATCCGGAGCCCCGGTCGCGGAGGGGACAATTCGGCACGATGATTATCAAAGTTGTCCAAGTGCCACTCCGGACGCCACCTCAACCGGATCGGCTCCCGGACACTATCCTCGCCGCGATTCCCGGAGATAAGGCTTAGCAAAATCAAAGCCGCTTGGGCGTCCCCCGGGGAGCCCCTCCCGGACCTTCGCCCGGGAGCAACCTCCCGGGAACCCTGGTAACAGCAAATTCAATTCAAAGACTTAGAAAAAATTCTAACTTCATTGCATTCAAAATGTTTTTATACAAGTGCCCGGGGCTTCTTCTAAGAAGCTACCGGAATCAAAAAGTCCTAAAACAAAAAAGGGCCCTAGCTAAGACCCGGGGGGAGGCTCATACATGTTCATTGGCATCCTCCCCCCGGGGGGCTTCTTCCAAGGCCAAGGCTGGGACGTCTCCCGTCGGAGGCGCCAGAGCCGGGAACCACGCCCGGATGATCCGGTCGTAGAACCCCCCGGCAAGCTGCTCGACCTCCCGGCGCGAAGGGTCGAAGGAGTCCGGGAAGCTTCGGGGGATGCGGCCCCCGATCGCCCGGGCGCCGACCCCCCGGAATTCGACGAGCCCCGCAGCGGCCGCGACGACGGGGATCGCGCGGCCCCGCGCCCGAACGTCGGCAGCCTTCGGGATGGCGGAGACCTGTGCATTGAGAAAACGCACAGCCTCCGCGAGGGTCGCCGGCGGCACCTCCCTGCTCCCGGAGCCTAGGCTTACGCCAAGGCCCTCGAGGGCTGACCGGACGGAGCGGCCCGCGTCCACCACCGCCCAGACGCTCGAGCTCTCGAGCTCCCGGAGCGCCTCCTCCCTCGCCTTGGCCTCCTCCCGGAGGCGGCCGTTGACGACCTCGAAAATATGGACCTGGGCCCGTACCCGGGTCAATTCCGCGAGGGCTTCGTCGCGTTCCCGGAGAGCCTCCTCGCGTTGCCCTACGGAGGCCGCGGCGGGGCCCTCCGCCTCCTTAAGCAGCCGGGCGACCCGCTGCTCAAGGCCCCAGGTAACAGCTGCCACCTACAAAATGTATAGAGTTAGAAAAATCTCAAAGTGCAGGGGATGAATAAAGACGTCATCGACTCGGGTTACCTGGGCCCCGAGGGACTGAAGCCCCTTGAAACGCTCATGGAGCGTCCCTCCCGCGACGAAGGCCTGCACCTTCCGGGTATGCAGGCCCTCTGAGTAGCGGGCGACCTCCCTCGCGGGAAGCAAAGGGGTCTCCCGCCCGGCGCCGCCAGCGCAGCCGGCGGGGGGTCCCCGGACCTCAAGGTCCGGTAACGCGGCCGGCGTCACCGGCGTCTTCGTCGACGAGGAAGTGCCCCCCGAAGACGGGCCGAGGAGCTCTCGGCGGGAGCCCCCGCCCGGAGGGGAACCATCAGGCCTTTCCCTGCCCCGGGCTGGAAGGTCCTCGGGGCCTCCTCCTCCAGAGGAACCTCGTAGACCGAGGGGCTCCCCCCCTCGTCCACCGGCCAAACCCGCGGAGGCGAGGCCTCCGCGAATCTCACCTCCAGCCTCTCCGGCTCTAAAGAGGCCGGAAGGGGCAGGAGGGGCTCCACCAAGAGCGGCGACGGGGCGTAGTTCGCCGAGTCGGACACCGCCCCGCCCACAGTCGCCTCCTTCCCCCGGGCCTCGACGGGGCCCTTCGGGGGAGGAGGTGTTGCTTCTTTCCGGGCCGTTGCCCGGGCACGCTCGCTCCCGGGGGTCTCGTCCCGGGGCTTCACCGGTGTCGCCGCTGGCGTCGTCGATAGGCCGGGGGCCTTTTGAACCCGGGCCTTCTTGGGCTCCGAGCCCTCGGCCGCCTCCTTCCCCCGTTTGTGCGACCCGGGGGTGGGGAGAGGCTTCCTCTCCGGCAGCTTTAGCCCGTAGGCCGCCGCTACCAAGTTCTTGGGGGGGCCCTCCCCCACGGCGCGCACGACGCGCTCGTGCTCATCGGCGAAGTACCTCCCCAAGAGGTTCTCCGCCTTCTCCCGCGACGCCGGGTACGGCCGGACCGCAAGAGGTAAAGAGTTAGTTAAATTTTTGAAAATTCATAAATTCAATGCAGCAGGTTCCCGGAGCTTACGTCGCGTCACCGGCTTCACCGGGGGCCGCTGCTCGGGGCCCATGCCGATCCCCCTCTTCCCACCGGTGAAGGGGGAGATCCGGAGGAGAGCCATCTCCTCGGTGGCGTCCCGCATCGAGCGGGTCTTCTTGGAGAGGATCACCTTTCCGAGGAGCTCGAACTCCTCGTCCGTCCACACCGGGGGCTTCGGCGCGGACGACCGGCTGTAGGTGGGAGGCTCCGGGGCGTGCACAACCGCCTCATCTCGGACCCGGAGGTAAAACCACCTCCGGACCCAGTCCCCCCAGTGGTCCCGAGAGGCCGCCGCCGGGTAGTCGATCACCCGGGACGGCAACATCTGGACCATCACCGAACCGAAGGGGGACTTGGGGCCCCCCTTCACCAGGTGGGAGGTCCGCGCCGCCGGCTCGTAGAAGTACCGGAAGGCGCGAAGGGTGGGCTCCCGCCTGGTCGCTGTCTCGTAGAGCCAGATAAAGAGGCCCATGCGGACAAGCGCGTTCGGGGTGAGGTGGTTGAGAGCCACCCTGTACTCCTTGAGAAACTCCCGGAGCATGGGATGCACCGGGAGCCGGAGCCCCACCTCCAGGAAGGCCTCGAAGGCCACGACCTCTCCGGGCCTGGGGCGGGGGGCTCCGTCCTTCTTCACGGGGACTCGGATGTCCCCGTCCGCGATGATGCATCTTTCGACCAAGGACTCGGCGTCCTCGGCCGTGAACTCCGACGCCCAGAGGAAATCCGAGGGGATTTCCTCCGAGGGCACCTCCGTGGTCTTTGCTCGACCCTTGGGTGCCATGAGGTTAGTCTTCTTTTTTCTTCGTTCGGTGGCTAACCTTTCAGGAGGCTACTACTAAAACTCCCGGACGACTACTACCGGAAAGAGCTACTGGAAGGAGCTACCGGGAGAGAGCTACCGGGAGAGCAAAAATAACTGAGGATGGAAAATTTGGAATGAGCTTCCGGGCCCCCCCAAGGTCCTATTTATAGGGGCGGGACGTGGTCTAGATGCACGCCACGTGGCACCCGCGGATCAATCTGGGCCGTAGAAGTTCAAACCGTGCGCGGGAAACGAAGGGACGGGCGTGTGAATCGAGGCACCGGTTCGAACCGCGCGCGCATTTATGGCGAAACGGCGTGGCTTTAAGCGTGGGGCACAGAAACCGATGCGTCGCGGCTCCGGTGACTTGGCCCGGAGATCTTCCCGGTGACCTGAACAATACCCACCGGGGACTCGAGCATCGTCCCCGGCGTGCATGGGGGGCTGCTGTCGGGGGAAATCTCCGCGGGACTAAGTCCAGGTAAGTTGTGTCAGGATTGCCCGGGGATCCGGCCTCCGGGGCCTCCCCGGACGCCGCCATTTGCCTCCCGGGACGCGGCCTCCGGTGCCCTCCCGGGCGCCGCCATTTGGCTCCCGGGACGCGGCCTCCGGTGCCCTCCCAGGACGTGGCCTCCGGTGCCCTCCCGGGCGCCGCCATTTGGCTCCCGGGACGAGGCCTCCGGTGCCCTCCCGGGCGCCGCCTTTTGGCTCCCGGGACGCGTCCTCCCGTGCCGTCCTGGGCGCCGCCATTTGCCCGGGGACGTGGCCTCCGGTCCCTCCCCGGGCGCCGCCTTTTGGCTCCCGGGACGCGGCTTCCCGTGTCGTCCCGGGCGCCGCCATTTGCCCGGGGAAGCGGCCTCCGGCCCCTCCTCGGGCGCCGCCTTTTGGCCCCCGGGACGTGGCCTCCGGTGCCCTCCCGGGACGGGCCTCCGGTGCCGTCCCGGGCGCTGCCATTTGCCCGGGGACGCGGCCTCCGGCCCCTCCCCGGGCGCCGCCATTGGCCCGGGGACGTGGCCTCCGGGGCCTCCCCGGGCGCCGCCTTTTGGCCCCCGGGACCTGGCCTCCGGCGCCATCCCGAGGCTCATCGCCCTCCGAAAGGTAAAGTCTCGAGCTGTTTATCACGTGCAAGTCACGCGAGGAGCGCCTCGGGAACTAGCGACCACCTGTCAAGCATCCAAGGCGTTTGACCGGGAGAAGGATGGTCCTACCCTTCAATCCGACGGTGGCTTCCGGGGTAGTTTAGGTTTTTTGCTTCTTTTTGGGGCTATAAATAGCCCTTGTACCCCTCTGTTGTGAGGGATCGGTTCTTTTATTGGAATAGCTAAACTCACAGACGTGCTTCGGAAGCCTCTCCCCCGGAGAGAGCCTCCCCAGCCGACTCCGGTCGGGAGAGCGTCGACAGGACTAGGGCCCCCACCGGGACCCGAACCTGTATAAACCCGTGTGTCATTTTTTGTGCTTGTCCGGCGGGGGAGGACCAGTCATCCGGTCAACCCGCGCCGCGTAATCTTCGCTAGGAACATTCTCAAAACTTGCCGGGGTATTCGCAATACCACGACACCCTCAATCGTGATGAACACAGAGGCACCAGAGGCGATGACTAACGTCGCCGCCCTTGAGCATGAAGCAGATCGATTGGATTCATCCATTGAGAATCTATCTTGCACATGGGACTTCGCCCGAGGACGAAACTGAAAGTGATCGGTTAGCTAGAAAAGCACGAATGTACAGACTGGTCGAAGGTACTCTATACAAAAAAGGTGCTCAAGGAGTCCTTATGCGCTGTATACCTCAAGAAGAGGGAAAATTCCTTCAAAGAGAAATTCACGGAGGCATGTGCGGTGCGCATGCTACCTATAGAACACTCACTACCACAGAAACAGACATCCAGGACGGCACATCATAGATGGTTATGAACTTTTCAATGGAACACCGTCTACGAAGGCCTGTCGGGAGAATATGTTAAGCTATCACAGTCAGTTTGATGTCAAAACCAACTGTGATAGTCAACCAGACGGTTCTGAACACAAAATCGTTTGTAATAGTCTACTTATAACAGACGGTTTTAAACTAAAATCCGACTGTGATAGATACAATCGGTTCTCAACTGAGAACCGTCTGTGATAACTAGAATATCACAGACAGTTCCGTTATCAAAACCGACTGTGATATATACAATCGGTTCTGAATTCAAAACCGACTGTGATAGTGTAGTATTTGAGACGGTAATAATATCAGAACCGACTGTTCTAAACAGTGCAGGTGCTTCGAATTCTCAACTGTGTTCATTTCGATCTCTGATCTTCGCGCGGTGCCTAGGAAAACACGAAGCGTCACCCGTCATTCCCCGCTTGTAGCGTTTGTTTGCAAACCGTAAAGAGGCAAAATTATTGCGTTGGCACTCGGAAGACCGGAAGAAGGATGGAAATCTGAGACAACCCACTGATTCTGCGCAGTGGAGAAACATCGACATGGAATTTGTTAACTTCAGAGCGGAATTGAGGAATATAAGGTTCGAGTTGAGTACCGATGGAATTAATCCTTTTGGTAACATGAGTAGTCGGCATAGCACTTGGCCAGTTCTTTTGTGTATCTACAACCTTCCTCCTTGGTTGTGTATGAAGCGCAAGTACATCATGATGTCTCTACTTATCTCAGGACCAAAACAACCTGGAAACGATACTGATGTGTACCTAGCACCATTGATAGAGGATCTCCTAACAATGTGGAACGAAGAGGTGCAGGTATGGGACGCACACAAACGAGAGACCTTCATCCTACGTGCTATGATGTTCTACACCATCAACGATTTCCCTGCCCTTGGAAATTTGTCAGGCCGTATTACGAAAGGAGACAAAGCCTGTCCCCACTGCGAAGATGAGACTAAGAGCGTGTGGCTGAAGAATTACAGGAAAACAGTGTACATGCGTCACCGTAGGTTTCTTCCGAAGAATGACACGTATCGTAAGAGGAAGAGGGAATTTGACGGCCACAAGGAAGATGGTTCAGCCCCGAAGCCTACGCGCGGGAAAGAAGTTTACTCACGGGTGAAGGACATAGACATTGTGTTTGGAAAGGGTCGTAAATTGAAACCCCGCACGAAGAACACTTGGAAGAAGAGATCGATATTTTGGCACTTGCCATATTAGGAGCATTTAGAGGTTCGTCATTGCATTGATGTCATGCATGTAGAGAAGAATTTTTGCGACAGTTTAATCGGCCTATTGCTGAACATTCTGGGGAAGACAAAGGATGGCGTCAATGTGCGGCATGACATGATAGAAATGAAAATCAGGCCCGAGCTAGCACCGAGAGAGGACGATAAAGGCCGTATATACCTCCCCCCTGCATGCTACACTTTGTGCAAGGCTGAGAGGACAGAACTCTGTAAGTGTCTCTATGGTGTTAAAGTTTCATCCGGTTACTCCGCAAATATGAAAAAGCTTGTATCCATGGGCGATTTGAAATTGCTGGGTATGAAATCTCATGATTATCACGTGTTGATGACACAAATGCTTCCTGTTGCCATCCGGAGTATTCTGCCGCATAAGGTCAGAGAGACGATCACGAGGCTGTGTTATTTCTTCAATGCAATTTCTTGCAAGGTCATTGATCCCGATGGACTAGATTCTCTGCAGAGCGAGGTGGTTCGAACTCTCTGTCAGCTTGAGATGTATTTTCCTCCGTCGTTTTTTGATATCATGGTCCATCTCACCATCCACCTTGTCAGAGAAATCATGATATGTGGACCCGTGTTCCTACATTATATGTATGCATTCGAGAGGTACATGGGTGTACTTAAGGCCTACATGAGGAATCGGTCTTGGCCCGAGGGTAGCATTGTTAAAGGTTATGCAGTGGAAGAGGTTGTTGAGTTCTGCGTCGATTACATGGCCCAGGTAGAAGCAATAGGAGTTCCTGTGTCTCGTCACGAGGGGAGGCTTGATGGCGTTGGGACTATTGGACGGAGAGCAATCACTCCTAATTTTGATATGTACTCAAAGGCTCATTTTTGGGTCTTGCAACACATGATGGAGGTGTCTCTGTACATCGATGAGCACAAGGAGATGCTACGACAAGACAATCCTCGCTGATCCGAGGTTTGGATCACAAGAGAATATAACAATCAATTCAACGCGTGGATGAAAGTGCTAATCACCAGAGAGTCTGCAAGTGAGAACCTTAAATGGTTGGCAAAAGGGCCCACATTTACTGTACAGACATGGCAGGGATAAGACATCAATGGGTACACATTTTACACAAAAGCTCAAGATCAAAAGAGCACTGTGCAAAATAGTGGAGTGAGCGTAGAAGCTTTTCATGAGGAGTTCAACGAGACAGGCCCAACAAGGGTAGTACGTGGATTGAACTTGTACTATGGGTTCACTGAAGAAATTTGGGAGCTCGATTACGTACTGTTCAAGATTCCCCTGTTTTGATGCGATGGGTCCAAATCCCACAGGGTGTGAAGGTTGACAGTTACGGTTTCACTTCTATGGATCTCGATCGAGTTGCTTATAAAGATGAGCCATTCATACTTGCAAAGCAAGCTATTCAGGTCATTTATGTCACTGACCCGGCCAATAAGAAGTGGCACGTCGTCCTTCATGGCAAGAGAAGGATTGTTGGAGTTGAAAATGTCGTAGACGAGGAGGAATACAATCAATTTGATGAGACGCCTCCATTTGGAGATGGCGTACAGGCCGATACTAAAGACACCAACAAAACCAGTTACATGCGTATGGATCACCAGGAAGGGTTATACTTTAAAGGTAATCAACCTTACGTCCTTATCTGTAACATCCTGAGTTTTGGGGTGAAAAGTTTCTTTCTTAAAAGTCATGCATGCATATGTCTCTTCTAGATCAACCAAATCAGCCTCAGCTTTATTCTGTTCTAGCCCTAAAATCTCCAAAATCTATCCTGCGACCCTAAGTCAAGATCTGACTTTCCAGATTTGATCTATCAGTTATCCTAAATCTAAAAGCCTTAAGAACCCAGATTCAATTCCATCGCTAACTTCCAGATTTTTTCAACTCATTTCTGTTTTCGAAAACAGAATATCTTTTACCCTAAGTTTCAGAAATCCGGATTTAATCAAAATCTTAGCCAAGTTTAGACCAGATTATTCTTGGATTATGATCAAGGGTATGCCAATACCTTAATCCAAAAAGTTGATAGCCAGATTTCATCATCTAGACTCTTTTCGCAAATCAGTCCAAGAGTATCGCAGATCAGTCCTTTTTCCAGATTTTCCAAAAGCCTAAAAAGGCAAAATGTTGCAAATCATCTTCAAATTCCAATCTGATTCAGGGAACACCTCCCAAATGCTTTTCAACACAAATTCTTCTTTTATGAGTATCTCAAAATCAAACCCTAAATCCCAGAATTCGAAATCAATTAAAATTCAGATTTCAATTACCCTAAAATACCCTAATTTCAGTTCATATCAAAAATCAACCAAACATCTCAAATTTTATCTTCAATCTGTGCCAAATCATCTGTTGAATCAAGTTTGCCAAATCAGCAGAATCAAAATCAGATCAAACCTTCCAAATCTCCAGAATTACAGATCAGTCCAAATCAAGAAATCAAGTATTGCAAATCAGCCCAAATTCGACCAGGCCAACTGCAGTGCACGACCAGAAGCCTCGCCGTGGTTCCCTTGCGCCACGCTTGCTCGCCGCCGGCCACGCCTCGCCGCGCCTGAGCTCGTACTCACTTGAGTTGCGTGTGCACACGCGTCCACGCCCCAGCCATCGCCGTGGCAACGCCGTGGCAGCGCCATTGAACAACACCTGCTCCTGTGCGCGACCAGCAGTAGCCAATGTCAGTATCTTCTTGCCACGTTACTTTCTTCACCAGCTCTTGTCGCCACCGCCTTGCACCGCCCGACATTGATGAGACCCGATGTAGCACAGCTTTGCCTCGCCAGTGCATAGTCGCTTCACCGCTCGCCGTTGCTGCTTCTGCGCCCGGCAACTCATGTCAACTGACACCAATTTATTGCTATTACAACCTTGCAAGCTTCGCCCTCTGGTCTATTTAAGCCACCAGTACCTTGTGTTATCTTCTCATCACCAGAACTTAGCCAATTTCCAAATCTCCTCGCTGTCGTCTTCTTCTCCGGCGAGTCCAGCAAGGAGCTTCACGATGCCAGCTCATTCCACAGCATCTCCTGCCAAATTAACAGCACCAGTGAGTTCCCCTTATCTCTCTCATCATGCTATATCACTTAATTGGATTTCCTTGCCTCCTATCGCCGGCGATCACCGGAAATCCCGATTACCCTGTTCCGGCAATGCAGGCCAAATTACTTCAAATCAACTCTCGAACCTGTGAAGAAAGATGATCAGTGACTCATTTCCAGCAAGCCTATGCATCAATATCTCCAGATTGAGCTCGAATTGAAGCTTTCCCCAGATTTGAGTTTCTCTAGAAACCGGCGATCGTCGCCAGGCTTCTCCGGCCATCCTCCGGCCAAATTGATAGTGCAGGTGACTTCCTCTTACCTCTCTTTCACTCTCCAAGCTTGGAATCGAGTTCTTTCGGCCTGTATCAAAAACCCCCAAATGGCAGTGCTTCTTCTCCGGCGCAGTTCACCGGAAACCTATTCCTGGCCGTTTCAGCTTCATCCACTTTGTCATTCAGGTGTGCTTCAACCTCATGAGCATATTTGTCTTCTAGCCCGATCCCTGAAACTGTCCAGATTTCAAGATATAGCCATGCCAAGATTTTGACCAGTGGCTTCACTGTGCCATGTCGCCACCACACTTCTCCTTTGAATTTCATCATCTTCCAGCCATTTTCAGCTTTGGATCCTGTTGAATGATTTGTTTCTGTTATCAATGCCTACCTCCCAGACAAAGTGGTGCATCATTTGGAGCCCTAGATCAAAAGTTATGCCAAGCCCTAGTTTCTGGCCATGTCAAGATCAATGCCAGACTATGTCAGTCAGTGGCATTAGCCCTTTTCACTCTCTTCCAGATGTGCATTTTGGGCATAACTTTGTCTTCTAGATTTCTGAGGTTGTGATCTACATTTTATGCTTCTATCACAACTTGATTTGAGCCCTTGAAATGCATGTTATGCTAAAACCTAATTCTTGACACTATCTCAGTGCATGCCAGCCAATGGCATTGGCCTTGTTTACCCATTTCTGATTGTGCATTTTGAAAGCCACTTTGTCCACTGAATTTGTAGAGTTATGATCTACATTTTCTTCTACTGTCATAACTTGAGATAAGCTCTCTAGCTTTCCTTGAAGTTATGTCAGAATCTTGATCCGAATATCGATCTGTTGACATTCGCTGTTTTTGATCAAACCAGCCACAAACTGATGTTCTTATTGTAACCTTGAGATCCTAAGAGCATCTAACACCATTCTTAGCCAATTCCTTGAAACCCTAGACTCTCAACTCAGTTCAGCTCGCAATCTCAATTATCTCCAGTATTGTTCAGTCACTCTTGTAAAGCATATCTGCATATAGATCATAAATCATTTTAATATATATAAGTAATATTTGTGTGTATTGTTTGGTTTGTCGTCGAGCAGATTCAGAAGCTGAATTTGAGGACTTCGCTGTTGACCCGTCATCAACTGTTGTTTCTTACGACGCGGAAGGCAAGTCATATCCTTGGTCATCTTGAACCTATATTTTAAATGTTGCTAAAACATAACCTTGAATATAGATAATATTGCATGAGAAAGATTGAGAATGGTTGATTTATGAATTGGCAGTACTAGACTGGTTATCTGTGAAATGTGAAATAAACAAGTTTTGAGCCATGAACTATTATATGTATTATTATACTTATATTCATGAAATATAACCCCTAGCCGTGACCAGAAAAATGGTGTGGAATGGCTGTAGCACTGGAGGTGCTAGACTGCAAAGGAATGCAGGCACTGAAGGTGCAGGGTTGTGGATGGTCTGGTCACTGGCATATAAGGACTAGAACCTTGTGTTGTGCGTCTAGTGGCATGAACAACGTGCTAACCGCAAGCCTGGTATGGGACAGGCCTGAACAAGTACTTATGTGGATCGCACATAAAACCCCTGCATGTGTTGTGTTGTGATGATTGACATAAGGGACGGTTCCCACACTATCACTGAAGGTGATCTGATATTTGACCCAGCAATGGGAATATGAGTAAGGGTGGAGGTTATGTTACAGCCTACCACAACTGTGTCTCGCAGAGAGCCACAAGGTCGGGGGTGAATTGTGAGTGATATATAACAAAAGTTCTTGTTATTTCCACCTTGCCGCTCACAATATGAAGTGAGTCAGGGGTCCAATCATTTTGTTATGATAGGAAAGGCTTGAAAGTGGAATATCTTGCGGGTAAATTGGTACCTCTCTGCAGAGTTAAAAACGTATTCGAATACTCCGAGCTCCCGGGTTTTATAGGAGTCTACTGCGGTGGATTAAATCCACGGGGTGTGACACAAGTACTATTTTCTAAATAAAATATGTTTAATCAAGATTACCCAAATGACATGTGTTGTCATGATAAGGAGTGCTGCCGTGGGCTGTCGTGTGTCGACGTGTCGCGGTAGTGCTATAATCTAGTGAATATGAATGATGATGTTATATTATGAAAGGTGCTGCCATGAGATGAGGTATGAAAGTAAAAGATTATTTTACAAATATCCATAATTCTTGACTAGTCTAGGTTCATGTCATCACTACTATATGTATCTACTCTTACCTATGATTTGCTGAGTACGTAAGTGCTCACCCTTGCAATCTACAAATCAGTAAATGGAGCGTTCAATGATTAAGATGGAGGCATGGAGAACTTCTTGGATCCAGAAGGAGAAGAGTCAGTCCCGTCTTTGCCCTGATGTGTGTTGTTCTGCCGTCCACTTCTCTTTGTGGGTGGGTCACCTATCTTCTGCTGTGTAGATGTTATTTTGCTAAGCCATGTATGCCGTGAAGGCATTGTAATCTTCTTATGTAATATCAAGGCCAGCAGGCCACACTGCTTAATTATTTTGTAAGTTACTCTGTTGCAATGTGAATATACTCCTGTGCTTGACTTATCCTGGGAAGTCAAGGGTATGTGTATGCTATGCATATATGGGACTAGCTGCAGCGAGCTAGGTCTCTACAAGAGTAGTCGTAGTCCCAGTTTCGGGGCGCGACATTATCTCTCTGTTTCCATCGGTATAGCTTATATATCTCCTCTAATTCTCGTCTTTGCAGGGCCACAGCAAGTGGAAAGTTGAGGATAACATGGCTGTGTATGTGGAAATTATCGGTCAAAGTCCCTATTTGTATGTAACATTTATTTGAGCATGCTCCACATTGTATGTTAAATTTATTTGAGCATGCTCCACATTGTAACCAATTTTTGGATCTACATTGTAACCAATTTACGGAGCATTTGGACTCCATTTGAAATATTTGAGTGTTCATTTAAAACAAGTTTTCGAGCATTCAGAGTTGCGGAGCTACAGAGTTTCCGGTTGTAAAACTCTACATATTGCATAGAAGACGTTCAAAGTTAAGGTTCTGAAGTTACGTGCATTCATGCAGTCACAATCAGTTCTGAAGTCAAAACCGTATGTGATAATCTCTCTATAGATTATCACTAGAGAGATTATCACAGACGGTTATGAATTATCACAGACGGTTATTAATCTAAAACCTACTGTGATATTCCCAACAGTGTCCGATGCTTCGAGTTCTTAACGTGCATCCGTGCAGTCACAGTCGGTTCTCAAGTCAAAACCATATGTGATAATCTCTCTAGAGATTATCACTAGAGAGATTATCACAGACGGTTTTGACTTGAGAATCGACTGTGATAATATTATCACAGACGGTTGTGAATATAGGACCGACTGTGATAATCTCTCTACGTGGTACATAGTTCAAGGCAGGCTTTGTCCCGCTCATTTCCAGATTTTGCTACTGTTTGCCCTATCTCTCTCTGCCCTCGCACCATTCGTCGCGATCACCTCCATCGCCTCCCCACAGTCTGGCGCGATCACCTCCATCTCCTCCCCACCGTTCGTTGCGATCACCTCCATCGCCTTTCCACCGTCAGGCACGATCAACTCCATCGCCCTCCCACCTTCCGGCGCGATCACCTCCGTCGCCTCCCCACCGTTTCTGCCATTTTTGGTTAATTATAAGTATATGGGTTTTGTTATAGAATTATTAGTTTCAGATTTACTTAAAGTGTTCTCTCTTTCACTTATGTTAGGAACTGATATGTCTGGTGACGAAATGAACCACTCGGGGAGTCAGAGTGACCTCACTGGCAATGAGACGCCTGGGCCGGAGGTCGCCGCATCCACTGTGACCCAGTTGCAGAAGAGAAAGGGGCGAGGCCAGACGACATGAGTGCGTCTCGACAAGCGGGAAAAGCAGCACGTACAGTTCGACGACAATGGTGTGCCGGAAGCTCCAGACAAACTTGCCGGTCAGTACCACTCACTATGCGGCAAAGTGGCAAGGGAGCGGGTGCCCATCACCACCTTTGACTGGGGTCAAGTGCCCCCAGAGTGCAAGGATGCGCTGTGGAAAGAAGTGCAGGTGACGTTTCACATTCCCGAGAATCACTAGATCACCGTCCGCCGGACGATACTGGTGTCAATAAACAAGGCGTGGAGGAACTTCAAGAGCCACCTTGTCAGGCACTATGTGAAGGAGTCAAAGACCCCCTTCAATGACTACCCTTTCGTGACTCCCGAGGCATGGCAACAGTTCGTGGAGATGAAGGGCAAGCCTGAGTTCTAGGAGCTTAGTGCGAAGGGCCAGGCTAACCAGGCCAAGAATACACACCCACACAGATTACACACCGGTGGGTATGTGGGGAAGAAGTCGTTGTGGAGGAAGCAGGACGAGGAGGCTTTCCAGTCTTCGACCGACGCTCCTTATGTGGGCATAATGGATGTGCGCGTCCGCAATTGGTGCCAAGCAAGATCGACGATGACCTCCTCCGGAAGCGTCTCTGTGAATAACCCTGCGGATAGGGAAGTGATCGACCGGCTGGTAAGATTGTACGATCACGTACTATTCTCGTAACACGCATGCAATGGGTTGTATTGCTAAGTTCTCCTATTGCTGAGTGCGCAGGCGGCATCCGGAGAGTTCAACCCAAGGAGGGACAGGGATATCCTCACGGCGGCGCTAGGAAACAAGGAGCATCCAGGCCACGTGTGCGGCCTCAGTGCCATTGTGCCTTGGAGGGATGGTTTCCTTGATGATGAGGAGGCGGCTAAAAGGAGAAAGAGATCCCATAAAGCCCGCGATGAACGGCTCAAGGAGGAGATGCGATCAGAGTTTGTTGCTCGGGACAAAGCACTCCTGCAGCAGTTGTCGGAGATGCGGGTCATGTATGACAAGCTAAAATAGGCGACCCAGGGCACCCCCCTTGTAGCAGCGGAATTACCGACCCCCATTCTTGGCCACCATAGTAGTTGCGCGTCCACGCTGGGGTCTTCGCAGACGGAGCCCTCTCCAAAGTATCTGGTGGACTTTCTTCAGGTAACGACCGTTTTTCTATGTTAATTCATTCGAAAGTGAAAAGCGGTGAAATTCAATATGTTAATGTGCACTGTTTGTAGGAACCTGCCTCCTGCAAGCTTATGGTGCTGGTCAGTCTCTTCCCGATCGAGGCTGGCTGTGGGATGGCGCAACCATGCACGGCGGGGGCCACAATCCACGGTGTCCCTCTATCTGAGGGTTTTGCACGGGTCCAGGTGGACAGTGTCTCTGACCATTGCAAGGGTTTTCCATTGGAGAAGCCGCCGAATGACGAGATTACCACTCTTGGGGACGCGATGCACATGTTCGTGCAATGGCCCAAGAAAGCCATCGTCCTAGATGAGGTAATTCCCCCACCAGTTTCATAATTCGTACTGTAATAAAAGCCCTCAGAGTTAGTGTCCATTACTATACATAGGATCTTACATCACAGACGGACACCGACACTCGGCCTACTAGCCAGTCGACCCCTCCGAGAAGCCAACCAACGGGTCTGATGACGAAGCTGACTCCGACTAGGAGGCAACCATTCAAGAATCTGGCTAGTAGGGGAAAAGCAAAGAAGAGCTCGGCGAAGGAGAGTGAGAAGAGTGCGACAGCTCTCATGCCGTTCGCTCTGGAGATGCCCATGGCCTCTGATGCCACAATTTCTAGCATGGGGTTAGCATGCCAGAGCCTACATGGATGGTACATGAAGAGGACAAACAAGACCAGGACGCAGCGTCCGACGCACATCATGGTCAGGTACACGATGGCAGAGTTCCATAACGACGTCGGGACCTACCCGGTGACCTTCGAAGACCTGCACAATTTACTAAACAAAGATGCACTCGACTTGTCAATCCTACGGTCTTGGGTGCTGTAAGTATCCTACTATCCTACGCCTGTTCGTGCATATATGGATATATGTCATTTATTAATTGGCTACTTCTGTGCAGCTGCATGACCAGATATGCCAAAGCTAAGGGCAAACTTGTTGGTTTCTTGGACCCCCAGATGGTCGCCGAGGTGATGTTTAGGACCGACAGGGACTTCGTTGTCGACTACATCAAAAGAGGGTTGCTTGCTTAGGTCGACAAGGAGTACATACTTGTACCCTACAACCAGAGGTGAGTGCTTTCATCAGTACTTCACACATAGATTAGTGTCTCCATATGGACACCCCCAAACTTAGATTAAATTATTAATTCTTTACGTGTAACATGTAGCTACCACTGGATCCTGCTAGTACTTATTCCGAAAAGGAACAAGGTGTTATACCTTGATTCATTATAGAGGAAAGGGGAAGTTTAGGGACCCGCAAGGTTCGTATTAGTGCGGCCTTACTAATTGAGATTATCTGAAGGGAAATAGGTACAGATAGTATAGTACATCTAACATACTGACTTTAATTGTCGATTACATTTATTTGTTCAATCTCAATTGTACATATTTCTGAGTTATGTGCTGTATATATGAAATGCATGCTATTGTACATGTTTCTAAGTTGTGTGCATGTATGAGATGAACTGTATATATTTGAGTACTGTGCATGTATGAAATGAACTGTATATATGAAATGCTATTTGTACAGAGGACATGGCTAGCATGATTCCCGAGGCTAGCCACAAAAAAAAGAAATTTATTAAAAAAATATTAATATGCACAGACGGTTTTGATCTTATAAACCGTCTGTGATAGATCGAACTATGTACGTATCACAGAGTATCACAGACCGTTTTGAGCTAATAATCGTCTCCGATAATGAAACTATTCTAGATGGTTTTGACCTAAAAACCGTCTGTGATACTATCACAAACTATTATAAGGTCAAAACCATCTGTGATACTCATGCTATCACAGACGGTTCTGAGATTATAACCGTCGTCGATAATGACACTATCCCAGATAGTTTTGACCTCAAAACCGTCTGCGATACTCATACTATTACTGATGATTCTGAGATTACAACCATTGCCGATAATGACACTATCCCAAATGGTTTTGACCTCAAAACCGTCTGCGATACTCATACTATTACTGACGGTTCTGAGATTATAACCGTCTGTGTAGTAAGAGTAATCACAGACGGTTTTGACCTCAGAACCGTCTGTGTAGTAAGAGTATCACATACGGCTTTGATCTTACAACATCTGTGATACTCATACTATCACAGACGGTTCTGAGATTATAACCATCGCCGATAATGACACTATTCTAGATGGTTTTGACCTCAAAACTGTCTGCGATACTCTTACTATCACAGACGGTTCTGAGGTTATAACCGTATGTGGTAATATGAGTATCACAGACGGCTTTGATCTTATAACAGTCTATGTAGTAAGAGTATCACAGACGGTTTTGATGTTATAACAGTTTGTGCAGTATGAGTATCACATACGGTTTTGATTTTATAATAGTCTGTGAAGGGAAAAATCACAAACGGTTCAAAACCGTCAGTGATAGTACTCGATTATCACTGACTCGAATATCACTGATGGGTCAGAACCATCTGTGATAACTATTTTGACCGGACTGTGATAATGAATTCTGTAGTAGTGACTGGTCGGAAAGGCTTTCCGACAAGGTTATTACTGGACTACAAGACTTAAAGATGCTATGCAATTGGTCAAGACTTGTCCACAGTGTCAATTTGATGCTTGGCAAGTTCACCAGCCAGCATATGCATTACAAACTATTCCTTTAACCTAGTTGTTTGCCACATGGGGAACAGATATTCTGCATAAGTTCTTTGTATAAGTTTTTCCATTTTCATTATAATTTTATGTAAAATCAGTATTTTCCTTTTCACTGTATGTAATGGTTGCATTCCTAATTTCATCCTTATTTCTTTTTTATTTTGGGTCACGCCCAAGGGCTGGTCATGATGAAATGACTTACTACGATGTTCAAGTGGATTCGCTGGCCGATCTCATGGTCGCATCTAGATAAGACATCTCTTTATAAGCCGTTTCTTAACCCATAAGGGACTTACTAGCATGTTTCTGATCATCTGAGTGGCTGTCAGTTAGCAAAAAGCTGATACATCTAGTATTAAGCCGTTTATCTTAACGACTTCATGATCGCATCTAGTTAAGACATCTCTTTCTAAGCCGTTCCTATGACTTTTGCTAACTAGTATGTTTCTATACTATGACTTTAGTATAAGTGATCATTTAAGCCTTGGTCTTCTTAGACCAGATTATTTATCCTGTGACCACTATACTATGACTTTGGTATAAGTGATCGCAAGAGGGAGCTAAGAGAATATAACTATAGCATTAAGTTATAAAGGATAAGTACTTTGCATTTTATTATTACTTTTTTTCATTTTTTATCACCTACTTTCTACTAATCATGTGTATTTGCAAGGTACAAAGACTCTAATAGAGCAAAATATTTCCATTTCCATTGTCAAATTCACAAGAATTTACAATGAGAGGAAATACATTAAGCAAGATCAAGGTCGTGTAACAATTTGTCTACTAAAGGCTTGACCTTGGCCTTGGTTGCACTCAGCTGATCTTCACTGTCGAAAACTGCATCTCCCACCACTGGATTCAGATCCAAATTTGAACCATGGTGATGCCTAAGCTTGCAAAGGATGGCAGAGACTATGGCACCGACATCGATTTTCAGTCTCTCCTTATACCTCATTGAAAATTCTGGAATATTGGCGACCAGCGAGTCAGCTTGAGCTGCAACTAAAATGCAAGACTCCTCGAGAGATAAGTTATCCTTCTCAGGATTAACAACATTAGCATATAGAGAGTCCGCAACCTCCCTAAGTTTTTTGAGAGTATCCCTCTCAATGAGACTGCAGCCTTTGAGAATCGTATCCAAGGCGTCCTTCTCGTCGCGGACAAGCTTCTCGGCTGCTCGAACAAGCTTCGCAGTCTCCTGAGCCCTCTTGCTAGCCGCCTTGTAGCGGTCGATGACCTTTAGAGAGTTTCGAGGTCATGTCCTCGCCTGATGAACTTCTCCTCGAGGCGCTCCTTCTCCCCTTGAATGAAGTTGCATAATGCAATCTTCTCCTTCAGGCATACCGGGGTCTCAGCATGCCTTTCGCTGATCACCCTCCCAACTTCATCTCCCTATACGACCATGAGATCATTCCTAGTCATATATGAAAAAATTCAAAGGGAAAAAATCCTTACCTTGGAGACAAATGCTGACTGGGCCACAGAAGGTTTTGGGACATTCACTACTCCTTCGATGACATTCACCTCCTTCTCGACCACAGATAGAGATGCTGCAGCAAGAGAGGAGGTGGTCCAGTTTGTCCTATACATTCAACTTATAATTGGATAAGTCATTCCTAACTAAACAACATGATTTAGTTAGAGAGAAAAATATTACCTCAAGCAATCTCCTTGGAGAATTCAAGGAATAATTCTTGTGGCAAAAGAAGAGGTTGGTGACGAAGCCTGACCCACAGTTGCAGCTAATGGCTGTGGACTCACAACCCCTTCCACCACCTCATAATCACTTTGTGCAGCCAGGGAAGGGGCCCTCATTAGTTTTTTCAGTGAGAATCCACCAGATGATCCAACATCATCACCAGTTCGCTTCTTTGAAGCTACTGGACATTCGAGCAACTACAAAAAACCAAAAAGCTTTAGAAACCTTTGCTCAAGAAAAAGACTTGTACAAATCTCCCAAAAGAGAATTACCTTTTGAGACGCATGTACAACATCATCAACACTGATATCCTGCGGTTCCAGTGCCTTGACATTGCCTTCTACAACTAGAGTTTCTTCTTCTTCAATAAGTCGCTTTGGGATCTGGGATGCCATTGAAGCGAAAACAGAGAAGAAAAGAGAAGGTTGGAAGATGAAGAGTCTGAAGCTTAGAAAATCTATGAAAGTTTGAAGACTCTAGAATAAGGAAGATGGCTTTTTATAGAATTCTGAAGGTGACGCTTTGGGATCCCGACCTAGGGACACAGCGAAAATACCCTCGAGATCCTCCCAAATGCTTGCTTGGCAACTGCACCCAAAGGTTCTTCTTGGGACGCAGCAAAAACCCTCAAGATTTTTTCAATACCTGTCATGATAGCCTGGCAACCTCACCCAAAGTTTCTTCTCGAGTTTTGCATGGAATGTGAAGCAACAGAGTACTAGTGTGGAATGCAAAGCCACAGAGTATTAGTGTTGAATGCGAAGCGGCAGTATAACTGTGTTAGAGTTTGAAGTGACAGAGTTATTGTCCTAGAATCTTGTCATTTCAAATTCGGGGGCTGGCTGACGGAGATTCGTTTATACCTTTTAGTGGTCGAATGAGACTACTAAGAGAGAGTCAAATAATCTTCCCTTCTTATGGTCGTAAGACACCATGGGAAGAGATAATGGGGAAGTCTAAGATATTCTAGATTTATCCCAACCCTTACAGATGTTTATCCTATAGTTATGATCATTAATCTTTATGGTCGTAATAATTATCATCAAAAGAGTTCATAGTCAAATGGACTCTGTTTCCTATGATTATCTTGGTCGTAGAGATATAGTCGTAGCCGATACACGACCAAATGCATACTATTTATAAGTACCTTGCCGATGAATCAAAACCTGGAAGCTCCTTTAAAGGACTAGTCGAAGACTCATTTGCTAAACATAGTCTAAAGGTCCGATGGTCATGCCTATTCGACCATACCTGGTGGTTATGTTTATTCGACCATACCCAGTGGTTATATTTATTCGACCACAATCTTTGGATACCATGATCATTTATTTCCCCAAGAATATCATAACTCTCAAATGTGGTAACCATCAAGAAGATAAATGTGCAGTCATTCATAAATGTCCAACCACTCATAATTACACATTATGACTAGCACACGTCCTCCACCTGGTGACCCTTCAATTCTATAATCAACGACCTTCGACAAGCTATAAAAGGAGGAGGTCGAAAGAGAAAGAGGAGATGGGGTCTTTGACAACAAGATAGGTCGATAGAGAATAGGAGAGAAATCTTTAGTGCATTCAAGAATAGCTCTTGTTCTTCTCTGTAATCCTTCACACTCTTAGTGAAATCACAACAGGAGTAGGGCTATTACTCAGTCTTCGAGGGCCCTAACCTGTATAATTCATGTGTTTTCGGTGCATCTATATTTGCAGTACTTCCTCTGGGTGATTGTGAGAAGTGCTTCCCTATGTTACTACTAAATCTTGTGTAAGTTCGGCTTGGGACCTTATTCCAATCGTCGACACCTGTCTCCTGTTCAAGATCCCGCATCAAAGCGCTATGGACTCGAGAACTCCCCTAAATTCTTGTTAAGGCTCAACTGTTATGTCTATTGCCAAAACTAGAATTTAGGGTTTGGAGGAAGAAAACATCAGGAAATAACTTCAAAACTCAAGATCGAGACCGAGGAAGAATCACGCCTTCTGGATTAGGTCATCCCTAACCCTAGAAGTGAATTACTCACAAAAATCCATGGAAATACTGAAATAATAAGGAATAAATGAAAATTTACTTGATTTCTTGAAAATTAAGTTTGCGTTCTTGCCAGCTTACAAACACAGGAAAAATAGAGAAGGGGGCTCTACCAAGAAAAATATCAAAAAACTACTTAAAAGTACATAAGAGAACATATCTAATTGAGCCAAAAGCTTCTCTATTTATGATATATGGGTTAACGTGCCCAAATATAACTCCTTGACATGCAAGTGACGAAATCCAACTTCAAACGGCATGAGAACAGACAAATCTGAGTCAAATCCGACCAATTTCGACCACTTTAGCCTTTGGAAACCGAGCCGAGCATGACCTAGGGCACAGGTCGTACTCCAGGCAGGGCACATGTCGTGCCCTCAATCGTGCTCCACTCGGCCAAATAACCGACTAAGTGATAGTCGTGTTCGATCAGGACTCTTTTCAACCAGACGTGTTTGTGTTCAATCGGGACTCTTTTCGACTAGATGTCTTCATGTTCGATCGCGACTTTGTTCGAGCAGGTGCCTTTGTGTTCGATCATGGCTCTTTTTCGTCTATGTGTGTTCAATTTTGGTTCCTTCTCACCTAAGTCTGTTCAACCAACTTGTTTTGACCGAGGAATATTCGATCAGGGTTCCTTTTTTGTCCATTTTTGGTATCTTTGTGGAAATTAGCCCATATGAAGTCAAAATTTCCTCAAATTTGGTAGGTTTGATCCCTGACACATACCAAACACAACCATGAAAGCGAATTGTGAAAATAATATAAAAATATACATAAAATGTCTCATCAAAGGAGTTTTTAGCATGTTTTCACGTTTTCAATAGCAAACTTAGGGTAAAAATACCACTAATTTAGTACTTATCATAGAGAAACCCATCACCTTTGATAAGGGAGATACCCCTACTTGTTTGGTCTACTTGCATCAAGACCCACTTCTAACCACAGCCAACCTCACTTGTCAGGTGCATTCAAGCAAGGTAGGGCGTGTTTTAGTCGAGGACGACAGTTCAATCAACCTTCTCAAGGTGAATACTCTTGACAAGATGGGAATTCCACTTACCAAAATACAGCCCACGTAGTCCTTCTTTCACTGTATTGCACTGGGATCTGACTACCATCCAATAAGAGTGGTTGACCTCCTAGTCACCTTTGGTACTTGGACAACTATCGAACTGAGCGTGGCACCTTCGACGTAGTGTCACCTTTAACATAGTGGATTTTCGCTCAGCCTACAATATATTTTGGGAAGACACACGCTTTCTAAGTTCATAGCTATAAGCAGCTAAGCCTATTTATGCCTCAAGATCACTGGTCGAAATGGCACGATCACTGTCCAAGATGATTAGAGGAAAGTTAGGGAATTTGATGATGAGCTAATGTCACTGTTCGTAATCATGCTTCAGAAAACTCTCTTTTGCCTTAGCCATTCCACCACAAAAAACCGTCTTGGTGCACTTTTGCTCTCACTGCCATCGAAGCCTTCATCACTACAACGATTCTTACAACAATGGCATCCTAGAGTCGATCAAGCCACTATAATGTCGAGAGTTTGATGGCGCTGGAAAAAGAGGAAATCCTTCCCCCACAACTATTGATCAACTGGCGGCCGATGGAGAAGAAAGAAGAAATCCCATATGTTCATGAAAATGAACTGGTGATCTCTGAAGAGTTCTTGCGATGCGGATTTCGCCTACCAAAAAGCAAGTTCCTTCAGGATATCTTGGCGCATTTTGGGCTAGAACTGGTAAATCTTCATCCCAACGCCATCCTGATTCTGACAATTTTCTAGTATTTATGTGAAGCATTCGTTGGAGTATTGCCAAGTGTAGATCTTTTCCGATGGTTCTACTTCTCAGCATGGTCAAAAAGTACCAATGCTGCAGGATGTATATATTTCCACATAAGGGAGAAGAAAGATTATCCCTTTCTCCCTCTGCGGGACTCTGTGCATGGATGGAACCAAACATGGTTCTATTGCACCCCTCCATCAGAGAGCAACCTCTAGTTCCAGAACCGATGACCATAGAAAAACAGCGAAATGGACACTGTTCCTATCTTGAGCCAAGAGTTATAGAAACAAGCTCAAGTAATTCTTCACTTAGCTCACCAGGGGTTAATTGCACAGGATATCATCCGTGTCTTTGTGAAGAATATGATAAGTCCTCTGAAGAAAAGGGAACATCCCACCTGGGAGGTGGAATCCATGGCGGACAACACCCTAGATTATAATACCTGTATGCTCTTCGATCTACAAAATATGCAAATTTACTGATGAGAGATACCATACCAAGTAATTTGCTTTTTTGACGCAGTTCTATCCTTATTTGAGATTGAAAAAAGGACAAATAGCCTTTTGAAGCCATATAATGTGGCGACAGAAGGAGTTTTAGGGTCACCCCGTCCTCAGAGCTTGATCAATAGTGGCGACGATCTGAGACAAGAGCGTCAAAAGGTAAGACTTCTTTTGAGGAACTTGTCCGTAAATGTCTGTTGATCTTAATCATCAAATCGCAAACTCTGAAATGATACAGTTGCTGAAGGGGCAAGTTATCAGGACAAAACGTCCTGGGTATAACGCTGGACCTTCTGGGAGGCCAGTATCGAAGAGAATAAAGGTCATCTCTTCTAAAGCCAAAAAGATGAAAGAGTCAACCCCTAGAGCGTCCAAAGAGAAGACCACAGGAGGGGCTTCATCAAAAGCAAACAAAACTGCCACGAAAATTGCTGTGATAAGGTTTTCTCTTCCCCATGTTATGGCCGTGTACGAATAAGAATCACTTCTTAATCGTACAGGGTGAGGGAAGCGAGGAGGAGGAAGACGACGTTCCTCTCATTCGTCGAAAGAGAAAAGCGACGATCCCTCTGGAGATTGACATTCTAGAGAGGCCATCCCCCCTCCACCCACCATTGCCAACATTCTGTACTCAATGGCAGAGGCAGCTATTGAGGCAGGGGATCCTGTGGTCACGGGAGAACTCGCGGTCACGAAGGGAGTTTCAAGTTCTGAGGCCTACATCTCAGCAACTATGGTCGCAGAAGACTCTGCGGCCATAGTTGCTACATCTATAGGCCTGGTGACGCCTCCTCTGAACACCGAAGGAGTTCCTTTGGTAAGAACATCATACTTCATAGGCTTTTTCTTCATTGCATATACTAATCATGTTTTGAATATGCAGGAAGAGGAAGCTACTATCCTGTTCAAGAAAAGAAGAACAAGGACATGATTTGATGAAGCTTCAACAGGAGCGCAAAGCATGCTTCTATCTCCCTAGAACTCATCACCGAAACCCCAGAATTGGATAGGGTTTTGAATCAAGTAAGGATATCACATCTTGTAAAATGACGTTTTTCAGGAACAGACATGTTACAAATCATGATTTTTCCAGGAACCCTGTGCTAGCACCCTGCCGACCTCACTGAAAACCGGCGCAACATCTACCGCAGAGGTCACGAGGAACACAGGCACAAGTACAATGGCTGAGGTAGCCCCTCAGGCCATTGTGAAGGAAATAACTGTGGATTTCCAAACTGATCAGATGGAGATCGCACCATTAGTCTCGACAACAGGAGCAAATCAGCAAGAAAACACATTTGCTGCTCCTGTTGTCAAGAAAAGACTGAGCTCACACTTGGCTCTTCAGCTAAACCCGAGGGCTCACTGAAGACCACTGTCAACAACCTTTTAGAGGCAAGTTAAAAACTTGTTTAGCTTCTCTGAAATTGAAGATCTTAGGACTGTTCAGGTTTAAACAACAGATTTTACTGTGTTTCAAGATCTAACCCAGATGGCGACCAAGTCAAAAGCTCTAGTAGAACATATTGAGGTCGCGCAAAGGGAGATCAGCCAGCTACAATAGCAAGCATCCATATGCTGCTGATCCTAAACTTCATCTAAGTATAATGATTGCCTTTCTGGTTGCACGAAAAATTCTTCCTTGACAAAGAGTATGGTTGATCGGTGAGATCAGGAAGAAACTGCAGCCACGAGACTTTCTTCTATGGAGAAAGAACTCAACGAGGCGCCGTTAAAGCTTTCTTGTAAGTTTACTTCCGACCAAAGGATGTTATTTCGTTACATGAATTGCTGTAATTTAGATTACTTTGCCCATGTAGTACAAGAGGAACAAATAAGCATTATTTCTAAAGAGAAGGGCGACTCCCAGAAGAAGTGTACCCAAGTTGAAACTCAGATCGGGCAACTTCGTGCAACCATCGAGCTCCAAAGTGCGACCATAGAGTCATTCAAAAAGACAACCGACACTCTCTGCGAGGAGAGGAAAACCTTGAAGGCAACAATCTCAGCCTGCAGCAGCATTCAGTTAGAAGTCTTTGAGAAGCTAAAGATGGTTGTGGACTTGCTAAAGGCTGATATTATTGATCCTCAAAAAGAGAATTTGAGCCTCAGTGAGTCATGCAAATTGGTTGCGGTTCAAACTGAATCACTTCTCGATTATCTTCCTAAAGATACAAAGCAGCAAGAAGAGGCATTGAGGACCAACGCAAGATCTGTAGCCTCTGCCATCTTGTGGAAATTAAGACATCACCACGGCCCAAGTTTAGATTTGAATCCGGCGGTGGGAGATGCAGAATTCGAGAGTGAAGACCAGCTTGAAGCCATAATGGAAGAAGTCAAGCCCTTGATTGAAAACCTCTTGATAGAATTCGGCTTATTGGTGATCTCGTTGTAATGAACAATGATCCTTTATTTGAATTGTACTTGCACATATAATAGAAAATATGCAAATGCATGCCTTTCACTTTTTCAAAAGATGTACTTAATTTTGTCTTATATTATGGCCATATTGCCCTAGCCCCCTCCTGAGACCATACATACTGAAGGCATTGTATTATAATCTCAGGATTTGAGTTAATGATGATCAGGAAATATCTAGCGAGTTCTTTATACATTAAGAAAGAAATGTCTCAACTAGATATGATCATCTGGTCGTACCAATACTGACCTTAATATAATACCAAAGTTTATTACAAACTAGCAGCCTCTCAAATGATCAGAAACATACTAGTAAGTCCCGTATACATTGAGGAACGGCTTATTTAGTGATGTCTTATCTAGATGCGATCATGAGATCGACCAGCGAATCCAACTCGATTACTATAATAAGATGATTATTGGCGGCCAGCCCCCGAGCATAGCTCGAAAAGGATGGGACAAAGGAATTAAACCATAACATAATGCGAAGAAAAGGTACATGTTTATTTCTAACGAAATCATGCTAATTGAAAAGGAAAAAAGAGATGGGAAAACTTACACGTAGAACTTGCGTAATTGATGTATGTTCCAAGTATAGGACAAGATCCCATCTTCCATTACTAATCGAGCTGATCCTGGTTGCGGTACTGCGACTACAGTATAAGAGCCTTCACACTAAGGGGAGAACTTATTGCAATTAGATTGGTTTTGTATTTTTCATAAAACCAAGTTGCCTACATGGAGACTACGAGGTCGCACCTGTTTATTGTGGAATTTACGCAAAGCTTGTAAATATACTGCAGACTTAATCAACGCTCGATCGCGTTTCTCCTCAAGGAGGGTAATATCTTGGAAACACTGTTCATGTTGATCAGAATGATCAAATTGATCTACACGAACAGAACCAATGGGTATTTCCGTAGGTAAGACATCCTCGGCACCATATACCAGTTGAAAAGGTGTCTCACCCGTAGCTCGACTACAAGTAGTGTATAAGGCCCACAAAACGAAGTAGAGTTCATCTACCCAAGCCCCCGAGCGCATTTTAAGGCGACCGAAAACACATTTCTTGATGCCTTGTAATATCTGCCCGTTGGCACGTTCAACGGCTCCATTGCTCTATGGATGAGCCACAGACGCAAAACACACTTTGGTCCCAATGTCATCACAATAGTTCAAAAAGAGACCACTAACGAACTGGGAACCGTTATCGGTAATAAGACGATTTGGAACACCAAATCGCATTACAATATTCTTGTGAAAGAATTTCTTTGCCGCAATGGCGGTAATATTGCAGACTGGTTCAGCTTCAATCCACTTAGTAAATGTGTCAATGGTTATGAATAAGAACTTGTACCCATTAACCGCTTGGGGCATTGGGCCCACTATGTCTATTCCCCAAACCGCAAAATGCCATGTTAGAGGAATAGTTTGTACGGCATATGCAGGCTGATGAACTTGCCTTGCATGAAATTGATACTGTGGGCATCTTTTGACCAAATGCTTGTCATCGTCAAGTGCCGAAGGCCAATAAAAATCCTGTCGGAAAGCTTTTTCGACCAACGTTCGATAAGATGCATGTGCACCACACACACTATCATGAATTTCTTTCAAGAGGGATTTACCTTCCTCTTGGGATATACAGCGCATGAATACTCCTTGAGTACCCTTTCTATATAAAATTCCATCGATTATTTTATACAGACGCGCCTTTCAAACTAATCGATCACTTTTGGTTTCATCCTTGGGCAAGGTCCCATGTTCAATACAGATCCGCAATGGTCGGGTCCAATCTTCTTCATGTCCAAGGTCGGCGATGTGAACTATCACCAAATCGTCCTCGATCGAAGTCATAATCGAAGGGTATTTTAAGTGTTCAACGAACACTCCTGCCGGAGCAGACGTGAGTGAGGACCCAATTTTTTATAATTGGACTGCGAGTATATTATCCTTTCGCGGGATAAATTGGACTTCAAAATGACTAAAGTATTTTTCCAATTTTCTCACTTCCCCAGGTAATGAGCCATTGTCTCATCGGAGGTGTTGTACTCCTTGTTTACCTAGTTTACGATCAGCTGTGAGTCTTCCCTCACCACTAATCGACGGACTCTAAGGAATTTTTCTGCTCGAAGCCCGCAAAAAGACCTTCATACTATGTTGCGTTGTTGGTCGTAACAAAGTGTAATTGAATGACATACTTGAGTTGGTTTCCCTGAGGCATAATTAAGACCACTCCAGCCCCCGAGTGTTGAAAACTATGAGAGCCATCAAAATACATCGTTCAATGGTCAGTGCATTGTAAATCTTTAGATTCTTGCGCAGGAGGATCGGGATTAATCCATTCGACCACGAAATCTGCCCACTTTGCAATGCGACCAGATTTCTCTGGATTTCGGATAATATCTCTCAATGGGAAGGACGAAGGCACATTAATTTTGTGCGCTTGAAAATAATGTCGCAGCTTATAGGAAGCCATCAGAAGTGCTTAAAGGAGCTTCTGGACCTCAAGGTAATGCTGCTTTGGTCCATGAAGTATTTCACTTACATAATAGATTGGTTGTTGTACACCCTCTCTCTCTCCGTGACCAGGATTGCACTGACTGCGTGAGGGAATAAAGGAGTAATGGCTCCACCAAATTTGGAGAGACTAGTACTGGCAGACTAGATAAATATGCTTTGACCTCTTAAAAGGCTTTTCCGGCTTCATCTGACCAGGTAAAACCATTGTGCTTGCGAAGAACCTTAAAGAAAGGCAATCCGCGTTCGCCTAGTCATGATATGAAACGGCTTAAAGCCGCCATGTGACCTGTTAGGCTCTGGACATCCTTCATGGTCGAAGGAGATCTCATTTGCTCAATGGCCCTGATTTTTTCAGGATTAACCTCAATTCCTCTTGAACAAACAAGGAAACCCAAAAGTTTACTAGAAGAAACCCCAAAGGAATATTTTTTAGGATTCAACTTTATTCCATGCTTGTTCAAATTACAGAAGGTTTCAGCGAGGTCATCTATGTGACTAAAGCTTTTCAAACTCTTTACAACCAAATAATCAACATAATCTTCTAAATTATGCCCTAACTGGGAAAGAAAGGTCTTTTGCATCAAGCGCTGGTACATGGAACTGGCATTCTTGAGACTAAATGGCATTTTGACGTAGTAGGTGCCAAATAGTGTGATGAAGGCAGTTTTCTCTTCATCTTCTTCTTCCATGCTAATTTGATGGTACCCTGAGTAAGCATCCAGGAAGCTCATCAGTTCAGAACCCAGTGTAGAATCAACCAACTGATCAATGTAAGGAAGGGGAAAATCATCCTCAGGGCAGGCACTATTTAGGCTAGTGTAATCGACGCACATGCGCCACTTACCATTTGACTTTAGGACCATGACTAGGTTCGCAAGCCATTCAGGATGATCGACTTCACGAATAAATCCTGCCTTCTGGAATTTGTCTAACTCCGAACGGATGGCTTCTTGTCGGTCAACAGCAAAGCGTCTCAGCTTTTGCTTTATTGGTCATTGTCTAGGCCGAATTGCTAGCCTATGCTCAATTACTTCCCTTGGGACTCCATGCATGTCGGATGGTTTCCACAGAAACACATCTACGTTAGCCCGGAGGAAAGTAACGAGCTCGAATTCCTATTTGTCATCCAGACTTGATCCAATCGGAATGGTTCTGGATGGATCATCTGGGTACAATAGAACTAGTTTAAGTTTCTCATCTGGTCGCGGGGCGACTATGATCGTATCTGAGGTTGTGGTTGCAGTTTTAACATCCCGAAGGGGAAGCTGGTCCACCAACTCCAAAGATAGCCGATCACAAGTGTCGTGTTTCGGCTGCCTCGGACCAAAATAACGCCTTTTGGGCCTGGTAGCTTGACGCATTGATAAGCATAATGCGCCGCTGCCATGAACTTAGCAAGTGTCAGCCTACCAAAAATAGCATTATATGCCAAATCGCAATCAATCACATCAAATGTAATCAACTCTATTAGGAAATTGTCTAGTTCTCCTAATGTTACTGGTAACAGAATTTGTCCAATCGGCATCATTGAGGGACCCAGGATGATTCCATAAAACGGATGAATTATGGGTTTAATCTTTGAATGAGAGATTTGCATCTCGTCCAGTGCCTTGACCAATAACAGGTCCAAGGAACTACTCCATCGATTAGAACTCTTTCGACCCTAGCATTACTAATTATATGGGTAATGACCAAAGGAAGCCGCAATGGTTGAGTGAGCCCCTTGGGACAATCGTCCCAGTCGAAGGTTAAGGGATTTTTCGACCAACGAGGATATTGAGGCTCTTCAAGGGGAGCCTCAACTTTATTTACCTCACGGTAAAAAGTTTTGAATTGATGCTTAGAAGTATAAGAAGAAGAACCACCAAAAATAATATTGACATGATTTTTGGGTACCTGATAAGACATTTCTTCATCTCCATCAGAGTCTCTAACCTCGCAAGCTTGACCCTGTTGTGGTATGGTTGGCATAGGTCCAATTCCTTGATAGAAGTCATCCAATTGCTTCAACCAGTTGCGACAGTTCTTGAGATCATGTCCCAAAGAATTATTGAATGGGCACCACTTCTTGTTTCTCTGTAGGTTAGCTTTTTTGCCTGAATGGTCGCTATCGCGGCCACCAAAAGGAGTTTTACTTTTGAATGAAAACTTATTACCTTTCCCTGGTGGCGGTTTTTCGGCGACGGCGACATCTCAATACTGTCCAACCTGATTCTTCTTGGACTTCTTAGACTTCCCACCAGATGATGATTCTGGTTTCTCACTAGAGTCGTCCTTCTTGTCATCCTTGAGACCTGGTTGAGGTGGTAAATTCCCTTTATCGACCATCCTAGTCCATTCCACGGCCTCGGCCGCATTCGAATAGCGATCAGCCATGTCAAAAAGATCGGCCACTGATCAAGGCAGATGGATAAGCAAGTCTTCGGTGAATCTTCGATATTGCACAACATGTTTGAATGCCCTGATAATGGAGCTGTTAAAGATGTTTGGAATGGTATTTCTCACTCCAACAAATCTCTTGACAAATTGTCGAAGAGTTTCTGTGGAAGTCTGGCGCAAGTGATGAAGATCATCTTCCTTGCTGAGCTTCTGATAATTGTTGAGTATTGCATCACACAACATTTCCCAATTGTATATCGACCCCTCTGGCTGATTAAACAACCAGGTTCTTGCTGGTCCTTCGAGAACCGTAGGCAAGTAATTTGCCATTACGCGGTCATCTCCTCCTTCCGCTTGAATGGTAGTGATGTAGATTTGAAGAAACTCGGATGGATTCTAAGTTCCGTCAAACCTTTCAATCGTTCCTGGTTTAAACTTATCCGACCAGACCACAGCACGGAGGCCTGGTGAGAAAGCTTTACAACTGACATAGGAACTGCGGAGAAGTCCGCGGCCTTCTACATGGTCGCGGATGATATCACCTTGATGAGATGCACCTCGTGGCCCCAGGCGAGAATGGACTAGTATGCGATCTCGATTGCTGGAACTTCTGACTCGCCTGACTTTGTCATGCCGAACTAGCCCTGTTGGTAATCAATTGCGCCTCCCATGGCTAGAGTGAGAGTAACCTCGCTCATGGGAGCGTATCATAGAGCGGGACGATGTCGTCAAAGTTGCATCAGATGCAACTTCATCAAGGGTGTCCGCTAGGGCTCTGGCAAAGGTTGTTCTATCCACATCTTCGATACTAGGAGGAGGATTACGCAGGGTATCTGCGATAACACAAATTTGGTCTTGTGTACTCCTCCTAGGCACCATGGGTGTCACCATTTCTTCAACTGCCGGGAAATACTCCGGGGCCAAAGAAGGTGTTTGGTCACGCCTGCAACCATGCGGATGACAAGAAGTTCTAGGAGGGAGATCTCGAGCAGCGGCACCGTGACGAGATTGCGCAAGGTGTAAGGTTTCCTTAGTGACCCTACGAATCTTGTTTTCTCGTTGCTCGTGTCCTATTCCTCCCTTTTTCTACGTTCTTGTTCGTCCCTAGCAATTCGTTACTCAGGAGTTTTGTAACACCCTGAGTTTAGAGGTGAAAATTTCCTTTTTCGTAAATAGCATGCATGCATGTATTAGTAGTAGTAGCCAGATCAGTATCTATCTTAAGCCCTAAAATCTCCAAATCTTTCTTGTGAACCCCAAATCAAGATCAGATTGTTCAGATGTGATCTATCAGTTATCCTGAATCTAAAAGTCTTCAGAAGCCAGATTCAATTCCATCTCTAAATCCCAGATTTATCAACTCCTTTCTATTTTCGAAAACAGAAATACCTTATATTATCCAAATACCCTAAGTCCCAGAAATTCAAATTTAATCAAAATCTTGACCAAGTTCAGACCAGATTATTCGTGGAATATGATCATGGGTATGCCAATACCTTAAACCAGAAAGTTGGCAGCCAGATTTTATCATCTAGACTCTTTTCACAAATCAGTCCAAGAAATATCGCAAATCGGTCCTTTATTTGATATCTGGAAACCCAAAAAGGCCAAAATCTTCATATTAACTCCAATTTCAGAATTTCTTCAGCAAATCTTTTCTAAATGCTAATTGACACAAGTTTCTCTTCTGTTCAGATTTCAAAATCTCATCCTAAGTGCCAGAATTCGAAATCAATTGAAATTCAGATTTCAATTACCCTAAAATACCCTATTTTCAGTTTGTATCAAAAACTATTCAAATGTGCCAGATTTTATCAATTATCTTTGCCAAATATCCTGTTGAATATAATCTGCCAGATCAGTGAAATCAATTTCAGTCTAAACCCTCTAAATCATCAGATTTACAGATCAGTCCAAATCAAGAATTTGAAATAGCAACTCAGCCCAATTCGACCAGAGAACTTAGCTGTTCACGACAAGAGCTCGCCGTGGTTTCCTTGCGCCGTGCACGCTCGCCGCCGGCCAAGTTTCGCCGCGCTCATGACCGTGCATGTTGTGTGTACGTGTCCTCGCTTCAGCCCATGCCGTGGCAACGTCGCTGCAACGTCAACGACCAGCGCCTGCTCCCGCGCGCGACCAGCAGCCTTTTGTCAGCAACTCCCCGCCACGTCGCTTTGCCGCGCCAGTAGTTGTCGCCACCGCTTGCTACAGCATTGCCAAGTCCCGATGGAACGACACTGTGATCAGCTGCAAACTTGTCGCCGTCGCATCACCGTTCTTCGCTGTGTCTTTGCCGCTGATGTCCAGCACGCAAGCAATCTCATCACGGCTGCCAAATCACTTCATTGTCCCCTCTTCGCAATCTTCGCCTGGCCTATTTAAGCGCTCCTGTGTTCAGCAGCTTCTTCACACCTCACTGGAATCAGCTAAGTCTCGAAATTCTCCTGTCTTAGTCTTCTTCTCCGGTGAGCCGTCGAGGAGGCTCACGGTGCCAGGACGCCCTGCTGCACCAATCTCCAAATTGAAGCCATCAGTGAGTTCCTCTTCTCATTCTCTCTGTGTGATATCATCTAATTGCTCACCGGTGACCTCTAACGCCGGCGATCACCGGAATTGCCGATTGCCCTGTTCCTGCAATGTAGCTTAATTCAGCCCGAATTAGCTTTCAAAATTGTAATCTAAAATGATCAGTGAACCTTTTTAAGCATGCCTGTGAACTTAGAACAATCAATTGATCCCAATTTGAAGCCATTCCCGATTTTGCAATTCAACAGTCGCTGGCTCTCGTCGCCAGGCCATACCGGCGATCCTTCGGTCAAATTGATGCTACCAGTATTTTTCTCATACCCTACTATCACTCCTAGAGCAAGGAATCGAGTTCAATCGGCTTGTATCGAAAATACCCAATTCCAGTGCTTCTTCTCCGGCGCCAATCACCGGAAAACTTTTCCCTGCCATTTCAGCCCTAACCACCTTGTCCAGTGTGTATGCTTTGATCTCCTGAACATTTTTGTCTTCTAGCCCGACACCTAGATCGGCCTAGATTGGAAGTTATAGCTTTGCCAAGATTTTGTCCAGAACTGATTTAGTGCAGTGAGTTCACAGCAGTTCATCACCAAATTTCTTACTGTCTAGCCATTTTCAGCCATAGATCCTATTGTAACTTTTGTTCCTGTTACTCAAGCCTACCTCCTAGACAAAGTTAGCACATCAGTTGAGCCCTCGAACAGCATTTTATGCTAAGCCCTAGTTTTTGGCATTATCAGCTCTATGCTAGAGCTTGTCAGCCAGTGGCATTGGCCTTGTTTACCCACTTCTGGTTGTGCAATTTGAAAACCACTTTGTCCACTGAATTTGTAGAGTTGTGATCTACATTTTCTTCTACTACCACAACTTGAGATAAGCACTCTAGCTTTTCTTAAAGCTATGTCCAAGCCTTGATCTGAATGTCAATTTGCTGACATTCGCTGTTTTGATTAAACCAGCCACAAAATTGTTATCCTTGTTATAATCCTGAAACCCTAAGATTATCTAATCACCATCCTTAGCCAGATTCCTTGAAACCCTAGAATCTCGACTCGGTTCAGTTTGTAGTTCAAATTATCTCCAGTATAGTTCAATCATTCTTGTTGAGCATTTCTGCACATAAGTCATAAAACATTTTAATATTATAAGTAATCATTGTGTGTTTGTTTGTCGTCGAGCAGATCCAGAAGCTGACTTTGAAGATTTTGCTGTTGACCCGTCATCAACTGCTGTATCTTACGACGCGGAAGGCAAGTCATATCCTTGGTCATCTTGAACCTATATTTTAAATGTTGCCAAAACATAACCTTGAATATAGATAATATTGCATGTGAAAGATTGAGAATGGTTGAATTATGAATTGGCAGTACTAGACTGGTTATCTGTGAAATGTGAAATAAACAAGTTTTGAGCCATGAACTATTATATATGTACTTATATATTTATATTCATGAAATAAAACCCCTAGCCGTGAACAGAAAATGGTATGGACGGCGGTAGCACTGGAGGTGCTAAACTGCGAAGGAATGCAGGCACTGAAGGTGCAGGGTTGTGGATGGTCTGGTCACTGGCATATAAGGACTAGAACCTTGTGTTGTGCGTCTAGTGGCATGAACAACGTGCTAACCGCAAGCCTGGTATGGGACAGGCCTGAACAAGTACTTATGTGGATCGCACATGAAACCCCTGCATGAGATGTGTAGTGATGCACGATAAGCACGGAGAATGGCTCCCGCACATATCACTGAAGGTGATCAAGCACGCTGACCCAGTAATGGGAATAAGCAAAGGGGTGGAGGTTAGGATACAACGTACCACAATTGTGGTTCGCGGAGAGCCACAGGGTCAGGGGTGAATTGTGAGTGAGACATAACAAAAGTTCTTGTTATCTCCACCTTGCCACTCACACATGGTTGTGAGGAAGGGTCTAATCATATTGATAGGATGGGCTTGAAAGTGGAATATCTTGCGGGTAAATTGGTACCTCTCTGCAGAGTTAAAAACGTATTCGAATACTCCGAGCTTCCGGGTTTATAGGAGTCTGCTGCGGTGGATTAAATCCACGGGGTGTGACACAAGTATTATTTTCTAAATAAAATGTGTTAAATCAAGATTACCCAAATGACATGTGTTGTCATGATAAGGAGTGCTGCCGTGGGCTGTCGTGTGTCGACGTGTCGCGGTAGTGCTATAATTTAGTGAACATGAATGATGATGTTATTTTATGAAAAGTGCTGCCATGAGATAGATGTGTTGAGGCATGAAAGAAAAAGATTATTTTATAAACATCCATAATTCTTGACTAGTCTAGGTTCATATCATCACTACTATATGTATCTACTCTTACCTATGACTTGCTGAGTACGTAAGTGCTCACCCTTGCAACATTCAACTCAATAGATGGAGCGTTCTTTGATCAAGATGTTGGCATGGAGAACTTCGTGGATCCAGAAGGAGGAGAATCAGTTCCGCCAGAACCCTGATGTGTGTTGTTCTACCGTCAACTTCTTTTGTGGGAGGGTGACCTATCTTCTGCTGTGTAGTTAATGTTTTGCTAAACCCTGAATGCCTTGTAGGCATTGTAATCCTTTATGTAATATTATGGCCAGCAGGCCACACTGCTTAAATATTTTGTAAGTTACTCTGTTGCAATGTAATATACTCCTGTGTTTGACTTATCCTGGGAAGTCAAAGGTGTGTGTATGGGACTAGCTGCAGTGAGCTAGGTCTCTACAGGAGTAGTCGTAGTCCCAGTTTCGGGGCGCGACAAGTTTCCTTCGATAGCGTAGCAAATTCTCGAGGAACCAAGGTCGCAGATGGAGAAAATATCCCTCCTTGTTCAGAATCAGATTCGAAATCAAAGAGAGATTGAAGATTGTCCAGGTCAAACTTCCCAGGACTAAGCTCATATTAACATCATCCACATCCTCTGAAGCGATGTGTTATGGTACATATTCAGCCTCTAATGCGATAGAACTCACATGAGGTGTCTGTTCTATCTTCTCTGGCTCTTGGTCGATGGACATGACCAAAGTTGGAGAAGATGCATCCTCAGAATGTTTTTCAAGGACATCCTCGTGATCCACCTCTTCCATAGGAATAGGATCATCACGTGAGGGCATCTGAACATGGGCACAATCATCGAGATCAAAATCATTTTCGGAACCATATGCCCCAGACATGACTTACCAGAACTCCTGATAAAGAAAACACCTTGAGAAAGGCCCCACGGTGGGCGCCAGCTGTCGACGATTCGTACTCGGGGATCCGGGTTGATCTTCCACAGATTTGTGAGTTGGATGTGAGACCTTTCAGGGTGTTTATCAGGTGAGTTAAGACAAGTATGAAATGGAGACACGAAGAATATACAGGTTCGGGCCCTCAAAATAATGAGTAATAGCCCTACGTCCTGTGGTGGTTTCACTATGTATAAGAGAGTTTACAAGGGAAAAGGGAGATTGTTATATGGATTGACAATCTCTCCTTGTACTGCTATCTATTGTCTATTGCTTGAATTGTTCAAGCCTTTGATCTCTTGATCTGTTCTTTTATGCTCCCTCCTCTTCTCCCGTACAATTGTCATCGTTTTATAATATGTGAAAGGATGCCAACATGAAGTAGTTTTGGACGGTTACTACCATGCAGCTGCATAACTGCACTAATCTCTTCACCGGTTAATACATGCAGTTATAAATAAGCGCATATCTTAACCCCTTGACGATTGTCTTCATACGTGGGAAAAGAAGTTTGACGAGGATTGTTACCCGAGCTAGTTCAGAGTAATGCACATCTGGTTCAAGACAGATTCGAACCAGACAAGTGTTCGGATCTCCGTTGCTATGATCTCAAACGACCTAAGAAGCACGGACACATGGTCGTAGGCTTTGCACGATCATGAGATTGCAGAAGTTACGCGGTCAGGAGGCCGCAGACAATGCGCGGTCAGAGGGTCATTGACTACCCTTGACTAGACTAATTCGGGATTGCTTAGCACTTTGTATAAGCATATCCCGAGAATCACAAAGATCCTTCCACGTATGAAGACAACTGCCAGGAGGTTAACATGTGTGGTTATCCCTCAATTGCACGTGTTAAGCCTGCGTGGAAGTTAAGTGCGGTTATCAAAACTGCACCCAAACAACTGTTCAAAGCCGTTGTGCATTGGCGCCCTTTCGACCAGCATAAAAGGGTGAGCAAATGTACAAGACGAGGGGGGATCCAATATGAGAAGAAGATGACATATCAGAGACAAGCTTCCATAAGTTAGTTTAGTCGTTTCTTAGACAATCACACAGAAAAGATTTTTGCCTGTGATGATCTTTTCTCCAACTTTGTAAACCTTTTTTCCATACATAGTGAATCACAACAGGACGTAGGGCTATTACTCCCACCATCGAGGGCCCGAACCTGTATAAATCTCTTTGTGCCCCAACCGACATTACTTATCATCCCTTTCCGGAGGGACACCTTGAAAGGCCTCACAACTCACAAATTCTGTATAAGTTCGACTAAGGACCCCGAGTCCGAATTGTCGATAGCTGGCGCCCACAGTGGGGCCTTTCTCAAGGCGTTCTTTTTCTATCCGGAGATTCGGTGAGCCATGTCTGGGGTATATGATTCCGAGAATGACTTTGATCTCAAGGATTATGCCCACATACAGATGCCTTCACCTAGTGATCCTGTTCCAATGGAGGAAACTGGAGGCGAAGACGTCCCAGAGGTCGATTCGACCACTTAGGTCATGTCTATCGACCAGGAGACGACTGATGCAGAACTGGAACCCAATGTTGTTTCTACTGCGTTAGAGGTTGAATCCGGCCCATCGCATGACCCCTACGAGGGCAAAGGCGATGTTGACCAGGAATTCAGTCCGGGGAGGTTTGATCCAGATAACCTCCACCATCTCTTTGATTTCGAGTCCGACTCGGAACAAACAGAGATGTTGTCTCCATCGGCGACCTCGTTCCCTAGGCAATTCGCTGCCTTATCGGAAGAAACTCCCAATCAGCGAACTACTAGGGAAGAACAGGAGCGCAAGCAAAAAGAAAAGCAAGAGCGCAGACAAAAGGAGGATCAAGATTGCGAGCAGCAAGATAATGAGCTCCGCAAAACAGCCCTAGAGGTTCTACAAAATGCGCAAGCTTGTTATGACGCTGCTCCTAGTTCCTCTCGTTGACCGCGTGGTCACAGACGCGACCAGACACCATCTTTACCCCCAGGACATTTACCGGCGGACGAAGAGACGGTGACATCTGGCGCACCCAGGAGGAGCATGCATGGCCGGCTTCGATCCATCGCAAAGGTCCTGCGTAATTTTCCTCCTACTGTCACAGATGCGCAGAAACCCGCCTTCGCCAGAATCTTGGCGAAGAGGTTAGACGAGGTCGCATCCGAGGCGACCCAACAGCCTCTTCCCGGTCGGCGATACGTTCCCATGAAAGAGAATACTCTAACTCTAGTTCTGGTAGACGGAATCGTCCACCACTATTGCCGTCTCGGCATGACAAAGCCAGACGGGCGGGAAATTCTCATGATCGGGAACGAATTCCTGTCCACTCTCGCCTGGGACCACGCGTGGCCTCTCCTTCACGTGAGGTCACCCGAGATCAAGTCGAGAGTCGCAGATCCATCCATGGTCCTTATGTCGGTTGTAAAGCTTTCTCGCCCGGCCTTCGTGCGGTCGTTTGGCCAGACAAGTTTAAACCAGGGGCCATAGAAAGATTTGATGGAACTCAGAATCCATCAGAGTTCCTTCAAATTTACATCCCTGCTATTTAGGCAGCAGGTGGCGATGACCATGTCATGGCCAACTATTTGCCTACAGTCCTCGAGGGATCGACAAGAACCTGGCTGTTCAAACAACCCGAGGGTTCTATATATAACTGGGAAATGTTGTGCGATGTCATCCTCAACAATTTCCAGAATTGTTATCAAAAGCCGGGAAAAGAGGACGACCTCCATCGACTACGACAAACATCGACTGAAACTCTTCGTCAGTTTGTCAAAAGATTTGTCGGGGTGAGAAATACCATCCCAAACATATCTGATAATTCCTTTATCAGGGCATTTAAACACGCCGTTCGATATCAGAGGTTTACAGAGGATTTGCTCATCCATCCACCTCGATCAGTAGCCGATATTTTTGATATGGCTGATCGATATTTCGACCTGGCCGAGGCCGTCGAGTGGAATCGGATGGTGGACAAAGGTAACTTACCGCCTCAACCAGGTCTCAAGGACGTAAAGAGAGAGCATTCGAGCAAGAAGCCGGAATCCTCATCAGGCAGGAAGTCAAAGAAATCAAAAAGGAGTCGAACTGGACAGTACCGAGAGGTCGGGGTCGTAGAAAAACCTCCGTCAACCAAAGGTAACAAATTTTCGTTTAAAAATAAAACTGCTTCTGGTGGTCGCAATGCCGACCAACCAGAGAAGTCGACTAACCTATAGGAAGGCAAGAGGTGGTGTCCACTCCACAATTATGCAGGCCACGACCTCAAGAATTGCCGGAGTTGGTTGAAACAGTTGGATGATTTCTACCAGGGGATCGGACCAATGCCGACCTTGCCACCAAAAGAACAGACTTGCGGGCTAAGAGACGCCAGCGGCGACGAAGAGATGTCCTACCAGGTACCTCGTAATCATGTCAACATTATTTTCAGAGGTTCCTCCTGTTTTGTTTCTAAACGGCAATTTAAAGCTTTTTATCGAGAAGTAAACCAAGCGGAGACTCCCCTTGGTGAACCTCAATACTCCCATTGGTCAGATACTCCTTTGACGTTTGATCACTCTGATTGCCCTGTGGGGCTTACTCGACCATTGAGGTGCCTCTGGTCATTACCTCAATTATCAGTAATGCGAGAGTCGAAAGGGTCCTGATCGACGGAGGTAGTTCCTTGGACATTTTATTGGTCAAGGCACTGGACGAGATGCAAATTCCTCGTTCGAAAATCAAACCCATAATTCATCCGTTTTATGGGATAATTCCTGGTCCTTCTATGATACCATTGGGACAGGTAGTGCTCCCGGTCACACTGAGTGAACCAGATAACTTTCGAACAGAATTGGTTACCTTTGATGTAATTGATTGTGATTCGGCTTATAACGCAATCTTTGGCAGGCCAACTCTCACTAAATTCATGATGGCTACACACTACGCTTACCAGTGCGGCAACTTGCCTGGCCCCAAGGGTGTTATTTCGGTCCGAGGCAGTCGCAACGTGGCATTGACATGTGATCGGTTATCCCTGGAGATGGGATCAGCTTCCCCTCCGAAGCCCAGATTGCCACAATGTCTACTGATACGATCAAAGCCGCTCCTCGACCAGATGAAACATTAAAATTGGTTCCGTTGTACCTAGATGATCCATCCAGGACAATTCAGGTTGGATCAGGCCTGGATGACAAATAGGAATTTGAGCTCAGTACTTTCCTCCGAGTTAATGTAGATGTGTTTGTGTGGAAACCATCCGACATGCCCGGTGTCCCAAGGGAAGTAATTGAGCACAGGTTAGCAATTCGACTTGGACAATGACCAATAAAGCAGAAGCTCAAGCGTTTTGCTGTTGATCGGCAGAAAGCCATCCGAGAGGAGTTAGATAAGCTCCAAAAGGCCGAATTTATTCGCGAAGTCGATCATCCAGAATGGCTTGCAAATCCGGTCATGGTCCGCAAGTCAAATGGCAAGTGGCGCATGTGCGTCGACTACACCAGCCTAAATAGTGCCTGTCCAAAGGATGACTTCCCCTTCCCCGCATCGACCAGCTGGTCGATTCTACTGTGGGTGGCGAACTAATGAGTTTCCTGGACGCTTACTCAGGATATCATCAAATTAGCATGGCAGAAGAAGATGAAGGGAAGACTGCCTTCATCACACCATTCGGCACCTACTGCTACATCGGAATGCCGTTTGGTCTCAAGAACGCCGGTTCCATGTACCAGCACTTGATGCAAAAGACCTTTCTTTCCCAGATGGGGCGTAATCAGACGACTTGGTTGTAAAAAGCTTTAAAAGTTTGTCTCATTTAGACGATCTTGTTGAAACCTTCTGTAATTTGAATCGATATGGAATACAATTAAACCCGGAGAAATGTTCTTTCGGGGTTTCATCTGGAAAACTTCTAGGTTTTCTTGTCTGTTCCAGAGGAATCGAGGTTAATCCCGAAAAAATCAGGGCTATCGAACAAATGAGGTCTCCCTCGACCATCAAAGATGTTCAGTGCCTAGCAGGTCGCATGGCGGCATTAAGCCGATTCATATCGCGACTGGGCGAAAAGGGACTACCTTTCTTCAAAGCTCTACGCAAACACCATAATTTTACTTGGTCTGATGAGGCTGAGAAAGCATTTCAGGAGGTCAAAGCATATTTATACAGTCCGCCGGTCTTGGTTTCTCCCAATAAAGAGGAACCATTGCTTCTTTACTTGGCGGCCACACCTTACGCGGTCAGCGCTATCTTGATCGCAGAAAGAGGTGTGCACAAACCCGTCTACTACGTAAGCGAAGTACTTCATGGTCCTAAGGAGCGATACCCTGAGGTCCAAAAAGTACTTTACGCACTACTGATGGCTTCCCGTAAGCTACAACATTACTTCCAAGCACATAGGATCACGGTGCCCTCATCTTTTCCTTTGGGAGACATTGTCCGGAGTCCAGAGAAATCTGGTCGGATCGCGAAATGGGCTGTCGAACTCGGAGCGTTCGACATCCATTTTACGCCTCGCACCACGGTCAAGTCTCAGATCCTGGCCGACTTTGTGGTCGAATGGACTAATCCTGAACCGCCCGTGCAGGTGTCTGAAGATTTGGCATGTCCCGATCACTGGACGATGTATTTTGTGGCTCTCGCAGTTTTCAACACTCGGGGGCTGGAGTGATCTTAGTCACGCCTCAGGGTGACCAACTGAAGTATGTCATTCAACTACACTTTGTTGCAACCAACAATGCAGCAGATATGAAGGTCTTATTGTAGGGCTCCGGGCAGCAAAATTCCTCGGAGTCCGTCGATTAGTGGTGAGGGGAGACTCACAGCTGGTCGTAAACCAGGTAAACAAGGAGTACAACACCTCCGATGAGACAATGGCTCATACTTGGGGGAAGTGAGGAGATTGAAAAAACACTTCAGTCATTCCGAAGTCCAATACATCCCGCGAAAGGACAACATTCTCGTAGACCAATTATCCAAAATTGGGTCCTCACGCACATCCGTCCTGGTAGGAGTGTTCGTCGAACACTTGGAACATCCCTCGATCATGACTATGGCCAAGGATGATCCGGTAACAGTCTGCGTTACCAACCTCAGACAAGAACGAGATTAGACCCATCCATTGAGGGTCTATCTCGAACATGGGACCTTGCCCGAGGACAAAACCGATAGTGATCGGTTAGTTCGAAAAGCGCGTCTATACAAGCTTATAGAAGGAGTTTTGTATAGAAAAGGTTCTCAAGGAGTATTCATGCGCTGTGTCTCCCAAGGGGAAGGTAAATCCCTCTTGAAAGAAATTCATGATGGTGTATATGGTGCACACGCATCATTTCGTACCCTGGTCGGGAAGGCTTTTCGACAAGGATTTTATTGGCCTTCGGCACTTGATGATGCGAAAAATATGGTCAAGACATGTCCTTAGTGTCAATTTCACGCGAGATAGGTCCATCAGCCTGCCTATGCTCTACAAACTATCCCTCTATCATGGCCTTTCGCGGTTTGGGGATGGATATTGTTGGTCCTATGCCACAAGCGGTCAATGGGTACAAGTTCTTGTTCGTAGCTATTGACACGTTTACGAAGTGGATTGAGGCCGAGCCGGTACGCAATGTTACTGCTGCTGCTGCTGCACAAAACTTCTTTCATAAGAGCATTGTGACTCGATTCGGTGTTCCACATCGTCTCATCACTGATAATGGTTCTCAATTTGCTAGCGGTCTCTTTCTAGACTATTGCGACAATATTTGGAACCAAGGTGTGCTTTGCTTCTGTAGCTCATCCACAGAGCAATGGTGCCGTTGAACGTGCCAACGGGCAAATATTGCAGGGTATCAAAAAGCGTGTTTTTGATCGCCTTAAGACACTCTCGGGGGCTTGGGTAGATGAGCTCTATACCGTTCTATGGGCACTACATACTAATTCTAGTCGAGCCACCGGTGAGACACCTTTCCATCTGGTATACGAAACTGAGGTTGTGTTGCTCATGGAAATTAGTATTGGTTCTGTCCGAACAGCTCAATTCGAACAAGTTGATCAGAATGGACAACGATTGCAAAATCTAATCCTCTTAGAAGAAAAGCGTGATCGAGCTCTGGTGAAATCCAATGTGTATTTGCAAGCTTTGCGCAAATACCATAACAAAAGGGTGCGGCCACGTAGCCTTCACGTGGGTGATCTGGTTTTGCGTAAAATACAAAACCAATCTAACCGCAATAAATTCTCCCATCAATGGAAAGGTCCCTATACTGTTGTCTCGGTGCCGCGACCAGGATCGGCTCGGCTAGCAATGGAGGATGGTAGAATCTTATCCAATACGTGGAACATCGATCAACTACGCAAGTTCTACGTGTAAGTTTACCAAACCCTTTTCCTTTTCAATTAACATGATTTAACAAAATCAGTACTTTTAGTTGTTTCAGGTGATAATTATTCCTTTTGCCCATATGTTACGAGTCTGGCTCGGGGGCTGGTCGCCGATAATTGTATCACTATAATACCTCGATTGGATTCGCTGGCCGATCTCGTGATCACTTCCAGAGAAGACACCCCTCAATAAAAAAAAGCCGTTTCTCAACGCACACGGGGCTTGCTGGTATGTCTTTGGTCATTAGAGTGGCTGCCGGTTCGCAATAAGGTCGAGTGTTGTATTGATGATGATTATCGGTCTGATCGAACGATAATACCTAAAGTCACAGTATTCCTTAGGTATTCCTGGTCGTCACTACACCCATATTCTTCCTGCACTTAAAATACTAAGTCTTCAGTATATATAATCTCAGGAGGGGGCTAGGGGAATATGGTCGCAACATGAAACAAAAAGAAGTGCTTTCCTTTGCAAAATTGAAGCATACATGTGCATTGTATAATTACATCTGTACTGGTACAAGGTTTATCATAAGCCGAGTTCTTTCAAGAGATTTTCAACTAGAGGCTTGACTTCCTCCATTATAACCTCAAGCTGATCTTCTGTAACACCCTGAGTTAGGGGTGAAAATTTCCTTTTTCATAAATAGCACGCATGCATGTATCTGTAGTAATAGCCAGATCAGTATCTATCCTAAGCCCTAAAATCTCCAAATTCTATCCTGTGACCTCAAATCAAGATCAGATTGTTCAGATGTGATCTATTAGTTATCCTGAATCTAAAAGCCTTCAGAACCTAGATCCAATTCTATCTCTAAATTCCAGATTTATCCACTTCTTCTGTTTTCGAAAACAGAAATACCTTATATTACCCAAATACCCTAAGTTTCAGAAATACAGATTTAATCCGAATCTTGACCAAGTTCAGACCAGATTATTCCTGGAATATGATCATGGGTATGTCAATACCTTAATATAAAAAGTTGACAGCCAGATTCTACCATCTAGACTCTTTTCACAAATCAGTCCAAGAGTTATCGCAAATTAGTCCTTATCTGATATCTGAAAACCCAAAAAGGCTAAAATCTCCAGATTAACTCCAAATTCAGAATTTCTTCGGCAAATCTTCTCAAAATGCTATTTGCCACAAGTCTCTCTTCCGTGCAGATATCAAAATCGAACCCTAAATGCCAGAATTTGAAATCGACAAAACTTAAATCCTAATTTACCCTAAATTACCCTATTTTCAGTTCGTATCGAAAACTATTCAAATGTGTCAAATTTTATCAATTACCTTTGCCAAATATCCTGTTGAATATAATATACCAGATTAGTGAAATCAAATTCAACTCTAACCTTCCAAATCTCCAGAATTACAGATTGGTCCAAATGTGAAAATCAAATATTGCAATCAGGCCCCTAATTCGACCAGGGAAGCAGCCAGTGCACGACCAGGGCTCGCCGTGGTTTCCTTGCGCCGTGCACGTTCGCCGCCGGCCAAGCTTCGCCTGCAACTTGATCGTGCATGCTGTTGCGCACGTGTCCTCGCCTCAGCCGTCACCGTGGCAGCGCCGCTGCAACGTCGACGACCAGCGCCTGCTTCCCCGCGCGACCAGCAGTGACTGTTGTCAGCATCTTCTTGCCACGTCACTTGCCTTGCCAGCCGTTGTCGCCACCGCTTTGCACCGCCCGACAATGTGGAGTTCCAAAGAGCCGACAAGCTGAGCAGTAGTCACCTCGCCTGAGCACCGTCGCTTCACCGCTCGCCGTTGTTGCTTCTGCGCCCGGCAAATCAAATCACTGGCGCCAATTTACTGCTATTACTTCCTTGCAAGCTTCGCCCTCTGGTCTATTTAAGCCACCAGTGCCTTGTATCATCTCCTCTTCTTTAGGACTTAACCAAATTCTCAAACTTCTTCGCTGTCGTCGTCTTCTCCGGCGAGTCCAACAAGAGGCTTCACGGTGCCAGCTCATTCCACAGCACCTCCTGCCAAATTAACAGCATCTGTGAGTTCCCCTCGTCTCCCTCATCGTGCTGTACCATCTAATTGGATTACCTTGCACCTTAACGCCGGCGATCACCGGAAATTGCTAAAATTCGAAGAATGCCCTGTTCCGGCAATGTAGCTCGAATTACTTCAAATTAGCCTTCGATTCTGTAATCAAAATTTATCAGTAAGCCAAATCAAGCAAGCCTGTGAAGTTAGATTTCCCAATTAAGCAAGAATCGAACCTTTTCCCTAAACCGAGCTTCACCAGAAAATCGGCGATCGTCGCCAGGCTTCTCCAGTGATCCTCCGGCCCATCTAATTGTACCAGAAGCTTCCTTATACCTCCTAGATGCTCTCCAAGCAAGGAATTAAGTTCTTGTTGCCTGTAGCAGAAACCCCCAACTGGCAGTGCTTCTTCTCCGGCGCCGATGACCGGAAAAGTGTTCCCGGCCATTTCAGCCCAAATCACCTTGTCTTTTAGATGTGCCCTAGCCTCCTGAGCATTTTTGTCTTCTAGCCCGACACCTAGATCGGCCTAGATTGGAAGATATAGCTTTGCCAAGTTTTTGTCCAGAACTGCTCCAGTGCAGCAAGTTCATCTCAGTTCATCATCAAATTTCTTGCTTTCCAGCCATTTCCTGCCCTAGATCCTGTTGACTTAATTGTTCCTGTTACTCAAGCCTACCTCCCAGACAAAGTCGTGCATCATTTGGAGCTCCAGATCAAAAGTTATGCTAAGCCCTAGTTTTTGGCATTGTCAGCTCTATGCCAGAGCTTGTCAGCCAGTGGCATTGACCTTGTTTACCCACTTCTGGTTGTGTAACTTGAAAACCACTTTGTCCACTGAATTTGTAGAGTTGTGATCTACATTTTCTTCTACTACCACAACTTGAGATAAGCACCCTAGCTTTTCTTAAAGCTATGTCCAAGCTTTGATCCGAATGTCGATCTGTTGACATTCGCTGTTTTGATTAAACCAGCCACAAAATTGTTATCCCTATTGTAATCCTGAAACCCTAAGATTATCTAATCACCATCCTTAGCCCAAATTCCTTGAAACCCTAGAATCTCGACTCAGTTCAGTTTGCAGTTCAAATTATCTCCAGTTTAGTTCAATCATTCTTATTGAGCATTTCTGCATATAAGTCTTAAAACATTTTAAATATTATAAGTAATTATTGTGTGATTGTTTGTCGTCGAGCAAATTCAGAAGCTGACTTTGAAGATTTTGCTGTTGACCCGTCATCGACTGCTGTATTTTATGACGCGGAAGGCAAGTCATATCCTTGGTCATCTTGAACCTATATTTTAAATGTTGCTATAATATAACCTTGAATATAGGCAATATTGCATGTGAAAGATTGAGAATGGTTGATTTATGAATTGGCAGTACTAGACTGGTTATCTGTGAAATGTGAAATAAACAAGTTTTGAGCCATGAACTATTATATGTATTTATATACTTATATTCATGAAATAAAACCCCTAGCCGTGACCAGAAAAATGGTATGGATGGCTGTAGCACTGGAGGTGCTAGACTGCAAAGGATATGCAGGCACTGAAGGTGCAGGGTTGTGGATGGTCTGGTCACTGGCATATAAGGACTAGAACCTTGTGTTGTGCGTCTAGTGGCATGAACAACGTGCTAACCGCAAGCCTGGTATGGGACAGGCCTGAACAAGTAATTATGTGGATCGCACATGAAACCCCTGCATGAGATGTGTAGTGATGCACGATAAACACGGAGCGCGGCTCCCACACATATCACTGAAGGTGATCAAGCACGCTGACCCAGTAATGGGAATAAGCAAAGGGGTGGAGGTTTGGATACAACCTGCCACAACTGTGCCTCGCTGAGAGCCACAGGGTCGGGGGTGAATTGTAAGAGATACATAACAAAAGTTCTTGTTATTTCCACCTTGCCACTCACAGTATGAAGTGAGTCAGGGGTCCAATCATTTTGTTATGATAGGAAAGGTTTGAAAGTGGAATATCTTGCGGGTAAATTGGTACCTCTCTGCAGAGTTAAAAACGTATTCGAATACTCCGAGCTCCCGGGTTTATAGGAGTCTGCTGCGGTGGATTAAATCCACGGGGTGTGACACAAGTATTATTTTCTAAATAAAATATGTTTAATCAAGATTACCCAAATGACATGTGTTGTCATGATAAGGAGTGCTGCCGTGGGCTGTCGTGTGTCGACGTGTCGCGGTAGTGCTATAATCTAGTGAACATGAATGATGATGTTATATTATGAAAAGTGCTGCCATAAGATGAGATGAGAAAGGAAAAGATTATTTTACAAATATCCATAATTCTTGACTAGTCTAGGTTCATATCATCACTACTATATGTATCTACTCTTACCTATGACTTGCTGAGTACGTAAGTGCTCACCCTTGCAACATTCAACTCAATAGATGGAGCCTACTTTGATCAAGATGATGGCACGGAGTACTTCGTGGATCCAGAAGGAGGAGAATCAGTTCCGCCAGAACCCTGAAGTGTGTTGTTCTGCCGTCAACTTCTTTTGTGGGAGGGTCACCTATCTTCTGCTGCGTAGTTAAATATTTTGCTAAACCCTGAATGCCTTGTAGGAATTGTAATCCTCTTTATGTAATATTAAGGCCAGCAGGCCACACTGCTTAATATTTTGTGAGTACTCTGTTGCAATGTAATATACTCCTGTGTTTGACTCATCCTGGGAAGTCAAAGGGTTGTGGTTTGGGACTAGCTGCAGCGAGCTAGGTCTCTACAGGAGTAGTCGTTGTCCCAGTCTCGGGGCGCGACATCTTCACTCTCGACCTCTGCTTCTCCCACCACTGGATTTAGATCAAGATCCGGGCCATGGTGAAGACGAAGTCGGCAGAGAATGGCGGAGGCTGCAGATTTCACTTTTGTCCTTATCGCCTCTGTTTGACGCCTTGTATCTTCAGGAAGATACTCGAGGAGTGATTCAGCTTGGGTTGCGATCAGTGTGGTCCAGTCGCTAAGGCTAAGGTCATCCCTCTGGGTTTCGACCACATCAGCTTTTAGCAAACCGGCCACCATCTTCAGCTTTTCGAAGATGTCTTGTTGAACACTACTGCAGGTTGAGAGTGTCGCGTTCAAGCCCTCGTTTTCCTTGCAGGCAGAGTCAACTCTCGAGTTTTGCAACTCGATGGTCGCCTGGAGATCTTTCTTCTCTTGAAAGAGTTGGCTTATTTGGTCCTCTCGTGCTATAATAAGAAGACCATCACAAACAGTTCTCATGATAAGTTAATTTTTTCTGGTCAGAAGTGCACTTACAGGAGAGCTACAATCGCAGCTGTTGGAGTTCTTTCTCCAAGCAAGAGATCTTGGCGACTGCCCTGACCTCCTGGCTTTCCCAATCAGCGAGGCTCTTCATCAAAATGGCATTTTCTTTGTGACAAAAGAGACAATTGTTAAAATAGGACTAGAATTCAGGCAGATGAGGAGACATCTTCCTTACCGCTGCAGGCAACTCGTTTCCTGTTGGGCGACCTTGATACGCTTCGCTACAGCCATCGACTTGGTCGCCACACAAGTTAGTTCCTATGACATGGAAGGAGATCAGTTTCAGAGCTTGGATGTTCCTATGCAAAGGCGAACTTAAAAATCACAAGAGGTGTTCTACATACCTCAATATACTCATTAAACGAGCTGTTGTCCGATTCAGTCAAAGGCTGAGTCTCTAGACTCGCCTTATCCCCAGCTGGAGCGGCAGATGAATTTTCCTGCTGAGCCTCCTCCATGGCTGGCGTCTCAGATTCCAATCTCTGTGATTGCACTTCTGTAACCATCCCCTCTACAATGGCATGAAGAACTTCCTTAGCCGTAGGGATGGGACTTTGATCGCCAGTGACCTCCGCAGTAGGAGGAGCCTCAAAACTTGTAGAGGTCACTGGAGCGCTTGGCGCTGCATCTCTGCGCCTAGCATAATCAAACCAGAGAATCCTCGGTTAGAATGTGTCGTGGTATTACGAATACCCCGGCAGGTTCGGACGTGCGCAGCACGAGTACAGTGGCGCGAGCAGACCGAGTTACTGGTCTTCTCCCGCCGGGCAACACAGAAAGTGACACAGAGGTTTATACAGGTTCGGGTCCCAGTGGGGGCCCTAGTCCTGTTGGCTCTCTCCGGACGCGAGTCCGCTGGGGAGGTGAGCTCTCGGGGAGAGGTCTCCAAGAGAGCCGGATATTGCGTTAGTATAAATGAATTCGAATCCCTGAAAAAGGGTACAAGAGGGGTATATATAGCCCTCAAGAAATACAAAAGACAAAAAAGCCCTCGCTGCGACCGTTGGATGGAAGGGCGAAGACGTCCTTTGGCCTGATGGACGGCCTGGATGCTCAACACGTGGCGCCACGGGCTTCCTAGAGGCCCCACGGTCAGCAACAGCTCTTCATGAGCCCGGAGGCTCTCCGGGTCTCACCGGGTCTCACCGGGGTCCCGGAGACCCTCTGGATCTCACCGGGGGCCCGGTGACCCTCCGGATCTCACCGGGGGCCCGGTGACTCTCCGTGTCTCACCGGGTCCCAGAGACCCTCCGGATCTCACCGGGTCTCACCGTGGCTCTGGAGACCCTCCGGATCTCACCGGGCGCCCGGGGACCCTCCGGATCTCACCGGGTCTCACCGGGTTTCCGGAGTCCCTCCGGGTCTCACCGGGTTTCTGGAGACCCTCCGGGTCTCACCGGGGTCCCAGAGACCCTCCGGATCTCACCGGGTCTCACCGGGTTTCTGGAGACCCTCCGGGTCTCACCGGGTTTCCAGAGACCCTCCGGATCTCACCGGGCGCCCGGTGACCCTCCGGATCTCACCGGGGTCTCCTTGGGACTTCGTGGGGCCGCTGGGGATTCCCCCAACAGTAGCCCCCCAGGCCCTCGGGGGCACTTGGTGCCTCCGATGGGTATGTGTATCTCCCAACGACGATGCTTCGTATTCCATGAAGTCCCTCACGCCCCAGGCGGCGCTTCAGCTTCCGAACCGTTCCTCCGCGGGACGCGTCTATCCGTGAACCGACGCATCGCTCCGATGCGCCTGCATTCGCGTCGCCTCGCTTTGCGTGCGATGGTTCAGCTCCGCGGCTCTGATGGCTTCGCGGACACGTGTCGGGCATCCGGGCCCCCTTCCACCACCTATAAATGGGGGGAGGGGCCCTTAGTTTGAGCATGCCCACAAGCCCTCAAAATCCCACAAATTCCAGTTGTCTCCCGGTGATTTCCGGTAGTTTTCAGTGACTTCACCGGAAGCGTCCGGTAGTTTCCGGTGACTTTGTCCGGAAACACCCGGTAGTTTCCGGTGACTTTGTCCGGAAACGCCCGGTAGTTTCCGGTAATTTCCGGTGGTTTCCGGTAATTCCCGCTGATTTCTTCAAGTCCGTCCCTGATGGCGCCGAAGAGTCGCGCCAAGGTCTCCGAGCTGCCTGCGGAGGAGGTGACCTCTAATTTCCTCGGGGCCACCGAGTTCTCCTCGGGGGCCCTTGAGGCCTTCTTGGAGCGCGGCTACTTCCAGGCGGGAGACATCAGGATCCCCGGCCCGACGGAGCAGGTGCCGAGCCCCCGGGACGGGGAGGTGGTGGCTTTCGAGGCCTTCGTGGAGGCCGGCCTTCGGCTTCCAGTGCACCCGCTGTTACACGACTTCCTGCAGGTATATGGCCTCGCGCTCGACCACCTCACCCCGAACACCCTTGTTTGGATGGGTTTGTTTATATGGTTGTGTGAGACGACCGCCGTGACGCCCACCATGCGGCTCCTACGGTACTTCTACGAGCCGGCGGCGAGGGGCCCGGTGGTGAGGAGGGGCGGCCCTAGGTCGGCTTTCGGCTCCATCATGATCCAGCTGACTCCAGGCCGCGTCGACGAGTACCTGGTGCTAGCCTCCCGGGACCACTGGGGGGACTGGCTCCGGCATTGGTTCTACCTCCGGGTAGGAGACCCGGGGGTGACTTACTCTCGGGAGCCATCGACGTACTCGCGATCTAGTGGCCCGGTGGCTCCCGAGTGGACTGTGGTGGAGATTAATCTCCTCACCGCGATGGCGGAGGTTCGATTCCGGCGATCCATGCGGGATCTCGCGGAGGAGATGGCCCTCCTCCGAGTGGCGCCGTTCCACACCCGTCGAGGGAGGGGAATGTCGCCGGCGCATAGACCACCCCGGATGGCGGTGGCGAACCGTAAGTATTCGGACTCTTTCTCCCCGCTGGGGGATTCTGTCTAACACTTGCTTCATTTTTTGCTCTTGCAGTTAGGTCCTACGGTCGGGCCAAGGAGGTCGCGGTGACCCTCGTTGGCCGGTACTACGAGGACGAGCATGAGAGGGTGCTGCGCGTCATCGGGGTGGGTCCTCCCCGAAACGTTGTCGCGGAGGCGTTCGGGTTGACGCTCCCAGCCCGGGCTCCTCTGCCTACCCCTGCTTCACGCAAGCGGGGGAAGGAGGTCGCCGGCGGACCCTCGAAGCGGTCTCATCCGTCTGGCAGCCCCGCGGGGTCCCGAGCCCGAAGGAGCCCCGCGAGGCCCCGGTCTTCTCCTCCACCTTCTCCCGTGAAGGAGACTGCGGCGGCGGTTGCCGGGCCATCTGGAGCGGCTCCCGACATCCCGGGTGGGCCGGATCCCTTGGGCGGCGTCCTGACCGGAGAGGGTCAGGGCTCGGACTCGGAGATGTACGCCCCGAGTCCTTTGCCGCCTCCGGCCCCCGCGGGGACCCGGTCGCAGCCCTCATCTAGCGAGGTCTCTGTCCGGTTTCGGATGCCGGGCGGCCTGCCGATGGCCTCGATTCTAGCCCCAGAGACAGGTTCATCGGCGGTTCAGCCTGCGACGGCGGCACTCCCTGGACCCAAGAGAGGTAAGGGCCTGTTCGTCCGCCCCGGGGTTCCGGCGCCGCCGGATCAGGCTTTCGGCTCCTCCGACGGTGGGACTTCGGAGGGCGCTCTGCCCGGTGGGGAGGCCTCCCGAGGGAGCGACCCGGGGGGCGACGAGGGCGACGTCGACGCGGTTATCGCTTCCGTACTTCGGGTAAGTTACTTGAGTCTCATAATCCTTCGTTAGTTGTGCTCTGATCACGGTTTCTATGTAGACGGTCGCCTTAGCTCGGGGCTTCAGGGCCCGGCTCACCACTCGCCTCCGGGCCGCCGAGGACATAGTGGCCTTCGAGCGCGCCAGGAAGGACAAGGCGCTCAGGGATACGGCCTCGGAGCGCTCCGAGAAGGAGCGAGCGCTCGGGGAGCTCGCCGCGGTGCAGGCTCGGCTCGCCGCCGCTGAGGACACGGCCTCTCGGCTACGGAGGGAGCTGCAAGTGGAGCGAGAGGCCGCAGCCTCGGGCGTCCAGGCCATGGTCGCGGGGGGTAGGGCGATCCGCACTACCCTCGGGGAGCTCGGGATCGAGCTCGGTCGAGGGGCAGGCCCTGACCCGGCTCCGACGTCAATCGGGGAGGCCGCGCACTTTCATGGTGCGCAGGTCGCCTTGATCCCGGTCGTTGCGGAGGCGCGGGCGCGAGGCCTCGCCGTCCCGGTGATCGCCTTGGCGGCGGCCCTCGTTGAGCACAGCGGGGAGGGTGCCCGAGTCATCAAGGAGCTTGTCCCCCGGAACTTCCCCGCCTTCTTCGACCCTTGGCGGGCTGAGCTGGAGCGGTCTGCCGAGGTCCTCTTCGACCGGATCACCGGTGCCATGGAGACGAGCGGGCGGCGCTCGGGTCAGGGCGCGTCGGCCAGCACAGACGTCCCCCCGGGGGGGAACAAGGACGGGCAAGTATGAGCTCCTCCCCCCCCGGTTAGATTAGGCTTCTATTTTTGGGTCTTTTTTGCTCCGGGTGGCTTCCTTAGACAGAGCCCCGGAAACTTGTAAATATCTTTCAACTGGAATAAAGTAGTTCTTTCGTTAAATGTGTTCAACTTGTTGGCAGGTATCTTTAGACGTCGCTTTTCCAGGGCTTTCTTGCCTTGAAGACCATCTTTTGGAGAGCGATCGAGGGTCGCCCGGGGGGTCTAGCCCAGGTGGTGCCCAGGCGGCCTCGATTTTACTAAGTCTGGCAGCCGGGGGAGCATCCTTCGGGTCAGTTTCTGAGTCCGTTCATGCCGACTTCGCGAAGGAAGGTTCCTCCAGGGAGCCGGCCCTGCTGCGTTGGCTCCCGGAGTGGCACTTGGGAAACTTCGACGATTGTCGCGCCGAGTTGTCTCCACCGAGGTCGGGGGCTCTAAAAGTCCCCCCGCTCGGGATACTCCCCCCGGCCGGCTACGAGTGTTGGCCGGAGGATCTTCTTCGGCGTATGAGAAGTTTGTACAAGGATCTTTCCCGGGAGATCTCAGAGGGTCTCCGGAATTATTAGGTGTAGTTGCTTCTCGGGGATCGTTCTTCGAGACCTCTTCCCGCAGGAGCCTAACTCCCCGGGCCATACTCGCGCGCCCAGGTCTCACCCGGGAGGCGCTTTCGTCCTACTGGGGGGGGTTGTCCCCTAGCGTGACGTTGTATCAATTAAGACGTAGACTTGTTTATTCGTCGTGCCTTTGCTTTAGAAACTTCGAAACCTTCCGCGTAAAGCCGATGTTTTTCTGTTCGGGTCCAGGGTTTTCCTCCCCCCCCCCACAGCGGGGTGCAACTCAGCTCCGCGCGCTGTGGGTAAGGAGTGAAGGGGCCCGGATTGCACCGGGTGCTTAGTTTGCGTAGTCCCTCGTCGGGAGTCTCGGGAGTTGGTCGGGGTGTCCACTGAAAACGTTCGCGGTTCCCCGGCGGGAGTCCCGGGGGCTTATGGATGGTGCGCGACCGAGAAGCTGGTCGGTCTATGTTTTGAGAGAGCAAACTCCGAAAGCCGAGTTCTCCATCTGCCGCGGGGGGCAATGGATATTCCCTTAGGAGGGTTCCGTAACCCGGTAGCGGGTGTAGAGTGTTCGAGGGGGGACTAATCTCTCGAAGTGACTCGTTACCGCAGTTTGTGAAAATTGGGTTGCCGCTTACCCCCTCAGTCCACGAGGGGTTACTGTAAGCCACCCAATGGGAGCTGTGCTCCCGTCGTAGGGACTTTAGGCTGTGGTAGCCCACTTCCTCACGGAGAGGGCATCCTCGCGGAGAGGGGATTTTTATAGAGGAGACGTCGCCTTTTAGGCGGAAGAAAAACTCCTGTAAAAGAACTCCAGCGGTGAAGTACACAAAAGCCATTAAATTTAATGAAGACGTAAAAATTCCAGAGTTGAGCACAAAATCCACTTGTGTTAACATGCGATGAGATACAACGCCTCCCCCCGCGAAAGCGCGGCCGGGGAGGGAACTAAGTACATAAACCTCCCCCCGCGGAAGCGCGGCGGAGGAGGTGGAGAGCCCGAAGGCTAAACATAAAACTTGCGGAGCAAGGTTATGTTCCAGGTGTGCGTCAGCTCTTGGTCTTCAAGTGTGGAGAGCTTGTAGGCTCCCGAGCCCAGGACCGTGGAGATCCTGTATGGGCCCTCCCACTTGGGGGATAGTTTGCCCTGGGCTTGGGGGTCTGTCACGCGCTTGAGGACCAGATCCCCAAGGTGGAAGGCCCTTTCGCGCACACGCTGGTTGTACGCGCGTGCCATCTCGCGCTCGTAGATGGTGTGGTGGAGAAGCACTCGGTCGCGTTCTTCTTCGACGAGGTCAACCTCCAACCGTTGATTATCCTCGTTGGTTTGATGCGCCGCGGTCGGAGCTCCGTCGAGGAGCTCGACCCGCAACGATCGAAAACCAATCTCCAAGGGGAGAACTGCTTCGGCCCCGTAGACGAGCGAAAAAGGCGTGCACCCTGTCACTCGGCTAGGGGTCATGCGCATGGAGCAGAGGATGCTTGGAAGCTCTTCTGCCCACGCGCCTCGCCTGGAGGCGGTCTGTTCAAGCCGTCGACGCAGGCCTTGCAGGATCATGCCGTTGACTCTCTCGACGGCTCCGTTGCTTTGGGGATGAGCCACGGAGGCAAAATGGAGGGTAGTGCCAAAGCCTTCGCAGAATTCCCGAAAATATGCCAAGTCGAACTGGGTCCCATTGTCGATGGTGATTTCTTGGGGGACCCTGAAGCGACATACAACATTTTTCCAGAAAAAATGTTGCACCGCCCGGGAAGTGATGCTAGCCAAGGGCTCAGCCTCCACCCACTTGGAAAAGTAATCCACGGCGACCACCGCGTATTTGTAGCCCCCGGGTGCTGGGGGGAAGGGACCAAGGAGATCCATCCCCCAGCGCGCGAAGGGCCAAGTAACAGGAATGGTTTGCAATGTCGCGGAGGGGAGCCTAGTGCCCTTCGCCACCTTCTGGCAGGCCTCGCACGCAGATATTAGATCCCGTGCGTCACGGACCAACGTGGGCCAGTAAAACCCTTGGCGAAGTGCCTTCGCCGCCACCGCCCGCGGAGCTAAGTGGGATCCGCAGCTCCCCGAGTGTATGTCCTCGAGGAGCTGGAGTCCGTCGGCCCGCGGGAGGCAGCGAAGAAGGGCGGAAGCCCCCTGCTTGTAGAGCTTTCTGTCTAATAGGAGATATGCCCTGGGCTTGGCGCGGAGACGCTTGGTGTCAGCGTCACCGGAAGGTTCCCCCTCGTCCCTTATGCAGGAGATGAGGGGATCCATCCATGATGCAGTCCGAGTGATCTCGGACACCTCCGGGACGCAAACCCGAGGGTTCGCGTCCAGAAGGGTTATAGAGGGCGTCGTGATGATTTCCAGAAAAGCACCCTTGGGAAGAGGTTCTCGGGCGCTGGCTGCCCGGGCCAATGCGTCGGCCCGGGTGTTATCCCGTCGGGGGATGTATCGGGCCTCCAAACCTTCAAAGTGTCTTTCCATCTTCCGCGCTTCCCCCAAGTATAGACTCAGGTTCGCGTCGTGGCACAAGTAGGACTTGTCCATTTGGTTGACCACCAGCTGGAGTCTCCTTTCACCAGGAGGCGGCGGATTCCCAGGGAGCGCGCGAGGCGCAATCCCAGGAGCAAGGCCTCGTACTCGGCGACATTGTTGGTAGCCGGGAACTCGAGCCTGGCAACGTACTCCAGTATCTTCCCCTCGGGACTCCGAAGAACCACCCCCGCACCGGCCCCGGCAAGGCACAAGGAGCCATCGAACATGAGTGTCCAATGGTCCTGGCACCGGGAGGGGGCAAGGGGAGTCCCTCCGTCCGCCTCGGCGGTCAGAGTCCATTCCGCCACGAAGTCAGCGAGGACTTGCGACTTGATGGCAGAGCGGCCCGTGAAGGTGAGGGAGAAGGGAGCGAGCTCGGCCCCCCACTTGCCAATCTGGCCGGTGGCCTCCTTGTTTCTTACCACTTCTCCCAGCGGGAGAGATGACGGGACCGTGACCAGGTGCCCTAGGAAGTAGTGGCGGAGCTTTCGCGACGCCAAAGGAGGGCATAGCACAGCTTCTCCACCTTAGTGTACCGCGTCTTAGCCCCCTGAAGGGCCTCGCTAACATAGTATACAGGGCGCTGTTGCCCGTCTTGCTCTCTCATGAGCACCGCGCTCACTGCGACTGGGGTCGCAGCAAGGTAGAGTAGTAAAGGTTCCTCTGGGGATGGGCTCACGAGCATCGGAGGGCTCGCAAGGTACTTCTTCAACGCATCGAACGCCGTCTGGGCCTCGGGGGTCCATCTGAACCCCCCGAGGTCCCGAAGGACTTTGAAGAACTGGAGTCCGTGTTCTCCTGAGCGCGAGACGAAACGACTCAACGCGGCCAGGCGGCCTGCAAGCCTCTGCACGTCTTTGACGGAACGCGGGGGAGGCATGTCCAGCAGGGCCCGAATTTTTTTGGGATTCGCCTCAATGCCCCGTTGGGACACCAAGAAGCCAAGCAGCCTCCCACCGTGTACGCCAAAGGCGCATTTTTCTGGGTTGAGTTTCAACTTTACTTGCGGAGGTTGCGGAAGGTCTCCGCTAAGTCGTCGATGTGTGCGGCCGTGCGAGGGCTTTTGACGACCGCATCGTAAACGTAGACCTCGACATTGCGGCTGATTTGGTCCTTCAGGACCAGCGTCATGAGACGCTGGAAGGTTGCCCCGGCGTTTTTCAACCCGAAGGGCATGTGGAGATAGCAGAAGGTGCCGAGGGGAGTTATAAAACTCGTCTTTTCCTCGTCCTCTGCAGCCATCCGAACCTGATGGTATCCCGAATATGCATCGAGGAAGCTCATCAGTTCGCACCCCGCGGTCGAATCGACCAGTTGGTCTATCCGCGGGAGTGGGTAGTTATCTTTTGGGCAAGCGCGGTTGAGATCGGTGAAATCCACGCACATCCTCCACTTGCCACTTGACTTCTTTACGAGGACGGGGTTTGCCAACCATTCGGGATGGAGGACTTCTCGCACGAACCCCGCCTCTAGAAGCTTGGAGACCTCTACCTTGATGGTGTCTTGGCGCTCGAGGGATAACTTCCTCAACTTCTGCTTGACCGGGGAGCGGCCGGGGATCACAGCGAGCTTATGCTCAATGATGTCCTGGGCGACGCCCTGCATGTCCGAGTATTCCCACGCGAAAACATCTGAGTTTTCACGAAGGAAAACCGTGAGCTGCTCGGCGTGTTCCTCGGTGAGGTCTGCTCCGATCCTGATGGTTCTCTCTTCATCTCCCGCGGACAGTTGGACCTTCCGAAGGTCTCCCTCGGGGCGTGGCCTCGGGAGTGGCCTCCCGGAGGGAACGACCGGGGCAGCATGAGGTTCGGGGGGGGGCGCTCCCCCCGGGGTCTTGATCACGTTGATATTTCCGACGGCGGTGGTGGCGTGCTCATAGAGAGCGCGGGCCACGTTCTGGTCGCCTCGAACGGTGATCGCACCGTGAGGCCCAGGGATTTTCACGCAGAGATAATTCTGGTGAATCGCCGCCCCCAGATGGTTGATCGTGGTCCTCCCCATAATAGCGTTGTATGAAGAGGGGAGGTCCACCACATTGAACCGGACCATCTCCGTCCGGTAGTTTTCCGGGGTGCCGAAGGTCATTGGTAAATCGACCTTCCCCACCAGGTGGATGGTCTTCCCGGAAACGAAGCCTTGTAACGGCCTGAGTGCGGCCTGCAGCAGCTTCTCGTCGACTTGCATCTCCCTGAACGCCTTCAGGTATAAGACATCGGCGGAGCTTCCACCGTCGACGAGGATGCGTGCTAGTTGGCAGTTGTAGACTGTAGTCGAGACGATGAGCGCGTTGTCGTGCGGGAAGCAAACCCCGCGCGCGTCTTCGGCTGTGAAGGTGAGGGGGACGTCTAACCATTTCGGTGGCGGAGACGTTCGCAGCACCCCCACCACCTTCACCTCCCGTGCGTACTCCTTGCGCTGGCGCTTGGAGTCCCGTCTCGAGGCAGATCCCCCGGTGATGACGTTTATACGTATTTGGGAGGTTTGAAAGGGGAGCTCCTGGGCCGAGCTCCCTTCTTGCGTTTGTCTCCGCTGCTCGCCCGCAGGAGCGGGGAGCGCTGGCAGAGGCGCCGAGGGAGGCAAGGAGGCAGGGCCCCCTCCCCCCTGGCCGCGCTGGTCGAGAAAAGCCGCGAAGTGCTGTAGAAGCTGATTGCATTCTCGAGTAGCGTGGGTACTCGATTTGTGGAAGGTGCACCACACATTGGCTGTGCCCTCCTTGCTCTCCTTGGGGCGGCTCTCGCGCCCGCGGGAGGATTGTCCTCCCCCGTAGCCCCTTGACTTAGGAGGGGCACGACTGCCTTTGGCGCTGTCGCGCGAGCCGCCTCCGCCCTCGAGGACGAAAGCGTCCCGAGGCCGTGGCTCGCGACGATCACTTCTTCGGGGACGTTTGCTGGAGGGGTCCCTGGCCTCCCGGTCGGCGGGGCCAGGAGCCCCCTGGTTCTTCTTCCAAAGATCGTCCTCCTCCGCACGGGCGTACTTCTCAAGTACAGTGAAGGTGGGGCAGCTCCGAGAGAGCCTCCGGTGGAGCTCCCCGGGGAGTATCCCGCTCTTGCATGCTTCGATGACCGTGGAGTCTGGGACATGCGCCACTTTGCTCTTCACCTAAACGAAGCGCTTAAAGAAGCTGCGGATAGTCTCCCCCATCCTCTGCCAGACGGTGTAGAGCTGGGACGAGTCTAAGGGCCGCACATAGTTTCCTTGGAAGTTCGCGCAAAATTCGCGCTTCAGCTGCACGAAGGACTTGATGGATCCAGCTTTCAGGTTGTAGAACCATGAGCGTGCGATGCCCGTGAGGTAGAGGGGGAAGACATTACATTGCACCATCTCGTCCCCCCCGGCCGCCGAGATGGCCGTTGAGTACACCTGCACAAACTCGTAAGGATCGGCCTCACCGTTGTAATGCTCGATGTGCGGCGGGCGGTAAGGCCGCGGCCAGTGTATGCAGCGGAGACGGCTGCATAGCAGTTGGTTGGTCCCCTCAACTTCCTTGGGGGATCCACGGTCGCCGTCTTCTCTTGCCGGGGATGCGTGCTCATTGTCGGAGTCTGGGAGGGGTGGCAGTGGTCCGCCGGTGTGACGGTGTCGTCTCTTTTCCTCCGGATTGGTTGAGCTGACCTCTTGGGCGTCGAGGTATTCCGCAGGAATGGTGGCAGCTTCCTTGAATGGTCTCTTCCCCCGGGCGATTTGGGAGCGTGTCTCCACGCGCCCGCGGGTTCGGGGGAGTCCTGACCGATGGCGGGAGGTGGTTTCTCCGGACTTGGCGGTACGCATTCGCTCGACCTCCTCCCTTGTGAAGCGGGTCTGATCCTCTATGGGCGCCCGTGGGGGCGGCCCCGGAGGGGGAGGGAGCTGATGCGCATTTGCCGCCGTCCCAGTGGACGCTGCTGGCGCGCGAACTCGGTCTGACCGTGTTTTTGAACTGCGGTCTGACCGTTTGGCCGGTCTGTCCGTATATATCGGCCTGACCGTATAAGGTGTCCAGAAACTATGTCGTCTCTGGACAGTTTCATGGTCTGACCGAAATATACTCCGGTCTGACCGTATGTGTGCCTGACAAGGGCACTTGAGCATTTATTGCGCCTGTTTAATGCCGTTGCAATTGCGGCGGTCTGACCGAGTTTGTGCCTGCGGTCTGACCGCCAGGTGATCTTTTTCTCCCAATGGCCTGTAACAGCTATATTAATTGTGGGGGGTATATATACTCCCTTGCCCGGCCCTGTTCACAACTTTTGGCATAATCTTGAGCATTGTCATCTTCCTTGAGAGCCTAAGCTTGTTTCATACACTCTAGGGTTCAAATTCTCGAATTTGTGAGAGTGTGCATTTGAGATCTTCTAGTGCATTGCATTTAGATCATTAAATCAATCTTGTGGCATGTCGGGGGAAATCTCCGCGGGACTAAGTCCAGGTAAGATGTATCACGATTACCCGGGGACGTGTCCTCCGGGACCTCCCTGGGCGCCGCCTTTTGGCTCCGGGGACGTGGCCTCCGGGGCCTCCCCGGGCGCCGCCTTTTGGCTCCCGGGACGTGGCCTCCGGTGCCCTCCCGGGCGCCGCCATTTGCCCAGGAACGTGGCCTCCGGGGCCTCCCCGGGCGCCGCCTTTTGGCTCCCGGGACGTGGCCTCCGGTGCCCTCCCGGGCGCCGCCATTTGCCCGGGGACGTGGCTTCCGGGACCTCCCCGGGCGCCACCATTTGCCCGGGGACGTGGCTTCCGGGGCCTCCCCGGGCGCCGCCTTTTGGCTCCCGGGACGTGGCCTCCGGGGCCTCCCCGGGCACCGCCATTTGCCCGGGGACGTGGCTTCCGGGGCCTCCCCGGGCGCCGCCTTTTGGCTCCCGGGACGTGGCCTCCGGGGCCTCCCCGGGCGCCGCCATTTGCCTGGGGACGTGGCCTCCGGGGCCTCCCCGAGCGCCGCCATTTGCCCGGGGACGTGGCCTCTGGGGCCTCCCCGGGCGCCGCCATTTGCCCGGGGACGTGGCCTCCGGGGTCTCCCCGGGCACCGCCTTTGACTCGGGGACGTGGCCTCCGGCGCCGTCCCGGGCCTCATCGCCCTCCTGAAGGTAAAGTCTCGAACTGTTTGTCACATGCAGGTCACGCGAGGAGAGCCTCGGGAACTGGCGTCCACCTGTCAAGCATCCAAGGCATTTGACCGGGAGAAGGACGGTCCTGCCCTTCAATCCGACGGTGGCTTCCGGGGTAGTTTAGGTTTTTTGCTGCTTTTTGGGGCTATAAATAGCCCTTGTACCCCTCTGTTGTAAAAGATCGGTTAATTTTATTGGAATAGCTAAACTCACAGGCGTGCTCCGGAAGCCTCTCCCCCGGAGAGAGCCTCCCCAGCCGACTCTGGTCGGGAACGCGTCGACAGGACTAGGGCCCCCACCGGGACCCGAACCTATATAAACCCGTGTGTCATTCTTTGTGCTTGTCCGGCGGGGGAGGACCGGTCACCCGGTCAACCCGCGCCGCGTAATCTTCGCTAGGATCACTCTCAAAACCTGCCGGGGTATTCGCAATACCACGACATGGCACTAGAAGAAGGCTAAGTGATCATCACCGGCTTGTTACTCTTGGAGTTTGCCGGCTCCTAGACGGCTAGGAGAAAGGTTTTGAAGAGCTCTTCAAGGAAGATTGTGGAGAAGCCTCAAAACGTCTTGTGAAAGGTTTGAGCACGCCTTGCCGGAGCGGTAAAGTGCATCCTTAGTGAAATCGAGGTTTGGATAACTCATCACACTAATCCGGCTCAAGATCTAGGTCACTTCTCGAGAGAAGGTTGACTAGATAGAGGAGCGGTTAGAGATTTGAGTTTGCCTCAACGTGGATTAGGGGTGATCGGCAAATCACCGAGACCACGGGATATATCCTTGTGTTGGAATTGTGCTTTATTCATATTGTGTTATTTATTTGCTCTCATTATCGTTAAATTGTTTGATTATTTGCTAAATTGCTAAAATCGCCTATTCACCCCCCTCTAGTCGATATCCTAGATCCCTTTCAATTGGTATCAGAGCTAGGACTCCATTTTAGAGGATTTAACCATCCCGGAGTAGGATAAAGATGGCTAATGAGGGTCGGATCAATATTGGTAAACCACCACTCTTTGATGGATCTAACTATACTTATTGGAAAACTAGAATGATGGTCTATCTTAAAGCCATGGGTGGAAAGATTTGGAAAGTGGTGGATGAGGGGTTTGCAATTCTTGATGATGATGACATGACCAACTTAGATAGAGATAATGCCTTAGCAAATGCTCAAGCCATGAATGTTCTTTATAGTGCTCTAAATCTAGGTGAATTTAATAGAATTTGTAAACTTGAAACGGCCCATGATATTTGGAGAAATCTTATGGATATTCATGAAGGAACCTCGATGGTCAAGGATGCTAAACTATTTATCCATAAGGGCCAATTTGAAAAGTTTGCCATGTTGCCCAATGAAGATGTATCGGAGATGTTTAACCGATTAAATAACATCGTAAATGAGTTAAAAGGGCTTGGTATGGATGTCACAAACGTGGAGTTTTGTCATAAGTTTCTTAGAGCTTTACCTTCTAAATATGATACAATTGTAACCTTACTTGTGCGTTCGAACTTGAAGAGTGTAACTCCGTTGGAAGTCTTGAGCGAGATTCTCACTCATGATATATTCAAGAAATCTCAAGAAGAAGTGAAAGATGAGGCTTCCGACTCCAAGAAGAAGAACATTGCACTCAAAGCTCAAGTCTCCAAAAGGGAAGACATTGAAGAGGAAAGTGATGAGAAAGACACCGATGAGGAAATGGCTCTCTTTGTGAGAAGGTTCAAGCGGTTCATGAAGAAGAGATATCAAGGAAAGTCCTTCAAGAAAGGACAATCATCCAAGAGGAACCCATTTGAAGAGAGAAGATGCTTCGATTGCGATGAAAAGGGTCACATCTCCACACAATGCAAAAATAAGGAAGAAAAATCAATGAAGAAGAAGAAGTACGAAAAGGAAGGAGAAAGCAAGAAGAAGGTTTTCAAGAAATATTATAAGAAGAAGAAGGATGGACAAGCTTGTTTCATTGAATGGGATTCGGATGCTTCAAGTTCCAATTCCGATGATGAAGATGAAGCATCACCCAAAGGACTCGCCGGGGTAGCTATCAAGGAAGCTCCATCTCTATTCTCCACTCCTCATTGCCTCATGGCTAAAGGAGAATCAAAGGTACCTTGTGATGAAGATGAATATACTTATGATGACCTAGTTGAGATGATCACTGATTTTGATGACTATATGAGTAAGGAAAAAGAAAAATTCAAAGAATTGAAGAAGAGATACAAAGCTCTTCAAAATTCCTATGAGGAGCTAAACACATCTCATGAGAGTCTCAAAGAAACTCATGAGATGCTCAAGGAAGCTCATGACTCTCTAATTACTCATAAAGCCAACAAATCAAGTAATGACATAGGCATCACTTGCAATATTTTGAATGATTTGCCCATAATGTCTACTTCTAGCATATCTACCTCTTGTGAAGACTTAATTGAATTCCCATCAAAACCTAAAATTGATGATAATGTGCTTAGTCTTGAAAACAATGAACTTAAGGATAAAATTGAAAAACTAACCAATGACCTAGCTAAATGCTATGTAGGAGAATCAAAATTAAGACATCTTCTAGATAGTCAAAGATTTTCCTTACGAAAAGAAGGACGAGGTTTCATTCCCAAAAAGGGTAAACATGCTTTTGTTCCATCTAAAACCATTTTTGTAAAAGAAAAGGGATATTGTAACAAATGTAAAAATTTAGGTCACATTGAAAAGAATTGCCATGCTAACAAAAGCATTTCATCTCTTATATTCAATTCTTGCTATGTTTTGAAGAAAATGAACAATGGCGATATTAAAGCCAAATTTGTTGGAACCCCGATCATTGGTGCCAAAAAGAAAGCCATTTGGGTCCCAAAATCCTTGGTAACTAACCTCCAAGGACCCAAAAAGGTTTGGGTACCTAAAAGGACCTAACTTTGTTTTGTAGGTAACTTACAAGGCGGGAGGACAACATTGGATGCTCGATAGTGGATGCACAACACATGACCGGTAATCACAACATGTTCTCCTCACTAAATAACAAAGGTGCGGAATATGACAAGATCACGTTTGGAGACAATAGTAAAGGAAAGGTAAAAGGTTTAGGTAAAATTGCCATCTCAAACGACCTCTCCATATCTAATGTATTGCTTGTTGAATCTCTAAACTTCAACCTCTTATCCGTAGCTCAACTTTGTGATCTTGGATTCATATGTGCATTTTATCCAAAAGAAGTAATTATCACTAGCATTGATGATAATAAGTTGATTTTCAAAGGTTTTAGACATGGCAACCTCTACTTAGTTGATTTCAATTCAAATGATACTAATCTTGGTACATGCTTGTTTACAAAATCTTCTAAAGGTTGGCTATGGCATAGAAGGCTTGGGCATGTTGGAATGAAACAACTAAATAGACTAGTTAAACATGATTTGGTTGTTGGATTAAAAGATGTAAAGTTTGAAAAAGATAAATTGTGTAGTGCTTGCCAAGCCGGAAAACAAGTTGCAAACTCACATCCAACTAAAAACAAAATGTCAACTTCGAGTCCACTTGAACTATTGCATATGGATTTATTTGGTCCAACTACTTTTGTGAGCATTGGTGGCAATAGTTATTGTCTTGTCATTGTAGATGATTTTTCTAGATATACATGGATATTCTTTTTGCATGATAAGTCAATTGTGTTTAACACTTTCAAAAGCTTTGCTCAAAGGGCTGAAAATGAATTTAGCTTCAAGATCAAGAAAGTGAGAAGTGACAACGGCTCAGAATTCAAGAACACCAAGGTTAAAAATTGGTGTGATGATAAAGGCATCAAACATGAGTTTTCGGCCAAGTATACACCGGAGCAAAATGGAGTAGTCGAACGAAAGAACCGGACATTGATAGATATGGCAAGGTCTATGCTTTCGGAGTACAATGTTTCGGACACCTTTTGGGCTGAAGCAATCAACACCGCGTGCCATGCATCAAATCGTCTTTATTGTCATCGACTACTAAAGAAAACTCCTTATGAGCTCCTCATTGGAAGGAAGCCAAACATTTCCTACTTCCGTGTGTTTGGGTGTAAGTGCTATATCTTGCGGAAAGGTACACGCTTATCTAAATTTCAAAGTAAATGTGATGTAGGATTTTTGTTAGGATACTCATCAAATAGCAAAGCAAATCGTGTCTACAACCAAAACTCCGGTTTGGTTGAGGAGACACATGATGTTGAATTTGATGAGACTAATGGCTCTCAAGAGGAGCAAGAAAATTTGGATGATGTAGGTAATGAAGGGTTGAGAGTGGCAATGAAGAACATGACCATTGGGGATATCAAGCCTAAAGAAGATAGTGATCAAGATGAAGATCCATCCACTCATGCTATCCCCTCTTCATCAACTCCTCAACACGAAGATCAAATAGTTGAAGTGGTCAATGTGGAAGACTCCTCTCAACAACAACCGGAAGTACCTTCTACCTCTACTTCACAAATCCCGGTTGACCATCCGAGAATTCATCACTCAATTTCCAAAGATCACCCCGTCGATCAAATTGTTGGTGACTTGTGTAAGGGTGTCCAAACTCGTTCTCGTCTTGCTTCATTTTGTGAAAATTACTCCTTTGTTTCCTCTTTTGAGCCCACACTTGTAGATGAAGCTTTAAAAGATCCGGATTGGGTGAATGCTATGCACGAAGAATTAAACAACTTCACCCGCAACAATGTTTGGGAATTGGTAAAAGAACCAAATCCGGATGAGCATAATGTCATTGGAACCAAATGGATTTTCAAGAATAAACAAGATGCAAACGGAGTGGTAGTGAGAAACAAGGCAAGATTGGTGGCTCAAGGATACACTCAAGTTGAAGGTTTGGACTTCGGTGAAACCTTTGCTCCCGTAGCTAGACTTGAGGCCATTAGAATCTTGCTTGCTTTTGCTTCATCTCATAATATTAAACTATATCAAATGGATGTCAAAAGTGCATTTTTAAATGGAAAAATTAATGAGTTAGTATTTGTTAAACAACCTCCCGGATTTGAAGATCCTACAAAGCCAAATCATGTGTATAAACTCTCCAAGGCTCTTTATGGTCTTAAACAAGCACCTCGTGCTTGGTATGAAAGACTTAGAGACTTTTTAATTTCAAAAGGCTTTAAAATTGGGAAAGTTGATACTACATTGTTTACTAAGAAAATTGGAAATGATTTCTTTGTATGTCAAATTTATGTTGATGACATCATATTTGGATCTACTAACCAAGATTTTTGCGAGGAATTTGGTGATATGATGTCCAGGGAATTTGAGATGTCTTTGATAGGTGAATTAAGTTTCTTTCTCGGACTACAAGTTAAACAACTCAAGGAAGGAACTTTCATCAGTCAAAACAAATATGTGAAGGATCTACTCAAGAAGTTCGGACTTGAAGAAGCAAAACCAATCAAGACACCAATGGCCACAAACGGACACCTTGTCTCTGACGAAGGAGGTAAACCGGTAGACTCAAAGCTTTATAGATCCATGATTGGTAGTTTATTATATCTTACTGCTTCTAGGCCCGATATTATGTTTAGTGTTTGTATGTGTGCAAGATTTCAAGCCTCTCCTAAAGAAAGTCATTTAATGGCCGTTAAGCGCATTTTGAGGTATCTAAAATATTCATCTAGCATAGGGTTGTGGTATCCTAAAGGTGCAAAATTCGAATTAATTGGATATTCTGATTCCGATTATGCGGGTTGTAAAGTGGATAGAAAAAGCACCTCAGGCAGTTGTCAACTATTAGGAAGATCTTTAGTATCTTGGTCCTCTAAGAAACAAAACTCTGTAGCCTTATCAACCGCCGAAGCGGAATATGTTTCCGCGGGTAGTTGTTGTGCACAATTGCTTTGGATGAGGCAAACATTGTTGGATTATGGAATAAAATTTGAAAAAGTGCCTCTTTTGTGTGATAATGAGAGTGCGGTGAAAATAGCCACAAACCCAGTTCAACACTCTCGGACCAAGCATATAGATATCCGACACCACTTCCTTAGAGATCATGTTAGCAAAGGTGATGTGGTGGTGGAAAATGTGAGAACTGAAGATCAATTAGCGGATATATTCACTAAGCCCTTGGATGAAAGTTCTTTTTGCAAACTTCGAAATGAGCTTAACGTCATTGATATCTCAAATGTGGCTTGAATTGTTGGACTCATATTGAATGTGCTTATACTATCTCTTGGTTCTTAAACTTCCTCTTTTAGAGCTTTTTAGGCTCCTTTATCGGCAATTGAGTGAAATGAACCAAAAACATGTTAAGTTGTAAGAAAAATATTTCCCCTTTTTGGTGACATTGTCCATATTTTACTTATAATTATCTTATAGTTATATTTGTCTCTCTCAAAATCTCTTGAGCTTCAAATCAATCAAAATCTTCCAAGAAATTCAGTCCTTCCAGCGGTCTGACCGAATGCATCTCCAGAGAGCATCTTAGATTCCTGCTTCCAGCGGTCTGACCGGTAACCTTTCTACGGTCTGACCGAATTTTCATGACCAGAGACCTTTTTAACCCGAATCTCTTGTCCTTTTTGCCTTTCTTCCCCACTTCTGTCTCTTTCACGTGCGCCTCAAATTCTTGGACTCTTCCTCTCCGGTCAAACCCTCATCAGGCTCAGACAAACCGTGGTTCAAAGATCATCATCAAATCATGTCTTCTAGGTACATTGCTCAGATTCCTCTTTGTTTTTCATTTTCTCTTCTGTTCATCTAGAGGTTTAGGGCAAATGTGATGAATCTGGTCCAAATCTGTTTTTCTCTTGAAATTGATTCATCCAGTTGATGCAATGAGTAGTCTCACACATATATCTATCTACATTGCACCCTAGAATCAACAAAATCCCAGAAATCATGCCAAACCCTAACTCTAAGGTTGCGCCGGTCTGACCGCCCCTGTTTCGGTCTGACCGACTACAACAGCAAAGCCAGGATGTACAGTTCTGTTATCATCTCTTTTCTAGTCATGCTTTCCTATTTCTTGTATCTTACCTGCTGTATATCTTCCAAATCGTATAGTGGTCGAGGTACTCAAGGCGCTGCCTCCATTCGGACCAACAAGAAGAAATTGGCTAAGCGGCCGAAAAGGGTTCTACCCTCGAGTAGCAGCGACAGTCACGATGACGACTGGGTACCCTCGGCCGGTGATTCAGAGACAGAGCAGTCGTCTCATCGGGGTGGATCTTCTCATGTGGGCATGGACATCGAAAGTGAGGACGATGAAATAAACGTCCACGCTTATCAAGGCCCGAAGAAGAACTGGACGTCGAGCGACTACACGAAGGCGAGGACCACCTATGCCTACGATCATGCAAATGACGCCACGACGCCTCACTTCTACACGATGACGCAGCAGGATGCCTTCTACGGTCATTTGGTCCACAAAAACATCTTCGAACACAAATGGATCGAATGGGCCTATGTTGTGAATCAGCCCATCATGGCTCCCTTGGTGCAGATCTTCAAGGATATAGGGCTGTATGACTTTGTGGAGCACAAGTGCCCATGGAACGCCACTGCCATCAGACAGTTCTATGCTACAGTTGAGATCAAATGGGCGGACCAGCAGATTATATGGATGACAGGGTCTAGGCGCTATCAGGCCACCTTTGAGGAGTTTGCTGCGGCAAACAAGCTAAACTATGAGGATCTGAAGGAGGGGATCGACATGGAGGAAGAGGATTACCTCCATGAGGACGACTGGCTCCAGTTCTATGAGCAGCCGGGAGGTGGACAGCGGATTGTACCCGGTACTGTAACCGGTCTCAAAGTCCTCCCCGCTGTAGTCAACAAAATTGTACGAGCCACGATCCATCCAAAGAGTGGAAACCGAGAAGCGGTCCGGGATTACTACTGGAACTTCATCGACCACATCCTCCAGAGTCATCGGATCAACATTGTCTCCTTCATATTGAAGACAATTGAGGATGTCTCAGCGGCCACTCTGCCAAATCTCTACTATGCTCCATATATCATGTCTTTGCTGCTCCAGAAGACAAAGTTTCCTCGCGGTTCTTGCGACATCAGGCATCTCGGCTATAAGCCGTTCAGTGTCAACCCGCGCGTCTTAGCTCGAGGCCAGGGAGCACAGCATTAGCAGCATCAGCAGCAGCCGGCTCAGCCTATGCCTCCTCCTCCTCCACCTCAGGCTCAGCAGGCACCTCAGTCGAGCCAAGCCCCCGCCTGGTTCTCTCAGTTCCAGCAGCAGTTCCATCAGCCCATGATGGATCAGTTTGCTACTCTTCTCCAGGGGCTTGAGCTCACTCGTTCGGACTTGGCGGCCTTGCATGATCAGTTCCAGACCTTCTCTTCACGCCAGGATCAGTTCGAGCAGCGCTTCGACACCTTCTCCACTCACTTCTACACTCGTTTCCCACAGACTCCTCCTCACCATCCTCCCGATGATGATGCTCCAGCTGATTCTTAGCTTTTTATGGAAATTGATGCCAAAGGGGGAGAGAGAAGAGAGTAGACGAGTAGGAGAACGATGAACAACCTTAAATGTAATTGAAAACTCTTGGATGAAAGAACTTTTGGTGTATAGAAGTTTTATTTTAACTTGTTTAATTGAATGTCTAGTTTATGACTTATGTTGGATGACTCACTTGTGAGATTGGTACTTCTTTGAATATGAGATATGCGTATAATAGTTACATATGACCTTGTGAGTATGATATCATGTGTAGAATTGAATGTCTTATTTGTGATACTTCATGATTCTATAGTGGATGAATTGAGATTGCATCTTATTCACATGCTTGAACTCCACTAAAATGCCAAAATTCTCTTATTCATACATTTAGGGGGAGTGTCTTATTCTTCGATGCTTATTGTAAAATTCTCTTTATGCTTAAAACTCTTTCATCTACTCTTTATGTTGTCATCAATTACCAAAAAGGGGGAGATTGTAGCTTCTAGGCCCCTATAGAGTGTTTTAATAATTAATGACAACTACAAATGCTATACTAATGTTACCTGTCTAGTTGTGTCAAGAAGATACTTAAAAGACAGGTTAATGAAAGGCAAAGAAAGAGCATCATGATGAAGAAAGGGCATTGATCAAAAGGGCAAAGGTACGAAATAGGATCTTTTCCATTTTTACCGGTCTAAGGTGATTAGAGAAGAATTTTGACTAGATTTTAGGATAGTTGCCGTACTATTAAGAGAAGCATGTGGTGTATCACAAAATACTTCATCTATGTGCCACAAATCATAAAATAAACTTGCATTGCATACTAGAAGGTCACATCCTTTGAGAATGCTTATTTCAGCTCATTTCAGTCTCAGTCGGTCTGACCGTTTGTTAGGCCAGTCTGACCGAGAAATTGGTCTGACCGAGTTGTAAACTACGGTCTGACCGATTGGCTGGTCTGTCCGTAGTAGAGACCAAGGTCAGACTCCTGGAACCTCTTGTTTTATCCTTCTGGTATTTTGAGCTATTACGGTCTGACCGTTTGTTAGACCGGTCTGACCGCGAAATCGGTCTGACCGTGTTTTTGAACTGCGGTCTGACCGTTTGGCCGGTCTGTCCGTATATATCGGCCTGACCGTATAAGGTGTCCAGAAACTATGTCGTCTCTGGACAGTTTCATGGTCTGACCGAAATATACTCCGGTCTGACCGTATGTGTGCCTGACAAGGGCACTTGAGCATTTATTGCGCCTGTTTAATGCCGTTGCAATTGCGGCGGTCTGACCGAGTTTGTGCCTGCGGTCTGACCGCCAGGTGATCTTTTTCTCCCAACGGCCTGTAACGGCTATATTAATTGTGGGGGGTATATATACTCCCTTGCCCGGCCCTGTTCACAACTTTTGGCATAATCTTGAGCATTGTCATCTTCCTTGAGAGCCTAAGCTTGTTTCATACACTCTAGGGTTCAAATTCTCGAATTTGTGAGAGTGTGCATTTGAGATCTTCTAGTGCATTGCATTTAGATCATTAAATCAATCTTGTGGCACTAGAAGAAGGCTAAGTGATCATCACCGGCTTGTTACTCTTGGAGTTTGCTGGCTCCTAGACGGCTAGGAGAAAGGTTTTGAAGAGCTCTTCAAGGAAGATTGTGAAGAAGCCTCAAAACGTCTTGTGAAAGGTTTGAGCACGCCTTGCCGGAGCGGTAAAGTGCATCCTTAGTGAAATCGAGGTTTGGATAACTCATCACACTAATCCGGCTCAAGATCTAGGTCACTTCTCGAGAGAAGGTTGACTAGATAGAGGAGCGGTTAGAGATTTGAGTTTGCCTCAACGTGGATTAGGGGTGATCGGCAAATCACCGAGACCACGGGATATATCCTTGTGTTGGAATTGTGCTTTATTCATATTGTGTTATTTATTTGCTCTCATTATCGTTAAGTTGTTTGATTATTTGCTAAATTGCTAAAATCGCCTATTCAGCCCCCTGTAGTCGATATCCTAGATCCCTTTCAACGCCTCCGGGCGGCAGGGCTGCGGAGGTCTCATCTCGCTGAGGTGGAGCCGGGTTGCTAGGACCAGCACCCTCGGGAGCCATGGCGATTCGTCGCGATGTCCCCACGGACGGCGCCAACTGTCGTGGTATTACGGATACCCTGGCAGGTTCGAACGTGCGCAGCACGAGTACAGCGGCGCGAGCAGACCGAGTTACTGGTCTTCTCCCGCCGGGCAACACAGAAAGTGACACAGAGGTTTATACAGGTTCGGTTCCCAGTGGGGGCCCTAGTCTTGTTGGCTCTCTCCGGACGCGAGTCCGCTGGGGAGGTGAGCTCTCGGGGAGAGGTCTCCAAGAGAGCCGGATATTGCATTAGTATAAATGAATTCGAATCCCTGAAAAAGGGTACAAGAGGGGTATATATAGCCCTCAAGAAATACAAAAGACAAAAAAGCCCTCGCTGCGACCGTTGGATGGAAGGGCGAAGACGTCCTTTGGCCTGATGGACGGCCTGGATGCTCAACACGTGGCGCCACGGGCTTCCTAGAGGCCCCACGGTCAGCAACAGCTCTTCATGAGCCCGGAGGCTCTCCGGGTCTCACCGGGTCTCACCGGGGTCCCGGAGACCCTCCGGATCTCACCGGGTCTCACCGTGGCTCCGGAGACCCTCCGGATCTCACCGGGCGGCCGGTAACCCTCCGGATCTCACCGGGGGCCCGGTGACTCTCCAGGTCTCACCGGGTTTCTGGAGTCCCTCCGGGTCTCACCGGGTCTCACCGGGTTTCCGGAGACCCTCCGGGTCTCACCGCGGTCCCAAAGACCCTCCGGATCTCACCGGGTCTCACCGGGTTTCACCGGGTTTCCGGAGACCCTCCGGATCTCACCAGGTGCCCGGTGACCCTCCGGATCTCACCGGGGGCCCGGTGCCTCTCCGGGTCTCACTGGGGTCTCCTTGGGACTTCGTGGGGCCGCTGGGGATTCCCCCAACAGAATGTCTTCAGTCGATCGCTTCGGTATGACCCTGTCTAAACGGGAGAGACTTTTACCTTACTCGAAATACTATCCATTTCTGGGATTTCGAGGATGATTCCCCGGGAAAAAGAGGACAGTCGTCATCTGTCCTGGTCTTCCTTTTCCTGAATAGGACATTGCCCTTTTCTCCCTGTGTGTATGCAAGTTTATGAGAATACACCTGAGGAATGATGAAAAACAAGATTGCAAGGGTCCTTACCGGAGTAACCTCTTCTGTTAGCAAAGATGAAGCCGTTGGTCCTAGATCTTCCTGGACTGCAGGCACTGGAACTTCGTCCGCGACCATTAGATCAGTAGTGGTTGCGGGATCCTGTTCAGTCATCCCCACTCCTGTCGTCAGGAGTGGAGTACTCACCGCCCCAGGATTGGCAGGAGTCCTTTGGCGGCGGATAAGAGGAATCTCGCCTTCCTCACCTTGGTTCTCAATGGTCACGAGGTCCATTGTAGCCGTCTCTGTCCCTGCAGTCAAAGACAAGACTTCGTCGATTTGAAGGGAAGCCAACCTCTCTGGGATGCTTGTTCCCAAAAGGTCGATCGCCTTCCTCTAGCGGCGAACTAGAGGAATGTCATCTTCCTCGTCCTCGCTCCCTTCACCCTGTATGACGAAGAAGTAATTTCCACTCGTACTTGGGGTTACAGGGGGTACTAAATATTTTACCGCAGTCTTTTTTGCTGTTGTGATTTTCTTTTGTGAAGAAGCCCCTCCCAAGATCTTCTTTGGTTTTTTGGGAGCAGGGTCCTTCACTTCATGCTTCGAAGGGGTCCTCCTCACCCTCTTCGCAACTAGTCTCCCCGAAGGACCAACATCCTCGCTTGGACGCATTGCCTCAGCAAACTTCCCCAGAAGCTGTATTATTCCAAATGCTTTTGGTAATACAGGACAAGTGGATGAGTTACAATAGAGCTTGTTAGGAAAGGTCATACCTTTCGGCGCTCTTGTTTAAGGTCGTTGCCGGCGTTTATTAAGCACTGGGAGTGAGGTGATCCCTTAGCTCCCTCCACAGTGGCGTTGTACGCCCGAAGGAGGTAGTTTGTCCGTTTTTCGATCTCGGACAAAGATAGAGCTGTGTCACAAAACAAGCATGTCAGCAGATACAACATTTTTTGGTCAGTAAAGATGTATGTTTTGTTGATTAAAGGACATACCATTATTGTAGTCCAGGGTACTGTCCGCCATGGACTGGATTTCCCAAGCTGGATGAGTCCTTTCAAGCAGGGGGCTTATCCGATTCTTCACGAAGTCACGTATGATGTCGCGCGCAGTCAAGCCTTGCTGGACTAGGTGAAGAATGGCTTGGGCTTGTTTCTTCCACTCTGCGCTTAGATCGGGAAGGGAGTCCAACTCACTGGCTTTCTCCGGTCGGGAGTTCGTGAACCATAGTCCGCTCTCCGATGGAGGGGTGCAGTAGAACCATTTCTTGTACCACCCGTGTACAGAGTCCCGTAGGGGCGGGAAGGGGTACTCTTTCTTCTCCCTTATACGGAAGTAGATGCACCTGGCGGCATTGGCACTCTTCGACCATGCCGAGAAGTAGAAGCGTCGGAAAAGCTTGACGCTTGGAAGCACTCTGACAAAGGCTTCACAAAGGTGCTGGAAAATCACCAGAATGAGAACTGCATTGGGGTGGAGATTCACTAACTCCAGCCCGTAGTGTTCCAAGATTCCCCGCAGAAACTCGCTTTTGGGGAATCGGAACCCGCAACGCAGGTATTCCTCGAAGATCACCAATTCACCCTCTTGGACGATTGGGGTTTCTTGATCTTTCTCCGCTGGCCGCCAGTTGATCAGCAGTCGTGGTGGGAGGATCTCTTCTTTCTCTAGTGCCACCAGGCTCTCCTCTGTATGGTGAACGGATCGGCTCTAGGATGCCATTTCTTGCGAAGGATTGGGGAGAAAGGTGGTGACTTTGAAGGTGATGAAGATGAGGAATGCAAAAGAGGGTTTTGTGCAGTGAGAAACTCTAAGGCAAACGAAGGGTTTCTGGTTGTGTGGCTTCCTCAGGAAGCTACCTTCTCCTTTTATATGCCTAAGACAACCCTTCACCGAATATTTTATTAGTTTCCCATAATGGGTGCCTTCTCTCTGAAAACCCGTTATGCACTCCCTACAGTGAATCCGGAACAAAATATATTTTCATTATTTTTTGTTTCTAATTTGGGGGCTAGGGTGTACACAAAAACATGAAAATTTTGCAAAGATTATGGAGGGAATGATCCCTCCTATCTTTTGTAAATTAATTTTTATGTGTTGATCACAATGCAGTTCTGTGATCGTCTCAAGATTTGCACATTGATCGCAATGCAATTCTGTGATCATTGCAAGTGGATAATCGCAACATATACGGTTAACATTCGATCAAGGTATTATGTTCTGATCGCGGTTTCAGTTCTAATCGCAATACCAGTACTGGTCGCGGTATAGCACATCAATGCGTTTCTGATCGCAAAAGTTGTTACTTCGGATTTACCTGTGTGCGTATGGTCGCAAAAGCATTCTTTGTGGCCATGTTTTTGCACAGAAATTGTGAAGAGCCTTAATTCGGGATTATAAGTTTTGCATAATCCTTCTTGAGAAATCAAGGTGTGTAAGGTAAAGGAAATTCTTATTTCTGGCAGTCTACATACAAAAGGGATACAAACGACCAGAACATCGACCTGATCCGAGAGAAGTTTACAAGTTCTCCTAAGGACATATTGGCGTCAGTAGGATCTACACTGACCGCCCCAAGAGAACTAGCAACTACTCTGAGCCTATCTACATCATCCCGGAGTAAAGAAGCACTACCACTCCTGATCGTATCGGAGAGTTCTCGCTGCTGCCGAGCGTGGTCTCTCTCCAGGCGGAGTTGGTGCGCCTCTTCACGGGAGTTGTCATAACATTCTGCCAGGTGCAGAATGGCCGAAGACATTTCTTCAGTCTTCTTCTCCAGAGCCTCTTTTTCCTTCTGGAGAGTTTATTCGAGGGAAAGAGGTTGGACCTCAGTAGGCTGGTCGCTGGGGGCTCTAGAAATTTTCATCTCCTGCATATGTATGTGTTAGTTTTACAAGATAAAACGACCAGCAGAGGAAATGAAAATAATTACCAATCCTCGCGGTAAGATTGGATGGAAGGATGAGGTGTTTCCCCCAGAAACTAGATCACCCGACAAAAGTCGAGGACCATCAGGTCGTGGGAGTGCAACTTTCCCACGAGAAAATTGATCACCCAACAAAAGCTGAGAATCATCTGATCGCGGGAATGCCACCTTCCCACCAGAAAATTGATAACCCATCAAAAGATGGGGATCACTTGATCGCAATGGAGAAAGCTGATCAGAAGAAGGAGAAAGCCTTGGAGTAGTATTTTGAATCTCCAAAGGTGGAGATGAGGGTTTGATCTGCCGAGTTGCATGGACAGGAAGAACTACATGAGACAAGGAAGGAGAGCGCAATGATGCATCCCCAACCTTTGTACAACTGGAGGATCCCTCATCAACCTTGGGTTTCTTCCCTGGGGGAACCAGCTCTTCAATCACCTGTGAATTTCCAAAAAGCATTTTGGAAATAATCAGAATATCAAATGACAACTTGAACCAAGAGTACCAGAAAAGACTTACCTTCTGGGAATCCTGATCAGGTTCAGGTATCACTTCATCTTCATCACTTTCAATCTCAATGATGTTCTTGAAGTCCTGATCTGCCATTGAGGTGGAAACAGAAGAGAAGGGATGATAGCTTTGGAAAAGACTTAGCTGGGAAAAAGCTTATGAAGTTTTAGGGCTAAGAGGCTTCGGTATTTATAGAACTAAGGGGTGACGGTTCGTTTATTGAATGCCTCGAGTTCTTAAAACATATTTACAGTTTTAACTCTGGTTAAAAAACAAGTCAGCAGCGCTATCATTACCTGTCAAAAATAACTCGGAATCTGTCTTGGGAAATAAACCGCCACACGTAGTGTGCCACTAAGTGTGGAAGTTAAAGTGTCGGGTCACTTATCCGATGCAGGATTAAAATTTGAAGTAAATATGTCTCTTCATTTTCTTCAAATTTGGGGGCTAGCTGACGAGGATTGTTACCCGAGCTAGTTCGGAGTAATGCACATCTAGTTCAAGACAGATTCGAACCAGACAAGTGTTCGGAGGTCCGTTGCTATGATCTCAGACGACCTGAGAAGCGCGGACACATGGTCGCAGGCTTTGCGCGATCATGAGATCGCAGAAGTTACGCGGTCAGGAGGCCGCAGACAATGCGCGGTCAGAGGGTCGTTGACTACCCTCGACTAGACTAATTCGGGATTGCTTAGCACTTTGTATAAGCATATCCTGAAAATTACGAAGATCCTTCCACGTATGAAGACAACTGCCAGGAGGTTAACATGTGCGGTTATCCCTCAATTGCACGTGTTAAGCCTGCGTGGAAGTTAAGTGCGGTTATCAAAACTGCACCCAAGCAACCGTTCAAAGCCGTTGTGCATTGGCGCCCTTTCGACCAGCATAAAAGGGTGAGCAAATGTACAAGATGAGGGGGGATCCAATACGAGAAGACGACGACATATCAGAGACAAGCTTCCATAAGTTAGTTTAATCATTTCTTAGACAATCACACAGAAAAGATCTTCGCCTGTGATGATCTTTCCTCCAACTTTGTAAACCTTTTTTCCATACATATTGAAATCACAACAGGACGTAGGGCTATTACTCCCACCATCGAGGGCCCGAACCTGTATAAATCTCTCTGTGCCCCAACCGACGTTACTCATCATCCCTTTCCGGAGGGACACCTTGAAAAGCCTCACAACTCACAAATTCTGCATAAGTTCGACTAAGGACCACGAGTTCGAATCGTCAACAAAGTTATATTTATCCTCTGAACGTGTCTGCTAAAACTCAAACACACTTAAGTCATCTTGATCGCGCATAGCCTACGACCTTATGGTCGTGCAAGATCTGCGACCATAGACTGGTTCTACGCCCGCGACCTTCTGGTATACAGGAGACTCCATCTGCGACCATAATGGCTGTTAGGGCACAAGTTTACATATCATATCTGAATTATCTTGAATATGATATATTAAATAAATAACTACTTCGAGTGATAATCTCCGTCATCTGACTTTGGAGTATTCTCTAGGAAACTGCTTGGATTTCTCGTGTCCGTCCACAGAGTAGAGGCCAATCCTCAAGATTAAATCCATCGAGTAGATTCAAGCTCCAAAAGGCATCAAAGATGTCTGACAACTGGCTGGATGCATGACTGCACTTAACTGTTTCATCTCCCGTGTACTTGACCACGAACTCTCTTTCTTCAAGGACTTGCATTCTTCATAGGACTTCTAGTGGACGCCTTAGGCAGACCAAGCCCTTCATGAATTGAAACAGTACCTCAGCCTGCCTCCTATTTCGGCCTGCCCTAAACATCGAGAAGAGATCCTACTTTATCTAGTAGTTACTAGCACAGCGGCAAATGCAGTTTTAGTAGTAGAGTGTGAGGAAACTCAGAGGCTGGTTTACTTCATCAGTGAAATCCTAGGGCCTCGAGAATGCTACCCAGAGGTGCAAAAAGTTCTATACACACTCCTGATGATGGCCTCACAGAAGTTACGGCACTACTTCTAACTGCATAAGATTACGATTCCAACCGCGTCATATCTATTGGACAGCTTTCTTCATTACAAAGAGGCAGCCAAACGAATTGCCTAGTGGGCCATGGAGTTGGGCACTTTCAACATAGCCTTCATCAGTCAAACGGCGATCAAGTCGCAAGTGCTCATGGATTTCTTAGCATAGTGGACCCTAGCCCAAATTGAGAGTCCACCCGAGGTTCTCCCAGAGCATTGGGAGTTGTACATCGATAGCTCGTACTACCAAACTGGCTCGGGGGCTAGTTTTCTTCTCAGAAGTCCTTTTGAGGATAAGCTACACTACATGGTTTGCCTAAAGTTTTCCGCCGCTGAGTATGAGGCACTCCTTGCAAGCCTATGGGCAGTATGCGCTCTGGGTATTCTGCATATAGTCATCAAGAGAGATTCTTAACCTGTTATCAGACAGGACCAGAAGGAATATTAGTGCAACTACTCTAACATGGAAGCGTACCTCACCCAATTCGAAAGCTAGAATGCTCCTTTCGGTCGTTTGAAGCCTAGCATGTGCTCCGCACATAACGAAGCTGCCGATGAGTTAGCACGAGTTGCTAGTTCCAATGAGGCTATTCCCTTGGGAATCATCATCGATGAACTACAGTCACTGTCTATGAAACCCTCTGTTGAATCAGTGGTAGCGGCCATGGAGTTTGAACCCTCCTAGGCTTACCCTATACATGCTTATCTTTTGGGAGCAACCCCCCAAAAGATGATGCAACTTCAAATTGCTTACACATCAAGTCTAAGAAGTATACAATCATCAACGATGAGTTGCATCAAAACAGTGCGGGTGGTGTTCTTCTCAAGTGCATAAAGCGACCCCAAGGCATATAACTCCTCCTAGAGATCCATGGAGGCATGTGCGGTCACCACGTACCCTTGCGGGCCCTCCCCTACAAAGCATATCACCAAAGCTTTTATTGGCCAACGGTGCTCACAGATGCCAAGCAAATAGTGGAACATTGCAAAAGCTGCCAATTCTATGGAAAACTTACCAATGCACCTACCGAACAACTTAGTGTCATCACCCTATCATGGCCTTTCGTAGTCTGCGACATTAATATACTTGGACCCCTACCCTGAACCACCGATGGTGGGCACAAGTTCCTCTTTATTTCCATTGAGTATTTCACCAAGTGAATTGAGGCTGAACCAGTAAAAATAGTTTCTATGGAGGAAAATCATCTATGGCTTCCGCGTTCCCCGTAAAATCATCACTGATAATGTAAAGTAGTTCGATAGTGACAGGTTCAAGGAATTCTGCAATCTCGCCGGCACCAAGGTACGTTTTGCCTCCGTGGCCCACACCTAGACCATGAGGGAGTAGCACATGCAAACAACCAAATAATTAGAGCTTTGCGTTGTCGAGTTTTCATGCGGCTGCAAAACCACTCGGAGGCTTGGGTGAACGAGCTTCCATTCGTCCTTTGGGGTTTATAGACTACACCAAGCAGGACAAGAGAATAAACGCCTTTCTTCGATAATTGCCTAGTTAAGCCACTCAGAGTCACACTTAAACACTTTGCCTCGCAGCTGTCCTTGCTGTTGATCCGCTCACATCAGCAATTGGCAAAAACAGTGTTAGTAAAAGATTGATAGTACAGATAGAAAAAGATCCATAACCACGACTTTATTTGATAAGACAAATTACACATTTTCTTTCATACACTTTTAGCATTGTAGTTTCTTCACCAATTTGCTAATGTTTTCTAGTTTTCAACCCCCTGAAATTCTAAAACCCTAATTAGTTGCTTCTTATTGCTTTCTAAAGCCCTAGTTTTCATAGTTAGTAACCTTTACTTCCTCCAAAATCTTAGATTGGTGATTTACTTGTAGTTTTAGTTATAACTCTCAAAAACAAATTCTGGTTTGGATTTAGTTGACAAATTCTTAATCTCAAAGATGAATACATTTATTCATCGTGGATTCGACTCCCAAATACTCAACGTTCAACCGTTGACTTGCGGTTATTATTAAACGCATCCCTCTTGGGTATGTCAAGTACACCCCAAGCCAGTGTAAAGGCATTCGAGTAGATCGACCAGACCATATCCTTAGCCACTCATAGCATCTATAAGAACAGTAGCCAACCATGAGCATAAGCATGATTGGCAATTAAGTGCAGATCTCTCAAGTCATACCTTACCATGCCCCATGTTCTACAAATCTCTATTGTGTATATCAAGGTGCTAAACCATATCCCTATTCTTGATATATGAGAAAAGTATTTTATGGGAGCAAATTTCACCAAGGCAAACTATCAAATAAAAGGGAGCCAACAAAGCTATATGCTGTCAGCCATATGGTCCTCGCTAATTGTATGCCTGACTGTATAGACTGTCATTGCATTGGGGAGGTCAAACAAAATTATTTCTAGAAAGAACTCTATACCGAAAAACTTCTGATGTCGCCCCAAAACCTCCCATATAGCATTGGAAACCCTAGAAGCCCTCCATAAAAGAAGAATGAAGTACCCTCCATTAAAGAAGAATGAAGTGCAAAAGCCACAGAGACATAGTAGGGAGTTCGCGTACCTTACAGATCACAAGACTGCCACGCACTTCCACTACCACTTAGCTTTAGATTATTTTTTTCATTTCCACTTTTGTATCTCTCTTCCATAATTAAGAAGAGAATTCAAAATTCATCCTTGTAAACAGTTGGAGTGCTATAATGGAAGTAATAATCAATTTTGGTTTTCCTTTTATTTCTGTTGTGTCTCTTTTTCTTTAATTATGTGAGTATTTTTACTAGGCTTAGTGAGATGTAGGTGATCGAGGCTATCGTTAGGATGTGAGTAGGTCTACTTTCGTCCTTATAATTATTTTGAGGTTGCACATTTATGACCTATTAGCCAGTTTGTCCTTTTAGTGAAAGTATGAGATAACCAGACTATAGAGTTTTTTAATAAATAACTCACATAAAATAATCAATTACAAAAATAACTCACAGTTCAAAAAATTTATAGAAATGGGTCGCCACGTCAGTTTATCGAGCCCTGGGAACTTGAAAATTGACCTATCGAGCGGAACTGCAATCGACAAGCCCTCATGGAGTCCCCAAGGCTCAACAAGTGCTCCACTCGACTAGGTGCCTCGAGCAGCCTTTGTCGACAAGTTCTCTCCACTCGACCAGGTGCTTGACACATTCTCAAACTCGACCAGGAAAAACATTTTGCATAGCAGTAAGTAGGATTCGAACCTGGACCAAGGGCTAAGAGACAAGTGTCTTAACTAGCTAGGCTAGGACACATTACTGAGAGTTGTGGCAATTGGACATAGTAGTACTTTATTTTTTGCCAGTCACTTATCAAAAAAAGGGTTAGGTTTAGCCCAATTAAGTTATGATTGGATGAAATGGGTCCAGTTCATTAGATGATGGTTATGATTGGATGAATTGAGTTAGGTTTCGTTGGATGATGAGACAAAATGGAGGGGTTAGTTTTAGCCCAATTAAGTGATGGCACCATATAAGCAAGATAGATCCAGTATCAGAAATAGTATATGAGAAGACCGAGGATGAAGACTAGGGTTAGGTAATGAGACTGAATGGCTGAAGTAGGTCAAACCTAAGCATTTGATAAAATTAAACAAACAGGATGAATCTAACATCAGATACAGAATCTAGTAAAATAAAAAATGAAGATTTGGGTTCGATTTATAAGGAGATTAGTTAAGTGCAAAAGTGAGTAGAGAATAAGATGGTCGAAGTTCATTTTAGAAAAATCACTTGGTTAAATTAGATTGACTTAGTTAGTTATATTTTTACTTCATGATAAAAAAAATTAGTAATTACATTGCAAAAGGATAAATTCATTGGGTTATAATTTGAAATTAAAATTTGAATTAATTCAAATTGGATTAGTTCGTATATATTTCAACTAGGCAAAATAATGAAGTATATATTTCCTTTGACAAGTGACGGGCAAAAAAATGAATTATTATTATGTCCAATTGCAACAAATCTTAGTCATGTGTCCTAGCCTAGCTGATTAAGACGTTGGTCTCTTAGCCCTTGGTCCAAGTTCGAATCCTGCTTGCAGCAATGAAAAATGTTATTTCCTGGTCGAGTTTGAGAACGTGTCAAGCACTGGGGATTCGACAAGGGCTGCTCGAGTCACCTAGTCGAGTGGAGAGAGCTTGTAGACAAGGGCTACTTGAGTCCACTGGTTGAGTAGAGAGAGCTTGTCGAGCCCTGGGGACTCAACAAGAGGCTTGTCGAGCACTCAGGGCTCGACAAACTAACGTGGCGACCCATTTCTGTAAAATTTTTGAATTGTGAGTTATTTTTGTAATTGATTATTTTATGTGAGTTGTTCATAAAAAAACTCCCAAACTATACTAGTTTAAGTTTGAGGAATCTGTGCGCTGTGCATGCATACACATTTGCAAAGGATCAACGACATCACAAATCCGAAGGCATTAGCCTAAATCTTGGCAAAAGTTTTTAAAATGTTGGAGCAGGCACCTACAAACGAGGGCTCCACCAAATTTGTAGGGGCATGTGTAACTGAAGGCTCTCTCCAAAGGAGACGGTAGTGGCGGTGCACATCGACTGAGGCGGACGAATGTCGCCGCTTGCTCGGCATGATGGGATGCTCGCGTACTATAGGCAGAGGCAAGCAGAAGGCGAGTTTGTGGTGAGCTCAACGCTGGTGTTGGAGGAGAAGAAGACGCGAGAGAACGTGTTTTGCGGGCCCCACCGAGAAATAGATCGGCCAACCGTGCTTGCAAAAATTAAACCTAACAGATGGGTCCAGAAAATGAAAAGGTCCACATGTCATACACTGTGTGCTAGGTTCCAACGTCACCGAGATAAATGGCGTGGGCCCCACGGCAACGAGCCTCATGCCCGTGTCAGTGCGCATGCGTACCACGCAAAAATCAACCATCGACGCCGACAGCTGGGTCCCATATTGCTGTCCCTACACATCGTTAGTGTGTATATTAATGGCACGTCGCACAACGTTCAATAGATGTGGGGCCTACCAAGCTCGAAAAATGCGCAAGTGTGCTGCCTCATTGACGACGGCGACGCGCACGCGGTGCACTCAACCCACTGATCAGTGGGTCCACGACTTTTAGGGCCCACCTATCAGTAAAATATGGGCGTAACGACCTTTGGATGACATTTAGACCGTAAAATGTGTTGCACACGCGAGTTTTAATGGCCTAGAGGGAATGACAGGTGGGTCCACATTCCGTTGGCCCACCTGTAAGTCATGGGAAAAACTACAAAACGACCATTGAAGGATTTTTCAGCCATGGTCCACCTGTCAGTGTCACAAAAAATCCCCGTTGGAATAATAGTTGTTACAAATAGCCATTCGAGCTATTTTTAATTTTTTTGGGCTTAAATAATCTAAAAATAGCAAAAAAAATTCCAAAAAATTTCCCAAAAATCATACAAATTTTTGGTAGCCCTCTCCTATATAAAGGGCATGTTCTTCTACCATTTTCGCACAACAATCTCCATCCATCTACAACAAAAGCCATTCCAAAATCTTGCAAAATTTTTTAAAAATCCAACATGGATTCTAATCCACCTGGCGGTTTCATTAATTGGCTTGGTTCATCTCATTCTCTCAGTGAAAACACCAAAAGCCCAAACAACCAACAGCAACCCAATTTTCCACAGCCACCGTATCACCCTAACTACCATCCATATCCACCGAATAACCATCCGTACCCACCAAATTATCGTCCCTATCCACCACACAGCCACGCAAATTCTGCCACCTCCACACTATAGCCAAAATTTTTATTTGGTGGGTATGCCACCAACCTATCCACAGTTTTCTCCACCTCAACTGCACTCTACATTGGTGTCCGTCAACGGCACTCTAGATTATGCTCCAGCCGATCTGGTGACCTAAGTCGTCATCGATGACAACAGCATCATTGATGCCGTGGATGTTGGCCAAAAGACGCAACATTTACCATGGTCTACCGAGTACTATGAGGGCCATGTATTTACGCACGACTTCATTATTCAATTTTTTCGACAACATGCAGATTACCTTTTGGCTCAATAATTCACACGATCCTATTGATGGAAACAATAGGAAGTGCGATATGTACTGGGCCAACGTAGCAGTGGCATACAACGAAACGGTGCTGAGATGCAGGAGAAGGGAGACCAAGACTGTAAGGACCACTGGCAATGAAGCAACAAAAAGGTGGTCCAATTCAATGGTGTTTGGCTCCGATTGAAATAAGTCTATGCCAGCGGTCGTTCCAACGACCAACTCATGGCACAGGCCCGTGAGATGTACAAGGTGGACATGGGTCATCCTTTCGTCTTGGATCATTGGTGGCCATCGGTTCGTGGTTAACCTAAGTGGTCCGCAACTTATGTTGATGCTCCCAACAAAAGAAGCAGATTATCCGAGTTGGGCACCTACACGTTATCATCCAACAACGATGATGTGCCACCAGTGGAGACACGGCCGGAAGGACAAGACACTGCTAAGCCGAAGTGCAAAGGTAAGGGCAAAGTTGATGCCATGCAGGATTCGATGGAAGCAATGAGAGCGAATCTCGAAGCCTTTGACGAGGATTGATACCCGAGTCAGTTCAAATAAATGCACGGCTGGTTCAGGACAGATACGAACCAGACAAGCGCTTGGTGGTGTGAACTCAAGTCATTCTGAGAAGCACAAGCACGAGGTCGCAGGCTTTACGCGATTAGACCGTAGCTAGTGCGCGGTCAAGAGTTCGTGTGCTATACGCGGATAGAAAACTACAGATGGTGCGCGGTCAGAGCATTTCGACCAGAGGAAGTGGGATTATTCTGTCCCTGCGACAGGGATATCCCGAGTACCCCGAAGATTCTTCCACGTAGGAGGACAACCGTCAGGAGGTTAATACGTGCGGTTATCCATGAATAACACGTGTTAAACCTGCGTGGGAGTTAAGAGCGGTTGACTAAACTGCATCTAAGCAACTGTTTGGTGCCGTTACAACTTGGCACCCTTTCGACCAGTATAAAGGGGTAGCCCAATGCATCAAACAGGGGCATCGAGAGATTGATTGATCGAACCGGATCAAACAAAAGCAACCCAAAGTCAGTAGTCTAAGTTAGATAGCCTTCACAAAGCCTTCGAGGCTTTGTCTTGTACAAACATATAGGAAAAATCTTCGCCTGTGAAGATCTTTTCCATAACTCTGTAAATCCTTTTACCATATGTCGTGGTATTGCGAATACCTCGGCAGGTTTTGTGAATGATCCTAGCGAAGATTACGCGGCGCGGGTTGACCGGGTGACCGGTCCTCCCTCGCCAGACAAACACAAGAAATGACACGAGGATTTATACAGGTTCGGGTCCCGGTGGGGGCCCTAGTCCTGTCGGTGCGCTCCCGACCGGAGTCGGCTGGGGAGGCTCTCTCCGGGGGAGAGGCTTCCGAAGCACACCTCTGAGTTTTTAGCAATTCCAACAAATGAATCACTTACTTACAACTGAGGGGTACAAGGGCAAATGGCGGCGCCCGGGGAGGCACCGGAGGCCAGGTCCTGGGGGCCAAAAGGCGGCACCCGGGGAGGGGCCGGAGGCCACGTCCCCGGGCAAATGGCGGCGCCCGGGATGGCGCCGGAGGCCAGGTCCCGAGAGCCAAATGGCGGCGCCCGGGGAGGCCCCGGAGGCCAGGTCCCCGGGCAAATGGCGGCGCCCGGGACGACGCCGGAGGCCAGGTCCCAGGGGCCAAAAGGTGGTGCCCGGGGAGGGGCCGGAGGCCACGTCCCAGGGCAAATGGCGGCGCCCGGGACGGCGCCGGAGGCCAGGTCCCGGGAGCCAAATGGCGGCGCCCAGGAAGGCACCGGAGGCCAGGTCCCGGGAGCCAAATGGCAGCTCCCGGGGAGGCCCCGGAGGCCAGGTCCCGAGAGCCAAATGGCGGCGACCGGGGAGGCCCTGGAGGCCAGGTCCCCGGGCGAATGTGACGCAACTTACCTGGGCTTAGTCCCGCGGAGATTTCCCCCGGGAAAATGTACACAAAAATGAGGCAAATCGAGTAAATATCACTGGGTCTTCCGCGGGTCTCTTCCCCCGACCGGTGCGAGAGCGGGGCTCCCCGCGCCCGCGGCCGGGGGGAAGTTCTTCCCCGCGCTCAGGTGAATGCATTCGCTCGACCTCCCCCCGGGCGAAACGGACATGTTCCGCCGGGGGAGGGAGCTTACGCCCTGTAGCTACCAGCCCGGAGGCTTCCGGGGCCGGCTGGGGGGAGCCCCCTGCGAAGACCCCCGGGACCGGAAAGGGGGAAGCCCCTGTATTATCCGGAACCGGGGAGGGGGCGCCCACGGCGATGCTTGGAACTGAAGTAGAAGGAGCCCCTGTGGCAACGACCGGAACCGGAAAGGGGGAAGCCCCTGCATTATCCGAAACTGGCGAGGGGGGAGCCCCCGCGGCGACGTCCGGGACCGGGGAGCCGATGCGGGGGGAAGTCCGCTGAGGCGCGGGAGCTGCTCTGTCGACCGCCCCCGGCGCGGTAAACGCGACACGAGGGGCGGGACTAGCTCCCGGCGGAGGGAAAACCCCCGGCATGAAATAGGCTCCCGGCCCCGGGAATGGGCCTGGAACGGGGTACCCCCCTGGTGCCACGAAGGGCCCGGGCATGAAGTAGCCCCCCGGCACCGGGACGGGCCCGGGTGCCGGGAAGGGTCCAGACGTATATCCCGCAGGGGGAGGGAACCCCCCGGCCGGATCATACGGGGCGGCCAGACCTCCGGAGGTCGGAGGAGCCGCCGGGTAACCCATAAACGGGGGCATAGTCCCCGGGTATGGGTGCGATGCAAATGTGGGGGCCGAAGGCCGCGCCAACACGCTGAGCAGCTCATCCATAGAGCGCTGGGCGCGGAGCTGGCCCTCCACTAGAGCCTCAAGCAGGGCGTCCCGGGGAGCCGGGGGAGCCGTCGAGGGGACACTGGTCCCGGCCGAGGTCCCCGTGGTCACCGGGAGCGACCTAGAGGTAGAAGCACCTAAGTTAAGAGAAGAGGGGGGAGGCGGTACCTGGGCCAGGTCGCCTCCGGGTGGAAGCGCCGGGACAGCAGTGTCCTGGACGGGCGGCGTCGGGTCTCCGAGACCGGCGTCACCGGGAAGGGTGCGAGCCCTTGTTCTTGGGGGAGCCATGGCGTCTTGTCACGAGTCCCCACGGTCGGCACCAACTGTCGTGGTATTGCGAATACCTCGGCAGGTTTTGTGAACAATCCTAGCGAAGATTACGCGGCGCGGGTTGACCGGCTGACCGGTCCTCCCCCGCCAGACAAACACAAGAAATGACACGAGGATTTATACAGGTTTGGGTCCCGGTGGGGGCCCTAGTCCTGTCGGTGCGCTCCCGACCGGAGTCGGCTGGGGAGGCTCTCTCCGGGGGAGAGGATTCCGAAGCACACCTCTGAGTTTTTAGCTATTCCAACAAATGAATCACTTGCTTACAACTGAGGGGTACAAGGGCTATTTATAGCCCCAAAAAGAAGCAAAAAACCTAAACTACCCCGGAAGGCACCGTCGGATTGAGGGCTAGGAACGTCCTTCTCCCGGTCAAATGTCTTGGATGCTTGACAGGTGGTCGCTGATTCCCGAGGCGCTCCTCGCGTGACCTGCACGTGATAAACAACTCGAGACTTCACCTTTAGAAGGGCGACGAGGCCCGGGACCGGCACCGGAGGCCAAGTCCCGGGAGCCAAAAGGCGGCGCCCGGGGAGGGCACCGGAGGCCGCGCCCCCTAGCAAATGGCGGCGCCCGGGACCGGCGCCGGAGGCCAGGTCCCCGAGGGTCAAAATGGCGGCGCCCGGGGAGGCACCGGAGGCCAGGTCCCCGGGCAAATGGCGGCGCCCGGGACGACGCCGGAGGCCAGGTCCCGAGGGCCAAAAGGCGCCGCCCCGGGAGGGGCCGGAGGCCACGTCCCCGGGCAAATGGTGACGGCCAGGACGGCGCCGGAGGCCAGGACGGCGCCGGAGGCCAGGTCCCGGGAGCCAAATGGCGGCGCCCGGGGACGCCCCGGATGCCAGGTCCCCGGGCAAATGGTGGCGCCCGGGACGGCGCCGGAGGCCAGGTCCCGGGGGCCAAAAGGTAGTGCCCGGGGAGGGGCTGGAGGCCACGTCCCCGGGCAAATGGCGGCGCCCGGGGCGGCGCCGGAGGCCAGGTCCCGGGAGCCAAATGGCGGCGCCCGGGGAGGCCCCGGAGGCCAGGTCCCTGGGCAAATGGCGGCGCCCAGGACGGCGCCGGAGGCCAGGTCCCGGGGGCCAAAAGGTGGTGCCCGGGGAGGGGCCGGAGGCCACGTCCCCGGGCAAATGGCGGCGCCCGGGACGGCGCCGGAGACCAGGTCCCGAGAGCCAAATGGCGGCGCCCGGGGAGGCACCGGAGGCCAGGTCCCGGGAACCAAATGGCGGCGCGCGGGGAGGCCCCGGAGGCCAGGTCCCCGGGCGAATGTGACGCAACTTACCTGGGCTTAGTCCCGTGGAGATTTCCCCCAACACCATACATAGTGAAATCCCAACAGGACGTAGGGCTATTACTCCCACCATCAAGGGCTCGAACCTGTATAAACCTCTCTGTGCTCCAATTCTCTTTAATTCATCATACCTTCCCGGAGGGACACCCTGAAAGGTCTCACAACCTACAAATTCTGCATAAGTTCGGCTAAGGACCCCGAGTCTGAATCGTCGACAGCTGGCGCCCACCGTGGGGCCTTTCTCAAGGCGTCCTAACTTTCATCCGGAGGTTCGCTGAATTATGGCTGGAGTATATGATTCGGAGAACGATTTCGATCTCAAGGATTATTCTCACATTTCGATGCCTTCTCCGAGCGATCCTGTTCCGATGGGGGAAACCGGAGGCGAAAATCTCCCAGAGGTCGAATCGACTCTCCAGGTCATGTCCATCGACCAGGAGGCGACTAACGCAAGGTCAAAACCCACCGAGGTTCTTAATGTATTAGAGGGTGAATCCGGTCCGTCATACGACCCTGCTAAGGGGAAGGATGATATCGACCAGGAAATCAGCCCGGGGAGGTTTGACCCTGATAACCTCCATCGTCTCTTTGATTTTGAGTCTGACTCGGAACAAACCGAGATGTTCTCTCCCTCGGCGACCTCTCTCCCTAGACAGTTCGCTGCTTTATCGGAGGAAACCCCTGATCAGCGGGCCGCTAGGGAAGAACAGGAACGCAAACAGAAGGAGGATCAAGATCTCGAGCAACAAGACAACAAACTATGCAGAACTGTCCTAGAGGCTCTTCAAGATGCGCAGGCTCGTTACGATGCTGCTCTGAGTTCTTCTCGACGATCACATGGTCGCAAACGCGATCAGACTCCTTCTTTGCCTTCGGAGCGTTTCCCGATGGATGAAGAAACGGTAACACCTGGTGCCACTAGGAGGAGTACGCATGGCCGGCTTCGATCTATCGTAGAAGTCATGCGTAATTTTCCTCCTACGGTGACGGATGCGCAGAAACCGGCCTTCACCAGAATCCTGGCGAAGAGGTTGGATCAGGTCGCATCTGAGGCGCCCCCTACCGCCTCTTCCCGGCCAGTAACACGTTCCCACAACCGAGAGCGTTCTCACTCTGGTTCTGGTCGACGGAGTTACCCGCCGCCTGTACCATCCCGCCAGGACAAGTTCAGGCGGGCACAGGATTCTCGTGATAGGGATCGAGTCCCTGTCCACTCTCGTTTAGGACCACAAGTGGCTTCTCCATTGCGTGAGGTCGCCCGCGATCCGGTCGAAAGTCACAAGACAGTTCACGGTCCCTATGTTGGTTGTAAAGCTTTCTCGCCCGGCCTTCGTGCGGTCGTTTGGCCAGACAAGTTTAGACCAGGGGCCATAGAAAGGTTCGACGGAGCTCAGAACCCATCCGAGTTCCTTCAAATTTACATTACTGCCATCCAAGCGGCAGGGGGCGATGACCGGGTCATGGCCAACTACCTACCAATAGTCCTCGAAGGACCGACAAGAACCTGGTTGTTTAATCAGCCCGAGGGTTCGATCTATAACTGGGAAATGCTGTGCGACGCTATCCTCAGCAATTTCCAAAATTGTTATCAGAAGCCGAGTAAAGAGGACGACCTCCATCGACTACGGCAAACTTCGACTGAAACCCTTCGTCAGTTTGTCAAGAGGTTTGTCGGGGTGAGGAATACCATCCCGAACATATCTGATAGCTCCGTTATTAGGGCATTTAAACATGCCGTTCGATATCGGAGATTTACCGAAGACTTGCTCATCCATCCTCCTCGATTAGTAGCCGATCTCTTTGATATGGCTGATCGATATTCCGACGCAGCCGAGGTTGTCGAATGGAACCGGATGGTCGATTAAGGTAACCTACCACCTCAACCAGGTCTCAAGGACGCTAGGAAGGAAGATTCAAGCAAGAAGCCGGAATCTTCGTCGGGCAGGAAGTTGAAGAAGTAAAAAAGGAATCACTCTGGGCAGTACCGCGAGGTCGCAGTTGTAGAGAAGCCTCCTTCGACCAAAGGTAACAAGTCTTCGTTCAAAAATAAAACTGCTTCTAGTGGTCGTAGTGCCGACCAGCCAGAGAAGTCGACTAACCCGCAGGAAGGCAAGAAATGGTGTCCACTCCACAACTCCGCAGGCCACGACCTCAAAAACTGCAGGAGTTGGTTGAAGCAATTAGATGACTTCTACCAGGGGATTGGACCGATGCCGACCTTACCGACTAAGGAACAAGCATGCGGACTAAGAGACGCCGACGGAGACGAAGAGATGTCTTACCAGGTACCTCATAATCATGTTAATATTATTTTCGGAGGTTTCTCCTCTTTTGTTTCCAAAAGGCAGTTTAAGGCCTTTTATCGAGAGGTTAACCAAATAGAAACATCCCTTGGTGAACCTCAGTACCCCCGTTGGTCGGATACACCTTTGACGTTTGATCACACTGATTGTCCTGTGGGGCTTACTCGACCATTGAGACTCCCTGTGGTCATTACCCCGATCATCAGTAATACGAGAGTCGAAAGGGTCCTGATCGACGGAGGAAGCTCCTTGGACATTCTATTGGTCAAGGCACTCGACGAGATGCAAATTCCTCGTTCGAAGATTAAGCCCATAATCCATCTGTTTTATGGGATAATCCTTGGTCCCTCCATGATGCCGTTGGGACAAGTGGTCCTCCCAGTCACACTGGGAGAACCGGATAACTTTCGAACATAATTGGTTACTTTTGATGTAATTGATTGTGATTCGGCTTACAATGCAATCTTTGGCAGGCCAACTCTTGCTAAGTTCATGATGGCAACACACTATACTTATCAGTGCGGCAAGTTGCCTAGCCCCAAAGGTGTCATCTCGATCCAAGGCAGTCGCAACGTGGCACTCACGTGTGACCGGCTATCTTTGGAGATGGTGGACCAACTTCCCCTCCGGGACGCTCAGGTCGCCACAGTCGTCGCTGACGCGATCAAGGCTGCTCCTCGACCAAATGAGAAACTCAAACTAGTTCTATTGTACCCAGATGATCCATCCAAGACAATTCGGGTCGGATCAGGCCTGGATGACAAATAGGAACTCGAGCTCATTACTTTCCTCCGGGCTAACGCAGATGTGTTTGCGTGGAAACCATCCGACATGCCCGGTGTCCCAAGGGATGTAATCGAGCACAGGTTAGCAATTCGACCTGGACAGCGACCAATAAAGCAAAAGCTCAAGAGTTTTGCTGTTGACCGGCAGGAGGCCATCCGAGAGGAGTTGGACAAACTCCTAAAGGCTGGGTTTATTCGCGAAGTCGATCACCCGGAATGGCTTGCAAATCCGGTCATGGTCCGCAAGTCAAATGGTAAGTGGCGCATGTACGTCGACTACACCAGCCTCAACAGTGCCTGTTCGAAGGACGACTTTCCCCTTCCCCACATCGACCAGCTGGTCGACTCAACCGCGGGTTGCGAACTGATGAGCTTCCTGGACGCTTACTTAGGATACCATCAAATTAGCATGGCAGAAGAAGATAAAGAGAAGACTGCCTTCATCACCCCGTTCGGCACCTACTGCTACGTCAGAATGCCGTTCGATCTCAAGAACGCAGGTTCTACGTACCAGCGCTTGATGCAAAAGACCTTTTTTTTCCCAGATAGGGCGTAATCTCGAAGCATATGTAGACGACTTGGTTGTAAAAAGCACTAAGAGATTGTCTCATTTGGACGATCTCGCCGAAATCTTCTGTAATTTGAATCGCTTTGGAATAAAATTGAACCCGGAGAAATGTTCTTTCGGGGTTTCTTCAGGAAAAATTCTGGGTTTTCTTGTCTGTTCCAGAGGCATTGAAGTCAATTAAAAAATTAGGGCTATCGAACAGATGTGGTTTCCCTCAACCATGAAAGATGTTCAACGCCTGGCAAGTCGCATGGTGGCCTTAAGTCGGTTCATATCACGACTAGGCGAGAGGGGACTACCTTTCTTCCAAGCCCTACGGAAACACCATAATTTCTCATGGTCCGATGAGGCCGAAAAAGCGTTTCAGGAGGTGAAGGCATATTTATCCAGTTCACCAGTCTTAGTGTCTCCCAACAAAGGAGAACCATTACTTCTCTATTTGGCGGCCACACCGCATGCGGTCAGCGTTGTCCTAATCGCGGATAGAGAAGGAATACATAGACCCGTCTACTATGTAAGCGAGGTACTTCATGGCCCTAAGGAGCGATACCCTGAGGTCCAGAAGATACTTTACGCACTACTGATGGCTTCTCATAAGCTACGACATTACTTTCAAGCACATAAGATCACAGTACCCTCCTCTTTTCCATTGGGGGATATTGTCCGCAATCCGGAGAAATCTGGTCGGATCGCAAAATGGGCTGTCGAGCTTGGTGCTTTCGATATCCATTTCACGCCCCGCACTGCGGTTAACTCTCAGGTCTTGGCCGACTTTGTGGTCGAATGGACCAATCCTGAGCCCCCTGTGCGGGTACTCGAGGAATTGGAATGCCCCGATCACTGGACAATGTTGTAGCTTCTAGGCCCCTATAGAGTATTTTAATAATTAATGACAACTACAAATGCTATACTAACGTTACCTGCCAAGAAGTTACTTAAAAGACAGGTTAATGAAAGGCGAAGAAAGAGCCTCATGATGAAGAAAGAGCATTGATCAAAAGGGCAAAGGTATGAAATAGGGTCTTTTCCATTTTTACCGGTCCAAGGTGATTAGAGAAGAATTTTGACCGGATTTTAGGATAGTTGCCGTACTATTAAGAGGAGCATGTGGTGTATCACAAAATACTTCATCTATGTGCCACAAATCATAAAATCAACTTGCATTGCATACTAGAAGGTCATATACTTTGAATATGCTTGTTTCAGCTCATTTCTGCTCAGCAATGTCTCAGTCGATCTGACCGTATGTTGGACCGGTCTGACCGAATTCACGGACTGACCGATTAGAATTCTCGGACTGACCGACGTTATGTCTTAGTATAGTATATACCTTTTTAAGGTCGGTCTATCCGTAGTTAAAACCTAGGTCAGTCTCCTGGAACCTCATGAACTATCTTTCTGTTGTTTTGAGCTATTACGGTCTGACCGTTTTATTAGACCGGTCTGACCGCGAAATCGATCTGACCGTGTTTTTGTACTACGGTCTGACCGTATGGCCGGTCTGTCCGTTTTTATCGGCCTGACCGTATAAGGTGTCCAGAAACTAGGTCGTCTCTGGACAGCTTCACGGTCTGACCGAAATAGGCTCCGGTCTGACCGTGTGTGTGCCTGACAAGGGCAGTTGAGCATTTATTGCGCCTGTTTAATGCCATTGCAATTGCGGCGGTCTGACCGAGCTTATACCTTCGGTCTGACTGCCAAGTGAGCTTTTTCTCCCAACGGCCTGTAACGGCTATATTTATTGTGGGGGGTATATATACTCCCATGCACGGCCCTGTTCACAACTCTTGGCATAATTTGAGCATTGTCATCATCCTTGAGAGCTTTAGCACATTTCATACACTCTAGGGTTCAAATTCTCGAATTTGTGAGAGTGTGCATTTGAGATCTTCTAGTGCATTGCATCTAGATCATTAAATCATCCTCGTGGCACTAGAAGAAGACTAAGTGATCATCACCGGCTTGTTACTCTTGGAGTTTGCCGGCTCCTAGACGGCTAGGAGAAGGGTTTTGGAGAGCTCTTCAAGGAAGATTGTGAAGAAGCCTCAAAACGTCTTGTGAACGGGTTGAGCACACCTTGCCGGAGCGGTAAAGTGCATCCTTAGTGAAATCGAGGTTTGGATAACTCATCACACTAATCTGGCTCAAGATCTAGGTCACTTCTCGAGAGAAGGTTGACTAGATAGAGGAGCGGTTAGAGATTTGAGTTTGCCTCAACGTGGATTAGGGGTGATCGGCAAATCACCGAGACCACGGGATATATCCTTGTTTTGGAATTGTGCTTTGTTCATATTGTGTTATTTTGCTTCATTATCTTTAAATTGTTTGATTAATTGCTAAATTATTAAAATCGCCTATTCACCCCCTCTAGTCGATATCCTAGATCCCTTTCAAATGTACTTCGACGGCTCCCATAGTTTTCAACACTCGGGGGCTGGAGTGGTCTTGGTTACACCTCAGGGCGAACAACTTAAGTTTGTCTTTCAACTACACTTTGTTGCGACCAATAACGCAGCAGAGTATGAAGGTCTTCTTGTAGGGCTCCGAGCAGCAAAATTCCTCGGAGTCCGTCGATTAGTGGTGAGGGGAGACTCACAGCTGGTCGTAAACCAGGTAAACAAGGAGTACAGCACCTCCGATGAGACAATGGCTCATTACCTGGGGGAAGTGAGGAGATTGGAAAAACACTTCAGTCATTTCGAAGTCCAATACATCCCGCGAAAGTACAACATTCTCGCAGACCAATTATCCAAAATTGGGTCCTCACGCACATCCGCTCCGGTAGGAGTGTTCGTCGAACACTTGGAACATCCTTCATTATGACTTCGGTCGAGGATGATCCGGTAACAGTCTGTGTTACCAACCTCGGTCAGGAACAGGATTGGACTCATCCATTGAGAGTTTATCTTGAACATGGGACCTTGCCCGAGGACGAAACCGAAAGTGATCGGTTAATTCGAAAAGCGCGTCTATACAAACTCATAGAAGGAGCTTTGTATAGAAAGGGTATTCAAGGAGTATTTATGCGCTGCATATATCAGGAGGAAGGTAAATCCCTCTTGAAAGAAATACATGACGGTGTATGAGGTGTGCACGTGTCATATCGAACACTGGTCGAAAAAACTTTTTGACAAGGATTCTACTGGCCTTCGGCACTCGATGATGCCAAGAATATGGTCAAGATGTGTCCTCAGTGTCAGTTTCATGCGAGACAGGTTCATCAACCTGCCTATGAGCTGCAAACCATTCCCCTTGCATGGCCTTTTGCGGTCTGGGGGATGGATATTGTCGGTCCTATGCCACAAACGGTCAATGGATACAAGTTTCTGTTCGTAGCTATTGACACGTTTACAAAGTGGATTGAGGCCGAACCGGTACGAAATATTACCGCAGCAGCAGCACAAAAGTTCTTCCATAAGAACATTGTTGCTCGATTTGGTGTTCCGAATCGTCTCATTACGGATAACGGTTCTCGGTTCGCTAGTGGTCTTTTTCTGGATTACTGCGACCAGATTGGAACCAAGGTGTGCTTTGCTTCTGTGGCACATCCACAGAGTAATGGTGCCGTGGAACGTGCCAACGGGCAGATACTGCAAGGCATCAAGAAACATGTTTTCGATCGCCTTAAGACTCGCTTGGGGGCTTGGGCAGACGAGCTCTACACCGTTCTATGGGCACTACGAACTACTTCTAGTCGAGCCACCGGTGAGACGCTCTTCCATCTGGTCTATGGGGCCGAGGCCGTGTTGCCTATGGAAGTTAGTATTGGGTCTTTTCAGACAGATCAATTCGAACGAGTTGATCAGGCCAAACAGCGATCATAAGATCTCATCCTCTTAGAAGAAAAGCGTGATCGCGCTTTGATCAAGTCCGCGGTATACTTGCAAGCTTTGTGCAAGTACCATAACAAAAGGGTGCGACCACGTAGTCTCCATGTGGGCGATTTGGTTTTACAAAAAATTCAAGACCAATCCAATCGCAACAAATTCTCCCCGAAATGGGAAGGCCCTTATACTGTTGTTTCGGTACCACGACTAGGATCAGCTCGATTAGCGATGGAGGATGGTCGAATCTTGTCCAATACTTGGAACATCGATCAACTACGCAAGTTTTACGTGTAAGTACTCAATCCCTTTTCCTTTTCAATTAACATTGTTTAATAAAACAAAAGCCTTCTTGTTTCATACGACGAATATTTCCTTTTATGCCCATTTGTTACGAATTTGGCTCGGGGGCTGGTCGCCGGTGGTTATATCGCCACAACGCCCTAATCGGATTCGCTGGCCGACCTCATGACCACTTCCAAACAAGACACTCCTCAATAAGCCGTTTCTCAACTAACACGGGGCTTGCTGGCATGTCCTAGGTCATCCGAGTGGCTGCCGGTTTGCAACAAGGTTAGGCGTTGCATCGAGTATAATTGCTGGCCTGATCGCATATCCCTAGTCGTTACACCCATATTTTTCCTGTTCTTATAATACTAAGTCTCCAGTATATATAATTACAGGCGGGGGCTATGGGAATATGGTTATATGAAACAACAAAAAATATGTTTTCTTTCGAACTAAAACCAAAAAATTGCATGCATTGCATTCTATAAATTGTATCTGTACAGGTACAGGGTTTACATAATCCCGAGATCGGTCAGGAGTTTATCCACGAGAGGTCCAATTTCCTCCATGATAGCCTCAAGTTGTTCCTCACTCTCGATCTCTACCGTTCCTACCAGTGGATTCAGATCCAGATCTGGGCCATGGTGGAGACGAAACCGGCAGAGAATGGCGGAGGCTACTGATCAGACTCTAGTTCTGATCACCTCTTGTTGTCGCCTGGTATCTTCAGGAAGATACTCGAGGAGTGATTCCGCTTGGGCTACGACCAGTTTTGACCAGTTACTCAGGCTAAGGTCGTCTGTTGTGGTCTCGACCACATCAGCCCTCAGAAGACGGGCTACCATCTTCAGCTTTTCGAAGATGGATAGGCTCAAGTCTCTATTCACCCTGCGGATAGAGTCAATGGTCATCTGGAGGAATACCTTCTCTTGTCCAAGCTGGTTTATTTGACTTGCTTGCGCTGCGATAAGGAGATCATTATAAATAATCTAAACGACAAAGTTAAGTCGTTCTAGTCGAAAGTTGACTTACCTGAGAGCTGTGATCGCAGTTCTTTGAGCTCGGCCTCTTAATAAGAAGTCGTGGTGGCCGCCCTGAGCTCGTCTTTTTCCCGATCGGCAAGGCTCTTCTTCAGGGAAGCAACTTCCCTGCGATAAAAAAGACAATGGTTATAGCAAGGTTGTATTCAAGCGGGCTAAAACACCTTTTTCTTACTCTTGCAAGCAATTCCTCTCCTCTTGGATGGCCTCGATGCTTTCTACCATAGCTATCGATCTGGCCGTCATACGGGACAGTTCCTGTAACATAGAGGGAAGTTAGTTGCAAAATCCGAGTATTCTATGCAAAACTCAGATATCATGAGGGATGTTCGACATACCTCAGTATATTCCCGGAATGACTTGTCCTTCGGGATGGCTGAAGGCCTAGTCGACGGACTCACCTCATCCTCGGCGGGGGCAGCAGATGGATATGCCTGCTGAACCTCGGTTGCAGGTTTCAATACCTGCGATTGGGCCTCTGCACCCAACTCGTCCCTAAAGGCCCGGACGACTTCCTGGACTGGTGGGACAGAGCTTTCTTCGCCAGAGGCTTCATCACCAGCAGGAACTTCAACCCTCGCCAAGGCCATTGGAGGGTTCGGCGCTGAATCTCTACGTCTAAGCAGGAAAAAGAAGCTGTTAGTTCCACTGATGGTTGCTGCAACCTGATCCAGAACAAACAGAACGGAATTCTTACCTTAACTGAAATCTCATTAGCTTTTGGGATTTCGAGGATGGTTCCCCAAGAGAAAAAGGACAGTCGTTGTCCGTCCTGGTCTTTCTCTTCATAAACAAGACCTTTTCTCCCTATGTATATCACCCTGTAAGCGTATATAGAAGGCATGATGAAGATCTGAATGGTAAGAACTCATACCGGGGTAACCTGCTCGGTTGGCAGGGATGCGCCCGAAAGTCTGGGTGTCTCCTGAACCGTTGGAGCTGGCACTTCGTCCGCGACCTTGAGGTTGGTCGCGGAATCTTGCTCTGTTATTTCCGCTCCTGTCGCCAGGAGTGGAGTACTCGCCCCCCTAGGACTCGCAAGGGTCGTAGGAAGAATCTCTTCTCCCTATACAAGCGTGACACGGTGAACACGCATACAGAAGAAATTGTGAATTCAGGACCGCGAGAAATCTTACCGTGGTTGTCCCTTCGACCAAGGAGGGAGAAGTTACAGACCCTGAAGACTCCAGGGCTTCAGGAGCAGGGATCTCACCTACGACCACCAGACTCACAGTGGTCGCGGGGTCCGCTGTAGCCGCCTCTGTCTCGGCGGGAGAGGCAATGTTTCGCCGGATTGAAAAGTCGCCACTTTCCTCTTCCGGCGAACTAGAGGAATGTCATCCTCCTCCTCCTCGCTCCTTTCACCCTGTACGACGAAGAAGTGATTCCAGTTTGTACCTGGGGTAACAGGAGGCACGTGATATCTTACCGCAGTTTTCTTCGCGGTAAGGGGGGTTTTGCGCGAAGAGCCTTCCCCGAGGATTTTCTTGGATTTCTTGGGGGCAAGTTTCTTCGCTCCAGATCTTGAAGAGACTTTCTTCGTTCTCTTCATCGTTGGCTTTCCCAGGAAATCGACGTTTTCACTCGGGAACGTCGCCTCGGCGAATCCCCCCAAGAGCCATGCCATTCCGGTGTCCTTATTAGTACAAGATGTACATATGACTTACGAATAGAACTTGGCGAAAGGTAACATACCTTTCGACGTTCCTGTTTGAGGTCGTCGCCGGCATGGATTAAGCTTTGTGGGCAAGGCGATCCCTTGGGTTCCTCCGCTTCGGCACTATATGCCCTGAGGAGGTAGTTCGCCCGTTTCTCAATTTCAGACGAAGGCAAAACTGTGTCACCAACAGACTGGTTAGCAAGATATAACAGAAAAACATAAGACTTCATTGGCGAAGTCACATACCATCGTTGTAGTCCAAGGTGCTGTCTGCCATGGACTGTATCTCCCAAGCCGGATGAGCCCTTTCGCGCAGGGGGCTCACCCGATTCTTCCCGAAGTCGCGAATGATATCGCGAGCCGTTAGTCCATGTTGGACTAAGTGAAGAATCACTTCGGCGAGCTTCATGTACTCTGTATTCAGAGCAGGGAGAGAATATAACTCGCTAGGCTTCTCTAGCCGCGAGTTCTCAAACCACAACCCACTCTCAGATGGAGGGGTGCAGTAAAACCATTTCTGGTACCACCCGTGCACGGAGTCTCGCAGGGGTGGGAAGGGATACTCTTTCTTCTCTCTTATCCAGAAGTAGATACATCCGGCGGCGTTGGCGCTCTTTGACCGCGCCGAGTAATAGAAACGTCAGAAGAGGTCCACGCTGGGATACACTCCGACGAAGGCTTCACACAAGTGTTGGAAGACCGCCAAGATCAAGACCGCGTTCGGGTGGAGATTTACCAACTCCAACCCATAATGCTCCAGGATCCCCTTCAGGAACCGACTCTCAGGGAATCGGAACCCGCACCTCAAGTATTCTTCAAAAACCACCAATTCGCCCTCTTGGACGATTGGGGTTTCTTGGTCCTTCCCCGCGGGTCGCCAGTTGATTAGCAACCTTGGGAGAAGAATCTCTTCCTTCTCCAGTGCTATCAAGCTCTCCTCCGTGTGATGGACCGATCAGCTCCAAGATGCCATTTTTGGAAGAGATTGGAGGAGAAAGCTGGCGGCTTTGAGGGCGATGGAAGGTGGAGAAACGAGGGTTTTTGTGCGGCGGAAGTTCTAAGGTTGGTGGCTGGGTGCGTGGCTTCCTCAAGAAGCTACCTGCTCCTTTTATAGGCCTGAGGAGACACTCCGCAGAGGGTAACGTTCCATTGAATATTTTATTCATTTCCCATGATGGATATTCTCTCTGACGAACCCGTTAGGCGTTCCTTGTATCAGATCCGAAACAAAAGGACTTCTTTGTTTCAGATTTGAGGGTACAAAAACGTGAAGAGTTCTACAAAGGTTTTCGGAGGACTTTTTTCCTTCATGATTCTTGTGAACCTCCACGAATCGATCATGAAAATATCCTATACCCCAATTGTTAGACGAACGGATGTTTTTTGATCAGGTTACTGTGCTATCAGAACTATGTCTCTGACTGAGCTCCGATTCTAGTCGAAGTGATAGTTTGGTCGAATTTCAGTTCTGACTGCGGTAATCTTCCGGATTGAACTTCGGTTCTAACCGCAGTTTTAAGTCTGATCGCAGTATCAGTACTAGTCGCGGTATAACATTTAAATACGATTCTGGTCGCAGAACTGGAGTTTACCTGTGTATGAGTGGTCGTAAAGACATTGCTTGTGGCCATATTTTCACACAAAAGTTGTAAAGAATATTCATATGATATAAAAAGAAAGAAATATTTATTTCTGACATTCTTTACATACAAAAGGGATACCGGCGACCAGAGCGTCGACCTGATCCGAGAGCAGTTTGCAAAGTTCCCCTAAGGACATGTTATCGTCCGTAGGATCTACGTTGGCGACCCCCAGGGAATTACCAACTACTCTAAGCCTATCTACATCATCCCTAACAAGAGATGCGCTATTATTCCTAATCAAATCGGAGAGTTCTCGCTGTTGGTGAGCGTGATCCCTCTCCCGACGGAATTGGCGCACCTCTTCACGGGATCTTTCAAAACATTCTGCCAGATGAAAAATCGCTGAAGACATCTCTTCGGTCTTCTTCTCTAGAGCCTCTTTTTCCCCTTGGAGAGTCTGTCCGAGGAGGGGAGGCCGGATCTCAGCAGGTTGATCGCTGGGGGCTCCGATCTCCTACATTTGCAAATGTTAGTTGCATTAATTGTAACAATGAGCAAAAGGAGATAGAGATAATCACCTGTCCTCGCAAGTGACAGGTTGATATAGGCATCCCAGAAAGTAGATCACCCGATAAAGTTCGAGGATCATCATATGGTGGAAGTGCGGCCTTCCCACCATAAGATTGCTTCCCCAACCCAAGTTAAGGATCATCTGGTCGAGGAGTAACAGCCTTCCAACCAGAAGATTGATCACCCGAACAAAAACGGGGAGTATTGGGATGAAATGGAGAAAGTTGAGAAGAACGTCCCTCCAAAGGTGAAGATGAAAGTTCGACCTGCCGAGGTGCATGGATAGGAAGAACTAGAGGAACTGAAGGAAGAAAGAACGATGATGCGTCTTTCACCTTTGTTCTGCTGGAGGATCCCTCGTCAACCTTGGGTTTCTTCCTTGAAGGAGACAGATCTTTGGACGTCTGTAAGTCCTGCTAGAAAACTTCTTCTTCATCACTCTCAATCTCGATGATGTTGTGGTCTGCCATCGAGAAATGTATGAGAAGAAAAGTGAAGATGGCTTTGAAAGAGACTTAGCCGGGAAGAGGAATTGTGAAGTTTTGAAATCCAAAGGCTTCGGTATTTATAGCCGCCAGGGTGACGGTTCAGTTTCTGAATACCTCGAGTTTTGAAAGTATTTACAATTTTACCTCGGGTTAAAAAACGTTTCAACGGCGCCATCATTACCCGTCACATATTGCCCAGAGTTTTTCTCGGGGAACCAACCGCCACACTTAGTGCGCCACTAAGTGGAGGATTTGAAGCATCGGGTTAAATGTTCGATATAAGTCTTGAAATTTGAAGTAAACACGTCCCTTCGTTCTCTTCAAATTTGGGGGCTAGCTAACGAGGATTGATACCCGAGTCAGTTCAAATAAATGCACGGCTAGTTCAGGATAGATTTGAACCAAACAAGCGCCTGGTGGTGCGAACTAAAGTCATTCTGAGAAGCACAAGCACGAGGTCGCAGGCTTTACGCCATCAGACCGTAGCTAGTGCGCGGTCAAAAGTTCGTGTGCTATACGTGGATAGAAAACTGTAGATGGTGTGTGGTCAGCCAACATCGCGCGGTCAGAGCATCTTCGACCAGAGGAAGTGGGATTATTCTATCCCTGCGATAGGAATATCCCGAGTATCCCGAAGATTCTTCCACGTAGGAGGACAACCGTCAGGAGGTTAATACGTGCGGTTATCCATGAATAACACGTGTTAAACCTGCGTGGGAGTTAAGAGCGGTTGACGAAACTGCATCTAAGCAACTGTTTGGTGCCGTTACGACTTGGCACCCTTTCGACCAGTATAAAGGGATAGCCCAATGCATCAAACAGGGGCATCGAGAGATCGATTGATCGAACCAGATCAAACAAAAGCAACCCAAAGTCAATAGTCTAAGTTAGATAGCCTTCACAAAGCCTTCGACGCTTTGTCTTGTACAAACATATAGGAAAAATCTTCTCCTATGAAGATCTTTTCCATAACTCTATAAATCCTTTTACCATACATAGTGAAATCCCAACAGGACGTAGGGCTATTACTCCCACCATCGAGAGCCCGAACCTGTATAAACCTCTCGGTGCTCCAGTTCTCTTTAATTCATCATACCTTCCCGGAGGGATACTCTGAAAGGTCTCACAACCTACAAATTCTGCATAAGTTCGGCTAAGGACCCCGAATCTGAATCGTCGACAGCCTTCATCCAAAATCAACCTGACCGGGCCGAAAAGAGGAAGGATGTAGTCCGTATGTTGGATAACTTACGCGACATGGTAAAGTCAAAGGAAAAGTCCACCTTGTATAAGGTGTACTGGAAAATGATGGGTCTCAACAAATCCATCTTCAATGATGCTAAAGAGGAGTATGATGCAGGCATGAAGATCCTAAGAGAGAAACTTCATGTCATAGATGCCGACGATTAGTTATTTTGTTTTTGAATTTGCTCTTGTAACCAACCATGTATCTTCCTTTATTAATATATATATATGATTCTCTATTAAATTTACTTTGGTATCCAACCATGGAAACTAGCCGTTGGAATACAACCGTTTTAAACTAGCCATTGCCAATTAGCCATTGGGCTCATTTTCTATATATTCACCCCCTCCACAAAGTTCTCCTCACAGTCCAACTATCTTCTCAAACAACGTAGCACTTGAGAAACTCAGTTTCGGTAGCTACTCACAAAATGTCATCTAGCTCTAGTTCAAGCACACATAGCTCCGAGAAAGATGCCATCAACCAAATTGAGGATTTTTTTGGTGGAATTTATAGAAGAGGAGAAGGAAGATCATATTATCACTGGTCTTTACGCTCGATTCGATGCTTCTTCATCCCGCGGACACCACCGAAGCAGCAATAGGAGATGTGTTGAGAGAGACCGCGAAGATGGCCATCAACGACTCGTCGCGGACTACTCCGAATCTTCTGTCTACCCTAACAGTATCTTCTGCCGGCATTTTCTGATAGAGAGACCTCTCTTTCTTCACATTGTCGAAGCTCTCAGTGAGTGGTCCCCTTATTTCACCAAAAGAAGGGATGCCACTAATCACCGTGCACTCTCCCATTTACAAAAGTTCACCGCAGCAATGAGTATGCTCACGTATGGTGGCCCCGCTGACATCGTCATGAGTACGTGTGGATAGGGGAGTCTACGGTGATTCAATGCTTAGAGCATTTCGTACAAGGTGCAATCGACAAATTTGGCGACCAATATCTTCACAGCACCACCGTCGAGGATATCCACTGCCTGCTGCAACAAGGAGAGGCCCGTGGCTTTCCGGGTATGCTGGAAAATATTGATTGCATGCACTAGGAATGGAGAAATTGCCCCATAGCATGGAAGGGACAATTCACTCGTGGAGATTATGGAAACTCGACGATTATACTTGAAGCAGTAGCTTCCTATGATCTCTGGATATAGCATGTTTTTTTTGTGTTGCAGGTTCCAACAACGACATCATTGTGCTAAACCAATCGCCCTTGTTCACCGATGTATTAAAAGGGCGAGCTCCTCATGTTCAGTACACTGTCAATGGCTGATAGTACAACATGGAATATTATCTCGCCAATGGTATATACCCGGAGTGGGCTGTCTTTGTGAAGACGATACCGCTCCTATAGACGGTGAAAGATCGGTTGTTTGCACAACACCAAGAATAAGCGAGAAAAGATGTTGAGTGGGCTTTTGGAGTTCTACAGTTTCGGTTTGCCATCATGCACGGTGCGTCACAATTTTGGCGACAGTCAACCCTCGTAAAGATAATGCTGCCATGCGCCATCTTGCACAATATGATAATAGAGAACAAGTGCGATAACGATGCTGAGAACTATGATTACAATGATTATCCAGACAAATCCACTGTAGTACCGCCTATGATCTACATTGGGCCCACGCCTTCATTCCGAGATGTACTTCTAAGAAATGCTGCCATCCGTGCTCAACCTACACACACGCAATTAAAAGGAGACTTGATCGAGCACATTTGGCAACGTTTTGGAGGATACACCGACGAGTAGTATCTTATCGGATTTCGTAGTAGACCTTTTTTTGCAAATTTAATTTTAGTTTATTTCACAACGATGTCATGTACCACTATTTGAATTTTAATATATACTATTTTTATGTCAAGTGCAATTTTTAAATTAAATTTTATTATTTATTTTTTGTCGGAAATGCCGAATTTAATTCTCTAAGTAATATGTTAACATATTAAAATTTATGAGTTGATACAAATTCGTTAAATATATAATTATCAAATCGTATAGAGCCAAGGAAGAGCTAAGTCATTGGAATGTTTAGCTCTTGCTTGGTGTTTTCTTGGCTCTTAAGAGTGTGGGGCAGCGCTAATAGCTAAGTAAGAGTCAAGCTGTTGGAATCTTGACTCTAATTTGGTTTTCTGAGATTGTTCTTACACGTATGACAGAAAATATTTTTTTTAAAAGTCAAATAAGAGCCAAAAAGATTAGAAATAGCATAAGTAAGCGGCAGGTCTACATCAAAATATATTGCCTTCTAAACAGCAACTGAGATCAGTTTTTAGACTATTTTTTGTGCTCACATCCTTACTAATAACTAGTGATGCAAACCTCCCGACACCTATTTATTGCATATTTACTTTATCTCAAATTCTTTCCATCTACTACTTTCTTTGATTGCAAGGATATTGGAAAAATAATCCCACATTCCACATGGATTTGACAACCCTAAATTACACTCAAAAAAGTCTATTATGATCCCGTTCTCTTACGGATCATTAGCGGGAAGTAATCTAGAATACATCAAATATTATATTTTTGGACCATAGATATAATACATTGGTTGGCACTCACTAAATAACAAATATATGATTTTCCTCGAGAATCAACCACCATATACTATTTGTTGTTCTTCTAGACAAAATGGAGGTGGTTGGTGGTGATGTCCTTGCATAGCCATAGCCTAGGGAGGAGTCAGTGGTGCACCAAGGGGATGTAACTAGAGGTTGGCAATATAAGTATTTAGGAGGCTGGATTGTGGACATTTTAGGGTTCATTCATCTCAAACAAACTATGACCTCATACCTTTCCATGAAAATTTGTAGTTATTTCTCAAAACAACACACAAGATCCTTTGGAACTTCTATATTCATTACCCTATAGGATAATAAAACTAGCTAAAATATAAAGTGTTACCGTGGATATAGTATACTAACGAAGATGAATAACATATTTTATAAGTATAAGACCTTTTACATAAGTAATTTGTCTAGTGTAGAATTTGTCAAGAATAATTTGTGAAGTAGATGACATGAGAGGTTTGATAACTAACAAAAAGTGGATTAAATGAGTTTATGTGGAAGTCATTAACAAAGGTGCAAATGAGTTTTCGTGCTATTACTACAGAAGATGGCTGGCAACAAATTGGGTGATGATCGTGGTGCAGTACAAGGGCCGTTCAAGGTCATTGAGGGCCCTACCGACAAGCCGATGATTGTGGTGCAACACAGGCGTGAGGAGAAGCAGTTGTCCACCGAGATCTCCTCCATGGTGCTCACCAGGATGAAGGAGATAGTCGAGGCCTACCTCGGTGCAATCATCAAGAACGTCATCATCACACTATGTCCACCTACTTCAGTGATTCCTAGTGCTGGCGATAAGAACATGCTCATCTTTGATCTCGGTGGTGGCACCTTCGATGTCTCCCTCCTCACGATCGAGGAGGGCATCTTCAAGGTCAAGTCCACTGCCGGTGACACCCACCTCAGAGGCAAGGGCTTCGACAACCGGATGGTGAACCACTTCGTGCAAGAGTTCAATAGGAAGAACAAGGACATCAGCGGAAATCCAGGCATGCTGACGCCATTTTTCCTATCCCGCCGCTCAAAAGAATAAGAGTAAAATTGTCCACCGTTATACTAATGTCTCTGATATGACAACAATGTCCTGCAGCTACATATTCCATTATGTTTTACGGCTACATATTTCGTCTTTACGGCGTCTCACAGCTGTAGAATATTTTTCATATGTTATTCTCTTAATGGACCATATCTTTGTATTGTTCAATAGTCAATTTTCTCTAAAAATTTTTTACACATATACTATCTTGCTCTAAATATATTGTTCCCGCTCACACATACACATGTACACAATTCACATAAAATAATATTATAATAGTGTGCTTGTCACATTAAAAAGAAGACGCGGAGAAAATACGGAAATATGTACTTGCCCTAAACGATGCAAAGGGCGAAGCACGCATTATTTCATGACTAGAGCAACTTCGTTCTTTCGATGGTTAGGACAGGAGTTATATGCCGCTGACAATATATTTGGTAAAGAAATATCCATCCGTTCTTAGCTTAGGCATTTTATAACATTTTTTTTTCAATCATGTATCATGTGAACACATTAATTTTATTTTTCAAATTATATAAATCTTTTAAAAGTTTTCTGTAAAAGGTCGGTGTCTTTTTTTTCTTAGAGTCACTGATAGTACACCGCAATATTCTGCATTGAGAGACTGATCGGTGGGCCCCATCTGCATGCTTGCTGAAAGAAGGCTCTCCCTGTGTCGTCTCCCCGAACCAATTTCTTGGTCCTACGCTAAGGATAACTTCAGTTACATTGTCGCGTTTCTATTTATGTCTGGACGGGACGCTTTGCTCATGCTTACCAGCAAGTAGAGAGAGAGAGAGAGAGAGATGACAAAGAGAGAGGGTTCCATGGTTCCTGTCAAGATCTCGCCGGTGCCGCCGCCAGATCAGCCTCCTGCTTTCATGTCGGCGGAGAGGAGGGGCTCCAAGAACATGCTGGGCGACCGCGTGGAGGTGCTCCACGGCGGCGAATGGGTCGGCGCCACCGTGCAGGTCGGGGACTCCCCCGGCGGGACCTCCCTGAGCGTTCGCCTCGACGGATCCGAGGACGTCATGCAAGTCCCGAATTGCTACGTTCTGTCTCCCGACAGGAACGAGCCCGTGCCCGTGACATTTACGGCCAGAGCTGCGCCGGCCGTCCCCACCGGCATCGCCGTCCTGGCCCTGCCAGCTGAGGCTGCCGCCCCTGTTCGCTGGCGCCGATCGGCCGCCGCGGCCACGAAGGCCAAGGCGAGAAGGGCCAAGCCGAAAGGGCCAGGCCGCGGGATCTCGGCACCTTCCGCTGCCGCGGAGCCATCGGCGGCCGCAGCTGAGAAGCCGCCGGTGGAGCCCCCCGCGGCGGCTGCTGGCGTGACTGTCTTTAAGAAGACGAAAGTCTTCAAGCCGAGGGTGCCAGCTTGCATGAGGACTTCCCGTGGCGTGCCATTTCCCACATATGCAACGCGGCCATCGGCGGCCGCCGCGGCCGAGAAGCCGCCGGTGGTGCCATCCGAGATTATCCCACTCGGTACCGATGGCAACAAACCAATGTTGTTGCAGGAGCCGGGTATGGGGATTTCAATGAATCCCGTGCCATCTCCTCCCGCTGCACTATCGGCGGGCCCCGCGGTCGACAAGCCGCCGGTGGAACAATCCGAGGTGGTCGCAGTCGGTTCCGAGGGCAATAAGCCGATGTTGTTGCAGGAGCGAGGCACGGGGATCTCAATGAATCCCGTGCCATCCCCTCCCGCTGCTTCATCGGCGGCCGTGGCCGAGAAGCCGCCGGTGGAGACATCCGAGTCGGTTGCACTCGGTACCGAGGGCAATAAGACAATGCTGATGCTTGAGCCAGGTATGGGGATCTCACTGAATCCCGTGTCATCTCCCACCGCAAACGCACTGCTATTGGCGGTCGCCGCCGCCGAGAAGCCGCCGGTGGGGTCGTCCCAGGTGATCGCAAACGGTACTGAGGTCAATAAGCCGATGCTGCTGCAGGAACCAGGCATTGGGATCTCAATGAATCCCGTGCAATCTCCTTCCGCTGCTCTGTCGTCGGTGGTGGCCGAGAAACCGCCTGTGGAGTCATCCGAGGTGATCGCACACGGTACCGAGGTCAATAAGCCGATGCTGCTGCAGGAGCCAGGCATGTGGATCTCACTGAATCCTGTGCCATCTCCTTCGGCTGCTACACTAGCGGCCGCCGAGCTGTATCTCGATGACGAGCTGTTCTCCGACGCGGCACTGGAGGCGTGGTTCAACGAGATCAAATCTCTGTACTCCGACGACGAGCTGCTGCCGCCATCGCCGCCGGCTGCTCCGTAGACGGTCGGCCTTCAAGATCGAAGTCACCGGCGAGTTGGTATCCGCATGCACTGAAGAAATGTTTAATCTGCTGTTCGTTTCCTTTGATTGCATCTTTATCATATATCCGTCTGGCGTAGACTAATTTCGATGGTTGTGTTTGTTAATTTCATGTTTGCTTCCAAACATTTGGTGAAGTCGCAGTCTTTGGTTTTCCTCAGATCGAACTCAAAACAATGTTTAAGGTGGTAAGAACTTATCGCTATTGTCTTCTAAGGGTTTGTACCATGTATCTTTTAGTTGTTTTCCTATTCTTTTTCTGTTAATTTCTGAAGGATGTGCATGAAAACTACTATGAGGTTATGCCTGTAGTTCAAAGCACAAATGGATTAGTCGAATTGCTTAGCCATTGTTGAATGCAAATTTTTGTGACACATCAATGATATCAATCTTTAGATTAGGGAAACTGTTTCAGTCCTTGATATTGTTTGAACTGTTTATGAAATTTGATCTAATAAAGCATATAGGTACCTAAAGGTTATCGCTGCTTGGTAAAATTGGAGATAGACTGGTACTAACTAGAAAAATACCTATATAATTTTTTTACAATGAAAATAACAATCTGATCTAATTACTACAAATATTTTTCTATCTCTTATTCCCTGTCTCTTGTCATCCTCCATCAAGTTATATACAGTTTTACATCCATCAATGAATAGTTTAATTTCATGAGATACTACCTTGTACCTCTTCAAGGACCGAACCACAGCTTGTTAGGTTAAAGAGCTAGGAGGTTATGCCAATTCTTTGTTTAAGGTGGTAAGAACTTAGTGTTATTATCTATCTAAGGGTTTGTGCTGTGTATCTCTTAACTGTTTTCCAAACTTTTAAGTGTGAATTCCTGATTGATGTTTATGGACACTAGCTAGGAGGTTATGCCTGTGGTTCAAGCACAAATGGATTAGTGAAATTTCTTAACTATTGTTTTAATGCTAATTCTTGTGACACATCAATTATATATCTTTAGGTTAGGGCAAATGGTTCAGTCCTTGATATTGTTTGAACCTTTCACGAAACTTGATTTGAAAGAGTATATAAGTAGGTAACTGAAAGAATTCACTACTTGGTACAATTGGAGATAATATGGTACCAACTAGAAAGATATCCGTGTAATTTTTTTTACAACAGAAATAGCGATCTAATCTATTTATCACAAAAATTTTTCTACATCTTATTTTCTATCTCTTGTCATCCTCCATCAAATTCTTGTACAATTTTACCCCATCAATAAATAGTTAGATTTGATGGAGATGTTTCCTTGTAACTCTTAAGGACCGAACCACCACTCGTTAGTTTAGAGTAAACTATTTTCCTAATTACTTATTTCTTTTGAAATGAATGCCAGTCATCTATCTTTAGATCACAAGCCGAAATAATGTATATGGTGGTATGAACTTATTGCTATTACTAAGGGTTTGTGCTATGTATCTTTTATTTATTTTCCTATTCTTTGTCTGTGTGAATTCCTGAATGATGTTTATGGAAACTAGCTAGGAGGTTTTGCCTGTGGTTCAATCACAAATGGAATAGTGTAATTTCTTAACCATTGTTGAATGCTAATTCTTGTGAAACAACAATCATTTATCTTTTAGGTTAGGGCAAATGGTTCTCTTTGATATTATTTTGAGTTATCCGTGAAACTTGATCTGATAGACGATATAAGCATGTATCTGAAGATACTGTGTGTTTGATAATACTGGAGATAGATTGACAATAAATAAGATTTATTAGAGATGTTGGTATCACTTATACCTTCTCAAGGATCGAACGATAGCTTGCTAGGTTAAAGGTTAAACTACTTTCCTAATTACTTATTTCTTTTGAAATGCATGCCTGTCATCCATCCTTAGATAACAACCCGAAATACTTATATGTCATAGTAACGTGATTGTCTTTTAAAAAAAACTAGCTGAGCTAATTGTTTTTCTGAAAATATGACGACCATGAGCAGCATGTATCTAGACCGCCTTCAAGATATCAAGCCGCTCTACTCAATACTTACGATATCTATATGAGTTGTCTAGATAATATTGCTATGATTCAAATTTCACTTATTACAGTTGTAGGGGTCATATTTGCGTTTGCTCAGTTTCAAACAAAATAACTATTCTCAAGGCTTAATCACGCCACTATGACTTATTAATTTAACACTCTGAGCGACTTGTTTTCATAAATTTATTCTTAAATAGGCCTATTTTAATTTATCTGGAGAGATATATGCTAAATTAACAAAGGCATAGCGAAATATGAGGTATAATTTGCATACTTATAACATTGTGATAAATGTTTTCTTAGATCTACATGGTCTTTTATTTTTTTTATTTTTATTTTTTGGCAAAGAGGGAGGTATTGCCAATTTAGAACAGAGACACTAGCACGATAACTCTTGGCGTCACGCCCACAGACCATACTAAAACTAACAGCTCGTCTAGATGGTCTTAACATGTACAATTGCCTGGCATATAATCTCTCTGATCAAATGCATCCATATCTTTTTATATTGCTATTTATTTACATGTCAAGATGAAGACTACATACATTGTAATATTTCCAAATAAATTTAATTCATGCACTCTAGACTATCGATCATACCATCAGTCTTTGAAATGTAATCTTTAAATTAATTGTTAGATCATTAGCTAAAGGAATGCAAAGCTTTATTTCAAATTGTACTATACAGTTTCAGCATGCTTTTATTCCAGAATGATACACATTGCAAAAAAGAAAAATTCTCCTTTTAATATTGTCATTTATTCGTTTCTTCTTATATATGAAGTCATTTTTTTTCCCCTTTAGACAACCAACATGGTAAACTAGTATTTGTACTGATACTTGACTTGGCTAAAACTTTAGATAGAATTGAATGGGCATTAATTCAATGCTAATTAAGGTCATGTAACACCAAGGTTTTCCTTGTAAAATTCAATGAGCTAATAATTTATATATATCTCAACATCAATCTTTCAAGTCATTATTATGGACAATTTCATATTTTTTTAATTCAAAGATATTTACAAGGCAGCTATTTATCTCCTTGGTTATGGAGTTTTTTTTAAAAAAATTAGTATACCGTTTAAAAAAAGGTATTTGCTTTTGCTAATGTTTACTGTTGGTTTGATTATTTGTGCTAAAGGTACTAAATAGGAGATTCTGTGGTAGGTTATATCATCATGGATTTTTTTTCTTGAACCTAGCTAATTGGTTGAAATCTAGTATTTCATCTAGTGCACAGTACCCATACCATACAAAGTTTTGGAGACTCGCGTTCTACCGAACTAAATTAAGAGCGCTTTCAAAAAGCTCCAATTCTAGTAAAATAAAAAGCAACGAGCAAAAATGCCGGAGATAATATTCAATGTGCTCTACACCGTGACCAAATTTCATGTCCTAAATTATTCTACACAAGGAGAAAAAAAATTCAAACCCACGAGAAAATGGGATGAAATAATTAAAGAGCTGTGATTTGCTGATTTGTCCTTTTCTGCTTGTATAAGATGATCTAGATTATGAAATTGGTCAAGTTGCAGGACACATTTGACACTATCTTCAGTATAATTAAGTCAATTTTTTTTTCAAATTAAGTATTGAACTCTAAACTCCAACAATGAAAAGCAAATCCTTTATCACATGCTGGTAGAGTAACCATCATAAAATTGGTTTTCACATATCTTCGTATATATTGTTGCCTTGAATCGGCTCTAAGAGAAGGTGTGCTTTTTCGTAGATCGTTTAACGTCTAGGACTTTATCACATACTGGTAGAGTCACCATCATAAATTTGGACTGGCCTTGCCTACTTATTATTACTGGTGTACGTCTAGATGACGAGTCTGTGTGTGTTCTTGATCCGACGGCTATCTACTCACTCGATCCACTCACGTAGCTCTGAAGCGGCTTGCCTTGTGCATATGGCAGCACTGGGGTCCCTCAACTGCGATGATATTTGAGTAGGTCCTTTCGTATGATTTTTTTGACATGTCTATATATATCAAATACGGACACAGACAGAGACCAACCTATAGAGAGAGAGATATGGTGGTGGTTCGTCTTGGTCGCAGCGTGCCCCCCGTTGACCGCCGATTATCCAAGACGAAGCCGTCCATGCCGTCCCCAATGCGGTCCGGAGCGTGTGTAGGGGTACTCCAACACGGCGCGTGGGTGAGCGCGACGGTGCTGCCTGGGAACTTCCCGGGCTCCACCTTCCTCCGCGTCCTCCTACCCGATGGCGCCGCAGCTTCCTTCGCGAGATGCTACGCCGACGTCCAGCGTCCTCACCGCCGCGCCCTCGCTCCGTCCGCGTCCACGAAGGGCTTGATGTCCCGCGCCCTCGCGGCCACGTCCACCCGGCCGCCGATGTCAGAGCCGCTCCTGCACCGACCGTTCCCAGAGACGTGCTATCAGCTCCCCACGCTGACTCTGCCGCGCTGCCATTGACAGCGTCCAAGAATCGGCCGGTAGAGTGCTCTCCGGAGATCTCAGCCGGCACTGAGATCAAGAAGCCAAAGATACTGATCAAGCTGGAGGTGAAGAGGCTGAAGCAGCCAGGGCCCGGCATGGGGATCTCGCACGCGGCGCTGGAGGCGTGGTTCGACGAGATCAAGCCGCTTCACACCAACTCCGAGCTGATGCCGCCGCCAGCTGCTCCGCAGACGACCAGCATCCGAGATCAAAACCGCCGGAGAGTCGGCAGCAGCATGCACTGAAGAAGTGTTTAAGCTGCTGTTCGTTTTCTTTAATTGCATCTTTCTACTATATGCATGTGTCTTTAGAGTAATTTGCATGGTTGTGTTTGTTAACTTCTTGTTTGCTTCCAAACATTTCTTAGAGTAACTAGATTGAACAAAGAAATATTATCTCGTTCCCTATTGTTGTGAAGTATCCCTCTAGTAATAAAAATTTATGATATGATAGACACTTAGTCAAATTTATTTAATTTTGATCACTAATATATTTTTAAATATTTATATTGACTACATAAAAATAATATAATTATATTTGTTATTAGAAATACTTTGTAATATAATTTTTTTTCTCAACATATGATAATAGTAGTTAATGAATTGTCAAAGTTATTTATTGAAGAATATAAAAAATTAAGTAGGACAAATTTTTTGAATGGCGAGAATATATATGTTACATATTATGACAAATACCTCTCCAACCCACCCCCAACATATACAGAGAAAGTACTTAACTCAATAATTTTACCAAAAATTCCAACATAAGTCCTAAGGCTATCTCCTATCTCCAACAGTGGAGGCTCTTGCTTGACTCTTAAACGGAATATTCCCTGTAACGTCAGCGAGCACCATTCTATAGCACCAAGTCTCCAACAGTTTGGCTCTTGCTTGGTTCTTAACGTGGGCCTCACACTCTTAACCACCAAGCAAACACCAAGTAAGAGCCAAGCACTCTAATGGCTTGGCTCTTGCTTAGTTCTATACGATTTGACAATTATATATTCAACGAATTTGTATTAATTCATGAATTTCAATATTAACAATATATTAACATATTACTTACGAAATTAAATTTGACATTTGCGACAAAAAAAATAAATTTGACATTTTGGATTTAAAAATTGCACTTGACAAACAAATAATAGATATTAAAATTCAAATAGTGGTATATGACATAATTGCGAAATACATTAAAATTAAATTTGCAACCAAATATCTAGTACGAAATTCGGTAAGATACTACTCGTCGGCGTTTCCTCCGAAACGTTGCCAAATGTGCTCGATCAAATCTCTTTTGAGTTGCGTGTGCGTAGGTTGAGCACGGATGGCAGCATTTCTTCGAAGTACATCTCCGAATAAAGACATACCCCCAGTGTGGATCACAGGCGGTACTACCGTGGATGTGCTCAGATGATCGCTGTAGTCATAGTTCTCGGCATTGCCGTCGCGTTCGTCCTCTATGATCATGTTGTGCAAAATGACGCAAGCCCGCATGATCTTCGCGAGGGTTGACTGTTGCCAAAATCGTGCCGCACCGTGCACGATGGCAAACCGAGACTGTAGAACTCCGAAAGTCCGCTCAACATCTTTTCTCGCTCCTTCTTGGTGTTGCGCAAACAACCGATTTTTCACCGTCTGTGGAAGTGATATCGTCTTCACAAAGACAGTCCACTCCAGGTATATACCATCGCCGAGATAATACCCATGTTGTACTGTCGGCCATTGACAGAGTACTGAACATGAGGAGCCCGCCCTTTCAACACATCAGTGAATAAGGGCTATTGGTTTAGCACATTAATGTCATTATTGGAGCCGGCAACACCAAAAAAAACATACCATATCCAGAGATCATACAAAGCTACAGCTTCAAGTATAATCATTGGGACTCCATAGTCTCCATGAGTGAATTGACCCTTCCATACTACAGGACAATTTCTCCATTCCCAGTGCATGCAATCAATGCTTCCCAGCATACCCGGAAAGCCACGGGACTCTCCTTGTTGCAGTAGGCAGTGGATATACTCGACGGTGGGGCTGCGAAGATATTGGTCACCAAATACGTCGATGGCACCTTGCACGAAGTTCTCCAAGCATTGAATCGCCGTGGATTTCTCAATGCGCACATATTCATCGACAGCATCGACGGGGCCACCGTACGTGAGCATACGCATTGCTGTGGTACACTTCTGTAAAGGGGAGAGTCCATGGCGATTAGTGGCATCCCTTCTTTCGGTGAAGTAGGGGGACCAGCCACCTAGAGCTTCGACAATGCCGAGAAAGAGGGGTCTCCCCATCCGAAAATACCGCAGAAGATACTGTCAGGGTAGACAGAATATTCGGAGAAGTAGTCCGCGACGAGCCATTGATGCCCCTCTTCGCGAACTCTCTCAACATATCTCCTATTGCTGCTTCGACGGCGTCTGCGGGATGACGAAGCATCGAGTCGAGCGTAAAGACTGGTGATAATACGGTCTTCTTCCTCCTCCTCCTCTATGAATTCCACCAAGAAATCCTCAATTTGGTTCATGGCATCCTCGTCGGAGCTATGTGTGCTCGAACTAGAACTAGATGACATTTTGTGAGTGGCTATTGAAACTGAGTTTCTCAAGCGGTGCAACGTTTGAGAAGATAGTTAGATTGTGAACAGGAACTTTGTGGAGAGGGTGAATATATAGACGAAGAGTCCAACGGCTACTTTGCAACGACTATATTCCAACGACTATTTTTCAATGGCTACTTTGCAATGGCTACTTTTCAACTGCTACTTTGCAACGGCTATATTTCAAAGTAAAATTAAATAGAGAATCATATATAAATTAATAACGAAGGATACATGGTTCGCTACAAGAGATAATTGAAAAACAAAATAACTAATCTTTGGTAGCATTAAGTTTCTCTCTAAGAATCTTCATCCCTGCATCGTACTCCGCTTTTTGTGCATCGTCGAAGATGGATTTGTCGAGACCCATCATTTTCTAGTACGCCTTATACAAGGTGGACTTTTCGTTCGCCTTCGCCACGTCGCGCAAGTTATCGGACACACGGAGTACGTTTTTCCTCTTGTCGGCCCAGTCAGGTTGATTTTGGATGAAGGCATCGAGATCTGCTCTCATTGCCGTTATAGAATCCTGCGAGCGATCAACCTTTTCCTTACCTTTGCGCCTCGCCTTAGCAGCGTCTTGTCCTTCCGGTCGTGTCTCCGCTAGTGGCACGTCATCGTTGTTGGACGATGACGTGTATGTGCCCGACTCGGACAATCTGCTTCTTTTGCTGGGAGGATCAACATAAGCTGCAGACCACTTAGGTTGACCGCGAACCGCCGTCCACCAATGATCCAAAATGAATGGATGACCCATCTCCGTCTTGTACATCTCGCGGCCCTGCGCCATGAGTTGGTCGTCGGAACGACCGCTGGCATAGAGTTCATTCAGTTGGAGCCAAACACCGTTGAATTGGACCACCTTTTTGTTGGTTCGTTGCCAGTGGTCCTTACAGTGTTTGATCTCCCTTCTCCTACTTGACGGTACCGTTTCGTTGTATGCCGCTGCTATGTTGGCCCAGTACATGTCGCACTTTCTATTGTTTCCATCAATAAAATCGAGCGAATTGTTGAGCCAAGAGCTAATCTGTATGTAGTAAAAAAAATTAGAATATCGAAGTCGAGCGTAAATATATGTCTTTCATAATACTCTTGTATGAAAAATCAAATTATTACCAGTTTTACATCGTCATCGGTGGATCACGGTAAGAACTTCGTCTTTTGGCCAGCGTGCACAGCAGCATTGGTGTTGGTGTCATCAATGCGAACTCGGGCCACCAGATTGGCTGGAGCAGAGTCTGGAGTGCCGTTGTCGGAGACAGACATAGAGTGCGGTTGAGGTGGGGAAAACTGTGGACATGTCGGTGGCGTGCCGACAAAATGAAAATTTTGGCTATACTGTGGGGACGGTGGAATTGCGTGGCCGTGTGGTGGATACGGACGATAATTTTGGCTGTACTGTGGATACTACTGGTAATTCGGTGGATACAGCTGGTAATTCGCTGGATATGACTGATAAGTCGGTGGCTGCGAAAAACCGGGTTGCGGTTCGGTATTTGGGTTTTCGGTGTTTTAGTTGGGAGAATGGGAAGAGCCAAGCCAGTTAACGAAACCGCTTGGTGGATTAGAATCCATGTCGGATTTTTAAAAAAATTTGCGAGGATTTGGAATGGCCTTTATTGTGGATGGATGAAGATTTTTGTGTCAAAATAGGTCAAGAACATACCCTTTATATAGGAGAGGGCAGAGGAAATTTTCTGTGATTTTTTGGAATTTTTTGGGATTTTTGCTATTTTTTACGATTCTTAAGCCCAAAAAACATTAAAATAATCTCCAACGGCTATTTTATAACGGCTAAATTCTAACTGCCGTTTTTTGTGAGGCTGACAGGTGGGACACGGCAAAAAAATCTTTCCAACGGCTTTTTTTTTCGGCCACTCACTGACATGCGGGCCTACACTCCACTGGGCCACCTGTCAACGACTGGGGTCAATAGAAATGCAGGCGTTCACGCGGTTTCTTTTTTTTTTTTCCAATACAAAGGTTCTTTTTTCTTTTCACTCACTGACGCGTGGGCCCTAAGAATTACTGGCCTCACAGGTCCGTGACTGCATCTAGGGTGCGTGGGCGTGGCTGACGCTAGCGAGGCTGGCGCACTCACTCGTTTTACGAGCTGGTGGGACCCACACTTTTACTTTTCGTCACGCGTTTACGTAGCACCCAGTCGCTGACGTGTGGCCCTTTTCTTTTTGGGGACCCACATGTCAGATTTTTTTTGCACGGGTTGAGTTCGCTGTTTGGTTTCTTCGTGGGGCCCACAAACCGTGTCTCATCGCGCCGCTTCGCCTCCATCGGCGGTGCCGCCCTCGCCTCGCGCTCGACCGTCATTGAGCTCCTCCCATAGCGCACGCACGTCCAATCGCGCTAACGAAACGTCGACCACGCCACCGCCGCCGTCGACGTGAGCCACTCCTCGCGCTCCCGTTGGAGACCGCCTAACCCGCACGTTAAATTTGAATTTGACAAGCTTATTTTTTGAGATAGCGAAAGGAAGAAATCAACCTAAGTAATCAAAATTTTGACATAAATAATATTTTTATGGTTACAACCAGATCCATTTCACGCTATATATATTGATACATAAACATGAGACTTATATGGAGGTGAGGGGAAGACAACCACCACCCCCCCCCCCCCCCCCCCCCCCATGAAATAAAGGGACCTACCATTGTCTTTTAGACCAACATAAAAAGCATTATTGATTTGTCATGTTGTTAATTTTCTTTTCCATTTAACTACTGTATTTTGGATTTTGAGAAAAAATTCTATAGAGTAGAAGATTCTATTTGGATCTTGTATTCAACTCGAGTAGTATCTTTATCTTAAACCATCTTTACAAAAAGGCTCTAGGAACGAGACTAAGCTTCGAGGCTCATGTTATATAGTTCAACGCTCCTCTGGTAATTAAATGAGTCGGTCTCAAATAAAATTCTAGTAAGAGAAATAGAGTGTCGTATTTTTTATTTAAACGTACAAAAATATTACGACTAAAAGATGCAGCGATGCGAAAGACAGAAATATAACTAAATGTAATAAAAAATGTTATGAGTTAAAACACAAAAATACTATTAAGTATAAAAATGTCACAATCTAAAATATAAAAAACAAGGATCTGAATATAAAAATGACTGAAAGAAACACAAAGAACTAAAATATAAAAATACATCAACACAATATATAAATGTAAGATAAGCTAAAACATAGTATCCGACATATACAATATAAATGTAAACTGCAAACACTTAAAATACAAAAGTACAACTACTTATAAACATGGAACTTAAATAAAAATATGGCAATGTTGGAAAAAAAAAAACTATATGAGCCAACCTTAGTATTGACTTATCTACCTAAATTTAGTATACATGTAGAATATAATGGACATACAAATCACTAATTATTATCATAAAAATTTTGTTATGTTTCAACTTTAAAAAAATACTGTACTAACACTATAATATGTATATATTCTTTGATTTATGATGTAGGAAATTAATTGTTTATTGATTTATGTCATAAAAATATTCTATTTTTAGAAAACATCAAAATTGAATTAATTGACTGAATTAACTATTTTATAATTTAGTTAATTCAATTATAAAATCAAGATTAATAATTCAATTATAAAATTTTATAAAATCGATCAAAATAACCGAATACTCACCACAGAGACACCAGGTTGGGGTACTTATGTCAATATACAAATTTTCTCTCCTTAAATTTGGAAAAAAGTTTCAATTGACGATTGGCGCGGGAATGACATTTTCCATGCGACACCGTTTCACGATATGATTAATAACACAACTCGAACTTTGCAATGTCATTTTCCAAATACCACCATTTCAGAATGACGTGGAACCCATTTCCCTCTTTTTTAAATAAGGTAAGTATAAAAAATGCATCATATAAAAATAATATTAGTATATTTGTCATTAAATTTTCTTTCATATGATGATTGTTTTATAATTTTTACTGATATATAATTATAAAAATTAATAGTTAAAATTATATTTCAAAGACTGTGAAAAGTCTAAATTGATGGTAAAATAGAACGGAGGAGGTATGATATTTTTGATATTTTTAGGGTGAGAGATAGAGAGAACTTTTTAATTAAATAATAACTTTTAAAAAGTATTTGAAAAATAAATCTATATCACTTTATTTAAATAAAATAGACCCAAAAGAATCTTAAGAAATTAACGCCACAAATCGAGGCATTAAGATTCTTAATGTAACATCATGGCATAGCATTAGCACCTTATCTATGTCATGTAGATATATTTTTTGTCTGTATTGTCATACATATTAGACTAAGATTAACTCCACATATTATGGTGATAGATATACAAGTATAACATCTTATATTACAGTGTTTATATGTTAGCATCTAAACATGGCATTTTAAACAAATCACATATACGGAGACGAACGCTCGCTTCCGGTTCTGTGCGTGCTTCAAACTTTCAAAATAAAAATCGATTTCATTGAAGTAATGAGACTATTTCAATTAGAATAGTCGATAGGTTGTGGCGTAAGAAAATGGCGTGTAATGCAATGCTTCGTGGCGTTGGGCAAGAAACCTCGAATGCTTCACGCCGTTGCTCAACCGCCCATCTATGTCTATATCTATGTTATTAATGGGCACGACTAAAGTGTTTACAATTTTTAAACACAAAAATTTAAAATAAAAATATAGTAAGTTCAAATAAAAAAATATGATAACTTAAAATAAAAAATTATGAAAATTTAAAATGATAAAAATGTAACAACCTAAAATAAAAATATGACAATTTTAACTTAAAAAATTAATAACCTAAAATAAAAAATGAGACAACCTAAAAAAAAGACAATATAAAATAAGAAAATACAACAAACTTAACAAAGAAAATACAACAACTTAGAATAAGAAAATATGACAATTTATAATAAAAAACTAGGTCATAAGACGCACGCTCTATTGCGTTGATGTTACATAAAATATCAATATAATTAGAATAGACGGGGGCAATATAGTTTTAGCTTGATAAATAGATCAAGAAAGCAATATAAGGATGGGTCACTAGAAAAAGATGCAAAAACTATATGTTTGGTACAACTATTCAAAACAAAGATGTTAGGAAAACTAGATAGCACATGCAAGATCACTAACAGCCTAGATAGTAGAAAACATTCAAGCACAATACCATAATAGTTAAATTTACATGCAACATGCGTGAACCCTAGCTCAAAATATACTTATGTCCATATTAGCATAAATTCAGCTAGCCATTTTATAAGACGGTAGTGTTTGATAGCTGCATTAATTGACTGCACTGAACCATCCCTTAGGAACATTAAGCAGTTAGCTGATGTAACTACAAATCAAAATACATGGTTGCTTCTACAGCATACTACATGTGTTTGTTCACCGAGCTACAGCCTAGATACTAAGGTAGCCTACCACAGCCCATGGATCAGCCTATTTTTTACAAGACAAAAGACCTGTTCATCCATTAATGTTTCAGACTACTACAACCCATCGACTAGGCTGATTTTTACAAAACAAAAGACACTACTACAAAAATACTGAGTACTAATGGTTTGAAAATGTCTGTACTAACGGTTCTCTAACCGCTAGTGATCGGTACGATAGAAGAAATCTAGCACTACTCTAACAGTTCGAAATTGTTCAGTAGAACAACTATATTAACGGTTCTTATTAGTGAATCGTTAGAATAGCTTATTATATTCTAACGGTTCGTTATTAATAACTGTTAGAATATCACACTATATTCTAATGATTCGTAATAGTGAATCGTTAGAATATACTAATCTACACTAATTGTTGTGATGAATGAACCGTTAGAATATGTTATATTATTCTATTGGTTCTTAATTAGTAACCGTTAGAATATAGTAATTTATACTAACTGTTGTGATGAATGAACCATTAGAATATGTTGTTCTCTTCTAACTTTCTATGTTGTAGAACTATTAGAAGAAGCTTAGCTACATTGATACATACAAAAAAAAATACATTCACAAATACACAGATACACAGATACACAAAAATACACAGATATACAAATACATAGATACACAGATTGAATTTAAAGTTTATTCACACATTCAATAAGGTACATTCACAAATACACCAACTCAGATTGAATTGAAATCATGTTCACACATTCAATAAAGGTAGGCAGATCATGTATAAATGTTACACAAATCAATGTACACATATATGCACCAATTCACACATTCAATGTATATACATATATTACAAAAGAAGTCGTGGCTGATTGTTGATAAGCCACTTCGTCGAGCACATATTGAGCCCAAATTTGTCGCAACTCTTTTATCTGAGACAACTTGTATTTATCTTTGGACATGGCACTCTGCATGCATGTATGAAGAGTCAGTAATTAATTTTCTAACTTCGAATGTCACATCCAATGTTCAACTTTGAGTTAGAAAAAATACTTACTTTAGGGAATTGGGCAAAGTCTGCCTTGATCACGTGATACATAAATCTCATTACATAGAACCTACATTCCCACAACTGTGGCTGTTAATGGCACTAAGATAATTGCATATATGAAGACATGTTAGCTATTGTTGTCAAGCTCGAAAGAACTAGTTAAATATAAATTAAAAGACTCATGACATTCTTATTAATTACCTCATATTCTTTTCAAGAAATTGTTGTACCCTTCGACGCGTCATGCCTCCCTCCAGCGGGAACATAATTTTTGAAAGCCATGCATTTAATTTAGCATTGCCGATTAATATGTTATCATTAGCTAGTGAGATCAAAATTTAAATCAACCATGTTACTTACGCGTCCATGTGCCACGTGAGGGTGTAAACATGCTACTCTATTGCACATCGAATCAAGGTAGTACACCTCATTCCTCCATGGGCAAATCATGACAAGAACCCAGTGGCCCCTACATTGTACATAAAAGAGAACCGTTTCATGTATATGTTAGGCGTGACATACAAGAATGACTTAATTGGTAGGAAATGCACTAACTTTTGGTGGTACAGCGCAAGAATGAACTCCATGTCCTGTTGCACCAGCAGCGCCCCTAATATGTACTGCTCCGCGTGTGCTGGATCTTGTTCTAGTATCGTGAAGCTTATTTTCTCTGGGTCAAGGAAACCTATCTTGTCACACGCCCTAGTCGACACCAGTTTGTACATGCACTTGCATGCAAAGAATGATGTTAGTATTGCAGAGAGTGATTAGATTTTTAAATGAACTACAACAATATATAGACTCAGCAAACTCACAGGACTCCAATTTGTATGATGGACATATCAAGTCCCCCCCAATTAAAGATGTCGAACAAATCCTCGTGGGCCATAGATATGCTCCCGGCCTCACAGTGGAAATGTCTAGGCTTGAAGGAAACTAAGAAGTTCAGGTTGCGCCAGGACCGGATCAGGTACCGCTCGTGGAGTCTTCTAGTTGTGTGGTCGATAGTGCGTAGAAGGGACTCCGACACGAGTGGGAACCTGTTCCTGAACGTATTTAGCTGGCTTTCTTTGCCCTTGCCTTTGGTTGGGGAGCGAGTGTATACCTTCGAAGGTCGGGCTGACATGCCGACGGCTTCATTTGATGGCGAAGGGGCTTTCAAAGGAGGCGTGGATCCTTTGGCTGGGGTCGAGGCCGTCCGATGAGGCATGAGGGGTGGAGGATCTCAGTTGGGCCTTGTGCTGGGGGTGGGGCCCTCAGGAAGTATGCTGTCATCCATCGTCCACTTCAATATATGAACACGTATGTTAGAATTTGCATGCTGAGTATATTAAGTAAGTTGTAAGCTACAATGAGTAGGATTTACCTCCTGTAGTATAACACCTTTCTTGGGTCACTGTATGTAGGAGCCCAATGCCTCTGCAATTGTCTGGATCTCCTTTGTTGGGACGGGCAACGAAAAAGTGCTGTAGCCCGGGAGGCACATGTCCACCTGTATTTTTGCAAACCCCTTCTTTAGAGGTACACAGTGGATCCAGATATCCTCCCCAGATGGGTATACGAACCCGTGTGCAACCACTACAGGGTCCTCGCCTATGTAAACCACTTGGCTACAGCTCTCCGGCCTCTGCAAATTTGCAACAATTAAAACATGTTAGCAAAACAATTCTGCTGGAACGGGAGCGGCATCAACTTAAGTGCACAGTTCAAGACTTGCAATACCTCAAGCAGATCCATTAGATCCACGTGGACCTTTGAAGAGTAATTGCTCGGCCGACCAAACGGGTAGTGTCGGCTTCGGCAATTGGATCTAAACCCTTGGACTACACAATTTTGTTGAGTTGTTCGTAGTTTTCATGCATTTGAGCGAACATGTCTTGGAATTGTGTAGTCATGTCTGCCCGTATCTTCTCGGCCAGCTCCGATTGCTTGTCCTTCGAAGAGTGGGCCTTCTACCTCCGTGCCCCACATTCTTCAAAGCCGTCCTTCCATAGCACGGCCACTCCTACAGTGCACATCCTCCCAGGATGCTCCTTATTTCCTAGAGCTTGGGTGAGGAGGTCATTCTCCCTCTCAGGAGTAAACAACCCTTGGCTTGCCTCCTTCTCGCCAGAGATTTGTTACATTGAAAGCTACTTTGTGAGAAAAATATATATACAAACTATGTTGTGCATACACAATTTACGAAGTTAGCCAACTTACCATTCTCTGCACGACCTCGGTGTCCTTAGTGTTTGGGACTCCACAGACCCCGTGGACGACACAGACCCTCTACCTCGCCACCATCGCTTGAACCGAGGATTGCGGATCTCTGAGATTGGCAAGTTAGGGGAGTCGACGAGAGCATTTTCCTCGTCTTCCTTCCTCTACTGCTCCTCCTCCCCCGCATAAACTCAAGATCTGAGCCAGTGTGGGTGGTCGTTCCTCTTCTGAATCTTCTTATTCTTTTCGTTAAGGGCCTTCGAAGTAGAAACAAGAAAATGCACCCTTGGTTAGTCCATACAATCGATCATATAGTGTAACCAAGCAAAGGAAGCATATATATCCTGAACTCGGGGGTCCCTTTCTGCTCGGTGAATTCCTCCCTTACCTCCTCCGTTATGAAGGGGTACTTCTTGCAAGGAGATTTCCCTACAGCGAGGAAGGTATTGACGAGGAAGCTCTTGAAGGTTTTCCATGTGTTGTTCATGTCCTTCAAGCAAGCGGTCTTGGGTCTCTCATCGGGGATGTTCCACTTGGCTTGTTTTCAAACAGTGCATATAAGCAGGAGTTAGTTGATCTTCAGGATAAGCCAACAGAATGTGATTACAAAAGAGTTTAGGGATTTTGATTAATTTTCACTTCCGCCCACAACCTATCCCTCTCGTTGGCCTTCAAGTCCTTCCAGCCCTTGACGTGATCTTCACCCTTTCTTTCGCCAACAAGCCAATGTAGGTAGCATACTGCCCAGCGTTCTTTCCAATCGGTCTCCCAAACTGGTTGAACTCACAGGAAAGATTGGTGCGTTTGACCAAATGGGACAACATCGTTGCGCCTCGCGCCTTTCTCTTGCGCTGGGTCAATGAACCGTCAGCTACGATGTCCCTCGTTGAACCACTACTATCACACAAGGAAAATGCCTTGTCCTCTAGGTGGCACTCTCGATTTTGGTTAGCCGATATGGCTTTGCCTAAAATTCCATGAACAAACCATCAAAAAGCTGATGCATGCCAAAATAACCGTCACAAAATACACCTCCCACAGATGGAAACATTATATTTCTGCCCTAGAGAATAAACAAACAAGTAAAAGGATAATCTCAACTATTTATGTATACATAAATCTTATAAGAGATGAAATAAAATTGAAAAACTAAATTTGGTGACATCCACACAGAAAACATACCCATCAAAGGTAAGTAAATGTACCCGAAACATATCTTATACATGAAAAACATGAGTTTAGCTATTTCTATGGTCTTTACTCGTGAGTTTCAGATCAAAATGATATAAATAACTCATGTAAACTCTTTCATGTCAAAAATCCCATGAAAATCAAATTTGAACTCAATTCACAAAATTTGCCGAATTTCAACCTTCTTGCTTAACATAAAGTTCATTTGATCATATCTCTTGATTGAAAAATCCTTTTTGGAAAATTCTTTTTGCAAAATATGTCATGCATTGAAAATCATTTATGCAAATTTTCATTTCAATTGGATTTGATTTGAGCAACATTTGTCATTTTTATATCTCTCAATTGGTTGGCTATTTGAAACTTTCAATCTGGTCAAAATTTGTCTTTTTCATATCTTCACTACCACAGAAATAGATATCCAGGACGGCACATCACAGATGGTTGTGAACTTTTTAATGAAAAAGCATCTGTGAAGGCCTGTTGGGAGAACATGTAAAGTTATTTTGGTTGGTTCTCACCTAAGAACCGACTGTGATAGTGTGACAGACGATTTTTCCCTCAGAACCATCTGTGATATTCTAATTATCACAGACGGTTCTGGCATCAGAACCATCTGCGATAGTTCTGGACTATCAAAGTCAGTTCTGACCTCAAAACCGTCTGTGATATGCTAATTATCACAGACGGTTCTGAGCTTCCAATAGTTAGTGTTGGTAGCTTCCATGGTAGCATTATTACAGACGGTTTTGACATGACAACCATCAGTGATAGTTTGTTATTACAGATGGTTATGATGCTAGAATCATCTGTATTGAGCCCACAGGCTACAAAAGATCTTTTAGCGGTTGTTTCGAGCTAGTCGTACAATCTTGCTCGACATACTTTCCAGTTGGAAGAGATCTGGGGCAAGGAAGAGCAATATCTCAAAAGGGGAGCATTAGGGGACAACAATTTGAAGATCCAAGATTAGTATTTGCTCCTAAGGCATACACATTACTTAATTTCATCATCATCTCCATTGATTGATCAAAGAGGGAGAGGGAGGGGAAGCTAGAGTAGCAAATCCAAGTTGTAACTCTCATTTGTCCCACCTCTAGCTATTCGCTTCATGATGTGTATTATCCATGCGCCCAATTAGTTACTAATTAATTACTTGTAGTTGAAGTTATACCCGCAAACTCCACAAACACTAGCTGGCTAGATTAGAATTTTAATTGCGTGTCTACCGTAGAGTATTACTTAGCATGTGTACAAATTTAATTGCAGATGGTACATCGAGACTGGATGTATAATGACAACCGAGTGAGTGAAGAATACATGAAAGGTGTTTTAGATTTCCAAAAAGTTGTTGAGCAAGACATGGCGAAGAAGGGTTTATGATATATGTACTCTCCTTGCATAGACTGCAACAATCTTAAGATGCTCACCAACTCTTCTCAAATTGTGGCCCACTTGATTCGACGTGGTTTCAAAAAGGGATACACGTATTGGATCCACCATGGCGAAGAGTAAACCACAGAAACAAGTGCCACTTAGTTTGAGGAACAGGACATGTCGGATCTCAACGATGATTTTGATGAGGGTATGCCAGAGGATGACAATTTAGATGACATGTTGCGTGATGTGGAAGGAAATTACAGTGAAAGAGAGTTTGGTAAATTCAAGAGCTTGATTGAGGACTTAGAAAAACGGTTGTTCCCTGGTTGCAAGCCGAAATACACAAAGTTGGCCTCCGTGCTTGAACTGTTAAAATTGAAGACAAGTAACAGCTGGACCGACAAGAGTTTCACAGCACTGTTAGATCTTTTAGCGGACATGCTTCTAGAAGGAAACGAGTTGTCAAAAAACATCTACCAAGCGAAAAAGTTGTTGTGTCCCTTGGGAATGGAAGTAGAAAGGATACACGCATGCCCTAATGATTGCATCCTTTACCGTAATGACTACAAGGATATGAATGTTTGTCCGGTGTGCGGTGCATCCTGCTATAAGTGTAAGGACCGAATCGACGATGGCGACTGAACTGAGAAAAAGCAAGGACCTCCTGGATGAGGTAATTCCCCCACCGATTTCATAATTTCGTACTGTAATAATAGCCCTCGGAGTTAGTGACCATTACTATACATAGGTTCTTACCCCTGCGCACACCAACACTCAACCTACTAGCCAGTTGACCCCTCCTCCGACAAGCCAGCCGACGGGTCTGATGACGAAGTTAACGCTGACTAGGAGGCAAGGCATCAAGAAGCTAGCTTCCAAGGGAAAAGCAAAGAAGAGCACGACAAAGGAGAGTGAGAAGAGCACGTAGTCTCCCATGCCGTTCATTCTGGGGATGCCCATGGCCTCCGATATGACAATTCAGAGCATGGGTCTCGCATGCCAGAGCCTGCATGGGTGGTACAAGCAGAAGACAAACGAGACCAGAACGCAGCATCCGACACACTTCATGGTTAAGCACACCGTGGCAGAGTTCCACCAGGATGTCGGGACCTATCCGGTGACCTTCAAAGACCTAACAATTTATTCAACAAAGACACGCTCGATGTGTCCATCCTTTGGTCTTGGGTGCTGTAAGTATCTACTATCCTACGCCTGTTCGTGCATATACAGATATATGTCATTTATTAATTGGTTAGTTCCGTGCAGCTGCATGACCAGATATGCCAAATCTAAACAGGAACCTGTCGGTTTCTTGGACCCCTTGATGGTCACCGAGGTGATGTTTAAGAGCGGCGCAGACTTCGTTGTCGACTACATCAAAAGAGGGTTGCTTGCTCAGGTCGACAAGGAGTACATACTTGCACTCCTACAATCAGAGATGAGTGCTTTCATCAGTACTTTACCCGTAGATTAGTGTCTCCATATGTACACCCCAGACTTAGATTAAATTATAAATTCTTTATGCGTACCATGTAGGTACCACTGGATTCTACTGGTGCTTATTCTGAAATGGAACAAGGTGTTCTACCTTGATTCATTGTAGAGGAAATGGTACAAGTATGGCAGTGCGCGAGATGTAATCGAAAGGTTAACATGTTTTATGATATTCATGTGGACCCGTGTTGCATATAGATTTACAGTCCTTAAATTGTTAATTTCGACTATCTACAGGGATTTCACGAACTACTTTGCCGAGGGAGGGAAACAGCATAAGCAGCAAGGCGATAAGTTTCAGTGGATACAATTTCTGGTACAAATTTCAACCGGCATTTGTTTTACTTTATAACATCTCCCCAGCTAACACTCGGTCTGTACATTGGCAGTGCCATCAGCAGCCGGACGACAATACATGTGGGTTCTACGTGATGCACCACATGTATGGCCTCATCACCTCTTAATGGCCGAATTTCCCCGAGGTATACAACTGCCGCCCTTTGTATCGATTTGGCAAAATTTACAGCTACATTGAGCTAATTTTTTCTGTATCAACTCTTGCTACAGTGGGTCGACTTCCCTTCGGAAAGCTTTGACCTTGCGTAGATTGGTTTAGTCTGAGGGATGCTCGCTTCGTTTAGAGACCTTGCGTAGATTGGTTTAGTCTTCATGGAGGATGTCATATCATCCAAGGGGCAGTTTAGAGACCTGCTCGGTTTGTATTAGTGCGGCCTTACTAACTAAGACTAGTACAGTAATACATATCTAACATACTGACTTCAATTATCGATTACATTTATTTGTTCAATCTCAATTGTACATATTTCTGAAATGTTGCATGAAACTTACAATTTGATCGATTTATTGTTTCCGTGTATGTGTCCAAAATGCCAAGATTGTGTATGTGTCCAAAATGCCGAGATTGTGTATGTGTCTGAAATGTTGAGATTGTGTATGTCTTAAAAGCTGAGTTTTGTGTATGTATTTTCGTGGTATTAAAAATACCACGGCAGATTTTCTTGACGTGTGTAACACATGTACAACGACGCGAGCTGACCGTGCTTCTGGTCACCTCATGTCGGGCAAGCACATTGATTGACGCAGTGATTTTATATAGGTTCGGGTCCCGGTGGGAACCCTAGTCCTGTTGGCACCCCCCCAGAGGTAAGTCCGCTGGAGAGGTTCTCTCCAAGGGATGCCTATTGCTTTGTGTGTGTAAAATGAATTGTCGTTACTTACAAATGAGCTACAAGGGGGGTATATATAGGCCCCAAAAGATGCAAAAAGACTAAAAGCCCCTAGCTGCAACCGTTGGATCGAGGAGCACCACCGTCTTTTCATCTAGCAAAGGGCTTGAATGCTCGACATGTGTCCTCCCTAGTTCCCGAGGCATTCCTGACGTCACCCACCCACAGTCTTCCCCGGAAGGCGTCCGTGGCTTTCTACGGGAGCCCTCCAGGACTTTTCTCGGGAGGCGTCTGTGGCTCTCCATGGGAGCCCTCCAGGACTTCCCTAGGAGGCGTCTGTGGCTCTCCACGGGAGCCCTACGGGACTTTTCCTGGGAGGCGTACGTGGCTTTCCACGGGAGCCCTCCGGGACTTCCCCGGGAGGCGTCCATGGCTCTCCACGGGAGCCCTTCGGGACTTTCAGGCGTCCGTGGCTTTCCATGGGACCCTCCCGGGACTTTCCACGGGAACCCTCCGTGACTCTCCACAGGAGCCCTCTATTGTTTCTAGGCCCTTAATCTTGATTTTTATGATAAATGATAACAAGTGTCATAGACTAATCTATTTGCCTTAAGTATAATCAATAAGATTAGGTGAAAAGAAGAAATGTCAAATGGGAGTCGCAAGGTCGTAGTGCCGCCCAAGGTCGCGAGCCAAGGTCGCAAGGCGCAAGGTCGTGGTGTCGCCCAAGGTCGCCTGAGATCGCGAGCCAAGGTCGCAAGCGAAAGGTCGTCAAGAAGGAAGTAGCAAAGACCTAAGGTAACTACTTGTTTATTGTACCGGTCTTGGAATTTTGAGTTTGACCGGTTTTATAAGAAATTCTTTTTTAGTTTAAACCATACTATTAAGAGGGGTTGCAAAATCTCATTTAGTTCCAACAAAAACTAAGAAACTCTTAGGTAATATGTTGCATTCGCATTCATTCACAATCTTGGTCAAGAATCTCAAAGAGGAACTAAAACTGGTCATCCGAGTGCTGTTTATTTGACTAGGTACTGTTCATTCGACCAGTGCACACAGTTCATTCGACCAGAGGTTCCAACGGCTATTTAGTAGCCGTTAGAGGTCGAAGCTGGCTGTTAGCTGGCCTAATTTCTTTCCTTATCGACCACAACGGCTAGCTGAGAGGTTGGGCTATAAATACAGGTGTTTTGAGCAGTATTTTCACACATCTCAAGCTACATTCTCATACACATCTTTGAGTACTCTCTGTACACACCTTTGAGCATCTTTTCTATACAGTCTGAGCAGTTTTTAAAATATTTTTGAGCAGATTTTCGCTACTGTTTTTGAGCAGTCTTTAAAATACTTTTCAGCAGATTTTCGCCACTGTTTTTGAGCAGTTTTTAAAATACTTTTGAGAAGATTTTCGCTACTATTTTTGAGCAGTTTTTAAAATACTTTTGAGCAGATTTTCACTACTGTTTTGACCAGTTTTTATAAACAGTTTTGAGCAGTGTTTAAAAAAATAGTTTTGAGCAGATTTCTAAACAACAGTTGAGCATATTTTTATACATCTTTTGAGCTGTTTTTCTAAACATTTTTGAACAGTTTTTGAGCAGTTTTTCGTACATATCTCTGATTATACACTTGAGCCCAAGTGATAAAATCTTGATCTTTTGATCAAGGATTGTTTATTGTGATTGAGAGAGATGTTCTGAGACTATTCATTTGCATCATTTGCATCCTTAGAAGTTTCCCGGTATTTGTTGGGGGTCAAGAGAAGATCTTGCAACTTGTTACTATTGGTGAACACCCTCACCTAGACGGTTTGGAGGTGTGGCCGTTGACCTCTCCATTAATGGAGATTGTCGGAGAGGCTCAGCATATTTTGTGAAAGGCATCAGTGCTCGCCTATCCGGAGTGGAGAAGGAGCAACCTTAGTGAAAAATATCCTTCGTGTATATTGAAGCAAAATTCATTCATTTGAGTGCTTCAACGAGGAGTAGGGGAGACCGGGCGAGTCTCCGAGACCTCAGGATAAATCTTCGTGTTTGTCTTCTCTCCCTCTTTCTTTTTAATTGTGCAAAATAATTTTTCAATTGTCTTGGTTCTTTCTCTTTGCAAAAGTTGTTTAATTTGAAAATTTTTAAAGCCTCTTATTCAGCCCCCTCTAGTCGGCATCCTCGATCCTACATATGGTATCAGAGTGTGGTCTCTCAATTAAATAGGCTTTACCGCCTAGAGAGATGATGACGTCAAATGAGGGCTTTCATCTCGGTCATACTGGTCGTGCGCCTATCTTTGATGAGACTAACTATCCTTATTGGAAAGTGCGCATGTCGGTATTTCTAGAGGCCATGGGGCTTGATGTTTGGGACATTGTTAAGCTTGGGTTCACTCCTCCGGATCATCGGCAAGTCACTCCGATGATGACAGGAGAAAACTCCACTTAAACGCTCGTGCTAAAAATTTTCTTTTTGCCGGTTTATCCTTAAATGAGTTCAACCGTGTGAGCAATCTTACCACCGCTCACAAGGTTTGGACTACCCTCGAGGAAATATATGAGGGCACTACTAAAGTCAAAGAGGCAAAGTTTCTTATGATAAGGCAACGATACGAGATTCACCATGTCGCCAACCGAGTCCGTGGATTCCATGTTTACTCAGTTGAACAACATTGTGAATGAACTCAAGGGGATAGGAGTTGTTTTTACTGACATCGATATTGTGAGAAAAATACTCAGGGCTCTTCCGGAGAGTTTCGACACTCTAGTGACGGTACTCACCAACTATGACCTATCGACCACCACACCTACTGATCTATATGGGAACCTCATCACCCATGAGATGCATCAAAAGTAGAAGAAGGAAGCGGCCGAACCATTGGAGATGAAAAAGAAGGCGTTGGCTTTCAAAGCTGGCTCAAAAGATGACTCGAGCGATGGCTCCTCCGACGAGGATCTAGCCCTTATGGTAAAGAATACTCAAAAACTTCTTCGCAGGTTGCACAAGAAGGGAGTCAACATCAACACACGACAAAAGGGGCCAAAGCAATCGAACTTCAAGGACATCATATGCTATGGATGTCACGAAAAGGGACATATAGCCTCAAGATGTCCAAACAAGAACAAGACTTGGGACAAGAAGAAGAAATTCTTCAAGAAGAACAATGTTGCAACCAAAGAAGCCTGCTTCGGAGAATGGATGTCTGAAGGAGAGAGCTCCGATTCCGACTCCGATGATGAAGGAGGCTGTTCTAAGAAACTAGCCGGACTAGCTCTCAGCAACATGAACACATCGACTAGTCCATCCCTTTGTCTTATGGCTAAAGGTGATGAAAAGATATATTCTAATGATCCTTCATATGATGAACTAGTTGAAATGATTACTGAATTAAATGAAGTTTTTGGGATCACTAAGAAGAAGTATAGAGCGCTTAAAGAAGAGCATTCTTCTTTACGCACTCAATACTCAGAATTAAAATTCATATGAAAGTCTTCTTATTAAAGATATCACTAATGCTCCATCTAAGGTAGATGTAGCCATTTCTTGTGATCTAGATGAAACTCCTTCTAATGTTATCCCTCAGAATAATATGACTACTAGTTGTCATAATTCTCTTGATATACCTTGTGCTTCAAATGAAATAATTTTAAATAAAAATAATGAACTTAAAGCACAAATTGAGAAGCTTGAAAAAAGGATTACAAAATTGGTACAAAGGAAAAGTATCTCTTGATCTTATTCTTAGCAAACAAAAATACTCATTTAGAAAAGAAGGTCTTGGATACTTTTCGAAGAAAGGAAAGAAATTAAATACAAAAACCGTTTCCGTAAAAGCATGCAACAAATTTTGCTTTAAATGCCATGAAACATGTCATTCACATGATGCTTGTCCGTTAATGACTTCAAATTATTTTGATATTTGTTACATGCTTCAAAGGTCAAAGAAAGGGTATGCTATAGCAAAGTTTGTTGGTGTACCCTTGCTAAAGAAAAAGAAGAAATCAATTTGGGTGCCCAAAACTTTGATTGCTAACATCGAAGGACCCAAAAGAGTTTGGGCACCTAAAAGAACTTGATTCTTTTTGTAGGTGAATTACAAGACCGGTGGAAAACATTGGGTGCTAGACAGCGGATGCTCCGAACATATGACTGGTAACAAAAAGCTGTTCACATCATTGAAGGATAACTCAAGTGAAAATCAAAAGATCATCTTTGGCGACAATCGTCAAGGAAATGTGGTAGACTTGGGTAAAATTGCAATATCCAATGATCTTTCAATTTCAAATGTTTTACTTGTTGAATCTTTGAATTTTAATTTGTTTTCCGTTGCACAAATTTGCGATCTTGGATTTCGTTGCACTTTTTATCCTAAAGAAGTTTTTGTTGAAAATGTAAAAGATAATTCTTTGATTTTCAAAGGCTTTCATTTTGGAAATCTTTATCTTGTTGATTTTTACTTTAAAGATACATCCCTTTCAACATGCCTTATCTCTCAAACCTCAAAAGGGTGGCTATGGCATAGAAGTCTTGCACATGTTGGAATGCATCAACTTAAAAAGCTTTTAAAACGTGATTTGGTTCTTGGCTTGAAGGATGTGATTTTTGAAAAGGACAAACTTTGTAGTGCTTGTCAAGCAGGCAAGCAAGTAGCTACTTCACATCCAACCAAGCACATTCTTTCAACCTGCAAACCATTGGAACTTTTGCATATGGATTTGTTCGGCCCTGCTGAGCATCAAAGTATTGGAGGAAATAGTTTTTTCTATGTTATTGTTGATGATTTCTCCAGATTTACTTGGGTGTTTTTCTTAGCTAACAAATCTGAAACTTCTTCTTGTTTTAAAAGATTTACAAAAAGAGCTGAAAAGGAATTTGAACTTTCCATCAAGAAAATCTGTAGTGATCATGGTGGAGAATTTCAAAATTCTGATTTTATTGATTTTTGTGATGAGTCTGGAATCAAACATGAATTCTCTATGCCCTACACACCTCAACAAAATGGTGTTGTAGAACAGAAGAATCGGACATTTGATTGAAATAGCTAGAACAATGCTCGATGAGTACAAGAGGCCTACCCAATTTTGGGCAGAGGCAGTTTACACAGCATGTTATGCCATCAATCGTCTTTATACCCATCCGCTTTTGAATAAAACTACTTATGAACTGATTATAGGGAGAAAATCAAACATTTCATATTTTCGAGTCTTTGGTTGCAAATATTATATTCTTAAAAAGCGCATGCATCTTGAAAAATTTCAAAGATGTGTTGACGAGGGTTTTCTAGTTGGCTATTCATCCACTGGTAAAGCTTATCGGGTTTTCAACACTACAACAGAATGCATTGAAGAATCATGCAATGTAGAATTTGATGAATCTAACGGCTCTCAAGGAGAGCTTGGGGATTTTGATGATGTAGGCAACAGTGGCTTGTGGGAAGCTATGAAGGAGATGACCATTGGTGATATCAAACCCAGAAATGAAGAACAAAAGTCACCTGGTCGAAAGGATAAATCACCAGTGACCACTCAGGCTGATGTCGAACATGGACCTGCGACCACAAATACTGATGCTGCTCAACCTGCGACCACCCACAACAATGCTGGTCGAGAAGTCCTTGAACCAGAGACTGAAGAGAATGATGATCAAGCATCACAGAACCCGCGACTTCATCCAACGTTTGCCAAAGATCACCCCCTGAATCAAATCTTGGATGATATTAGTAAGGGTGTTCAAACTTGGTCTCGTATTGCTTCTTTTTGTGAACATTATTTTTTTGTTTCTTCCTTAGAACCTAAACTTATAGATGAAGCACTTAGTGATCCGGATTGGGTAAATGCCATGCATGAAGAACTAAATAATTTCACTAGAAACAAAGTTTGGACACTAGTAGAAAGACCTAAGGATCATAATGTGATTGGAACAAAATGGGTTTTTAGAAATAAACAAGATGAGAATGGAGTAGTAGTACGAAAAAAAGCTCATCTTGTTGCACAAGGATATTCTCAAGTTGAAGGATTGGATTTTGGTGAAACTTTTGCACCCGTAGCAAGATTAGAAACTATTCGCATACTTCTCACATTTGCATCAAATTTCAACATCAAATTATTTCAAATGGATGTGAAAAGCGCATTTTTAAATGGAGAAATATCCGAATTAGTGTTTGTGGAACAACCTCCTGGTTTTGAAGATTCAAAATTTCCAAATCATGTATACAAGCTCTCTAAGGCTCTTTATGGACTTAAACAAGCTCCTCGAGCTTGGTATGAATGCCTTAGAGACTTTCTCATTTCAAAATGTTTTAAAATTGGGAAGGTAGACACAACCTTATTTACAAAAGTAGTTGAAAAGGATCTTTTTGTGTGTCAAATATACGTTGATGATATCATATTTGGGTCTACTAATGAATCTTTTTGTCATGAGTTTGGAGAAATGATGTCTAGGGAATTTGAGATGTCAATGATTGGAGAGCTAAGCTTCTTCCTTGGACTTCAAATCAAGAAACTCAAGAACGGAATGTTCGTGAGTCAAACCAAGTATGTGAAGGACTTGTTCAAACGCTTTGGGATGGAAGATGCTAAAGTCATCAAAACTCCCATGGCCACTAATGGACATCACGATATGGACAACGATGGAAAAGTGGTTGATTCTAAATTTTATCGATCTATGATTGGTAGCTTACTCTATCTTACTGCATCTAGGCCCGACATCATGTTCAGTGTTTGCTTATGTGCTAGATTTCAATCATCTCCTAAGGAATGTTATTTGATTGCTATTAAAAGAATCCTTAGGTACTTGAAATGCTATCCCAATATAGGACTTTGGTACCCTAAAGATGCAAACTTTGAATTAATTGGTTACTCTGATTCAGATTATGCGGGGTGCAAAATTGATAGAAAAAATACATCTGGTAGTTGTCAACTTTTGGGGAGATCATTAGTCTCTTGGTCATCTAAGAAATAAAATTCCGTAGCTCTCTCTACCGCCGAAGCGGAATATGTTTCAGCGGGTAGTTGTTGTGCTCAAATTCTATGGATGAAACAAACCCTTTTGGATTATGGAATTTCCTTCAAAAAGTGCCACTCTTGTGTGATAATGAAAGTTCCATAAAATTGCAAATAATCCGGTTCAACATTCTAGAACAAAGCATATTGATGTTAGGCACCATTTTATAAGAGATCATGTGGCAAAAGGGGACATAGATGTGAATTATGTAAGAACTGACTTGCAGCTAGCAGACATCTTCACCAAACCTTTAGATGAGGCCAGATTTTGCTTTTCTCGAAGTGAATTGAATATTATTGATATATCAAATGCAAGTTAAATGTCTGCTTTGCTATCCTCCCACCTTTTTGTGCTTGATGTCAAAGGGGGAGAGATTTTGGAGAGATTAGGGAGAGATTGGGAAGAGATTCTTGTATGACATTATTGATAGTTTATGTGCTCATTGTTTATTTATTGTGGACTCTCAAATGACTCATATGTGTATTTATATATGCATGCATTCAGGGGAAGTTCTTGCATGTCTAATTCCTATGCATACACTAAGGGGGAGTCATTATTAAATTTTATTCATTTAAACACTTGTTGTCATCAATCATCAAAAAGGGGGAGATTGTTATTTCTAGGCCCTTAATCTTGATTTTGATGATAAATGATAACAAGTGTCTTAGACTAATCTATTTGCCTTAAGTATAATCAATAAGATTAGGTGAAAAGAAGAAATGTCAAATGGGAGTCGCAAGGTCGCAGTGTCACCCAAGGTCGCCTGAGATCACGAACCAAGGTCGCAAGCACAAGGTTGGCAAGAAGGAAGCAACAAAGACCTAAAGTAAGTGCTTGTTTATTATACCGGTCTTGGAGTTTGGAGTTTGACCGGTTTTATAAGAAATTCTTTTTTAGTTTAAACCATACTATTAAGAGGGGTTGCAAAATCTCATTTAGTTTTGGCAAAAATAGAGAAACTCTTAGGTCATATGTTGCATTCGCATTCATTCACAATCTTGGTCAAGAATCTTAAAGAGGAACTGAAACTGGTCATCCGAGTGCTGTTTATTTGACCAGGTACTGTTCATTCGACCAGTAACACTATTCATACGATCAGTAACACTGTTCATTCGACCAGTGCACACTGTTCATTCGACCAGAGGTTCCAACGGCTATTTACTAGCCGTTAGAGGTCTAAGCTGGCTGTTAGTTGGTCTGATTTCTTTCCTTATCAACCACAACGGCTAGCTGAGAGGTTGGGCTATAAATACAGATGTTTTGAGCAATATTTTCACACATCTCAAACTACATTCTCATACACATCTTTGAGCAGTCTCTGTACACACCTTTGAGCATCTTTTCTATATAGTTTGAGCAGTTTTTAAAATAGTTTTGAGCAGATTTTCGCTACTGTTTTTGAGCAGTTTTTAAAATACTTTTGAGCAGATTTTCGCCACTGTTTTTGAGCAGTTTTTAAAATACTTTTGAGAAGATTTTCGCTACTGTTTTTGAGCAGTTTTTAAAATACTTTTGAGCAGATTTTCGCTACTGTTTTAACCAGTTTTTATAAATAGTTTTGAGTAGTTTTTAAAAAAACAGTTTTGAGCAGATTTCTAAACAGCAGTTGAGCAGATTTTTATACATCTTTTGAGCTGTTTTTCTAAACATTTTTGAACAGTTTTTGAGCAGTTTTTCGTACATATCTCTGATTATACACTTGAGCCCAAGTGATAAAATCTTGATCTTTTGATCAAGGATTGTTTATTGTGATTGAGAGAGATGTTCTGAGACTATTCATTTGCATCATTTGCATCCTTAGAAGTTTCCCGGTATTTGTTGGGGGTCAAGAGAAGATCTTGCAACTTGTTACTATTGGTGAACACCCTCACCTAGACGGTTTGGAGGTGTGGCCGTTGACCTCTCCATTAATGGAGATTGACGGAGAGGCTCAGCATATTTTATGAAAGGCATCAGTGCTCGCCTATCCGGAGTGGAGAAGGAGCAACCTTAGTGAAAAATATCCTTCGTGTATATTGAAGCAAAATTCATTCATTTGAGTGCTTCAACGAGGAGTAGGGGAGACTGGGCGAGTCTCCGAGACCTCAGGATAAATCTTCGTGTTTGTCTTCTCTCCCTCTTTCTTTTTAATTGTGCAAAATAATTTTTCAATTGTCTTGGTTCTTTCTCTTTGCAAAAGTTGTTTAATTTGAAAATTTTTAAAGCCTCTTATTCAGCCCCCTCTAGTCGGCATCCTCGATCCTACATATGATATCAGAGTGTGGTCTCTCAATTAAATAGGCTTTACCGCCTAGAGAGAGGATGACGTCAAATGAGGGCTTTCATCTCGGTCATACTGGTCGTGCACCTATCTTTGATGAGACTAACTATCCTTATTGGAAAGTGCGCATGTCGGTATTTCTAGAGGCCATGGGGCTTGATGTTTGGGACATTGTTAAGCTTGGGTTCACTCCTCCGGATCATCGGCAAGTCACTCCGATGATGACAGGAGAAAACTCCACTTAAACGCTCGTGCTATTTTTATACATTTTTTGAGCAGTTTTTCGTACATATCTCTGATTATACACTTGAGCCCAAGTGATAAAATCTTGATCTTTTGATCAAGGATTGTTTATTGTGATTGAGAGAGATGTTCTGAGACTATTCATTTGCATCATTTGCATCCTTAGAAGTTTCCCGGTATTTGTTGGGGGTCAAGAGAAGATCTTGCAACTTGTTACTCTTGGTGAACGTCCTTACCTAGACAGTTTGGGGGCATGGCCGTTGACCTCTCCATTAACAGAGATTGTCGGAGAGGCTCAGCATATTTATTGAAAGGCATCAGTGTTCGCCTATCCGGAGTGGAGAAGGAGCAACCTTAGTGAAAAATATTCTTCGTGGATATTGAAGCAAGACTCATTTATTTGAGTACTTCAACGAGGAGTAGGGGAGACCGGGCGAGTCTCCGAGACCTCGGGATAAATCTTCGTGTTTGTCTTTTCTCCCTCTTTCTTTTTAATTGTGCAAAATAATTTTTCAATTGTCTTGGTTCTTTCTCTTTGCAAAAGTTGTTTAATTTGAAAAGTTTTAAAGCCTCCTATTCAGTCCCGCTCTAGTCGACATCCTCGATCCTACACCCTCCGGGAATTTTCTCGGGAGGCGTCCGTGGCTTTCCACGGGAGCCCTCACGGAGCCCTCTGGGACTTCCCACAGGAGGCATCCGTGGCTTTCCACGGGAGCCCTCCGGGACTTTTCCCATGAGGCGTTCGGGACTTCCTCGGGAGGTGTCTGTGGCTTTCCATGGGAGCCCTCCAGGGCTTTCCTCAATAGTAGGCCCCCATACCCCCGGGGGCTCGAAGCAACTCGGGCGGTATGAGTAGAACTCACCGGGTGACGTTTCGTCTCACAGGACGCGCCCCGGGGCACGCGACGCTTCGGGTCCGGAGCTAATTTCCCGCTCAAAGACTCGGTTCGCGCACGCATGCCGTACGACGTTTCAGTTTTCGTGCGGCTCTTCGATATCTACGCAAAGTTTTGACTTAATGGCCCAGATGGGCTCGAGGAGACGTGGCGCCCATCCCATGCTCCCTCCATCGCTTATAAATAGGAGGGGAGCGCTCCGGTCCGGGACACTTCACTCCCAACCTCAAGAACTTTGCTCTCCCGGTAGCCACATCTCTCCTCCGGAGATTTGATTACCTGGTAGCCACCTTCCCTTCTCTTTTTCTCTGGACACTTCGATCCATCAGTGATGGCGCGTAAAGGCCGTGGCATGGTGTCCGAGTTGCCCCTGGAGGAGGTGACCTCGGATTTTCTCGGGCCCACCGAGTTCTCTTCCCGAGAGCTCGAGGTTCTCCTGGACCAGAGAGCCTTTGCGGATGGGGACATCAGGATGCCCTGGACGGGGGAGCTAGCACCTAGCCACCGGGAGTGGAAAGTCGTCACCTTCGAAGCCTTCGTTGAAGCGGGCTTGTGACTCCCGGTGCATCCTTTGCTCCGGGACTTCCTCCGAGAGTACCGGCTCTTGCTCAACCACCTCACCCTGAACACCCTCGTCCGGATGGGGCTGTTCGTATGGCTATGTGAGACAGCCACCGGGGAGAAGCCCACCCTCTGGCTCCTTCGTTATTTCTACGAGCCTTCGGCGAGGGGCCCGCTGGTCATGAAGGGCCGGCCCAAGTCGACCTTTGGCTCGATCATGATCCAGTTGATGCCTGGCAGCACCGATGAGTACCCGATGCAAGCCTCTAGGGACCACTGGGTGGATTGGCTCCGGAGGTGGTTCTACCTTCGGGTGGGTGAACCGGAGGTAACGTACTCCCCAGAGCCTTCGTCCTACTACCGGTCGACTGGCCCGGTAGCTCCCGAATGGACCGAGAGGGAGATGGACCTCCTTACCCTGATGGCAGAGGCCCGGTTCTGGAGGTCCCTGTGGGATCTTGTGGAAGAGATGGCGCTCCTCTGCGTAGCGCCCTTCAGCACCCGCAGGGGGTACGGGGTGACCGCAGTGCACCGCCCGCCTTGGATGGCGGTGGCAGAGCGTAAGTCCCTAAACTTATCTTTCGAGCGAAAGCATTTCCTAACCTCCTCTTTTTGCAGTCCAATCCTACGACCGATCCTGGGAGATTGAGGTCAATCTCGTTGGGAGATACTACGGGGACGAGCACGAGCGGGTCGTGCGCGTCGTTGGGGAGGGCCCTCCCCGGAACATCGTGGCGGTGGCGTTCGGGTTGAGGCTTCCCACCCGAGTCCCGCTCCCCACCCCCGCCTAACACAAGAGGGGGAAGGAGGCGGCCGGGGGGCCATTGAAGCACCCCCGGGCGCAAAAAAGCCCCTCGAAGGCCTGAGCGCAAAAAAGCCTCCTGAGGGCCCGGCGTAGAGGAGCCCCGTGAAGGCTCGAGCGTAGCCCCCAGCTTCACCCACGGAGGCCCCCGTCGTCACATTGGTGAAGGCACCGGTTATTGCTCTGGCGAGGCCACCGGTCACCCTCCGCGAGGCGGATACGCCCTTGGGGGTAGGTCCCTCCTGGCCCTCCGGCGGCAACGTGGAGCTAGTGACACGGCTCGCGACCCCTGATGAGCCAAGCCGCATTGAGGGTGTGATGGCCGGGGAGGGTTAGGGCTCCGACTTGGAGATGTACGCCCCGAGCCCTTCCCCGACTCCTGCTCTTGCGGAGGTCTGGCCGCAACCGTTGCAAGGTGCGGTCCGTCCGGTTCAAGATACCGGGGGCCTTACCGATGGCCTCGATCTTGGCCCCAGAGGCAGACCCCCCGATGGATCGGGTGATGATGTCGACTCCCCCCGTTTGTTAAGGGCAAGGGCCTCTTCATCCGTCCAGGGGTCTCGGCCCCACCGATGGATCTAACGTTCGGGTCTTCTGATGGCGGGACCCCGAAGGACGGCGTGGTGGCGGGTGGAGAGGTCTCTCGGGGGACCCACCCGGGGGATGTGGGGGGCTGCGAGGAGGTGATCTCCTCCAGACTCCAGGTAAGTATTAGCAATACTTGTTTTTGTCTCACTACACTTTCATTTTTTGATCGTTTTCCCTTCCAGACAGTGGCGTTGACCCGGGGCCTTCAGGCTCGATTCACCAAGCGCCTCCAGGCCGCTGAGGAGGTGATATCCTCCGAGCGCTCCGGGAAGGAGAAGGTGCTTGGGGACCTACCCGCCGCGGAGGAGATGATAGCCTCCGAGCGCTCCAGGAAGGAGAAAGCGCTCAGGGACTTTGCTGCCACTGAGGAGGTCACGGCCGTTGAACGTGCTAAGAAGGAAAGGGCGCTCGGGGAGCTTGCCGCAGTCCGAGCTCGGCTCGTGGCTGTCGAGGACAACGCCTCCTGACATTGAAAAGAGCTATAGGTGGAGCGGGGCGTCGCCTGGGAGTTTCCCCGGCTATTTCGAGGCCCAGCGGGAGGGGCTTGAGGAGCTTGTCGGGGCCCTCTTCGATCGGATCACTGGGGAGATGGAGCCGGAGGGAAGTGCACCCAGTGCAAGGGCCAGCGACGGTGGCGGAGGTCCCCCCGAGGGGGAACAAAGACTACCAAGTGTGATGTCCCCCCGGTTAGATAGATTTTGCTTTTGCTATGCTTTTTTGTTCCCAGTAGTTTCTTTAGAAGAAGCCCCTGAAAAATGTAAATTCTTGATTGGTGGAATGGAAAAGACTTTTGCTAAGCCTTGTTCAATTGCAAACATGTGTTTCTAGAACTTTCCCCCGGGGAGTTTCCAAGCCCCGGGAGGTGTAGCCCGGGTGGTGCCCAAGCGGCCTCTACTTTGTTGAGCCTCGCTGCCGGGGGAATAGCTGACGGGCCAGCCCCCGGGCTTGTTTCTGGTGCTCCGGCGACGGGAGGTGCCCTTCGGGAGCTAATCCGGTTGCGGTGGCTCCCGGAGTGGCATTTAGACAATTTCGACAATTGTCGCACCGAGCTGTCTCCTCCGAAGTTGGGGTCCCAGAGGGTCCCGCCGCTCCAGATACGCCCCCCAACTGGCTACGAGTATTGGCTGGAGGATCTTTTTCGAAGGGCCTTCCAGCGAGTAAGGGGCTTGTACAAGGACATCTCTCGGGAGCTGTTGGAAGGCCTCCGAGAATATTAGCTGTAGTTGCTCATCGGAGGGAGTTGTCCTCCGAGGTAGTTTCCCGTGGGAGCTTAACTCCCCGAGTTTTACCAAGTGTGCTTAGGCGTTATCATCTTGGGGGCGCCTTAGCCCACCGGGGGGGGGGGGGGGGGTGGGGTGTGTTGTCCCCCGGCACTATGCCCAATTAATAAAGGATTTTCTTTTTTTTTTTTGGTGATTTTTCCAACACATTCTCCCAGAGCTCGCATAGTCCCCCCCCCCCCACAGCGGGGGGTATAGTATCATGCTTTGTGGGTGAGGAACTTGATAGCCCCTGGTAAAAGGAAAAACCTCTAGGATTCCCAGTTGATAATTTTCTGAAAATATTTTTGCCCATCAAAAATTTCCCCCGGCCGCCGTGGAACGGGGGACGGGCGGACATTTTCCTGGGCATAAACTTCCGGGGCCTGGTCGAAAGTTCCCCTGGTTGCCGCAGAACGGGAGCTGGACGAAAATTTTCCCAGTCGAAAAATTCTGGGACCCGGTCGAAAATTTGCCCAGATTGCCGTGGAAGGGGAGCCGGACGAAAGTTTTCCTGATTCAAAAATTCCGAGACCCAGTCGAAAATGTCCCCCGGTCGCTGTATAATGGGAGCCGGATGAAAGTTTTCCTGGTCGAAAAATTCAGAGACCCGGTCGAAAATTTCCCCCGATTGCCGTGGAATGGGAGCCGGACGAAAATTTTCCCTGTCGAAAAATTCCATGACCCGGGATTCGCTGCTAGAGGAGGGTGAGCTTTATGACACGCTCGAAGTGTTTGAGGGGGGACTAGTCTCTTAAATTGACTCGTTACCGCAATTCATGGGAACTGGGTTTCCGCTTATCCCCTCAGTACACGAGGGGTTACTATAAGCCGCCCTAAGGGAGCGGGGCTCCCGTTGTAGGGACTTTTAGGCTGCGATAGCCTACGTCCTCACTGGGAGGGCATCCTCACAGAGAGGGTATTGCCTGAGAGGCAGTAAGATGAAAGTTCGTAAAGGAAATCCAAGACTGCGTGAGAAAACCACTTGTATTGAAGAAAGCAAATACAACGCCTCCCCTTGCGGAACCGCGATGGGGGGAGGGAACAGTGAGTACAATGCCTCCCCCTGCGAAGCCGCGCAGGGGAGGGAACGAGCCTGGAGGCTAGATGTAGAACTTGCAGAGCAAATTTATGTTCCAAGTGTGCTTCAGCTCTTGGTCTTCAAGGTTGGAGAGCTTATAAGCCCCCGAGCCTAGGACCGTAGTGATCCTGTATGGGCCTTCCCACTTATGGCTGATCTTGCCCTGGGCCTGGGGGTCAGTCACGCGCTTGAGGACAAGGTCCCCAAGGCTGAAAGCTCTTGCGCAGACGCGCTGATTGTAAGTGCACGCCATTTCGCGCTTGTAGATGGCATGACGGAGGAGTGCTCTGTCGTGCTCTTCTTTGACGAGGTCGACTTCTATCCGTTGATTTTCTTCGTTGGCTCGGTAGGCCGTGTCTGTAGCTCCTTCTAGGAGCTCGACTAGCAGCGACCGAAAATTGATCTCCGAGGGGAGGACTACCTCGACCCCATACATGAGCAACAATGGGGTACGCCCAGTTGCCCGGTTAGGGGTCGTGCACATGGAGCTGAGGATGCTAGGAAGCTCCTCCGCCCATGTGCCTCGCCGGGAGGCGGCCTCTTTGAGTCATCGGCGTAATCCCTGCAGGATCACGCTGTTAACTCTTTCGACAGCTCTGTTGCTTTGGGGGTGAGCTACAGAGGTGAAGTAGGGGGTGACACCCAAGGTCTCACAGAACTCCCAGAAATGTGCCGAGTCGAACTGAGTCCCGTTGTCAACTGTGATTTCTCGGGGGACCCCGAAACGACAGACGATGTTCTTCCATAAAAAGCGTTGTACCGCCCAGGAGGTGATGCTGGCCAAGGGCTCAGCCTCCACCCACTTGGAGAAATAATTCACAGCGACTACCACATACTTGTAGCCTCCCAGCACCGGGGGAAAGGAACCGAGGAGATCCATCCCCCAGCGCGTGAAGGGCCAAGTGATTAGGATGGTCTGCAGCATTGCGGTGGGTAGTTTGGAGCCCTTTGCCATCTTCTGACAGGCCCTGCATGCGGATACAAGGCCTCGCGCATCATGGACCACAATAGGCCAAGAGAAGCCTTGGCGGATGACCTTCGTGGCGATTGCACAGGGGGCTAGGTGAGAGCCACAGCTCCCCGAGTGTATGTCCTCGAGGAGCTGGAGCCCTTCTACTCGCGGGAGGCAACGGAGCAAGGCCGAGGCACCCCACTTCTAGAGTCTCCCCTCTAGCAAGAGGTATGCCTGTGCCTTTGCACGGAGGCACTTGGTCATGACACTGTCAGGGGGCTCCCCCTCCCCCCTTATGAAGGAGACGAGAGGATCCATCCACAACTCCGCTCGAGTGACTTCAGAGACCGTGTCATGGGGCTCGCTGTCCGAGTCGGGGGTGGTCACCGAAGGCCTTGTGATGACTCCAAGAAAGCGCCCCCGGGATGGGGTCCCCGAGCACTGGCCACTCGTGCCAAGGCATTGGCCCGGTCGTTGTCCCTCTGGGGGATATGCTGGGCCTCCAGGCCCTCAAAGTGTTTTTCCATCTTATGCACCTCCCCCAAATAGAGGCTCAAGTTTGCGTCTTGGCACAAGTATGACTAATCCGAATCTGCGAAAGTTAGTTCCAGATTTCCTTTTACAGCTTGTTAGGATTTTATTCTATTTCGAATTAGATTAAAATTCTGGTTTTAAACCTTCTATCTTTTGTAGACACCATCCTCTATAAAAGAGAAGACATGGTCTTAGTTTTAGGTAGACTTCATTGATATACAGATTGTATGCTCGTGCCTTTGCTGACTTGTACAATTTGGTGTCTCAATGTTCAACTCATAATTGAGATTATTGAGTGTTATCATTCCGCTGTTGTTGTTGCTTTTCTTTATTGATTTTCTTGAGTTGTTCTTCATGAACAGGTCAATCAAGCTTTGCTCGGATCATAACCAATTGAGGAGTTGTTTAGCGATTGTGAGGTTGTTGGTCGCGTTCTTGGATCGTGGTTAGCCGCCCCTTTGTCAAGGTCACAACTCACATTTATCCATGGATTTCTCCTACGACAGAAGATCGGGACCAAACTACATGCACACATCTTAAGGTGAGGCGTGTGCATATCAATTGGTATCAAAGCTCACGTTGCTGGTAGGAATTCATTTATCTATAGTTTAGTTGTTTAATTTGTTTTACCTATAGTCCAGAAAATTGCCAGACAAAAACAAAGAGTTTCCTAGCCCGTTGTTGCTTTCAATCTGTTTTTTTTAGTTTGCTTAATTGAGTTTTCATTCTGTTGAGTCGTGGCTAGTTGCTGGTCTTAATTTTGTTGGCCAAAAATCCAAAGTTAGATTGATCCCTTGCTGCCGAGTTAATAGATTGCATCTTGCCTGAATCCTATAAAAAAAATACCCAAAAGGAGGCAAGCAAGTATAAAAAAAAAGTGTCAAAATAAAAAAAAAAGGTGAAAAAAAGAAGAAAACCTTTGAAGTACTTTAGCCTGTTGCCAGACACCAAGCCTTTCATCGATTGATCAGCAATTAGGACTCGTACTCATGCGAACTATTATTCAATTTCATAATTTCTGAGATAACTGATTGCTTTTCCTTGATACACATAATTTTTCCCTACCTACAACCCCACATATTCACCATTGGTCCGTGTACCTCACATTGCAACCGCTGTACTTATCTCCTTTTTTGGTTATCATGACCTAGCAAGCTAATTGCAAACATTAAGAGGGGTAAGAGGTTCGGTTGGTAATGTTGGTGAGGTTGAGAGTTCCATATATATTCAGTAGTTTGGTAGGAGATTTTTCTGTTTCTTATTTTCACTAACCATGATAGGTTCAAAAAGCTCTCGTGGTACGTTGCATGATAGTGATGTTGATGTTGAGGAGAGAGTGGATTGACCACCAATGTTACCGTCGTCTCCGCGTTCTCAAGCCATGTTGAGTCACTTAGAACAGATGATGAATGAACAGATAGTCCCTCGTTTGACCGGCTTGGAGAATCGTCTTGACAGAATGGATGTTTGACTTGAGCAAGTTGGGTAGATTCCACCACGACAACATCCACCACCTCGATTCCCTCGAGGTCCAATTGAAGCCAATAATCATGATGCGGCCACCGCTCCACTTCAACCAAGGGTGAACTTGAATGTTGCGTTCCAGGAAGCCGCCAATGAAGAACGATATGATAATTATGGAGTTGATAATGAGGAAGTCATTTTGAATCCTGATCAACAATGACTTGCACAAAATCGTTGAGGAATGGGAGCATATGCACGTCACCGCAATGAAGACAGAAGGGATGATGCTTTGGGAAAGATCAAGTTTACTGTCCCTAGCTTTGATGGGAAGTTTAATCTAGAAGCATATCTAGATTGGGAGTTGCTCGTTGAACAAAAATTCAGTTGTCATCTATATCCAGAAGATCATCGAGTATGTGCCGCCACAAGTGAGTTTGTTGATTATGCTTCTATTTGGTGGAGTCAAATTCGCCAAAGAGATAGAGCTCCTCACACTTGGGATGATCTGAAGTGTTTGATGAGGTCCAGATTTGTACCTGCTTATTTTGAGAGAGATTTGGTTAATAGATTTCAGAGATTGAATCAAAGTAGCAAATCTATGGAAGACTACTATCAAGAGCTGCAAGTAGGCATGCTTCATGCTAATGTGTAGCAGGAGGAGAATGCAAAGATGGCTAGATTCTTGGGTGGATTGAATCGTGAGATACAAGACATCCTTGATTTTCAGACGTACGCCTCTTTGGATTAGTTGTTTCATTATGCCTGCAAAGTGGAGAGGCAGGTGCAAGGGAAACGACCAATCTACAAAAAAACTGGTCGAAGCTACCCTAATGCGACCACATCTTGGAGGAGCACTACTTCATAGCAAAAGAGTGCGACACCCGCTAGCGGAGCTGCTGCATCAACTGGTCGAGAACAGTCCGCGAGTCGCCCTATTGCTTCAACATCCAAGGGAGATAGAGTGCTTCAAATGCAAAGGGAAGGGGCATTACATCCAAGGCTGATTCGAAGACAACCACTGCTTTCCCCACCAAAAGTTCATCGTCAGTTGCTTCTATAGGAAGAACAAGGGAGATAGAGTGCTTCAAATTCAAAGGGAAGGGGCATTACATGCGTGATTGCCCAAATTAGCATGCCCTCATCGTTTGGGATGATGGAGAGTACACATCTGCCAGTGAGGTCGAAGAAGAATCCGACTATGAGGAGCAACAGGACATGTTGGGCTCTGACGCAGAGGAGATCACCTTTGAAGCTGATCATACCAGCCTTATTTTTCATCGTGTTCTTAGCTCGCAGATGGAAAAGGCAGAGCGGGGGCAGCGCCACAATTTATTTCAATCAAAGTTTGTGATCATGAAGTGCTCGTGCAAGGTCATCATTGACGACGGAAGCTGCAACAACATTGCCAGTTCAAAGATGGTCGCAAAGCTTGGCTTGTCCACACGAACACACCAGCAACCATACTACATTCAATGGTTCAATTTATGTGGCAAGTTGAAGGTGACCACGATGTTACGTGTCCACTTCTCTGTAGGTTCCTATTCTGATTTTGTGGACTGTGATGTGGTACCGATGCAAGCTTGTGCATTACTACTTGGATGACCATGGCAATAGGACAAGGATACCACACATCATGGGCGTTCCAACAAGTACTCTTTTGTGCACAACAACAAGAAGGTTTCACTGGTTCCAATGTCTCCGGATGAAATTCTCAAAGATGATTTAGATAGAGTTGAACGAGAGAGAAAGGAGAGAAAGATGAGTGAGAACCACAAATCGGGGAGTGACAGCCACCAAACCAACTTGAGAGAAAAGAAAGAAAAGAGTGAAAAGAAAAGAGAGGTTCGGTTTAAGGGACAGGTTCTGTTAGCCACCAAACATGAGATGCGAGAGCTTGAAACCCATCCCCAAGGGTGCTTTGCGCTTGTGTGCAAAGACGCTCTCTTTTCTACTAATTCTTGGCCCTCTACTTTGCCCGTTTTGGTTATTTCTTTACTACAGGAATTTGAAGACGTGTTTCCAATCGAGATACCTGCGGGGCTGCCACCATTGCGAGGGATAGAGCATCAAATCGACCTCATTCCAGGGGCACCTTTGCCTAATCGACCTCCATATCTCACCAATCCAGAAGAGACCAAAGAAATTCAATGTCAGGTACAAGAGCTTCTCAATAAAGGGTATGTACGTGAAAGTTTAAGTCCTTGTGTTGTTCCAGTTTTACTTGTGCCAAAAAAGGATGGATCATGGAGGATGTGTAAAGATTGTTGAGCTATCAACAATATCACTGTTCGATATCGTCATCTGATTCCTCTGTTAGATGATATGCTTGACGAATTGAGTGGTTCGACCATCTTTTCTAAGGTCGATTTGCGTAGTGGTTACCACCAAATTAGAATGAAGCTAGGTGATGAATGGAAAACTGCATTTAAGACTAAATTTGGTTTATATGAATGGTTGGTCATGGCATTTGGTCTTATTAATGCACCTAGCACGTTTATGCGCTTAATGAACGAAGTGTTGAGCGCTTTTATCAGACAATTTGTAGTTGTTTACTTTGATGATATATTAATTTATAGCAAGACTTTGGATGAACATTTGGGGCATTTGCACCAAGTTTTTGCTGTCTTGAGAGAGGCGCGTTTGTTTGCTAACCTTGAGAAGTGCACCTTCTGCAAGGATCGAGTCGTGTTTCTGGGTTTTGTTGTGACTGCATAGGGCATTGAGGTGGATGAACAAAAGGTGCAAGCAATTCAAGCATGGCCTACACCTACAACAGTCACACAAGTGCGGAGTTTTCACAGACTTGCTGGTTTCTACCGCCGGTTCGTCCAGGATTTCAGTACGATCGCCGCCCCACTCAATATGCTGACCAAGAAGAACATGCCTTTCAAGTGGGAACAGGTGCAAGAGGACGCTTTCAACACGCTAAAAGATAAGTTGACCAATGCACCACTTCTACAACTTCCTGATTTTCATAAAAATTTTGAAATAGAATGTGATGCTAGTGGTATTGGAATTGGAGGTGTTCTCATGTAGGATAGAAAAACCCATTGCTTATTTCAGTGAAAAACTTTGTGGTCCAACTTTAAACTACTCAACTTACAATAGGGAATTGTATGCATTGGTTAGAGTGTTAGAAACATGGCAACATTATCTCTGGCCGAAAGAATTTGTCATACATTCGGATCATGAAGCATTGAAGCACATTCGTAGCCAAAGTAAGTTGAATCGTAGACATGCTAAGTGGATTGAATTTATAGAATTCTTTTCGTATGTTGTCAAATATAAGAAAGGTAAAGATAATTTGGTTGCTGATGCATTGTGTAGACGCTACATCTTGTTGTCCCAAGTTGATTGCAAAATTCTTGGGTTAGAGAGTTTGAAACAATTATATTCAACTGATTTGGATTTCAAAGACATTTTCATTAATTGCCAAGAAGGACGGTGTTGGGCTCTATATGTACTGAATGATGGTTATTTGTTTAAAGATAACAAGCTTTGTGTTCCCGCGAGTTCCGTTCGTCTTTTGTTGTTGAAGGAGGCTCACGGTGGAGGATTAATGGGACATTTTGGGATACACAAAACAGAAGACGTTTTGGCCACTCACTTTTACTGGCCATAGATGAGGCGAGATGTTGAACGCTACGTACGACGATGTACTACTTGTCAAACAGTTAAGTCTCGCTTAAACCCACATGGATTACATATGCCTCTTCCTATTCCGAAAGTACCTTTGGAGGATATTTCTATGGATTTTATGTTGGGATTACCAAGGACTAAGAAGGGGAGGGATTGTATATTTGTCGTTGTTGATAGGTTTTGTAAAATGGCTCATTTTATAGCTTGTCATAAGAGCGATGATGCTACCCACATTGCTGATTTGATTTTCAGTGAGGTCGTTGGTCTCCATGGAGTACCAAAGACAATTGTTTCTGATCGTGATACCAAATTTTTGAGTCACTTTTGGAGGACGCTGCCGACGATTCGGACTTGGGATCCCTTGTTGATCTTACGCAAATATGCGAGTTGAATGTGAGACCTTTCAGGGTGTTTATCAAGTAAGTTAGGACAAGTACAAGCCAAGAACACGAAGATTTATACAGGTTCGGGCCCTCCGTATGTTGAGTAATAGCCCTACGTCCTGTTGTGATTTCACTATGAGTAAAAGGGTTTTACAAGGAAGAGAGATTGTCATAGGCAATAATCTCTCTTTTACACTTCTGCCTATGAACTATATCTAAGTCTTGATCTTCTGATCTCAAGATCCGATCCCTACTTCTGTACATCTGCCATCCTTTTATACTGATTGAAAGGATGCCAATGTGAAGTGTTTTTGGGTGCTTGCCATGATGCAGTTTATATAATTGCACTTAACTTCCTCGTCGGTTAAGGTACATAGTTTATAGATAACCGCATACCTTAACTCCTTGACGGTTGTTTCCATACGTGGGCGAAGGAGTTATCTTTTACCTGAGGACGTGTTTGGTAAGACTCAAACATACCCAGGTTATCCTGATCATGAACAGTCTGCGACCACATGACTGCGCATAGCTTTTGATCCTCTGGTATATAGGAAAAGGCCTCTGCGACCATTATGGTTGCTTGGGCATGAGTTTGCATATCATATCCGAACTATCTTTCCAGATAAGAGGCTGTTTAATTTGCCCGGGGACATTGCCCCCCGGTGGCTTGTCCCGGGCGCCGCCATTGGCCCGGGGACATTGCCCTCCGGTGGTTTGTCCCGGGCGCCGCCATTTGCCAAGGGACAAGGCCCACCGGTGGCTTGTCCTGGGCGTCGCCTTTGGCCCGGGGACAAGGCCCCTCGGTGGCTCATCCCGGGCGCCGCCTTTTGCCCGGGGACAAAGCCCCCCAGTGGCTCGTCCTGGGCGCCGCCATTTGCCTGGGGACAACGCCTCCGGTGGCTTGTCCCAGGCGTTGCCGTCCTTCCGGAGACAGGGGTCTCCGGTCCCGGGTCACGTGAGGGTCACGTGAGAAGCGCCTCGGGAATCGGCGGACACCTGTCAAGCATCCAAGGTTCCTGGCTGGGAGAAGGACGTTGCTACCCCTCGATCCAACGGTGGCAGGCGGGGTAGTTTAGTCTTTTTGCGTCTTTTGGGGCTATATAAGCCCTTGTAACACCTCATGTAACAAAAAAATTTCATTATTACTTGGAATAGAAAATCTAACAGGTGTGCTCCGGAGCCATCTCTCCCCCAAGAGAGCTCCCCTAGCCAGCTCCGGTTGGTAGCACGCTGACAGGACTAGGGCCTCCACTGAGGCCTGAACCTGTATAAACCTTCGTGTCACTTGCTGTGCTTGTCCGACGGGAGAGGATCGGCCACTCAGTCAGCTCGCGTCATCTTTTCTTCGCTAGGATCTTCCACAAAACCTGTCGGGGTATTCGTAATACCACGACAGTTGGTGCCGACCGTGGGGACTCATGATGAGACGCCATGGCTCCCTCAAGAACGAGGGCTCACGCCCTTCCCGGTGACGCCGGTCCCGGTGACCCGGGGGAAGTTCCTCCCCGGACTTAGTTGTACACATTCTCTGTCAACCGCCTCCCACCTTCCCTATTAATTTCAGTGGTTCAACCTCCGGGTCAATCCCGGTGACCGCGGTTGCCTTGGCCGGGACCAGTCTCCCCCCGACGGCTTCCCCGGCTCCCTGGGACACCTTGCTCGAAGCTTTAGTAGAGGGCCAGCTCCACGCCCAGCGCTCTATGGATGAGCTGCTTTGTGTCTTGACGCAGCCACCGGCCCCCATTTATCAACCCTAGTACCCGTTCCTGGGGGCTATGCCCCCGTTCATGGGTCACCCGGTGGCCCCCATGGCCCCCGGAGGTCCGGCAGCTCCGTACGACCCCTCCGGAGGATATCCTCCCCCTGTGGGCCAACCGTCCGGAGCCTTCCCGGTGCCGAGAGTCTTCCCGATGCCGGGGGGTTACCTCATGCTCGGGGCCTTCGTGGTACCGGGGGGACACCCTGCTCTGGGCCCCTTCCCGGGGCAGGGGGCCCACTACTTACCGGGGTTTTCCCTGCGCCGGGGGCCAGTCCCGCCCTGCAGGTCACGTTGATCGCACCAGGGGCGGTTGACAGAGAAGCTCCGCGTCGCAGCGGACCTCCCCCCGTAACGGCGCGTCGGTTCCAGACGTCGCCGCGGGGGTTCCCCCCTCTTCAGTTCCAGATAATACAGGGATTTCCCCCTTTCCGGTTCCAGACATGGCCACAGGGGTCTCTCCCTCACTGGCCCCGATAGCGCCCGGGCCGGTAGCTACAGCGCGTGAGCCCCCTCCCCCCCCGGGGTCGCCCCCAAGGGCGCCTCTGGCGGATCAAGTCTGCTTCACCCGGGAGGAGGTTGAGCGAATGTGTACAACTAAGTCCGGGGAGGAACTTCCCCCGGGTCACGGACGCGGAGAGCATCGCTCTCGCTCTGGCCGGGGGAAGAGACCTGCCGAAGAACCAACCTCTCTGGGGGAGCGCTTGGACGTCTTGGAGGTCAGCTCCACAAACCCGGAAGAAAAGCGCCGTTACCACCATGCCGGCGGACCTCTCGGGCCCCTTCCCGACTCCGACAACGAGCGCGCGTCCCCTGTCAAAGGAGAAAGTGACCGGGACACTCCCCGAGAAGTGGAGGGGGCTAATCAGCCGCTGTGCTGCAGACTCCGGTGCAATCGATGGCCACGGCCTTACTGCCTGCCACACGTCGAACACTACAACGGTGAGGCCGATCCTTATGAATTTGTGCAGGTGTATTCCACAGCCATCTCGGCGGCTGGGGGGGATGAGACAGTGCAGTGCAACGTCTTCCCCCTCTACCTGACCGGGATCGCCCGCTCGTGGTTCTACAACATGAAGGCCGGCTCCATCAAGTCCTTCACGCAGCTCAAACACGAGTTCTGCATGAATTTCTAGGGGAACTGCGTGCGTCCCCTGGAATCCTCGCAGCTTTATACCGTCCGGCAGAGGACGGGGGAGACCATCCGTAGCTTCTTCAAGTTCTTCGCCCAAGTTAAGAGCAAAGTAGCTCATGTCCCTGACTCCACAGTCATTGAGGTGTACAAGAGCGGGATCCTCCTAGGAGAACTCCACTGGAGGCTCTCCCGAAGCTGCCCCCCCTCCACCGACGAGCTCTTCAACGTACTTGAGAAGTATGCTCGGGCGGAGGAGGATGACCTCTGGAAGAAAAACCAGGGGGCTCCCGCCCTCACCGACCGGGGGGCTAGGGACCCCCTCAAACGCCCCAAGCAGGGGGGTGGTAGCGAGCCACGGCCTCGGGACACCTTTGTCCTCGAGGGCGAAGGAGGCTTGCGAGACGCCTCGAAGGGCAATCGCCCCTTCCCCAAGCCGAAAGGCTGTGGGGGAGGACAGTCGTCCCGCGGTCGGGAAGGCCCGCCCGTGGTGTACCTTCCACAGGTCCAATACCCATGCCACCTAGGAATGCCATCAACTACTACAACAATTCGCCGCATTCCTCGACCAGCATGGGCAGGGGGGGACTCCGGCCTCCTTGCCCCCTCAGCCGGTCTTACCAGCCCTTCCTGCTCCCGCGGGGGGACAGCAGGGACGAAAGCGGGAAGGGGAGCCGTTGAGACTCTCTCCTTCCAAACCTCCCAGAGGCATGTCAGCGTCATTATGGGAGGGTCCGCCTTCGGGCGGGATTCCAAACGTCAGCGCAAGGAGTACGCGCGTGAAGTAAAGGTGGTGGGGGTGCTGCATACGTCTCCGCTACCCAAGTGGTCGGACGTCCCCCTCACCTTCACGGCGGAAGATGCGCGTGGGGTTCGCTTCCCCCATGATGACGCGCTCATCGTCTCCGCCACCATCTACAACTGCCACCTGGCCCGCATCCTCGTGGATGGCGGGAGCTCCATCGACGTCCTCTACCTAAAAGCATTTAGGGAGATGCAGGTGGACGAGAAGCTCTTGCAACCCGCAGCAGGGCCCTTGCAAGGTTTTGTCCCGGGGAAGACCATCCACCCCGTGGGGAAGGTGGATCTCCCCATGACCTTCGGCACCCCGGAAAACTACCAGACTGAGATGGTCTGATTTGATGTGGTAGACCTCCCTTCTTCTTACAACGCGATCATGGGGAGGACCACGATCAACCGCTTGGGGGCTGCAATCCACCAGAACTATCTCTGCGTGAAGATCCCTGGGTGTCATGGCGTGATCACAGCCCGGGGAAACCAAGATGTGGCCTACGCTTTATACGAGCGCGTTGCCGCAATGATCGAGAGCGTCAACATCATCAAAACACCGGGGGGAGGCCTCTCCCCGTGAGTCAGACGCCACTGCGATACCTTCCGGGAGGCTCCTCCCCAAGCCGCGTCCGGAAGGGGGCCTCCGGAAAATCCCGCTGTCCTCGGACGACGGGGACAAGACCGTTAGAACCGGGGTGGAGCTCCACGAGGAACATGCGGAGCAACTCACGGCTTTCCTGCGTGAAAACTCCGACGTTTTCGCCTGGAAGCCCTCCGACATGCGAGGTGTCGCCCGGGATGTCATCGAGCACAAGCTCGTGGTGACCCCCGGTCACCCCCTGATCAAGCAGAAGCTGAGAAAACTCTCCCTCAAACGCCAAGAGGTGATTAAGGTAGAGATTGCCCGGCTTCGAGAGGCGGGGTTCATTCGGGAGGTTTTGCACCCCGAGTGGCTTGTGAACCCCGTCCTCATGAAGAAGTCGAACGGCAAGTGGCGAATGTGCGTGGACTTCACCAATCTCAACCGTGCTTGCCCCAAAGACAACTTCCCGCTCCCGCGAATTGACCAGCTGGTCGACTCGACCGCGGGGTGCGAGTTGATGAGCTTCCTGGACGCGTACACAAGCTATCACCAAGTCCGAATGGCGGAAGGGGACGAGGAAAAGACGAGTTTCATAACTCCCCTCGGGACCTTCTGCTACGTCCACATGCCCTTCGGGTTGAAGAACGCTGGAGCGACCTTCCAGCGGCTCATGACGCTGGTCTTTAAAGACCAAATTGACCGTAACGTCGAAGTCTACGTCGACGACGCGATCGTCAAAAGTCCCCGTGCGACTGCTTACGTCGGCAATTTAGCGGAGATCTTCCGCAACCTCCGTGCATACGGGCTGAAGCTCAACCCGGAGAAATGCGCCTTTGGCGTGCGAGGGGGGAAGCTCCTGGGCTTCCTTGTGTCCCAGCAGGGCATAGAGGCAAACCCCGAGAAAATCCGGGCATTCCTGGACATGCCCCCCCCACCCCCCCCCCCCCCCCCCCCCCCCGCGCTCGGTCAAGGACGTTCAACGACTCACCGGCCGCTTAGCCGTGCTGAGTCGTTTCGTTTCACGGTCGGGGGAACGCGGCCTCTAATTCTTCAAAATCCTCCGGGGGCTCGAAGGGTTCCGATGGACCCCCGAGGCCCAAGAGGCCCTCGACGGCCTAAAGAAATACCTCACAAGCCCCCCCATGCTCATGAGCCCATCTCTGAAAGAGCCTTTGCTCCTTTACCTCGCCGTGACCCCGGTCGCTGTAAGCGCGGTATTGGTAAAGGAGCAAGACAGGAAGCAGCGTCCCATGTACTACGTGAGCGAAGCCCTCAAAGGGGCCAAAACTCGGTACACAGAGATGGAGAAGATCTGCTACGCCCTCCTGATGGCGTCCCGGAAGCTTCGCCATTACTTCTTGGGGCACCCCATCACTATCCCGTCATCCCTCCCCTTGGGGAGGTGCTCCGAAACAAAGAAGCCACCGGCCGGATAGGGAAGTGGGGGGCCAAACTCGCCCCCTTTTCCCTTTCCCTCACGGGGCGCTCCGCCATCAAGTCACAGGTCCTCACCGACTTCGTGGCGGAATGGACTCCTGCCTCCGGGCCCGGGGATGAAGACCTCCCCATGCTGCCCCGACGCAGCAACCGTTGGACACTCATGTTCGATGGCTCCCTGTGTCTCGCCAGGGCTGGTGCGGGAGTAGTCCTCCGGAGCCCCGAGGGGGGGGAACTCAAGTACGCAGCGTAGCTCAAGTTCCCCGCTATGAATAACATCGCCGAATACTTGGCTTGGCTCCTCGGGTTGCGCCTTGCGCGCTCTCTGGGGATTCGACGCCTCCTAGTGAAAGGGGACCCCCAGCTCGTAGTTTGCCAAATGGACAAGTCCTACTTGTGCCATGACACAAACTTGAGCCTTTACTTGTAGGAAGTGCGCAAGATGGAGAAGCACTTCGATGGCCTAGAGGCCCGACACATCCCGCGCAGGGACAACGACTGGGCCGACACCCTAGCCCGGGCAGCCAGCGCCCGGGAACCGCTCCCCAAAGGGGCCTTCTTGGAGATTATCGCAAAGTCCTCGGTGACCTCCCCGGACGCGGGTGACGAATCCTGCGTCCCAGAAGTCACCGAAATCACTCGGACTTCGTCTTGGATGGACCCCCCATCTCCTTCATCAAGGGGAAGGGAAACCCTCCCAACGAGACCGAGGCTAGGCTCCTCCGGGCCAAAGCTCGGGCATACCTCCTCTTGGAGGGGAAGCTCTACAAGTAGGGGGCCTCCGCCTTGCTCCATTGCCTTCCACGTCCGGAGGGGCTCCGGCTTCTCGAGGATATTCACGCAGGAGGCTGCGGGTCTCACCTGGCTCCGCGTGCCATCGTGGCCAAGGCCCTTCACCAGGGTTTCTATTGGCCCAAGGTGATCCGTGACGCGCGAGACCTTGTCTCTGCGTGCGAGGCCTGTCAGAAGATGGCCAAGGGTTCGAACCTCCCCCCGTAGCACTGTAGACTATCCCCATCACTTGGCCCTTCGCGCGCTGGGGGATGGACCTCCTGGGCCCCTTCCCCCCAGCGCCCGGGGGCTACAAGTATGCGGTGGTCGCGGTCGACTACTTTACTAAGTGGGTAGAGGCTGAACCTTTGGCTATCATCACGTCCCGGGCAGTATAGTGGTTTTTCTAGAAAAGTATCATATATCATTTTGGCATCCCCCGAGAAATCACTGTCGATAACGGGATGCAATTCAACTCGGTATATTTCCGGGAATTCTACGAAGGCTTGGAGCTCACCATCCACATCGCCTCGGTAGCTCATCCCCAGAGCAACGGGGCCGTTGAAAGGGTCAACGGCGTGATCCTACAAGGGTTACGCCGACGACTCGAGCAAGCCACCTCTAAGTGGGGTGCATGGGCAGAGGAGCTCCCCAGCATCCTCTGTTCCATGTGCACGACTCCGAGCCAGGCGACGGGACGTACTCCCTTCTCCCTTGTATACGGGGCTGAGGCAGTCCTCCCCCCGGAGATTGGATTCCGGTCGCTGCGGGTCGAGCTCCTAGACGGAGCTACGACCGCGATGTACCAAGCCAATGAGGCAAATCAACGACTGGAGGTCGATCTCGTGGAGGAGGAACGCGACTGAGCGCTCCTCCGCCATGCCATCTACGAGCGTGAAATGGCGCGCGCATACAACCAGCGCGTCCGCGAAAGGGCTTTTCACCTCGGGGACCTCGTCCTGAAGCGCGTCACTGACCCCCAAGCCCAGGGCAAGCTCTCCCCCAAGTGGGAGGGCCCCTACAAGATCTCGGCAGTCCTGGGCTCGGGGGCTTACAAGCTCTCCAACCTTCAAGAGCAGGAGCTGAAGCACACGTGGAACGTGCGTTTACTTCGCAAGTTCTACGTCTAGCCTACGGGCTCGTCCTCTCCCCCGGAGCGATTACGCCGGAGGGGGAGGGGGGACATTGTACTCACCGTTTCCTCCCTTGTCGCGATTTCACGGGGGGAGGCGTTGTACTTGGGTTCATTATCAATACAACTGGTTTTTTCTTTAGCTCTGGCTCAATTCAGGTTTTTACATTACCGTCTCTCACGGCGATGCCCTCCCCATGAGGATGCCCTCTCAACCAGGATGCCCTCCCCGCGAGGAAGTGGGCTATCATGACCCAACAAGTCCCTACAACGGGAGTCCCACTCCAGTAGGGCGGCTTATGATCACCCCTCATGGACTAAGGGTGTAAGCGGCAACCCGGTCCTCAAGGACCACGGTAATGAGTCAATTTGGGAGACTAGTCCCCTACCCAAACACTCAGACCCGTCATCGGGCACATCCTCCTCCAGGAGTCAGTTATCTCCTTAGTGAGATGGAATTCTCGGATATTCTTTCTTGGAGATCTCGTTCCTGGCTCCCCGTTTCCACGCGAACGGAGGGTTGTCTCCCAGAAAAATTATCCCCGGGAATTTCGCCTTGGATTTTCTTGGATATTCTTTCCTGGAGATCTTGTTCTCGACTCCCCGTTTTTACGGTGACCGGAGGGTTCTCCCCGGGGAAAATTCCCGGAGATATTGGGCCTCCCGGAAGACTCACCCGGTTTCCCGTTCTCACAGTGACCGGAGGGTTTTTACCCCGGAGAGAATTTCGGAATTCCCGGATATTTTTCTCGGAGATCTCATTCCCGGCTCCCCGTCTTCACGGCGACCGGAGGTTTGTCTCCAGAAAAAATTATCCCCAGGAATTTCACGGATTTTCTTGGACGTTCTTTCCCCGAAGACCTCATCCCCGGCTCCTCGTTCTTACGGCGACCGGAGGATCCCACCGGGGCTTTTGAAAAATCATTCCAGGAAATTCTTATAACCTTGGGAAAACTTGAAGAATTCTTACGAGGAGGGTCCTTACCCTGGGAGCTTTGTCACCCCCACAGCGCGCGGACCTACCCTCCGGCCCGCTGTGGAGGGGGGGATAAGGAGCACCCGGGAATCACCCCGTTCTGGACCATCTAAGATAAGTACACGAGCAAACTTAGCTCTATTAAAGAAATCAAAGTGCACAAGAAAACTTAGCTTTATTGAAGATCATTTAACCGGAGGACATCTTCCCCCTCCGGTGGGCATCATTACATTAGATACGATACAACCCGGGATACAACCCGGAAAGATCCTACGCCTAATAATCCCGGAGGCCTTCCGATATCTCCCGGGCCAGGTCCCGATACAAGCCGCGTATGCGACGCTGGGCCTCCTGGAGGAGGTCCTCGGGCCAATATTCGTAGCCCGCCGGTGGAAGTATTCGAAGCGGGGGAACCCTCCGGGACCCCGGTCGCTGAGGGGATAGTTCAGCGCGGTGATTGTCAAAGTTGTCCAGGTGCCACTCCGGATGCCATCCCAACCGGATCGGCTCCCGGGAAACGCCCCCGTTGCGTCCCCGGAGAAGAGACTTAACAAAATAAAGGCGGCCTGGGAATCCCCCGGGTGACACCCGCCGGGGCTCAAAGGCCTCACCCCCGGAGAGTTTCTCCGGGATCCTCACCCGGGAGTAACCTCCCGGGTAACCTGGTAAATATGATTTGAAGACTTAGCAAAAAATCCAATTTCTATTGCATCAGAAATATCTTTGTACAAGTGTCCGGGGCTTCGTCTAAGAAGCTACCGGGAGAAAAAGACCTAAAAACAAAAGGGTCCTATCTAGAGACCCGGGGGGAGGCTCATACTTGGTCATTGGCGTCCTCCCCCCGGGGGGCTCCCGCTGGAGTCGCAGCATCCGCTCCCGAAGGCGCCGGCGCCGGGAATTGCACTCGGATTATCCGGTCGTAGAAGCCGCCGGCGAGCTGCTCCACTTCTCGCCTAGATGGCTCGAAGAATTCCAGAAAGCTCTGGAGAATCCGGCCCCCGATTGCCCGGGCACCAACCCCCTGGTGCTCCACGAGCCCGGCTGCAGCAGCCATGACCGGGATCGCCCGGCCCTGGGCTAGGGCGTCGGCAACCTCCGGAATCATGGAGACTTGTGCGTTAAGAAAACGCACAGCCTCCGCGAGCGTCGCCGGCGCCGCCTCGGAGCTACCTCCCAAGCCCAGGCTCACTCCAAGCCCCTTGAGGGCTGAGCGAACGGAGCGTCCCGCGTCCGTTACGGCCCGAACGCTGGAGCCCTCGAGCTCCCGGAGGGCGTCCTCCTTCGCCTTTGCCTCCCTCCGGAGCCGGTCGTTGGCGGTCTCGAAGGCATGGATTTGGGCCCAGACCCGGCTAGCTCCCAGAGGGCATCATCCCACTGCTCTAGATAGGCGGCGGCCTTCTCCTCTGCATCCTTCAGCACCCGACTGAAGCGTGCTTCAATCCCCCAGGTGATGGCCGCCCCCTAAAAGCACAAGAGTTAGAAAAAATTCGAGTCGGGAGCGCTGAAGGAAACCATCCATCGACTCAAGAAAGAACATGGATCTGGAGGGATTGAAGCTCCCCAAAGCGCTCGCGGAGCATCCCTTGCGAGACATAGTCCTGGACCTTCTGGGTCTGCAGGCTCTCCGCGTACCGGTCGACCTCCCCCATGGACAACAGGGGGGTCTCCCTCCCGGCGTCGGACCCGTCGCTACCGACGGGGGGCCCCTCACAAAAGATGCGGGGGTGATGTGGACCGGGGTGGCAGTGGCTGGCGTCCTTGCCGCCGAGGAAGTGGCCACCGAAGAGGAGGAGGGCGACGAGCTTTCAGAGGGGGTCCTCCCCGGGGAGGGATTAGGAGCCCCTTCCCCTTTCCAGGCCGTGGGGCCCCCGGGACCTCCGTCACCGGGGGAGCCTCGTAGACCGAGGGGCTCCCCCCTCGTCTACCGGCCATTCGACGCGGGGAGGGGAGGCCTCCGCGAATCGAACCTTCGGCCTCTCCTGCTCCGGTAGCGCCGGGGCCGCCGGGAGGGCTATCGCTGAAGGTGGCGAGGGGGCGTGGCTGGTTCCTTCCCTTGAACCTCTCCGGGGTTCTTCGGGGGATGTGGCGTCGCTTCCTGCAGGGAGGCGCCCGCGCGCGCCCTGACCCGGGGGCTGCGTCCCGGGCCTTCACGGGCGTGGAGCCCAGAGTTGTCGATGGACCGGGGGCTTTCTGAGCCTTGGCCCGCTTTGGCTCAGAGCCCCTGGTGGTCTCCTTCCCCCTCTTATGGGAGCCGGGGTGGGGAGAGGCGTTCTCGCCGGTAGCCTCAGCCCGAAGGCCTCGGCCACCAGGTTCCGGGGGGCCCCTCCCCGACGACGCGCACGATACACTCGTGTTCGTCGGCGTAGTACCTCCCGAGGAGGCTCTCCGCCTTTTCCCAGGTGGCCGGATACGGCCGGACTGCAAAAGGTAAGAAGTTAGGAAAATTCACAAAAGAAGCGAGCGAAGTAACCGGGAGCTTACGTCGGGTCACCGGCTTCTGGGGGGCCACTGGGCCGGGCACATCCCGATCCCCCTCCTCAGGTGCGAGAAGGGGGAGATCTTCAGCAGCATCAACTCCTTAGCGGCGTCCCTCATAGAGCGGACGCCCCGGGAGCCCACGACCTTACTGAGGAGCTTCAGCTCCTCCTCGGTCCACACCAGGGGCTTGGGAGCGGACGACCAGCTGTAGGAGGGAGGCTCCGGGGAGTACATCACCTCGTCGTCCCGGACCCGGAGGTAGAACCACCTTCGGATCCAGTCCCCCCAGTGGTCCCGGGAGGCCGCCATCGGGTACTCCGCTACCCGGGACGGCAACAACTGGATCATCACCCAGCCGAAGGGAGACTTTGGCCCTCCCTTCACCAGGTGGGAGCTCCTCGCCGTCGGCTCATAGAAGTATCGGAACAACTGGAGCGTCGGCTCCCGTCAGATAGCTGTCTCGAAGAGCCATATGAAGAGGCCCATCCAGACGAATGCGTTCGGCGTCAGGTGGTTCAAGGCCACCTCGTACTGCTTCAAAAACTCCCGGAGCAGCGGGTGCACCGGGAGCCGGAGCCCGGCCTCGAGGAAAGCCTCGAAGTCCACCACTTCCCCGGGCCTGGTACGGGGGGCTCTGTCCTTCTTTGCGGGGATCCGGACGTCCCCGTCCGCAATCACCCCCCGGTCCACCAGGGACTCCAGGTCCCCGGATGTAAACTCTGAGGCCCAGAGGAAGTCTGCGGTGACTTCCTCCGGTGGCACCTCCGCAGCCTTGGCACGGCCCTTGGGTCCCATATAATTTTTCCGATGGCTTAGGCTCTAGGAAAAAGGGGGGCTTAGGGGTTCCGGAGGCTAAGCTTCCGGGGATGAGCTTCTGGAAGAGGGCTACCGGGAGAGCTAAAGGTGCTGGAGGCTAAGGATTGAAGTTTGGAATGGTTTCCCCGGGCCCCCCGAGGCCCTATTTATAGGGGCCAAACGCGGCCTCGATGGGTGCCACGTGGCCCTTTGTGGTGCATCTGCACCGTTAAATTCAAACAGTGCGTGGGAAACAAAGGGACGGGCGCACGAAATGAGACGTCGCCGGTTCGAACCGTGAGCGGCCATTATGGCCGAACGATGCGCTCCCATTGAGACAAGACCTTAATGAACGACGACGCGGTAATAAACACGTGGCGCGGGAATTGAAGCGTCATGGCTCTGGTGGCTTGTCCCGGAGATTTTCCACGGTGACATAAACCATCCCCTCCGGGGACTTGAGCATCGTCCTCGGAGGGCATGGGGGGCTGCTGTTGGGGGAAATCTCCACAAGATCAAGTCCAGGTAAGAGGCTGTTTAATTTTCCCGGGGACATTGCCCCCCGGTGGCTTTCCCGGGCGCCGCCATTGGCCCGGGGACATTGCCCCCCGTGGCTTGTCCCAGACGCCGCCATTGGCCCAGGGACATTGCCCCCTGGTGGTTTGTCCTGGGCGCCGGCATTGGCCCAGGGACATTGCCCCCTGGTGGTTTGTTCTGGGCGCCGCCATTGGCCCTGGGACATTGCCCCCCGGTGGCTCGTCCCGGGCGCCGCCTTTTGCCCGGGGACAAGGACCCCCGGTGGCTTGTCTCAGGCGTCGCCATTTGCCCAGGGACAAGGCCTCCGGTGGCTTGTCCCGGGCGTTGCCGTCCTTCCGGAGACAGGGGTCTCCGGTCCCGGGTCACGTGAGGGTCACGCGAGAAGCGCCTCAGGAATCGGCAGACACCTGTCAAGCATCCAAGGTTCCCAGCCGGGAGAAGGACGTTGCTACCCCTCGATCCAACGGTGGCAGGCGGGGTAGTTTAGTCTTTTTGCGTCTTTTGGGGCTATATAAGCCCTTGTAACACCTCATGTAAAAAAAATTTCATTATTACTTGGAATAGACAATCTAACAGGTGTGCTCCGGAGCCATCTCTCCCCCGAGAGAGCTCCCCTAGCTAGCTCCGGTTGGGAGCACGCCGACAGGATTAGGGCCTCCACTGAGGCCCGAACCTGTATAAACCTTCGTGTCACTTGCTGTCCTTGTCCGACGGGAGAGGACCGGTCACTCGGTCAGCTCGCGTCGTCTTTTCTTCGCTAGGATCTTCCACAAAACCTGCCGGGGTATTCGTAATACCACGACAATCTTGATTATAATATAACAAACAATTAACTAGCTCGAGTGATAATCCTCGTCAGCTAGCCTCCAAATTTGAAGAGATAAAAAGATTATAATTTCAAATTTAACTTCATTGATTAAACAACCCGACGCTTCACCTTCTTCAGTTGCATTGTACACTGTGTGGCGGTTTGTTTCCCAAGAGAAATCTCCGGGCATAACCTTGATAGGTAATGATGAGTTTTTTTACCACTTAATTGAGGCAAAAACCTTAAGTGCATTTAAGAGCTCGAGGCATTCGTGAATGTGAACCGTCTCCTTCTGGCTCTATAAATAGTGAAGCACTTCAGTTCTGAGACTCACCAGCTTTTCTTGGCTAAGTACTTTAGAACCTTTTCTCATCTCCTTACTTCACGTTTCCTCTTCCACTCTTATTTTAATGGCGAACCAAGACTCCAAGAAGATTGTTGAGAGTGACGAGGAAGAAATGGAGATAGAAGATACGATGAAATAGGTTCTTCAGAAGGTAATCTTCTTCTAAAACATCTTGTACACTTCTTTCTGTTGTTTGAGAATTTCCAAAGCAGTGCATTTTGGAACTTACAGGTGTTTGAGAAAATAACTTATTCGAAGAAACGGTCAGGGCATGATGCTGGATCCTCTGGTGAAGCTCCATCCAAAAGGATGATGGGTGCAAAGGCTGGGGACGCATCATTGCTCTCTCTTTCTTTGCATCCTCTAGTTCACGCTTCAAAACCTTCTTTGGATCCATCTTCTAAGGAAAGTCTCACTGCGCCTGCAAGGCCTTTACGACCAAGTCCCCTTCCATGCCCAGCTTTTTCCTCTGCTTCTCAGTACTTGTCTTCATCCTCTCTGTTTGTTACATGTTTTAGGAACTAACCCATGTGTGTACAAGAGGAGAAGGCTCCTGGGGTCCCCGGCGAATAGCTTGCTGAGGTCTAGGCTCTTCTGAGGGAGAAATCTGACTTGGTCAGAACCCTCGAAGAAGAAAAAGAGGTGCTGGAGAAGCGCCTTGATAAAATCTTCCCAATCACTCTACGCCTGGCAGGGTTTATGAAGCTCACGAAGAGGTGCGCATGTTTTCCTTAGAGAGGGATCATGCCCGAGAGCAGCGAGACCTCTCTGATGCAATTAGGACAACTACTTCTTCGCAATAAGGGACGACATCAATAGGCTGAAGGACGTCGCCAATTCTCTTGGGGCGGCCAATGTTGATACCACTGATGCCAATATGTCCCTGGGAGAACTTTGTAAATTACTTTCGGATCAGATCGACGCTTTGGTCGCCTGCATCCCTTTTTTATGTAAAGAATGCAAGAAATATAGTCTTTTTTCCTTTACATTTTGACTCTCTTAATGATCATGTATAGTCTATAATCATTAGTTGGAGTATTTATATTCTCTGTGTGGAAAATAGTTATAGGTAAATATCACTGCGACTAGAACATACACAAATAGTGAATTCTCTATCCAAGATCAACTCAGAACAATACTTAGGTCTCAGGACATCATTGTAACACCCTGGGTTTGGGGTGAAAATTCTTTTTCATAAAAATTCATGCATGCATATGTCTCTCCAAGATCAGCAAAATCAGCCGAGATTCATTCTTCCCTAAGCCCAAAAATCTGAAAATCTTCTCTGTCGAACCTAAATCAAGATCTGACTATCCAGATATGATCTACTATTTATCCTAAGTATAAAATCCTTCAGAAGCTAGATCAAATTCGATCTCTAACTCCCAAATTTGTCTGTCTCAATCTGTTTTCGAAAACAGAATTAATTGAATCTCCTAATTACCCTAAATACCCTGAGATTCAGAACTCAGATTCAATCAAATCCTGACTGGATCCAAACCAAATTACTCTTGGATTATGATCAAGGGTATGCCAATACCTTAATCCAAAAAGTTGGCAGCCAGATTCCACCATTAAGACCATTTTCACAAATCAATCCATAAAGTATCGCAGAATGGTCCTTTTCCAATTTTCCAGAAGCCTGAAAAGGCTAAAAGCTACAAATCAGCTCCAAATCCAAATCTGATTTAGGGAATACCTCCCAAATGCTATTCAATACAAAATCTTCTTCTAGGAGGATCTCAAAATATTTTCCAAAGTCTCAGAATTTCAGTTTCGACAAAATCTAGATTCTAAATAACCTAATTACCCTATTTTCGTTTTCATTCAAAACTTGATCAGAAACCCTAAATATTATCTTAGACGTGCCTTTCGAACTAACCGATCACTTTCGGTTTCATCCTTGGGAAAGGTCCCATGTTCAAGATAGATCTGCAATGGTCGGCTCCAATCTTTTTCATGTCCAAGGTCGGCAACGTAAACTGTCACCAAATCATCCTCGACCGAAGCTGTGATCGAAGGGTATTGTAAGTGTTCAACGAACACTCCTGTCGAAGCGGATGTACGTGAGGACCCAATTTTCGATAATTGGTCTGCGAGTATATTATCCTTTCACGCAACAAATTGGACTTTGAAATGACTGAAGTGTTTTTTCCAATTTCCTCACTTCTTCCAAGTAATGAGCCATTGTCTCATCGGATGTGCTGTACTTCTTGTTTACCTGGTTTATGACTAGCTGTGAGTCTCCCCTCACCACTAATCGACGGACTCCAAAGAATTTGGCTGCTCGGAGCCCAGCAAGAAGACCTTCATACTTTGTTGCGTTGTTGGTCGCAACAAAGTGTAGTTGAATGACATACTTGAGTTGGTCACCCTGAGGCGTAATTAAGACCACTCCAGCCCCCGAGTGTTGAAAACTACGAGAGTTGTCAAAATACATCATCCAATGGTTGGTGCATTGTAAATCTACAGATTCTTGTGTAGGAGGGTCGGGATTAGTCCACTCAACCACAAAATCTGCAAGAACTTGAGATTTAACTGCGACACGATGGATGAAATGGATGTCAAATGCTCCAAGTTCCACTGCCCATTTCGTAATGCGACCAAATTTTTCTGGATTTCGGATAATATCTCCCAATGGAAAGGACGAAGGCACAGTAATTTTATGTGCTTGAAAGTAATGTCGTAGCTTACGGGAAGCCATTAGAAGAGCGTAAAGTAACTTCTGGACTTCAGGGTAATGCTCCTTTGGTCCATGAAGTACTTCACTTACATAGTAGATTGGTTGCTGTACACCTTCTCTCTCCGTGACCAGAACTGCGTTGACCGCGTGAGGGGTAGCCACCAAGTAAAGGAGTAATGGCTCCCCCAAAGTTAGAGAGAGACCTGTACAAGCGGACTAGATAAATATGCTCTAACCTCTTTAAATGCTTTCTTGGCTTCATTCGACCAGGTAAAACCATTATGCTTACGGAGAACCTTAAATAAAGGCAATCCACGTTCGCCTAGTCGCGATATGAAACAGCTTAAAGCCGCCATGCGACCTGTTAGGCTTTGGACATCCTTCATGGTCGAAGGAGATCTCATTTCCTCAATGGCCCTGATTTTTTAAGGATTAACCTCAATTCCTCTCGAACAAACAAGGAAACCCAAAAGTTTACCAGAAGAAACTCCGAAGGAGCACTTTTCAGGGTTCAACTTTATTCCATGCTTATTCAAATTACAAAAGGTTTCAGCAAGATCATCTATGTGACTAGAGCTTTTTGAACTCTTTACAACCAAATCATCGATGTAAGCTTCTAAATTATGCCCTAACTGGGAAAGAAAGGTCTTTTGCATCAAGCGTTGGTACATGGAATCGGCGTTCTTGAGACCAAATGACATTATGACGTAGCAGTAGGTGCCAAATGGTGTGATGAAGGCAGCTTTCTCTTCATCTTCTTTTGCCATACTAATTTGATGGTACCCTGAGTAAGCATCCAGGAAGTTCATCAGTTCGCAACCCATTGTAGAATCGATCAATTGATCGATGCGAGGAAGGGGAAAATCATTCTTTGGGCAGGCACTATTTAGACTGGTGTAATCGACGCACATGCACCACTTACCATTTGACTTAAGGACCATGACCCAGTTTGTGAGCCATTCAGGATGATCGACTTCTCAAATAAATCCTGCTCTCTGGAGTTTGTCCAACTCCACACAAATGGCTTATTGTCGGTCGATAGAAAACCGTCTGAGCTTTCTTTTGCTTTATTGGTCGCTGTCCAGGCCGAATAGCTAGCCTGTGCTCAATTACTTCCCTTGGGATTCCAGAAATGTCGGATGGTTTCCACGCAAACACATTTGTGTTAGCCCGGAGGAAAGTAATGAGCGCGAGTTCCTATTTGTCATCCAATCCTGATCCAATTCGAATGGTTCTGGATGGATCGTCTGGGTACAATGGAACTAACTTCAATTTTTCATCTGGTCGAGGGGAAACTTTGATCACATCTGTGGTTGTGGTCACAACTTGAACAACCCGAAGGGGAAGTTGATCCACCAACTCGAGAGATAACCGATCACAAGTGAGAGATGTATTCCGGCTGCCTCAGATCGAAATCACGTCTTTTGGGCCTGGTAGCTTGACGCATTGATAAGTGTAATGCGCCGCCACCATGAACTTAGCAAGTGTTGTCCTGCCAAAAATAGCGTTATTTGCTGAATCACAATCAATTACATCAAATTAATAAATTTTGTTCGGAAAGTGTCTGGTTCTCCCAATGTTACTGGTAACACGATTTATCCAATTGGCATCATTGAGGGACCAAGAATTATACCATAAAATAGATGAATTATGGGTTTAATCTTTGAGAGAGGAATTTGCATCTCGTCAAGTGCCTTGACCAATAATATGTCCAAAGAACTACCCCCATTGATCAGAACCCTTTCGACCATAGCATTGCTAATTATAGGGGTAATGACCAAAGGAAGTCGTAATGGTCATGTAAGCCCCTTGGGACAGTCATCTCGGTCGAAGGTTATGGGAGTTTCTGACCAGCGAGGATATTGAGGCTCCCCAAGGGGAGCTTCAACTTTATTTACCTCACCGTAAAAATTTTTAAATTGACGCTTAGAAGCATAAGAAAAGGAACCACCAAAAATAATATTGACATGGTTTTGGGGTACCTGGTAAGACATTTCTTCATCTCCATCAATGTCTCTAACCTCACAGGATTGATCTTGCTGTGGTATGGTCGGCATGGGCCCAGTTTCCTGGTAGAAGTCTTCCAAGCTCTTCAACCAGTTGCGACAATTCTTGAGATCATGTCCGGAAGAATTGTGCAGTGGACACCAGTTCTTATTTCCCTGCGAGTTAGCCGGTTTTCCCGAATGGTCGCTGTCGCGGCCACTAGAAGGAGTTTTACTTTTAAACGAAAACTTGTTACCTTTCCTTGGCGGCGGTTTGTCGGCAACAGCGACATCTCGGTATTTTCCAGCCCAATTCTTCTTGACTTTTTTGATTTCCCGCCAATGATGACTCTGGCTTCTTGCTAGGTCATCCTTCTTGTCATTCTTGAGACTTGGTTGAGGTGGAAAATTCCCTTTGTCCACCATTTTATTTCATTCCACGGCCTCGGCTGCATCGGAATAACGATCAGCCATGTCGAAGAGATCGACTACTGATCGAGGTGGATGGATAAATAAATCTTCAGTGAATCTCCGATATCGAACGACATGTTTAAATGCCCTGATAACGGAACTATCAGAGATGTTAGGAATGGTATTTCTCACTCCAACAAATCTCTTGACAAACTGCTGAAGAGTTTTTGTGTAAGTCTGGCGCAAGCGATGAAGATCATCCTCCTTACAAAGCTTCTGATAACAATTTTGGAAATTGTTGAGTATTGCATCACACAACATTTCCCAATTGTAGATTGACCCTTCCGATTGATTAAAAAACTAGGTCCTCGCCGGTGCTTCAAGAACTGTTGGCAGGTAGTTTGCCATTACGTGGTCATCTCCCCCTGCCGCTTGGATGGCAGTGATGTAGATCTGAAGAAACTCTGATGGATTTTGAGTTCCATCGAACCTTTCGATCGTTCCTGGTTTAAACTTATCTGGCTAGACCACAGCACAGAGGCTTGGTGAGAAAGCCTTACAACCAACATAGGAACTGTGGAAATTTCTATTACCGAGACTTTCCATATGGTCGCGGGCGACATCACCCTGAGGAGATACACCTCACGGCCCCAAGTGAGAATGGACTGGTACGCGATCTGGATCGTGGGAACTTCCAACTCGCTTGGCCTTATCATGCTGAACCAGCTCTATTGGAAATCGATTGTGTCTCCCATGACTGGAGTGAGAATAATCCCACCAATGGTAATGAATCATGGAACGGGACGACACTGTTGGAGTTGCATCAGATGCAACTTCGTTGAGCGTGTCTACCAGAATTTTGGCAAAGGTTGTTCTCTCTGCATCTTCGATACCAAGAGGAGGATTACGCAGCGTGTCTGCAATAACACGAATTCAATCTTGTGTGCTCCTTCTGGGTGCCATAGGATTCACCGTCTCTTCAACCGCCAGAGGATAGTCCAGGGCCAAAGAAGGCGTTTGGTCGCACCTGCAACCATGCGGATGACGGGAAGTGCTAGGAGTGGGATCTCGAACAACAGCATTGTGACGAGATTACGCAAGGCGTAAGGCTTCCTCAGTGGCCTTACGAACCTCGTTTTCTCATCGTTCATGGTCTTGATCCTCCTTTTGTCTGCGCTCCTATTCCTCCCTGGTAATAAGCTGCTCAGGAGTTTCCTCCGATAGCGCAGAAAATTCTCGAGGAACCGAGGTCACAGATGGGGAAAACATTCCTCCTTGTTTCGAATCAGATTTAAAATCAAAAAGGGATTTGAGATTATCTAGATCAAATTTTCCACGACTAAACTCAAGCCTGTCATCCTCCACAACTCTTGGAATAACGTGTTGTGGCATGTACTCAGCCTCTGATGTGGCGGGTTCCCCATGAGGGGAAGCATCTATCTTCTCCGTCTCTTGGTCGACAGACATGACTAGAGTTGGAGAAGACGTAGCCTGTGGATGTGATTCATAGATGTCCTCGCCATCGACCTCTTCCATAGGAATGGGGTCGCTGGGTGAAGGCATCTTAATATGAGCATATTCGTCGAGATCGAAATTGTTCTCGAAATCGTATGCCCCAGACATGACTTACCAGAGCTCCTGATGAAGAAAACACCTTGAGGAAGAGCCCCACGGTGGGTGCCAGCTGTCGGCAATTAGGACTCGGGGTCCTTAGTCGATCTTACGCAGATTTGTGAGTAGGGAGTGAGACCTTTCAGGGCACTTATCAGGTAAGTTAAGGTAAGTACGAGTTGGTGACACAGAATTATACAAGATCGGGCCCTCAACAGATTGAGTAATAACTCTACGTCCTGTGGTGTTTCTACTAGTGTTTACAGTGAAGGAGAGATTGTTACAGAGGTTGACAATCTCTCCCAATGCTTCTGTCTATTGACTATTCTTTGATATATATCTCATATATCTCTTCCTTCTTCTTCTTCTTCTTCTTCTTTATCTTGTGCTTCTTTCCCTCCTTTTATACTGAACAAAAGAATGCCAATGTGAAGCAGTTTGGACAGTTACCAATATGCAGTTGCATAACTGCACTTATCTCTTCACTGGCTAACACTTGCAGTTATAGATAGCCGTAGATCTTAACTCCCCGACGGTTATCCTCATACATGAGAGGAGAAGTTATCTTTATCCTGGGAACATTTTTGGTAAAGCTCATAGGTAACCCTTAGGTCACGTTGGTTGCGCATAGCCTACGACCTTATGGTCATGCAAGTTCTGTGACCATAGATTGGTTCTGCACCCGCGACCTTCTGGTACATAGGAAATTGCTTCTGCGACCATAATAACTGCTAATGCACAGATTTATATATCATACCCGAAATATCTTGAATATGATATATTAAATAAATAACTAGCTCGGGTAATAATCCTCGTCAGTGGCTTGTTCGAGTCGTCGGCGTAATCCCTGTAGGATCACACCATTAACCCTTTCGACGGCTCTGTTGCTTTGGGGATGAGCTACAGAGGCAAGACGGGGGGTGGTGCCTACGTTTTGGCAGAACTCTCGGAAGTACGCCGAGTCAAATTGGGTCAAGTTGTCAACGGTGATCTCTCGGGGGACTCTGAAATGGTAGACAATGCTCTTCCAGAAGAACTGCTGTATCGCCCAAGAGGTGATGCTTGCCAAGGGCTCAGCCTCCACCCACTTGGAGAAGTAATCCACAGCAACCACCGCATACTTGTAGCCCCCTGGCACCGGGGGGAAGGGACAAAGGAGATCCATCCCCCAGCGTGCTAAGTGCCAAGTAATAGGGATGGCTTGTAGCATCGCGGAGGGTAATTTGGAACCCTTCGCCATCTTTTGGCAGGCCTCGCACGCGGAGAAAAGGTCTTGTGCGTCGCGGGCTATGGTGGGCCAATAGAAACCCTGGTGGATAACCTTCGCTACGACTGTGCCCGATGCCAGGTGTGAGCTGCAGCTCCCCAAGTGTATGTCCTCAAGGAGCTGGAGCCCCTCTGCTCGCGAGAGGCAACAGAGCAGGTGAAAGGGATCTAGGATATCGACTAGAGGGGGGGTGAATAGGCGATTTTAGCAAATTACAATAATTAAAACAATTAGTTGTAAATGAGAGCAAATTAAATAACACAAGATGAACAAAGAGCAAGTGCAACACAAGGATATATCCCGTGGTCTCGGTGATTTGCCGATCACCCCTAATCCACGTTGAGGGAAACTCAAATCTCTAACCGCTCCTCTATCTAGTCAACCTTCTCTCGAGAAGCGACCTAGATCTTGAGCCGGACTAGTGTGATGAGTTATCCAAACCTCGATTTCACTAAGGATGCACTTTACCACTCCGGCAAGGCGTGCTCAACCTTTCACAAGACGTTTTGAGGCTTCTTCACAATCTTCCTTGAAGAGCTCTCCAAAACCCTTCTCCTAGCCGTCTAGGAGCCGGCAAACTCCAAGAGTAACAAGCCGGTGATGATCACTTAGCCTTCTTCTAGTGCCACGAGGATGATTTAATGATCTAGATGCAATGCACTAGAAGATCTCAAATGCACACTCTCACAAATTCGAGAATTTGAAACCTAGAGTGTATGAAACTAGCTTAGGCTCTCAAGGATGATGACAATGCTCAAGATTATGCCAAAAGTTGTGAACAGGGTCATGCATGGGAGTATATATACCCCCCACAATTAATATAGCCGTTACAGGCCGTTGAGAGAAAAGATCACCTGGCAGTCAGACCGCAGGCACAAGCTCGGTCAGACCGCCGCAATTGCAATGGCATTAAACAGGCGCAATAAATGCTCAACTGCCCTTGTCAGGCACACACATGGTCAGACCGGAGTCTATTTCGGTCAGACCGTGAAGCTGTCCAGAGACGACCTAGTTTCTGGACACCTTATACGGTCAGGCCGATATATACCGACAGACCGGCCATACGGTCAGACCGTAGTTCAAAAACACGGTCAGACCGATTTCACGGTCAGACTGGTCTAACAAAACGGTCAGACCGTAATAGCTCAAAACAATAGAATATAGTTCATGAAGTTCCAGGAGACTGACCTAGGTCTTAACTATGGACAGACCGACCTTATAAAGGTATATACTATACTAAGACATAACGTCGGTCAGTCCGAGAATTCTAATCGGTCAGTCCGTGAATTCGGTCAGACCGGTCCAACAAACGGTCAGACCGACTGAGACAGTGCTGAGCAGAATTGAGCTGAAACAAGCATTTTCAAAGGATGTGACCTTCTAGTATGCAATGCAAGTTGATTTTATGATTTGTGGCACATAGATGAAGTATTTTGTGATACACCACATGCTCCTCTTAATAGTACGGCAACTATCCTAAAATCCGGTCAAAATTCTTCTCTAATCACCTTAGACCGGTAAAGAGAAAAAGACCCTATTCCGTACCTTTGCCTTTTTGATCAATGCGCCCTTTCTTCATCTGAGGCTCTTTCTTTGCCTTTCATTAACCTGTCTTTTAAAGTATCTTCTTGACACAACTAGGCAGGTAACGTTAGTATAGCATTTGTAGTTATCATTAATTATTAAAACACTCTATAGGGGCCTAGAAGCTACAACAGGGCAGAAGCCGCATGCTTGTAAAGTCTCCCTTCCAACAGGAGGTAAGCCCGTGCCTTGGCATGGAGGAGCTTCGCCTCTGCATTGTCGGGAGGCTCTCCCTCGCCCCTTATAAAAGAGACGATAGGGTCCATCCACGATGCCGCCCAGGAGATTTCGGAGACCTCCATGTTACGGGGCTTGTTTTCGGAGTTAGAGGTGGTGACCGAAGGCTTCGTGATGACCTCCAGGAGGCACCTTTGCGGAGGGAACCCCGAGCGTTGGCTGCCCGTGGCAGGGCATTGACACGGTCGTTATCCCTTCGAAGGATGTGTCGCACTTCTCGAAGTGTTTCTCCATCTTCCGCACCTCCCCCAAGTAAAGGCTCAGGTTCGCGTCATGGCACAAGTAGGACTTGTCCATTTGGCAAACCATGAGTTGGAAGTCTCCCTTGACTAGGAGGCGACGAATCCCCAGGGAGCACGCGAGATGCAACCCCAGCAGTAGGGCCTTGTACTCGGCTTCGTTGTTCGTGGTAGGGAACTTGAGCCTTGCCGTGTACTCCAGAGTTCTCCCCTCGAGACTCCAGAGGACTACCCCCGCCCCGGCCACAGCGAGACACAAGGAACCATCGAACATGAGTGTCCAATGGTCATCGCGTTGGGGTGGTTCGACAGGGGAGTCCGCGCCAGTCTCAGAGGCAGGAGTCCATTTCGCCACAAAGTCAGCGAGGACTTGTGATTTGATGGCGGATGGCCCGTGAGGGAGACGGAGAAGGGATCAAGTTTGGCACCCCACTTCCCAATCTAATCGGTGGCTTCTTTATTCCGCAGTACCTCCCCCAGGGGGAGGGAAGACAGGACTGTGATCGGGTGCCCCAGGAAGTAGTGGCGAAGCTTCCTGGATGCCACCAAGAGGGCGTAATATATCTTCTCTACCTCCGTGTACCTTGTCTTGGCACCGTGGAGGGCTTCACTCGCATAATAGACGGGGCGCTGCTGCCCGTCTTGCTCCTTGACCAGGACAGCGCTTACAGCGACCGGGGTGGCCGTGAGATATAAGAGCAGGGGCTTCGCCCAGGATGGGCTCACGAGCATCGGGGGGCTCGTGAGATATTTCTTCAGGTCGTTGAACGTTGCCTGGGCCTCAGGGGTCCATCAGAACCCTTTGAGGCCCTAAAGGATTTTGAAGAATTGAAGACCACGCTCCCCCAACCGCAAGACGAAACAGCTCAGCGTGGACAGGTGGCCGATGAGTCATTGTATGTCTTTTATTGAGTGCGGTGGGGGCATGTCCAGTAGAGCTCGAATTTTTCGGGGTTGACCTCTATTATGCCCCGCTAGGACACGAGGCGACCAAGCAGCTTCCCCCCGTGCAAGCCGAATGCACACTTTTTCGGGTTGAGATTCAACCCATACTCCCGCGGGTTGCGGAAGGTGTCGAAGTTTTCAAGATGGGCGGCTGCACGGAGGCTCTTGACGACCGCGTCGTCAATGTAGACCTCTATGTTACGGCCAATCTGTCCTTGAGGACCAGGGACATGAGGCGTTGGAAGGTCTCCCCAGCGTTCTTGAGCCTGAAGGGAGTTATAAAACTCATCTTTTCCTCGTCCTCCTTGGCCATCCGGACCTTGTGGTAGCCCGAGTATGCGTCCAGGAAGCTCATGAGCTTGCACCCCATGGTTGAGTCCAACAGTTGATCGATCCGCAGGAGTGGAAAGTTGTCTTTGGGCAAGCCTTGTTGAGGTCGATGAAGTTCACGCACATTCTCCACTTGCCGCTGGACTTTTTCACGAGGACGTGGTTCGCTAGCCACTCGGGGAGCAAAACTTCTCGGATGAACCCCGCCTCTCATTACAACAAGCTTAATGGCCTCTTGGCGCTCGAGGGAAAGCTTTCTCAGTTTTTGTTTCACTGGAGGGTGGCCTGGCATTACAGCAAGCTTGTGTTCAATAACATCCCGAGCGACGCCCTTCATATCTGCGGGCTTCCACGCAAAAATGTCAGAGTTTTCACGGAGGAAGTCCATGAGTCGTTTCGTGTGCTCCCGGGAAAGGTCTGCCCCCGGGAAAGGTCTGCCCCGACTTTGACAATTTTCTCCCCGTTTTCTGGGAACAGTTAGATCTCATGGAGGTCCCCCTCCGGACGCGGCTTCGGGAGAAACTTCCCGGGAGGGGCGATCGGGACGTTAAGGGCCGAGGGGAGGCTCCTGCCTTTGGGACTTGCTTATGTTGACGTCCCTGATCGTGGCGGCGACGCGCTCATAAAGAGTGCGGGCTACATCCTGGTCGCCCCCGATGGTGATCATGCTGCGAGGCCCAGGGATCTTCATGCAGAGGTAGCCTTGGTGAACTGCGGCGCCCTGACGGTTGATTGTAGTCCTCCCCATGATGGCGTTGTAGGAAGAGGGGAAGTCTACTACATCGAACTTGACCATCTCCGTTCGGTAGTTGTCCGGGGCGCTGTCGACGATTCGGACTCGGAGTCCTCAGCCAAACTTATGCAGAATTTGTAATTGTGAGACATTTCAAGATGACCCTTCGGGAAGGTATGCTGAACAATGGTGAACAGGAGCACAGAGAATTTAGACAGGTTCGGGCCCTCGATGGTGGGAGTAAAAACCCTACGTCCTGTTGATATTTCACTAAGTGTGGTAAAAGGTTTACAAATGGAAGGAAAAGTCCTCACAGGCGAGGATTTTTCCTGTAAAAGTGTACAAGGATAAACCAAAGAAAGCTTATTAGAATACTATATAAGGTGTGCCGCAGACTTGGCTAACTTTTTTTCTCTTTCCTGATTGATGCTTCATGCCATCCTTTTATACTGTTTGAAAGGGTGCCATGTGAAGGAAACTGCATCAATCGGTTGCACGGATGGTTGGATACGGTTTTTGGAACTGCTCTTAACCTCCACGTAGGTTAAACACGTGTTATTCATGGATAACTGTACGTGTTAACCTCCTGACGGTTGATTCTCCACGTGTAGGAATCTTCGGGATACTTAGAATATCCTGTTGTATGGGCAACCGAATAGATAGACCCCAGGTATCCTGATCGGCAGATGTTCTGACCGCGGGATTTGGCTGACCGCGCAATATCCCGAATGTGTAGTTCGCGTATAGCCTACGAACTTCTGACCGCGCAAGGCTTACGGTCTGATCGCACGAAACCCGCGACCTGATCGCGTAAAGCTTGCGACCTCATGGTGAGGCTCCTCAGAATAGCTTGAGTCCGCATCACCAGATACATGTCTGGTTCGAACTTGTCTTGAACCAAAAGTTTATTAGAAGTGACCCGGGTGTCAATCCTCGTCAGCTAGCCCCCAAATTTGAAGAAAACGAAGAGACGTGTTTATTTCGAATTTAAAAACCGTGCATTGGATTTTTAACCCGGCCCTTTAACTTCCCCACTTAGTGGTGCACTAAGTAAAAACGGTTGGTTTTTCAAGACGGGTTCTGACATTACGTGACGGGCAATGATGGCGCCGTAGAGATTTTTATCTCGAGGTAAAATTGTAAATGTCTTAACGAAACCCGAGGTGTCTGGGAGGCGAACCGTCGCCCTGGCGGCTATAAATACCAGACCCCTGGACATGTAAAGATTTACAGTTTCCCTCTCGCGCCTAAGTCTTTTTCTTGTTACCCTGCCTCCTTCCTTTTCATATACTCCTCCAATGGCAGATCACGAAATCATCGAGATTGAGAGCGATGAAGGGGAAATTGTCGAACAAGGGTCTCAAACGAATGAAGTCCTGTCTCCCTTAAGGAAGAAACCCAAGGTTGATGAAGGATCTTCCAGTGGAACAAAGGTAAAGAATGTAGCGAGTTTCTTTCTTCCTTCAGTTCCTTTGACCCTCCCTGTTCATGCCTCTCGGCAAGTTAGGCCTTTATCCTTAGAGAAAGATCCCATCACATTCAATTCTCCCATCCTTTTGGGTGATCAACATCCTGGTCGGCAAGCGGTGACTATCCCTCGACCAGATGATTGCCATATTGGGTTGGCGAAGCAATCTTCTTCTGGGGAGGTTGCTCTTCCACCATATGATGATCTTCCTCCCAAGATAGGTGTATCAACGGATTATGCACCAGGACAGGTAACAATTTTTCTCCCTTTTTTGCTGATAATTTTAGTTAGTATAACTAACTTTTGCAAAATGTAGGAGGTAGGAGGCCCCAGCGATCAGCCTTCTGCTGTTCCATCTCTTCCTTCCGGACAGACCCTTCTGGAAGAGAAGAATGCCCTGGAGAAGAAGACCGAGGAGATGGCCTCGAAGATTCTGCGTTTAGCAGAATGTCTTGATCGATCCCGAGAAGAGGCGCACCATTTCCGCCGAGAGAGGGACTTCGCTCAGCAACAGCGAGAACTCTCTGACTTGATTAGGGACAATAGTGCGTCTGTTGTTAGGGACGATATAGATAGACTTAGGGTAGTTGCTAGTTCCCTGGGGGTTGTCAGTGTAGATCCTACTGACAACAATATGTCCCTTGGGGAACTTTGTAAACTTCTTTCGGAGCAAGTCGATGTTTTGATCGACTGCATCCTTTTTGTATGTAAAGAATGTAAGAAATAAAAGTTTCTTATTTCTCACGAATATTCTTCACATCTTCTGTGCGAAAATATAGCCATAAACTTTACGTTTGCGACCATTCATACACAGGAAACTTTAGTTCTGCGATTAGAATCATTTTTAAGAAAAAGGCACCGCGACCTGCCCTGATTCCGCGATCAGTTTCAGAGCCGCGGTCAGAACTAAAGTGTAACCAGAGTTGGAACTCGGTCAGGCCGTCATTCCGATTAGAATCGAAGTTTCAGCCTAAAACATAATTTCGATAAAACCATAACCCAATTAGAAACATTCCAGTACGTCAAAAATTGAGTTATATGATTTTTTCGAAGAAAATGTTCAAAGTATAAAAAGAAAAAACGCTTTCTGAAAAGTACTGAAAATCTTTCAGTCCTTTTGCACTTTCAGTTTCCAAAACAAAGAAGCCTTTTTGTTTCAGATCCGACGCCTGAGTACTTTATCGGGTCTATCAGAGACAGTATCCATTATGGGAAATGAATAAAGCATTCAATGGAACGTTTGAAATGAGCCGCTTACTCATTAATGCGTCGCCTTGGGTCTATAAAAAGCAGTAGGTAGCTTCTTGAGGAAGCCACTCAACCGCAAAAAACCCTTAGAGTTCCCGCCGCTCGAAACCCTCATTTTCTTCAGCTTTCATCTTCCCCAAATCGCCAGCTTCCTCTTTGATTCTACACCAAAGATGGCGTCCTGGAGCAGATCCATTCACCATTCTGAGGAGAGCCTGATGGCGCTAGAGAAGGAGGAGATCCTTCCTCCGCGGCTGCTCATTAACTGGCGTCCTGCGGAGAAGGGCCAAGAAACCCCAACTGTCCAAGAAGGCGAGCTGGTGGTTTTCGAGGAGTATCTGCGTTGCGGGTTCCGATTCCCTGAGAGTCGGTTCCTTAAGGATATCCTTGAACATTACGGGTGGGAACTGATCAACCTCCACCCCAACGCGATGCTGATCCTTGCAGTATTCCAGCATCTCTGTGAAGCCTTCGTCGGAATATATCCCAGCGTGGATCTTTTCCGACGATTCTACTTTTCGGCGTGGTCTAAGAGCACCAACGCCGCCGGATGCATCTACTTCCGGCTGAGGGATAAAAAGGAGTATCCCTCCCCACCCCTGCGAGACTCAGTGCACGGGTGGCACCAGAAATGGTTTTACTGCACCCCGCCGACCGAGAGCGGGTTGTGGTTTAAGAACTCGCGGCCGGAGAAGCCGAGCGAGTTAGATACTCTCCCGGCGATGAACGCGGAGTTCATGAAGCATGCCGAGGTGATCCTTCACTTAGTCGAACAAGGGCTGACGGCACGTGACGTCATCTGAGACTTTGTGAAGAATCGGGTGAGCCCTCTGCGTGAAAGGGCTCATCCGGCTTGGGAGATCAAGTCCATGGCGGACACTACCCTGGACTATAACGAAGGTATTCATTTCTGACATTGAAATCCTTTTATGTCATTTTTGAAATGTATCAATTTAACTTGTATCTGGGAACAGTCCTGCCCTCAGCTGAGATTGAGAGGCGGACTAACTACCTCCTCAGGGCATACAACGCCGAGGTAGAGGGCCCCAAGGGATCTCCTCGCCCCCAAAGCTTGATTTATGCCGGCGACGACCTTAAACAGGAGCGCCGAAAGGTAAACTTTCCACTTGGCCTCTGTTTTACAGGTCTCATGTATGTCCAGCACTAATCAATCCCATTGGAATGAGAATAGCTCCTAGGGAGGTTTGCGGATGCGACATTCCCAAGTGAAAATGTCGGCTCTCTGAAGAAGCCGACGGCGAGGAACGTGAAGAAGGTCTCTCAGAGACCCAGGACAAAGAGTCCTGCCTCTAAGAAGACCAAGCTGAACCCTGGGGAGGGGTCTTCACGAAGCGTTCCTCGTCTCGCAAGAAAGACTGTGGTAAGATATCGCATTCCTGCTACTTTTTCAGGCGCGACATGGAATCACTTCTTCGTCGTACAGGGAGAGGGGAGCGAGGAGGAAGAGGATGACGTTCCTCTGATCCTTCGAAGGAGGAAGATCGCGGATCTTCCATCCAGCGATGCCCCAAGCTGCCCCGCAGAGACCACAGCTGCCGAAGAGGTGGCCGTGGCTGACCCTGCGACCACCGAGGATCTTGTGGTCGCGGGTGACCTTCCACTCCCTGAAGCCCCTGAGGTTTCAGGGTCAATCATCTCTGCTTCCCTGGTCGAAGGGACGACTAAGGTAAAGGATCTTTTCGATCATTCCCTCCATGGCTCTTTCTGCACATTTGACAAGTTAATGTACATACAGGAAGGAGAGCTTCCCCCTGGGACCACTGGGGATTCCAGGGAGGAAAATCCTCCTCCTCCGCAGGCAGAGGAGGAGGTAGACGAACAAAGGCCGGCTGTGACGGTTCCAGCAACTCAGGAATCGTCAAGGCCTTCGGATGCAACCCCACCAATTAGTCCGGTGACCCAGGTAAAGACCTATGTGTTTCTACCTGTTCCCTAAGAATATGCCTGTAACATGATATTTCCAGGGGGGTGCTGTCTTATTTACCATAAGGAAGGCAAGAACCGGAGACGGCTCTCCTTCGCAAGGGGAATTGTCCCAGAAGTCCCAGGAACGAATGGGATTTCAAATAAGGTAAGAACTCTTACTTGACAGTAATCTTAGATAAAAGCTGCCTGACCCATTCTTCCTGTTAGGCAAAAGAAGACAGCGCCTACACCTTTAACCGCCACTAGGGAGGTTGAAGCTAGGGCTGATGAGGGAGCTCCTAATGAAGAGCGCTCTACTCCCGTGGTTCAGGAAGTCGTCCGGACCGCGGGAGGTGAGACAAGTACAGGGACCGGGTCGCAACCAGTGGCCTCTGGGGGTGGCGTCCAGCCGGCACTCCCATCAACTGTCCCTGTCGCAGGCACTTCCGGCGCGTTAGCAAGGATCCCTGCTAGCATGGATGATGCCGCTTTAAATAAGTTTATGAAGGTATGATGACCCCTATTTCGGCGTTTGAACCGCCTTTAGAGTATATTTAACTCTCTCTTGCTTTGTGTCACAGGGCTTGTCATGGGTGACGAGCCAGTCGCATGCTGCAATGGCTAGCATGGCGGCTGTTCAAAAAGATCGTGACGGCTTGCGCAAGTGAGGATCGTCATTCTTCTGTTAATATAAATAGGCTTTAATTGTGACTGACCTGATTTTGCTGCAGAGAAGTTACATTCTTGAAAAAAGAGTTAGCCAAGATTAGGCTGAACTCAGTTACAGAGTTCAAGAAACTACGGACTGAAATCAATAAACTTCAGTCTGAGAATGCTGGTAAGTCGATTCCCAACTTGAGAAGACTTAAAGACGTTTCTTGTTAATAACCTCTTTTCTCTGTACAGCGCAAGCAGGTCGCATTAAACAGCTCGGCCAGGACAAGATGCTTCTCGAGTCCTCGCTCAACCATACCGACCAAGCGGTCAAAGAGTTGAGCCTACTGGTCTTCGAAAAACTGAAAACCGTGGCCAACCTTTTGAATACCAATGTGGTAGAGTTGAGGAAGGACGACCCAAGCGTCAGCGATTGGGCATCACTGCTCACAACTCAAGCAGAATCATTGCTCGAATATCTCCCTGGAGATTTACGGCAACGTGAAGAGACAATCAGGACGAGAGTCCGATCAGCCGCTTCTGCCGTACTCAGCCGGGTTCGACTTCACCATGGCCCAGATGCGAATCTGAGCGCGCTGGTGGGACCGGTTGAGGTCGAGAGTGAAGAACTGCTTGACGCCGTTATTGAAGAAGTTAAGCCCTTCGTTGACAAACTCTTGGCTGAGCTGAGGATCGAATGATCCTTATATTTTGTAACCAAACAATTGTAATTACAATGCTATGTATGTAAAACTATTTTTTCAAAAGAAAGTGCATATTCACATCATAAGTTTCATACTATAAGTATATTCCTCTAGCCCCCGCCTCTGTTTTACGAATACTGAAGCCTTAGTATTTTAAGCAGAGGGGAAAACATAAGTATGATGACCAGGGATATGTGCTTCAAGTCGATGGTCAAGATTAAAGTAACATTTTAACCTTATTGCAAACTGGTAGCCACCCAGATGACCGAAGACTAGCCAGATAGTCCCGCGTGCGTTGAGAAACGGCTTATTTAGGAGCGACTTATCTGGAAGTGATCATGAGATCGACCAGCGAATCCGGTTGAAAAATACTGTAATAACCTAACCGCCGGCGATCAGCCCCAGGTCGAATTTGTATAATTTGGGCTTAAAGAAAAACACTCATTGTATGAAAACAAGACATGTTTTTTTATGAAAAGATGCTAATTGAACAGGAAAAAAGCGATTGGAATACTTACACGTAAAACTTGAGAAGTTGATCGATGTTCCAAGTATTGGACAAAATCCGACCATCCTCCATGGCTAACCGCGCAGACCCTGGCCGCGGCACTGTGACGACAGTGTATGGTCCTTCCCACTTTGGGGAGAATTTATTGCGGTTAGACTGGTCTTGAATTTTTCGTAAAACCAAGTCGCCCACGTTGAGATCACGTGGTCGCACCTTTTTACTGTGATACTTGCGTAGAGCCTGCAAGTATACCGCGGACTTGATCAGGGCGCGATCACGCCGTTCTTCCAGGAGGATGAGATCTTGCGATCGCTGTTCGGATTGGTTGATCTGTTCGAATTGATTCGTGCGAACAGATCCAATATTGACTTCCATAGGCAACACAGCCTCGGCCCCATAGACCAAATGGAAGGGTGTCTCACCGGTAGCTCGACTAGAGGTAGTCTGTAGTGCCCATAGAACAGTATAGAGCTCGTCTGCCCAAGCCCCCGAGCGGGTCTTGAGGCGATCAAAAACACGTTTTTTGATGCCTTGCAATACTTGCCCATTGGCCCGTTCTACGGCACCATTGCTTTGTGGATGTGCCACAGAAGCAAAGCACACCTTGGTTCCAATCTGATCGCAATAGTCTAGGAAAAGACCGCTAGCGAACTGAGAACCGTTGTCTGTGATGAGACGGTTTGGAACACCAAATCGTGCCACAATGTTCTTGTGAAAGAACTTTTGCGCGGCTGATGCAGTAATATTTCGTACTGGTTCGGCCTCAATCCACTTTGTGAACGTGTCAATGGCTACGAACAGAAACTTGTACCCATTGACCGATTGTGGCATAGGACCGACGATGTCCATTCCCCAGATCGCGAAAGGCCATGCGAGAGGAATAATTTGCAATGCATAAGCAGGTTGATGAACCTGTCTTGCATGAAACTGACACTGTGGACACATCTTGACCATAAGCTTGGCATTATCGAGTGCCGAAGGCCAGTAGAATCCCTGTCGAAAAACTTTTCCGACCAGTGTTCGGTGTGACGCGTGTGCACCGCATACACCGTCATGTATTTCTTTCAAGAGGGATTTTCCTTCCTCCTGAGATATGCAGCGCATGAATACTCCTTGAGTACCCTTTCTGTACATAACCCCATCTATGAGTTTGTACAGACGCGCCTTTCGAATTAACCGATCGCTTTTGGTTTCGTCCTCGGGTAGGGTCCCATGTTCAAGATAGACCCTCAATGGATGAGTCCAATCTTGTTCCTGACCGAGGTTGGCAACGAAGGCTATTGCCAGATCATCCTCGACCGAAGTCATGATCGAAGGATGGTCCAAGTGTTCAATGAACACTCCTGCCGGAGCGGATGAGCGTGAGGATCCAATTTTGGATAATTGGTCTGCGAGAATGTTGTCCTTTCGCGGGATGTATTGGACTTCGAAGTGACTGAAGTGTTTTTCCAATCTCCTCACTTCCCCCAGGTAATGAGCCATTGTCTCATCAGAGGTGCTGTACTCCTTGTTTACCTGGTTTACGACTAGCTGTGAGTCCCCCCTCACCACTAATCGACGGACTCCGAGGAATTTTGCTGCCCAGAGCCCTGCAAGAAGACCTTCATACTCTGCTGCATTGTTGGTAGCAACAAAGTGTAGTTGGATAACATACTTAAGCTGTTCGCCCTGAGGCGTAACTAAGACTACTCCAGCCCCCGAGTGTTGAAAACTACGGGAGCCGTCAAAGTACATTGTCCAATAATCGGGGCACTCCAGTTCCTTTGCCAACTGTACGGGTGGCTCAGGGTTGGTCCATTCGACCACAAAGTCGGCCAAAACCTGAGACTTAACCGCCGTGCGAGGGGTGAAATGGATCTCGAAGGCACCGAATTCGACCGCCCATTTGGCGATTCGACCAGATTTTTCTGGATTTCGGACAATATCCCCTAAAGGAAAAGAGGAGGGTACTGTGATCTTGTGTGCTTGAAAGTAATGTCGTAGCTTACGGGAAGCCATCAGTAGCGCGTAAAATATCTTCTGGACCTCAGGGTAGCGCTCCTTAGGACCATGAAGTACTTCGCTCACATAGTAGACGGGTCTGTGCACTCCTTCCCTTTCCGCGATCAGAACTGCGCTGACCGCGTGTGGGGTGGCCGCCAAATACAGAAGCAATGGTTCTTCCTTTTCAGGAGACACCAATACCGGCGGACTGGAAAGGTATGTTTTTACCTCCAGATACGCTTTTTCGGCCTCGTCGGACCACGTGAAGTTATGATGTTTACGCAAGGCTTTAAAGAAAGGTAGTCCCCTTTCGCCTAATCGCGATATGAAACGACTTAAAGCCGCCATGCGACCAGCCAGGCGTTGAACATCTTTCATGGTCGAGGGCGACCTCATTTGTTCAATAGCTCTGATTTTCTCAGGATTAACTTCAATGCCCCTGGAACACACAAGAAAACCAAGAAGCTTTCCTGAAGAAACCCCGAAAGAACATTTCTCCGGGTTCAATTTTATTCCAAAGCGATCCAAGTTACAGAAGGTTTCAGCAAGATCGTCCAAATGAGACAATCTTTTGGTGCTCTTTACAACCAAGTCGTCTACATATGCTTCGAGATTACGCCCTATCTGGGAAAGAAAGGTCTTTTGCATCAAGCGCTGGTACGTGGAACCAGCGTTCTTGAGACCGAACGGCATTCTGACGTAGCAGTATGTGCCGAACGGGGTGATGAAGGCAGTTTTCTCTTCATCGTCTTCTGCCATGCTAATTTGATGATATCCTGAGTAGGCATCCAGAAAACTCATCAGTTCGCAACCCGCAGTGGAATCGACCAGCTGATCGATGCGGGGAAGGGGAAAGTCATCCTTCGGACAGGCACTGTTGAGGCTAGTATAGTCGACGCACATGCGCCACTTGCCATTTGACTTGCGGACCATGACCGGATTGGCAAGCCAGTCCGGGTGATTCACCTCGCGGATAAACCCGGCTTGTAAGAGTTTGTCTAACTCTTCTCGGATGACTTCCTGTCGGTCGGTGGCAAAACGCCTGAGCTTTTGCTTTATTGGTCGTTGTCCAGGTCGAATTGCTAACCTGTGCTCAATTACTTCCCTTGGGACACCGGGCATGTCGAACGGTTTCCACGCAAACACATCTGCGTTAGCTCGGAGGAAAGCAATGAGGTCGAGTTCCTATTTGTCATCCAGGGCTGACCCAACCCGAATTGTCCTGGATGGGTCATCTGGGTACAAAGGAACTTGTTTGAGTTTCTCATCTGGTCGAGGAGCAGCCCTGATCGCATCTGTGGCGACAGTGGCGACCTGAGCGTCCCGGAGGGGAAGTTGATCAACCATCTCCAAAGATAGCCGGTCGCACGTGAGCGCCACGTTGCGACTACCTCGGACCGAAATGACACCTTTGGGGCCAGGCAATTTCCCGCACTGATAAGCATAGTGCGTTGCCATCATGAACTTAGCAAGAGTCGGCCTGCCAAAGATTGCATTATAAGCTGAATCACAATCGATTACATCGAAAGTAACCAATTCTGTTCGAAAGTTATCTGGTTCTCCCAGAGTGACCGGGAGGACCACTTGTCCCAATGGCATCATGGAGGGGCCTGGGATTATCCCATAAAACGGATGGATTATGGGCTTGATCTTCGAACGAAGAATTTGCATCTCGTCGAGTGTCTTGACCAATAAAAGATCGAGGGAACTTCCCCCATCGATCAGGACCCTTTCGACTCTCGCGTTACTGATGATTGGGGTAATAACCAGAGGTAACCTCAATGGTCGAGTTAGCCCCACAGGACAGTCAGCGCGATCGAACGTTAAAGGCATATCCGACCAACGGGGATATTGAGGTTCACCAAGGGATGTCTCCGTTTGGTTAACCTCTCGGCAAAAGGTTTTAAACTGCCTTTTGGAAACGAAAGAGGAGGAACCTCCGAAAATGACATTAACATGATTTTGAGGTACCTGGTAGGACATTTCTTCGTCTCCATCGACGTCTCTAACCCCGCACGCCTGCTCTTTAGGCGGTAAGGTCGGCATTGGCCCAGCTCCTTGGTAGAAATCATCCAGTTGTTTCAACCAACTCCTGCAGTTTTTGAGATCGTGGCCTGCGGAATTGTGGAGTGGACACAACCTTTTGCCCTCCTGCGGATTAGTTGATTTTTCTGGCTGGTCGGAATCCCGGCCACCAGAAGCAGTTTTACTTTTAAAAGAAGACTTATTACCTTTGGTCGAAGGTGGTTTCTCCGCGACCGCGACCTCACGATACTGTCCAGAGCGGTTCCTCTTCGACTTTTTTGACTTCCCACCCGGTGAAGACTCCAGCTTTTTGCTCGAATCTTCTTTCTTGGCGTCCTTAAAGCCTGGTTGGGGCGGTAGGTCCCCCTTGTCAACCATTCGGTTCCACTCGACTGCCTCGGCTGCATCGGAGTATCGATCAGCCATATCGAATAGATCGGCCACTGATCGAGGAGGGTGGATAAGCAAGTCTTCAGTGAATCTCCGGTATCGAACGGCATGCTTAAATGCCCTGATTACGGAGCCATCAGATATGTTCGGGATGGTATTTCTTACCCCGACAAACCTCTTGACAAACTGCCGAAGCGTTTCAGTCGAAGTTTGCCGCAATCTATGCAAGTCGTCCTCCTTACCCGGCTTTTGGTAACAGTTTTGGAAATTGCTGAGGATGGCATCGCATAGCATTTCCCAATTATAGATAGAACCCTCAGGCTGATTGAACAACCAGGTTCTAGCCGGTCCTACGAGGACTGTTGGCAGGTAGTTGGCCATAACCTTGTCATCGCCTCCTGCTGCTTGGATGGCAGTAATATAGATCTGAAGAAACTCGGATGGGTTCTGAGTTCCATCAAACCTCTCAATGGCCCCTGGTCGAAACTTATCGGGCCAAACGACTGCTCGTAGGCCAGGCGAGAAAGCTTTGCAACCAACGTAAGGACCGTGAACCGTCCTGCGACTTTCGGTCGGGTTTCGAGCAAACTCACTTAATGGCGAGGTTACTCGGGGTCCCAAACGAGAGTGAACGGGAACTCGATCCCTACCACGAGAGTCCTGCATTCGCCGATATTTGTCCTGTCGGGACGGTATAGGCGGCGGGTAATTCCATCGGCCAGAGCCAGAATGAGGACCATCTCGTTCATGGGAATGTGTCACTGAGCGGGAAGAGGCTGTTGGGGTCGCCTCGGATGCGACCTCATCCAGTCTTTCCGCCAGGATCCTGAAAAAGGCCGGTCTCTGCGCATCCGTGACCGTAGGAGGAAAATTGCGCATGACTTCCGCGATAGATCGCAGTTGACCATGGGTACTTCTCCTAGGGGCACCAGGTGTTATTGTTTCCTCGTCCACTGGGAAATGCTCCGGTGGTAAGGAAGGAGTCTGGTCACGTCTACGACCACGCGACCGTCGAGAAGAACTCGGTGCAGCATCGTAACGAGCCTGCGCATCTTGAAGAGCCTCTAGGGCAGTTCTGCGTAGTTCGTTGTTTTGTTGCTCGAGATCTTGCTCCTCCTTCTGTTTGCGATCTTGTTCTTCCCTGGCAGCCTGTTGATCGAGAGTTTCCTCCGACAACGCAGCAAACTGCCTAGGGAGAGAAGTCGTCGATGGGGAGAACATCTCGGTCTGTTCCGAGTCAGACTCGAAATCAAAGAGACGGTGGAGGTTATCAGGGTCGAACCTCCCTGGGCTAACTTCAGGGTCACCATCATACTTTCCCTCAGCGGGATCGCATGACGGGCCGGATCCATCACCTAGCACATTAAGAACCTCTGCGGGTTCTGACCTTGTGCCAGTTACCTCCTGGTCGATTAACATGACTTGGGGAGATGATTGATCCTGTGGAAGATTCTGGCCTTCGACCTCTTCCATCGGAACGGGATCACTTGGAGAAGGCATTGGGATATGAGCATAATCCTCGAGATCGAAATCATTCTCGGAATCATATGCTCCAGCCATGTTTCGGCAAACCTCCGAATTTTAATTAGGACGCCTTGAGAAAGGCCCCACGGTGGGCGCCAGCCGTCGACGATTCGGACTCGGAGTCCTCAGCCGAACTTATGCAGAATTTGTAATTGTGAGACCTTTCAAGATGACCCTTCGGGAAGGTATGCTGAACAATGGTGAACAGGAGCACAGAGAATTTAGACAGGTTCGGGCCCTCGATGGTGGGAGTAAAAACCCTACGTCCTGTTGATATTTCACTAAGTGTGGTAAAAGGTTTACAAATGGAAGGAAAAGTCCTCACAGGCGAGGATTTTTCCTGTAAAAGTGTACAAGGATAAACCAAAGAAAGCTTATTAGAATACTATATAAGGTGTGCCGCAGACTTGGCTAACTTTTTTTCTCTTTCCTGATTGATGCTTCATGCCATCCTTTTATACTGTTTGAAAGGGTGCCATGTGAAGGAAACTGCATCAATCGGTTGCACGGATGGTTGGATACGGTTTTTGGAACTGCTCTTAACCTCCACGTAGGTTAAACACGTGTTATTCATGGATAACTGTACGTGTTAACCTCCTGACGGTTGATTCTCCACGTGTAGGAATCTTCGGGATACTTAGAATATCCTGTTGTATGGGCAACCGAATAGATAGACCCCAGGTATCCTGATCGGCAGATGTTCTGACCACGGGATTTGGCTGACCGCGCAATATCCCGAATGTGTAGTTCGCGTATAGCCTACGAACTTCTGACCGCGCAAGGCTTACGGTCTGATCGCACGAAACCAGCGACCTGATCGCGTAAAGCTTGCGACCTCATGGTGAGGCTCCTCAGAATAGCTTGAGTCCGCATCACCAGATACATGTCTGGTTCGAACTTGTCTTGAACCAAAAGTTTATTAGAAGTGACCCGGGTGTCAATCCTCGTCAGGCGCCCATGTCATGGGGAGGTCGACCTTCCCCATGGGATAGATGGTCTTCCTCGGAACGAAGCCTTGTAAGGGCCCGATTGCGGGCTGCAACAGCTTCTCATCCACCTACATTTCCCTGAACGCTTTCAGGTACAGGACGTCCATGGCGCTTCCACTGTCAACAAGGATGCCGGCCAATTGGCAGTTGAACACACTGGTGGAGACAATGAGAGCGTCATCGTGGGGGAAGCGAATCCCCCGTGCGTCCTCTGCCGTGAAGGTGAGGGGGACGTTCGACCACTTTGGTGGCTGGGACTCATTCAGGATCCCCACGACCTTCACTTCCCGCGCATACTCCTTGCGCTGGTGCTTGGAGTCTCGCTTGGTGGCGGATCCTCCCGTAATGACGTTCATGCGTCTTTGTGAGGTCTGGAAGGGGAGCTCCTCGGTTGAGTCTCCCTCGTGTGTCTGCTTCTGCTACTTCCCAGAGGGAGTAGGGAGGGCCGTGCGGGCAAGGAGGCAGTGCCCCCACCCCACTGCTCGTGTCGGTGGAGGAAGGCAGCGAAGTGTTGCAAGAGTGCATTGCATTCTCGGGTGGCATAGGTAGTAGACTTGTGGAAGGCGCACCACATGTTGGCTGTGCCCTCCTTGCTGCTGGGCGTCGGGCTCTCCTGGCCACGGGAGGGTTGGCCCCACCATTGCCTTTCAGCTTGGAGAGATTTCCCTTCTTGCCTTCGTACGAGCCGCCTCTGCCCTTGAGGACAAAGGTGTCCCGAGGACATGGCTCACTGTGGTTGCCCCTCTTGGGGCGCTTGTGGGAGCGGTCTTTGGCCTCCCGGTCGGCGGAGCTAGGTACTCCCTGGTTTTTTTTTCAGAGGTCATCCTCCTCAGCCCAGGCGTACTTCTCGAGCACATTGAAGAGCTCGTCTGTAGAGGTGGGGCAACTCCGAGAGAGCCTCCGGTGGAGCTCCCTGGGAAGGATCCCACTTTGCACGCCTCGATGACCGTAGAGTCAGGGACGTGGGCCACCCTACTTTTCACTTGAGCGAAGCACTTGAAAAAGCTCCGGATGGTCTCTCCTGTCTTCTGCCTGACGGGGGATGGAGCTGATGCGTGTTGGCTATCAGCCCGGAGGATGCCACCGGCGCACAAGCCGGGACCAGCGTCAGGCATGTGTCCAGTGCGACGATGGGGGTTGGTGCAAGGAGAGTTCCCAGTGCAACAGCGACCATCGGCACAGGTGAAACTGGTGGGGGGTAACCTCCCGGAAGGGGGAAGGTTCCAGGCGTGGGCAGGCCCCTTGGTGCGGAAAACATTCCTGGGGTGGGGAAGGCAGCCGGGTGCCCCATGAAGAATGGAGGTAGTGCCCCCATGAAAGGGAATGGGGGCGGATAAATAGGAGCCGGGGGCCACGCTAAGACGCGCAATAGTTCCTCCAAGGTGTGCTTGGCGCAGAGTTGGCCCTCGACCAAAGCCCTGAGCAGCGGGTCTCTGAGAACAGGGCTGCCTCTTGGGGGGCGCTAGTCCCCGCCAGCGCGGTTGCGGTTACCGGGCTCAGCATGGGGGTACCTCCCTGTAGACGGCAAGGGAAGGAAAAGGGAATACCTCAGTCCAGGTGTCCCCGGACGATGGTACTGTGACAGCAGCATCTTGCGGAAGTGGCGCTGGGTCACTGGGACCGGCGTTACCGGACAAGGAGAGAGTGCGAGCCCTTATTCTTGGGGGAGCCATGGCGATTGGTCACGCGTCCCCACGGATGGCACCAACTTTCATGGTATTAAAAAAACCTCGGCAGGTTTTCACACGTGCGTAACACGTGCGAGCTGACCGTGCGACTGGTCACTTCCCATCGGACAAGCACAGAGATTGACATGGAGAGTTTATATAGGTTCGGGTCTCGGTGGGGACCCTAGTCCTATCAGCACCCCCCAGACACAAGTCTGCTGGGGAGTTTCTCTCTCGAGGAGAGATGTCTCCAAGGGATGCCTGTTGCTTTGAGTGTAGAAATGAATTGAGTCCTCTTTACAAATGAGATACAAAGGGGTATATATAGGCCCCAAAAGATGCAAAATGACTAAAATCCCCTAGCTGCGATGGTCGGATCGAGGGGCACCATCGTCTTTTCGTCGGGCGAGAGGCTTGGATGCTTGACAAGTGTCGTCGCCAGTTCCCGAGGCACCTTGACATCACCCGTCTGTGGCTTTCTCCGGGAGACGTCCGTTGCTTTTCTCGAGAGGCCTCTGTGACTTTCCACGAGAGGATCCAGGACTTTCTATGGGAGACGTCCGTGGCCTTCCACGGGAGATGTCTGTGGCTTTCAACAGGAAGCCTTCGTGACTTTCCACGGGTGGCGTCTGTGGCTCTCCACGGGAAGCCTTCGTGACTTTCCATGGGAGGCATCTGTGCCTCTTCACAGGAAGCCTTCGTGACTTTCCACGGGAAGTCTTCATGACTTTCCATGGGAGGCGTCTGTGGCCCTCCACGAGAGATGTCCATGGCTTTCCACGGGAAGCCTCCCTAACTTTCCACGGGAGATGTCCGTGGCTTCCCACAGGAGGCATCCGGGGTTTTCCCCAAGTGGCATCCATGGCTTTTCACGGGAGGCGTCCGGGACATCCCATGGGAGGCATCCAGGGTTTTCCCCGAGAGGCCTCCATGGTGTTCCACGGGAGGCATCCGAGACCTCCCATGGGAGGCGTCTGGGACTTCCCATGGGTGGTGTCCGTGGTTTTCTGTAACACCCCTGTTTTTGCCAAACCCTAAAATAGCCAAAATCCACATCTGGACCCCAAACCCTAATCTGCTTCAGCCATTCTCTTCTAAATGCTGTTCAGAGCATTTTTCCCTTCGGGACCATCTCCAAAATCTCACCCTAAAGCTGAGTTTCAAGCCTTGCCATTTTAAAACCCTAATTACCCTATTTTACCCTAAACGGTTTTCCCCAATTTTGTCGAAACCCTTCAGATCTTGCCTGATCTTACCAAACTTTGGCCAGATAAGTTCTAATAATCTTTTGCAACTTAGCTGCGAAATCAGATTTCAGATCGGACCCTCAGATCTCCAAATTTGCAAACAGGCCCAAGTCCTATTCAAATTATCCTCACAGAACAGCCCCTGGAACAAGTTTCAAAATTGCAAATCGGCCCAAACTTCTTTTTAGGCCCTTTCGACCAGCCCCTGGTCGTTGCCACGGCCAGTGCACGAGCCACCGTTGCCGCGCCGTGGTTCTCGCCGCGTTTGCTCGCCGCCGGCCACCGCCTCTTGTCGCCAGTGTTGTGAACAGCTGAACCACCCCGCGCGCACGTGCTAGCCACCGTAGCATCGCCTTGCCCAGTGGTTAAACGGCCGCGCTCCCGTAGCGTTTCGCGCGCGCGCTCCCGTTGCCGTGGCAATTGCATGCGTATACGTGTCACCGCCGGAGCTTTGCTGTTGCCTCCGCATCTGCGCCGTTCCAGGTGAAGTTCCAATGCAACTGGCAAAGCTGCAGCACCGCCTGAAGCAAATCACGTCGCCGTCGCCGTCGTTGCGCCTGCGCCCGACAATTTTCTCCCCGGCGCAAGCAACCGTTGTCGTGTTTTCCCTCGCAAGCTCCGTCCCCGTGCCTATTTAAACCTCCTCAGTGCTGTGAAGAAGCACAACTTCAAGACTTAGCCAAATTCCCAGTTAATTTCTCACCGCCGTCGAGTTTGCTTTCTTCTCCGGCGAGCAACCTCTGGAGCTCACGGTGCCAGCCCAACCCACTGCACCATTCTTCAAACCAAAGCCACCAGTGAGTTCCCCTCTTCCCCCTGTTCGTGTCATAGCACCCAATTGCACCCCGGCGAACCTTAACGCCGGTGATCACCGGAAAGCTCAAAACCCCTGTTCCTGCAATGCTACCTGATTTAGTCCAAATTAGCCTTAGTACCAGTAGAAGAAATTGATCAGCATACTCTTTTTAGCAAGCCTACCAATCTGGTTTTCAAATCGAGCTAAGATCATAGCTCTCCCCAAATCGCGCGCCACCAGTAAACTGGCTCTCGTCGCCAGGCCATGCCGGCGATCCTCCGGTCAAATTGACCCCTCCAGTAGCCTTGTTGTGCCATAGAGATCATTCCCAAGCTTGGAATTGAGCTCATTCGCCCTGAATCGAAAACCCCCTTTGTCCAGTGTCGTCTTCTCCAGCGCCGGTCGCCGGAATTCTTTCCTGGCCGATCTAGCGCCTGAAACCTTGTCCCTTAGATAGATTCCAGTACCCTGAGCAATATTGTCCACTAGCTCGACACCTGGATCTGCCTAGATTGTGAGTTATGCCTATGCCAAGATCACTGTCCAGTAGCTCAGTTCATGTCCAGGCCACCGTAGTTCATCGCCGGATTTGGCCACCCTCCGGCCATTTCCAGCCCTAGTGCCTGTTGAGTATTTTGTTCCTGTTAGTAATGCCTACCCCCCAGACAAAGTGTTGCATCAATTGGAGCCCTGGATCAAAAGTTAAGCCATGCCCTAGTTTCTGGCCATGTCCAGCACTATGTCAGTGCATGTCAGCCATTGGCATTAGCCTTGTTTGACCCCTTCTGGTTGAGCAATTGAAATGCCACCTTGTCCTTTAGATTCCTGGAGTTGTGTTCTACAACTTTCTCTACTATCACTTCTCCAGAAAACCATCCTAAGACTAGCTTCCAGTTATACCAAAGTCATGAACTGAATGTCGACCCTTCGACGTTCAATCCTTTTTAGCCGTTTCTTCGACCAGAGCCCTTGTGACCTTGCCCTAACCTTTTCCCCTGCATGCATGACTTATTTACTTAATACTTTCTATAGAAACTATTTTCAGTATGCTTATGTGGTGTGTATTTGTGTGTTATTTGATTGCCGCAGAGTCAGAAGCTGAAGGAGCGGAAGAAGTCTTTGAAGATCCGTCTGAGTTTTTAGACCCAACATCGCAAGGCAAGCCTCATTCCTTTGATCATGTCTCACCCAATATTTTCATATGAAGTATATTCACTATTTCTTACTATGCATGCTTATTTGAGATACAAGTTATGTTTGAATGACATGAGTAGATATTACCTAATGAATCATGAAACCCCTTTTTGTTTTTGAATCTTCGTATATATGCTTTTGTCACCCTAGGACTCATATACTGAATATTCACGTTAAACTTGAAATGGTCAAATACATGAGAAGTTATAATGAAAACCGTTTTGACAAGAAAACTGATAAAAGGGATCAGTAGTGAGGATTGGTTTGTATGGAGAGGGTGCGGTGCGCACCAGGGAATGTGAATGTTCCTCACTATTGGTTCATAAGGACAAGAACCTTGTGCTGTGTCTCTATACGAATTGTAAACGTACCAACCACTTGCCTGGTATGGGACAGGCACAACTCAGTAGCTTTTTGGTATTAGCAGTTCCCTGCATGGTTTGACGATCTGGTTTCTCGCGTGGAAACTGGAAGGCCAAGGTTCGGCCATGAGTGATGTGAGTTCAGAAAAATAATGAGAGGAAAAGGCGTAAAAGAAGGAAGGCGCCCTAGACCTGATTAAGCCGTGAGCGGCTGTAATCTTAAATGGTCGTATGTCTCGCGTGGACATAGACCAAGGCTATGTGTCCTGAGGGAACATAGACCAGAGAGGCTAGGAAGTAAGGCAGTGGGGAAGACCCACAACGGTACTTGAGACTTAACTGTCTATTTACCGGGCAGGGATACTGTTGATACTGAACTGTAAAAGCGTTGTGTGATCTCGGCCTTGTCACATGTGTATAAGCCACATGGAGCTGATCCGACTTGAAAGCCGAGTGAACCAGTGGATTTAAAAAGAGGTACACCTTTGCAAAGTGTAAAAGAAGTATCAGATACTCTGTACTCCCAGGTCCAGGAGTCTTTTCGTAGTGGATGTTATCCATGGGTTATAGCACAAGTAATGTTTTGGAATGTTTTCATAATGCGGTTAACAAAGTAGTGACTCATGGGAGACCACTACATCTAACGTTTTATTGAGTACCTGTCTAATGTTTAAAGTATCATTTTCATGACAAAAATACTGTTTTACTGAACAAATGACTTGGAAATTTATATATCTCTATCCATATGAAACTAAAACCCCTGAATCATATGTTTCACCCTCATATAAGTACAATTACAATAATCCCTGGAATGAGTGTTGCTGAGCACCAAGTGCTCACCCTTGCATTTATATCCAACTGTAGAAGAGGGATTCGAGGATCCCGATTCCTTCAGTTATGAGTTCCCGGCAGAAGATGGAAGTGCCCCGGACGAGCCCATGTTCTAGAAGGATTGCGCACCAAGTCAAGTCAGATGTGGGAGGAGCCACTCCAACCCCGCTGCAGATGGAAATCAAGCTTTTTGTCGTTGCTTTGTGTTTTATGCTGTGTGTTCGGTACTTGGATACCGATTCTGGTTCTGATAAACTAGTTATTTTCCTAGCAACTCTACTTAGCGCCATTTTGGGTGCTTTGGCTATGTAATATTGGCCATGTTGGCCTGATACTTGTTTAATGATATTACTATGCTTGTGTGGTTTGGAGCTCATGTAACATCCTGCTGTGTGTAACCTACCTGGGCGGTTACCAAGGCGATCCTCAAATGGGGGTCTCACATTTTCCCCGAGAGGCCTCTGTGGTGTTTCACGGGAGGCGTCCGGGGTTTTCCATGGGAGGCGTCCAGGGTTTGCCTCGAGAGGCGTCCTCTTGCGAGAATCATCGGGCATTCCCCTATCATATAGCCTCCAAATTAGAATGAACCTTTTGAATTGATGTGTGATGCTAGTGATTATGCAGTTGGCGTTGTTCTAGAGCAACAAACGAACAAAAAGTTTACATGTTATAAACTATGTAAGAAAGACACTAGATGATGCTCAAATCAATTACACCACAATTGAAAAGAATTGCTTGCTAGTTGTAGTATATGTCCTAGACAAATTTTGACCATATTTGATTGCTTCAAAAGTTATTGTGCATACTAATCATGCTGCTCTCAAGTATCTTTTGACCAAGACAGAAACCAAGCCATGACTCGCACAATTGCTTCTACAGTTACAGGAATTCGATTTGGAAATAAAGGACAAGAAAGGTGTTGAGAACATCGTCGCCGATCATCTTTCATGACTCTTCACCGACATCGCCGACATTCACATCAATGATGCTGATTGCACCCAAAGGGGCGTGATTGTGTAATAACCACAAGTGGACGGTTGAACGTTGAGCACTTGAGGGTCGAATTCCACAAGGAACAAGCGTATTCATCTTTCTTGCTTAATGGATCACTGATTAAGTCTAAACGAGTTGGAGGTTTATTTTTCTACAACTAGTTCTACTACTAAAGCTATCAATCTAGAGTTTTAAAGCAGTAAAGAGCAAGTATGAAATCTAGGGTTTGTAAAGAAGGAATGAAAATGTAGGGTTTTAGGAGTTCCCCAACCATCCGGCATAATTCTATCCAAGATCCGAGGATTGTAAGTTAATTTCAATCATTTTCCAAGACATATTAAGTTGCCAGTACGGTCACTGGTACAACGGTCAGAGGATTGCTTCCACTGTTATGTTTGGCGAGAGCCTCTCTCTTGTTCAGGATCCCATGTCAAAGCGCTAAGAACTCAAGAACTCTCCTAAATTCTTGCTAAGGCTCAACTGTTATGTCTGTTGTCGAAACAAGAATTTAGGGTTATAGGAAGAAAACATCAGGAAATAACTCCAAAACTTGAGATCAAGATCGACGAAGAATCACGCCTTTCGGATTAGGTCATCCCTAACCCTAGGAGGGATCTACTCGCTAAAAGCCATAAGAATGCAAAAATAATAATAAGAATAAAATAAAAATTAATTTGATTATTTGAAAATTGAAGTTGCCATCCTTGCTGGCTTACGAAAGCAATAAAAATAAAGAAGGGGCTCTTCGAAGAAAACTAAACTAAAAAGTAAGCCTAACGGCTTCTAAACATAAGAAAAAGCATAAAACTCCCTAAAGGAGCATGTCTAATTGAGCCAAAAGATTCTCTATTTATAATACACCGGTTAACGTGCCCAAAAATTACTCCTTGATGTGCAGGTGATGAAGTCTGGCTTCAAACATTACGAGAACAGACAAATCTAAGTTAAAACTGACCAGATTCGACCAGTTTTGATCAAACCTGACTAAAACTGAGCAATTCTGATCAAATATGACTAAAACCGACCAAATTCGACCAATCCGATCAAATTTGACCAAAACCGAACAGTAAAGTCAAAGAAACCGAGTCGAACATGACTAGGACACGTGGCACAATCGCGGCCACTCACGTGTTGTGTCCAAAACCAATTCGAACAGGACCAGGACACGTGGCGTGTTCGCGGCCACACACGTGTCGTGACCTAAATCAAGTAGGACAATTTTTCGGCAACGTTGTATTCGACCGAGAGTCTTTTTCGAGCAGGTGTCTTTGAGAGCCACTCTTTTTGGTCGTGACGTGTTCAAACAGGTCTCTTTTTTGCCCAGTTGTGTACGAATTAGGATTGTTTTCTTGATCAAATTAGGTCCAATTGTGGTCGAAATTCTCTCAAATTTGGTAGGTTTGATCCCCGAAATATGATGAACACAACTGTGAATGAAATTTGTAAAAATAATCAAATTTTACGCATAAAATTTCACATCAAAGGAGTTTTAAGCATGATTTGCACGTTTTTGACACTAAACCTAGGGTAAAATACTACCAACTTAGCACTTATCAGATGCCTTGCCTGATGAGCACCTTTACTTAATTCAAAGAACCATGGTATGCCGATTATGAAAATTATTTGTTTAACCATGAACTTCCTCCAGGGAAGATGTATAGGAAACCCAAGAGCTTCTTGCATGACATCCGATGCTACTACTGGGATGATTCAAATCTTTTCAGGAAAGGAGTTGACAACATGTATCAACCATGTGTGCCCGACCACGAGATTCAAAGCATTCTTGAACATTGTCATTCATCTCCATGTGGCGGATGCACTAAAGCTTCAAAAACAGCACCAAATGTATTGCAATCAGATTTGTTTTGGCCTTCTTTATTTAAAGATGCTTATAACTTCGTCCAAAAATGCGATCCTTGCCAACGTTCGGAAAATTTGAACAAAAGGCATGAAATGCCCAGAGCAACATACTTGAAATTAAACTTTTTGATGTAACTCCTACATGGGTCCTTTCCCTTCTTCTATGGGTAACTCCTACATCTTAGCCTCAGTTTATTATGTTTCAAAGTGAGTAGAGGCTGTTGCGACACCAATGAATGAATCGAAACATGTGATCAAGCTTTTCAAAACAATCATCTTCCCTCGATTTGGTGTACCATGAGCGGTGATTAGTTATGGCAGTTCACATTTCACTAATTACCAATTTTAGAAATTGTTAATGAAATATGGAGTTATTCATAACGTTTCTCTTGCTTATCACGCTCAAACAAGTGGACAGGTTAAAGTCTCGAACAGGGAAATCAAAACGGTCTTGTATAAGGTGGTGGCACCATCACGGATGAATTGGGCGCTCAAACTCTTCGACGTTCTCTGGACATATCGCACCGCATTCAAAACTCTGCTAGGTATGACACCGTATAAAATTGTGTATGGTAGGAACTATCATTTGCCTCTTGAAGATTGACACAAATGACGTTATGGGCGTTAAAAGAACTCAACTGGAATTTTGACAATGCGGGGCGAAGACGAATCCTCGAATTGCATGAACTGGAAGAGTTTCAAAACAACTCCTACAAAAGTGCCCTAATTGACAAAGATAATACGAAGAAGTGGCACGATAGACGGATCCTCAACCGTAAGTTTAAACAAGGTGATTTGGTTTTATTATTTAATACGCGATTTAAATTGTTTCGAGGAAAGTTGAAATCACGAAAGACTAGGTCTTATGCGATAGAAAAAGTCTTCCCGTATGGTGTGTAGATCTCCGAGCGCACGACAGTACCACTTTTAAGGTAAATATTCATCGCCTCATGTTGTATAATGCGGGAAACGAAGTAAGTGCACTGAACTCAGTCAATTCTTTCGATTTCGTCTTTTTTGAACAATCAAGAATGTTCTGTCAAGTGGGACATTAAATTAGTGCTAGCCAAGAGGCAACCTGGTGTACTAACAAGTAGATTTCTCTCATATGAACATTGTGGTGAAAGAATCGCTTAATTCTAACGTCGTTTGACCCTCCAAAACTCATTTTCCGGAAGCCATTCACATAAAATGATAAAAATACTCGAAAATCCAATAAAAATAAAAAATAAAAATAAAACAACTGGGTTTAGGACCAAACCCAACATGACTTGTGGCCTGGCCTATGCCCTAGGCCAAGCACAATCCCTACCAGGGGTCGTGCCAAGCTTGATTTGGGTGCTGTTTGCTGATTTTTCTCCCTTTCCTCTCATACAACTACAACTTGTACCTACCACTATTATTTAACCATATGCTCTTCCTCCTTCCCCAACAACCATAACCATCATTATTCATCTACAAACTCCACAAAAACTCCTCCAAATAGTCGCCGGATCTCCAAATCTAACCGATAAAAATTTGACTCGACTGTGAATGCTGACTCCTCGCACTACGACTCCTCTGGATCCGCAACTTCTACACCAGTGATGACGCCCAGATGCAACGTCAAGCAAACGGCGAAGCAAAAAAGAGGTATGTCTTCTCAAACCTATTCCGATCCTGATTTTCCTTACATCTTTTTCACTCACTCCAATCATCTTAATCGCTTCATGCATATCAAATAGAGGCCTTCATGGCCTACTAGGTTTTTAGATGCCCATGCCATTAGAACTCTAGGGGTTGAGGATGATGTGTTGTGTCTTATTCATAATGTAGGTTGGGATACAGTCATTCGGGTGCTGGTTCTGACTTTTCACGAAGTGATCATTAGGGAGTTCTAGCCTCCTTCGAACAAAACACCTTGCATGTTCCTCCTAGCCAATTTGAAGGCGCCAAATTCAGATTTGAAATGAGGACTAAATTTCACCCTAGATGAATTTGCCGAAATTTAAGGTTTAGGACCGGGGGATCCTTTCAAGGTTCTCTCATTTGTCCACCCCCCCCCCCCCCCCCGGTCGCATTTGGCATTCAATCACCGAAGAGATTTCGCCCCAGAAAATCAAAAGTCGCCGTAGTTTGCAACCTTGCCTTTCGCTGCTTGCAACGCTTCGTGGCTAGAACAATTTTCGGTTCTGATAGCAACCAATAAAAGGTCCTAGACTAAAGTAGAGTTTTTTTGGGCTATTCTAGGTAAGATTGCATTCTCATCTACCACCTACCTTACCTGCCGCCTTGACCTAATAGGCAAAGATTTGTGCAAAACCTCACCCATAGTCTTACATGGCTTGTCACTCACATAGCAACTTCTGTTGGCTTTAACGCTAGCAACCATCAAGAGTACCTTCCTGCTGCCAACTTTGACCCTCCCACACTACTCATAATGGGGTTTTTCTGGAGGGAAGTAGACTCGTTCCGTTGGTTAATTAATGGACTGCCCTCGATCCTTCTGCCTAGCATCCCCCACATGACCATATCTAATGAGTGAAACTGGAAATTGCTCCCATCTAGCTCATCCAGTCCTAGTTCCTCAGCCATCGTCAACCTTGACCAGCTGGCGGTGTATGATTTCACTGCCCTACATGCTTCCATAGAGTCATTCGGCACTACTTTCTTCGACTTTTAGTTGGAATTTGCGGATTACATGGCTTCAATGGATTCCAAGATGGATCACCTCACTGGCCGGGTGGACCTCCTCTATGACTATCATGTACACGCATGCCACATCCTCCCAGACGACACATGTCTAGGTGCATCTACCTACCACGAGGTTCATGCTCATACCCCCCACATTCCTCCACAACCCTACCCACCACCAACCTACCCATACTACCCTCCGCAGTAGTTCCACCAACCACCTCCACCACCCTCCAACGATTGATCTCCAAGGTACGCAAGTTTTTATTTTTATTTTTATTTTTATTTTTGTTTCTTTTTACTTTTCCTTTTAGGTTTTAACTTGCGGTGCCTTGACTACATGGACTACAATACCCGCTTCCACCTCATCATCATCAACAACATCAACCACTCACACCACAATCGCAAATGATAATCTATATCTCTCTCCATACATTGAGGACAATGTCTGATTTACCTTGGGGGATATCCTTTTTGCCGTTTGCTCCGCCTTCAGTATTACAGCATTCCACACTTTTACCCTCATAAACCCAACATAAAAAAAATGAATAGATATCAATTTGAAACGCCTGGTTTTGAAGATGATCTTCAATCAATAAGATGGTTATTCTATTACATCATTGCATATCATCAATTGAACTTAGCTCTCTTTAAAAAATTTCAAATAGTCGTGTTTAGTGTTCACCATATCTTAACCTTTAAATATATGCCTATATTTTAGATTAATATTGACTTATTCTGAATTTAGGGTTTCTAATAAAACTACCATCTAAATTTAACTTTCCTATGTCACTTTTTTTTACTTAGATTGCTAATTTCCCTTCTCTTTAAAATAAAAAAATGTTACCATAGATGTGATTCGCTCTCGTGACTAGCCATTAGGAGGCTAGCCATCTGTCGTTCCGGTTGTGACCGGGGTTTGATTGGCGACGAGTGTCCTTCTTCTTGCTCTTGTGCCTTGAGGATGGAGGATGGTTGATCCTGGATCTCTTGGTGGGAGGTTTGGTGACAATTTTTGAATTTCCTTATTGGTATGTTGTTCTCTGATGAAGTTGATCATTGGATGTTGGTCATTTTTCAAGGTTTTATCAGTCTTGCTCTTCAATCTCTTCTAGTAGTTTTTGGAGGAAGGTTGATCTTTGGGTTTCCTTATTCTTTTTGTTTATTGTTGAAGTTATGGTGTGTTGTTTAGCTGGTCGAAGTTCTATTTTCAGATTCTGGTTCTCTGTCCTGTGGTCGTGTTGTTCCTGTGGTGGTCGGTTCATCAGTTTTTAGTGGTCGTGGGAGCTTGGTTTTCTTTTTCATTGGTTGAATCCTGTAGAGTTAGTGAAGTTTAAGATCTGGTCATTTTTCTTCCTGCTGCTTTGTGAACTCCCCTAAATTCTTGTTAAGACTCAACTGTTACATCTGTTGCCGAACCAAGTATTTAGAGTTTAGAGGAAGAAAACATCAGGAAATTACTCCAAAACTTGAAATAAAGACCGAGGGAGAGTCACGCCTTCCGGATTATGTCATCCCTAACCCTAGAGGGGATCTGTCGTGGTATTACGAATACCCCGGCAGGTTTTGAGAATGTTCCTAGCGAAGATTACGCGGCGCGGGTTGACCGGATGACCGGTCCTCCCCCGCCGGACAAGCACAAAAAATGACACACGGGTTTATACAGGTTCAGGTCCCGGTGGGGGCCCTAGTCCTGTCGACGCGCTCCCTACCGGAGTCGGCTGGGGAGGCTCTCTCCGGGGGAGAGGCTTCTGGAGCACGTCTGTGAGTTTAGCTATTCCAATAAAAGAACCGATCCCTTACAACAGAGGGGGGTACAAGGGCTATTTATAGCCCCAAAAAGCAGCAAAAAACCTAAACTACCCCGGAAGCTACCGTCGGATTGAAGGGCAGGACCGTCCTTCTCCCGGTCAAACGCCTTGGATGCTTGACAGGTGGTCGCTAGTTCCCGAGGCGCCCCTCGCGTGACCTGCACGTGGCAAACAGTTCGAGACTTTACCTTCAGGAGGGTGATGAGGCCCGGGACGGCGCCGGAGGCCATGTTCCCCGGGCGAAAGGCGGCGCCCGGGAGGGCACCGGAGGCCACGCCCCGGGAGCCAAAAGGCGGCGCCCGGGGAGGCCCCGGAGGCCACGTCCCTGGGCGAAAGGCGGCTCCCGGGAGGGCACCGGAGGCCACGCCCCGGGAGCCAAAAGGCGGCGCCCGGGGAGGCCCCGGAGGCCACGTCCCCGGGCGAAAGGCGGCGCTCGGGAGGGCACCGGAGGCCACGTCCCGGGAGCCAAAAGGCGGCGCCCGGGGAGGCCCCCGAGGCCAAGTCCCCGGGCGAAAGGCGGCGCCCGGGAGGGCACCGGAGGCCACATCCCGGGAGTCAAAAGGCGGTGCCCGGGGAGGCCCCGGAGGCCACGTCCCCGGGCGAAAGGCGGCGCCCGGGAGGGCACCGGAGGCCACCCCCCGGGAGCCAAAAGGCGGCGCCCGGGGAGGCCCCGGAGGCCACGTCCCCGGGCGAAAGGCGGCGCCTGGGAGGGCACCGGAGGCCACCCCCCGGGAGCCAAAAGGCGGCGCCCGGGGAGGCCCCGGAGGCCAAGTCCCGAGAGCCAAAAGGCGGCGCCCGGGGAGCTCCCGGGAGCCAAAAGGGCCCTGGAGGCCAAGTCCCCGGGCAAAAGGCGGCGCCCGGGAGGGCATCGGAGGCCACGTCCTGGGAGCCAAAAGGCGGCGCCCGGGGAGGCCCCGGAGGCCACGTCCCCGGGCAACCGTGACACAACTTACCTGGACTTAGTCCCGCGGAGATTTCCCCCGACAGCAGCCCCCCATGCCCGCCGGGGACGATGCTCGAGTCCCCGATGGGTATGTTCCAGGTCACCGGGAAGATTTCCGGGCCAGGTTACCGGAGCCGCAACGCTTCGTCTTCCGTGCCCCACACTTAAAGCCGCGCCGTTTCGCCATAAATGCGCGCGCGGTTCGAACCGGCGCCTCGATTCATGCCCCCGTCCCTTCGTTTCCCGCGCATGGTTTGAACTTCTACGGTCCAGATTGATCCGCGGGTGCCACGTGGCGTGCATCTAGACCACGGCCCGCCCCTATAAATAGGGCCTTGGGGGGCCCGGAAGCTCATTCCAAATTCTCAGCCCCAACGATTTTTGCTCTCCCGGTAGCCCTCTCCCGGTAGCTTTTTCCGGTAGCTTTCGCCGGTAGCTTTTTCCGGTAGCAGCCATCCGGGGGTTTCTAGTAGTAGCCCCCTGCAAAGTTAGCCACCGAAAAGAAAACTAACCTCATGGCACCCAAGGGTCGAGCGAAGACCACGGAGGTGCCCCCGGAGGAAATCCCCTCGGATTTCCTCTGGGCGTCTGAGTTCACGGTCGAGGACGCCGAGTCTTTGGCCGAAAGAGGCATCATTGCGGCCGGGGACATCCGAGTCCCCGTAAAAAAGGACGGAGCCCCCCGCCCCAGGCCCGGAGAGATCGTGGCCTTCGAGGCCTTCGTCGAGGCGGGGCTCCGGCTCCTGAGCCAAAAGCTTTTCTATTTATAGTATATAAGTCCTAGAATTAACCAATTACAACTCAAGACTTGTTTAGGAAGGAAATTGACTCGGATTTGGACTGCGGAATGCCTTAAACCGACTAACGGGTCTAGGCACGGGTCAAATGGACTAATGGGTTTGTTTCAGATTCAGGATTCGGGTTTTGGATTTTGGATTCAGATCCATGTTTTTCAGATTTTTAGCATTTTCTTTCTCCACTTTGTTTCCTATCCAAACGATGTCGAAATACCTCCAAATTTGGTATGTTTGTTCCCTGAAACATGATGAACACACTCATGAAAGCGGATTGTAAAAATGTTACAAAAAGTAACATAAAATGACGTATCAAAAGAATTTTAAGCATCATTTTTGCACATTTTCAATACTAAACCTAGGGTAAAATTCTACCAGATTAAGACATATCATTGACAGTGAAGTACTCCACGAGGTGAGCCACCAATACGACCGATGATGCGAACTTAAGCAAATTCTCTGAGTGGATCAGGACAAGGACATCGAGAAGTGGTCCTTGTTGCACGACGAAGATGGCATGAGTTATGGGATAATGACGACCGACTTATCAGAAGTGCGTAATTATGTGTTGAAGCGAATGAGGTGTTTGCCGGTGACTACTGGAGTAGAGATGACATGGTACCGCACAGCTGAGTATTTCAACAATAGAAGCGTTGCGGCCAAAATGCTAGTCGATGATCCCATGAGAACCTTGCTCGATGTTGTACAATCCTACATGACTGCTCGTATAGACAAGGCCCAGAGGTACGAGGTGACAGTAATAAACAGGCTGCACCAAATAATTCAAGTTCGCCTCTGGTAGAAGATTGTGAGCGACCAGCTTAGGCCTGGACGGGTACACAAGGTCATTCTTGGGGATGTTGCTGAATGCACATGCAACAAACCCAAGCTACTACACAAGCCCTACTCGCATTTCCTTGCTTCATGTGCGGTGTTTGGTGTGAGCCCAACGCCTTACCTTTCAGAGTACTTCTATCTTCAAAACCTTTCTAAGACATGGGGTGACGTGTGGACAGTTTTCATGAAGCTTGGAGACTACAGAGTTATCCCTGCAGGTGAAGTAACATGTCTCCCAGATGTAAATCTTAGGAGAAAGGGTCCTAGGTGATAGAAGACATGCCGAATACATAATGACATGGATGAATCGAAGAGGAGTAGCTCACAAGCTAGGAAATGCTTGATTTGCAAATAGCCTGGACATAGCAGGAAGGATTGTATGAATGCACCTAGACCATCGGCTTAACTATGTTGTATGTTATTCATATGTGTTGTCGAGCATTTCATTTTATTTCTTATTATGATTGTAATCCGTATGTTATTTTATTTTGTCATGTGGACATCTTAATGGTTTAACAGTTCATGTTGTATGTTATTTTATTTTTATGTTGTGTGTTATCTTCATGTTGTATTTTATTTTCATGGTGGTTCATTTCTGTACTAATGGATTAGAGTTTTCACAGTTATGGTCGGCAAGGGTAGAGATCTTCCAGAGCTGCTCACCAGCAGATATGATCGTGGACATCATGACCGTATGTTGTTCGAGGGCCAGGACCTAGAGCCACTTGTAGTGCTGGTTCCAGTGGACTACTAGCCTTTCCATGAGGCTACATCCCCATCCTTAGGGATGTAGGTTTACTATCATTCACCCGTATATTACAGATAGGTTATCACATCACATTGGATAGGTCATTGATCATCGCATTGGTAGATCGATGGTGTCTCAAAACCCACACTTTGCACTTCCGCTGAGGGGAGATCACGATCACGCTGGAGGATGTGACCATGCTGCTTGGTTTACCTGTCAGCGGACATCCCATCGTCTCCCCACTTGCGCGCACAGATGCACCTCTGATTCCATATTGATAACCACAATGATGAGATTCTGGTATCCAAACGTGGTGTCCCTCATAGATTTCTGATACGCTATCGTGAGTGCCCACCTGATGCCTCAGGTGATGTAGTTCGATGACATCTTTTTGCCTACTTGCTGGTCACACTGCAGTACATTCTATTCCCTTTGATGCACAGTGACACTGTATACACGTGGTTCATTCCCCTGGTAGAGAGTATCGTTGATGCGGACCCAGGGGCCATGCCACATTAAAACTGGGTGATGGCAGTGTTGTGTGTGACATACAGGGGGCTATGCAAGGCATGTGCCAGGACCTCGGCCTAGTCATTGTTGTCTGCATGCCCTGTATTGCTGCAACTGTGGTCATGGGAGCAGTTCCTTGTTGGTCAGCCACATTTGGAGCAGCCCATCCATCTGTATGGTATGCTAGCAGACTACCATGGTTGGGTTGACCGACCCACCATGGGAGCTCATTGATTGGGAGGTCGGCCTAGGTGGTCATTGTCTCGGATTTACCACTACTATGTGGCGTACCGGGGAGAGTTTGATCTCCTGCTGGACGCACGCGTTATATGGAAACCGTGGACACCTGAGCACATATCTCAGATTGCACCGCACGACATTTCATTGCAGTGCACCGTGGGCTAGGACTGTTGGATGATGCGCCGACACCTGGTTTTCTCACATATGGTGGAGCCATGGCTTTGGAGAAGGTGATGCGCCAGTTCGGATTACACCAATAGATAGCGCCCCCAAACAGAGATCGACAACGCCATCTACCGTGAGAGATTCACATGTATGTCTGCAACATTTTTTATATCTCAATTATGTAGTGAACATTTCTTTATTTCTTCGTATTTATGTGCGTTGCCTTACTTTTTGTAGACAAACACAGAAAGGGAAACACTCGGACAACTGGCAATGCAAGAATGCCAAATAGGTCGACGAGTGGGAGGAGCACACAGCAACCGATGTTGTTGTGGAGGAGCAGCCGTATGACCCTGTGATGTATCAGGATTATCTGGACTGGTACGTGCCACGCACCTGTACACGACTTGCTCGTGCACCCCCACATTCACCAACACATCTATCACATCAAGGCAGTCTCCGATCGGGCCTTGATGTTGAGTTCCCAGGCTGGATCCATTGTTCGGCACGTTCTTGTTGACTGGATCCTTACGTTGGTCTCTTATCTAATTTTCCAGAGTTCTCGTAGTCATTTCGCATGTGCAAGTTGATATAGCAGTGGCCATCAAGAGGCAGACGCGTTACCTGTTGTCCGGCCTTACTTGAGGAGGACGACAATTTTCAGATGGAGCTGCGTGGTGCTCTATGTTCCATCAACATCAGAGCGTGCCAACTCGTCTCCGACTTGAGCTATGGCCAAAAGACAGACGCATCTGTTCCATACCAGAGAGGGGCCAGGCCACCTAGCCCAATGTCATCTAGGCCTAGCCTGAGTGGTGCTCGACAAAGCACGTCATCGGCACAACCCACTCAGCATAACACATCATCGACTTGGGGAGGTGACGTACTAGGTATGTCCACTGGCCCATCTCGGCTTCGTCGTTCATCGATGCACCTTGGTCAACACGGAGATCTACAGATAGGAGGCTCATCGAGAATTGCACTCCCACAAAAGATGACTCCAATGATGGGGATGACATCTGTCAAGCCTAGGAGGCTGCGGGTAGGGCGTTGGCGGAGTGGCTTGCGGCTAATGAGTCTTGGGACCAGACTCATATTGAGAAGATGGCCCAGGGACACACAGTACCTTGGATGCCTTCGCAGTCGAGCTGGGGGAGCCCGTCGATGACCGGAGTTATCACTAAGGCCATTCCGACATATACGGTCCACAGGGGGACGAGGTCAAGTGGGTACCACATCAGCGAGACAACGAGGACTGAGTCTCGAGCATGCTAGGGATATAGGACCCTCATGTGCATCAGCACTACCCACCGGATGAGTTAGCACCTAGTGAGATCAAAGATCCTACTCCACCGACACATCCATTCAGGGCCATGCAGATACTGAGCAGCACGGTCCTTCTGTAGCGGCTGGGTGGTGATCGCATTTGCCACTTGATCCACATTTGTTGTCTCCTTTTCAGAGAGCTAGGCATGGCAATAAGAGGGGTCATCCGAACCCTTAGTGTAGCATACATTCTATTTTTAATCTCGAACATGTACTAACACCTTTATTTCTTCAACGTGTCATATTATTTCTTTTAGTAAATGCATCATTTTTTGGATTAAATTGTACTGAATCTTTTTAAGATATGTAATTTCGATTGACCATCCGCTTGAACCGGTAGAATAATGAATCCAAAATGATCACATCAACATAATTGGATTGTCAACTGGACTTATATATCTGAATATATAATACAATATGATGTCCTGTCATATGTAACTCTGATTGATGATTCGTTTATAGCGATTTGATTGCTTTGACTTCATAATTTGAATGGTCAAAATGAATCTTCGATCAGAGTTATAATTTAAAAGATATGAATGCTGGAAAATTTCAAAAATCATGTACAAAATATAAAACAGTCAAAACATCTGTTAAAACTCCCAAACTCATGCTTGTCGACCTTGCAGCTTTCTGTGACAACAGTCTACCCGAGTTTTCACGTCAACTTTTTCATCATTTAAGCGTTGCATCAAAAAAAGCCTGCACAACTGAGTTGTCAGTTCCATTTTTATGACTTTACAACTTTTCAAGACAGAAAGCAGCCTGAGTTGTACCTCAACTTTTTCATCTTTTTACCTTTTCATCATAAAACCTCGTGCTTAAAGAAACACGCCTCTCCAACGTTTCATAAGTCCCTACCTAAGGCCTATAAATATGAAGTGTTTCCCCCCTCATTTTCACACTTAACCTATCTACTTCCTCATAACACACTCACAGGTAATTACTCCTTGTTTGATCTTATAACTGTTTCTGATTCGTCATCCGAAGTAAACAAGGCTGAAGATACGGAGCTATATGAGCTTCCACCTTGTTGCCACTGCAACAAGATGTGCATGGAGCACAAGTCCGACGATGAACAGTCGCTCTGGATGAGGTTCTATGGCTGCGCGATATCAAGTACTCTTGCAGACTGATGTGAGTGCTCTACTATTGTTATCGTTCTCTTCTACACTATTTGACCTATTGATTTATCACATTTGTTCCTCAGATTTATGAGCGCAAGTGCAACTTTGTTCAATGGATTGATACTGAGATGTCGGAGGAAGTCAAGGAATGCATAAAGTTTCTGCAAGAAGTAAAGGCTCGCCACAGGAGCTTCGGTCTCGTAGAGAACTGGGGTCCCGATGAGGTCGACCCGTATTGTGAGGCCAAATGGTGTTTGGCACCAAACTGACTTACAGAGGAACAAAGATTAGAGCACTGTCGCAAAGCTAATCATACTTTGAAACCGGAACCAAATCCTCCTTGCACCTTTCCCTGTTGTTAGCCCTTCTAGATGATTTCCATGCTTAATTTCCTTTAGTGTTGCTCGCTTAATCATGTACTTTCTCCATTTTTAATAATATATCTTCATTAAACTACATGTGTACGACCTAGGCAACTCTCACCAAATATACCTCGGTCGAATCATCATTTTATATGCTTTTTCTCGCTAAGACTAACAAAAAATATAAATGCATGTTACTTAAATAAATCAAACGATAATCATTACTAAATAAAATGTCGCACATGAATTTCGAAGAGTGTAACACAACAAAATAATCCATAGTCATGTAACTTATGGTTTACGGTATTTTTTCAATCCAGGGTGCTTAGGGTTTCCGCCCACATATGTTCGGGGTTATGGTTACAATTATGTTTGCAATTTATGTTTACTTCAAATAAATTTCTTGCGGAATAACAAACAACTAACTTAACTATGTAAATTATACCTGCATGTTATTAAAATTATTAACATTAGAACTGGGCCTCTAGTGTAGTGGTAAAATCACTTGGTGGAAAGGTAGAGGTCTTGAGTTCAACTCCCCACCTCTACTATTTCAAAAATTAAAAAAAAACCCTGTGGGGCCGAATCGACGGTACCCTATAGTTCCTCTCAAAAAAAATTATTAACATTCTCTTCTTAATTATTAATTTCTTCAATTACAATTGCATGTTTATGTTATCAAAATCTAAAATAACTTCACAACAACTTGTCGAGTCACCATACCTAACTGTATAAATTATAAATACATGTTAATAACATAACTTTTTTTATTAATCTTACTCAATTATTAACTTAATCTTACATTTTTTACATAGAAACATGTATTTTAATTATTGACCTACACTTACATTATTTAAACTAACTAAATTATTCAAGCCATCTAACTAAATTTGTTGGGGGAAAATCCCGGACGCTTACCGGGAGAAGTCCCGGAGGGCTCCCGTGGAAAATCCCGGAGGGCTACCGGGCAAAGTTTTGGATGCCTCCCGTGGAAAATCCTGGAGGGCTACCGGACAAAGTCCCGGAGGGCTTCCGTGAGAAATCCCAAAGGGCTACCGGGCAAAGTCCCGGACGCCTCCCAGGAAAAGTCCCGAAGGGCTTTCGTGAGAAATCCCGGAGGGCAACTAGGCAAAGTCTCGGACGCCTCCCGGGAAAAGTCCCGGAGGGCTTCCGTGAGAAATCCCGGAGGACTACTGGGAGAGGTCTCGGACGCCTCCCGGGAAAAGTCCTGGAGGGCTTCCGTGAGAAATCCCAGAGGACTACCGGGCAAAAGTCCCGAACGCCTCCCTGGAAAAGTTCCTGACGCCGCCCGCGAAAAGTCCCGGAGGGCTTCCGTGAGAAATCCCGGAGGGCTACCTGGCAAAGTCCCAGATGCCTCCCGTGACAAACCCCGGAAGCCTCCCGTCAAATATCACGGAGGCCTCCCGGGAAAAGCCACGGAGGCCTTCTACGCAAGGTCACATGCGGGTGGCATGAGGAGCACCTCGGGAACTAGCGAGGACACTTTTCAAGCATCCAAGCCCTTCAGCCGGTGAAATGGCGTCAACACCCCTCAATCCGACGGCCGTAGCTAGGGATTTTTAGTCTTTTTGCTTCTTTTGGGGCCTATATATACCCTCCTTGTACCTCATTTGTAACCAACTCTCAATTCATTTTACACACTCAAAGCAACAGTTTCCCTTGGAGACCTCTCTCCCTGAGAGAGCACCTCCCCAACGGACTCACGTCCGGAGGGTGTCGAGAGGACTAGGGCCCCCAGCGGGACCCGGACCTGTATAAAAATCACCATGTCAATCTCTGAGTTTCCCGATAGGAGGTGACCAGTTACTCGGTCAGCTCATGCCGCCATGTTCGTGTCAAACATTTCCGTAAAATCTACCAATGGTATATTTTATACCACGACAGTTAGCGCCGTTCGTGGGGGCTCGTGACGAATCGTCATGGCTCCCCCAAGAACGAGAGCTCAAACTCTCTCCCTTTCTGGTGGTGCCGGTCCCAACGACCCAGCGCCGCCCCAGCGAGACGTTGCCGCCGCGACCCTACCGTCCGGGGACACCCAGAGAGAGGTGCCAATTTCCTCTCCCGAGGTATCCGATGGAACTGTTCCCATCTCCAACCCGGCAACCGCGACCACGCTTGCGGGGCCTAGCACCCCCAACTCTCAGTCCTGGTCTCTGGAGACCCCTTGCTTGGGGCTTTGGTCGAGGGCCAACTCCGTGCCCAGCACACCCTAGAGGAGTTATTGTGCGTCTTAGCACGGCCCCCGACTCTGGTTTACCCACCCCCATACCCGTTTATGGGGGCGCCGCCTTCGTTCTTCATGGGGCACCCGGCAACCTTTTCCGCGCTGCGAATGTTTCCCACGCTCGGGGCCTTGCCACCGCCCAGAGCCTTCCCTGCGCCGGGGATGCTTCCCCCATCGAAAGTTCGGCCCTTGCCAGGAACCTTCCCCGTTCCCGGGGGCTATCTGGCACCAGGCCCAGAACCCTCGTAGGCAGCTGTTGTTGCACCGAGAACCCTCCTTGTGCCAGGGGTCCCCCGCGCGTCGGGGCCTTCCCCGCGGCCATGACCGCCCATGTGATCGGGGGCCTCCCCGGGTCAATGCCCGGGGCCGCCCCGGCACCAAAGCCAGTGGTCACTCCGGAAGTTCCCGTCACTGCCCTGGACGCTCACCCAACACCGGGCTAATCCCGCGTACCGGTGGCATCCTCCGGGCCGGTGACCCATGCGCATCAGCTCCCTCCCCCGGGACCGCCCTTGAGGGCTCCCCCAGTGGATCAGACCCGCTTTACCAGCGAGGAGGTCGAGCGAATGCGTACTGGAAAATCTAGGGAGGCTCCCTCCCGCTACCGATCGAAACTCCCCCCAGCTCTCGGCCACGGCGAGCCACGCTCCCGGCCCGGCCGAGGGAAGCGACCGGTTGATGAAGCCACCGCCACATCCGGGGGGTACCCAGAGATTCAAGAGGTTAGCTCGACTAACCCCGAGGAGAAGAGGTGCTACCGCCGTGCCGGTGAACCGCTGGGACCCCTCCCCGACTCCGACAATGAGCACGCGTCCCCCGTCAAAGGGGACAGCGATCGGGAATCTCCCCGGGAGGTTGAGGGGGCAAACCAGCCGTTGTGCCATCGCCTTTGGTGCATCTGCTGGCCGCGACCATACCGCCCGCAGCACATTGAGCATTACAACTGTGAGGTCGATCCTTATGAGTTTGTGCAGGTGTACTCCATGGCCATCTCAGCGGTTGGGGGGGATGAGATGGTGCAATGCAACGTCGTCCCCCTCTATCTCACCGGAATCGTCCGCTCATGGTTTTACAACCTGAGGGCCGGTTCCATCAAATCTTTTGCGCACCTGAAGCGTGAATTCTGCGCGAACTTCCATGGGAACTACGTGCATCCCTTGGATTTGTCACAGCTCTACACCGTCTGGCAGAGGACGGGGAGACCATCCGCAGCTTCTTCAAGTGCTTCGCGTAGGTCAAGAGCAAAGTAGCTCACGTCCCTTACTCCACAATCATTGAGGCATGCAAGAGAGGGATCCCCCCCGGGGAGCTCCATCGAGGACTCTCCCGGAGCTGTCCCTCCTCCGCCGATGAGCTCTTCACCGTGCTCGAGATGTATGCTCGAGCGGGGGAGGATGACCTCTGGAAGAAGAACCAGGGGGCACCTGACCCCGCTGACCGGGAAGCCAAGGACCCCGTCAACAAGCGCCCCAAGAGGGGCAATCGCAGTGAGCCAGGGCCTCGGGACACCTTTGTCCTTGATGGCGGAGGCAACTCGCGAGACGGCAACAAGGGTAACCGCCCCTTCCCCAAGCCGAAAGGCCATGGGGGGGACAGTCATCCCGCAGCCGGGAAGGTCCCGCGATGGGAAGCTAGGAGGGCACAGCCAACTTGTGGTGTGCCTTCCATAAGTGCAATACCCACGCTACTCAGGAATGCCACCAACTTCTCCAACACTTCGCCGCGTTCCTCAACCAGCATGGGCAAGGGGGAGCCCTACCTCCTTGTCCCGTCCGCTGGCTCTACCAGCTCTCCTTGCCCCTCCGGGGGACAAACAGGGATAGACACAGGAAAGGGGCTCAGCCGAAGAGCTCCCCTTCCAAACCTCCCAAAGGCGTGTGAACGTCATTACGGGGGATCCGCCTCGGGGCGAGACTCCAAGCGCCAGCGCAAGGAGTACGCTATGGAGGTAAAAGTTTTAGGGGTGCTACACACGCCCCGACCACCAAAGTGGTCGGACATCCCCCTCACCTTCACAGTGGAAGACGCGCATGGGGTTCGCTTCCCCCACGATGACGTGCTCATCGTCTCCGCTACTATCTACAACTGCCAGCTAGCACGCATCCTCGTCGATGGCGGAAGCTCCACTGACATCCTGTACCTAAAGGCATTCAGGGAAATGCAGGTGAACGAAAAGCTGCTGCAGCCCACAGCCGGGCCCTTGCAGGGCTTCATCCTGGGGAAGACCATCAACCCAGTGGGGAAGGTCGACCTCCCAATGACCTTCGGTGCGCCGGACAACTACTGAACAGAGATGGTCCGATTTGATGTAGTGGACCTCCCCTCTTCGTACAATGCAATCATGGGGAGGACCACGATCAACCGCCTGGGAGCAGCGATCCACCAAAGCTATCTCTGTGTGCAGATCCCTGGGCCTCACGGCGTGATCACCGCCTGAGGTGACCAGGACATGGCCCGTGCTCTCTATGAGTGCATCATCGCGACGATCGGGAGCGTCAACCTGATAAAGGCCTCATGGCGGAGAGTTCCCCCCGACTTCAGACATCCTGGCAGTCCCCTCTGGGAAGTTTCTCCCAAAACCACACCCGGAGGGGGACCTCTGGAAGGTCCAGCTGTCCTCGGAGGACAAGGACAGGACCGTCAAGATCGGGGCCGACCTCTCCGAAGAGCATGCGGAACAACTCGCGGCCTTCCTCCGCAAAAACTCTGACGTCTTTGCGTGGAAGCCCGCCGACATGCGAGGCGTCGCCCGGGGCATTATCGAGCACAAGCTCGCTGTAACGCCCGGCCACCCCCCAGTGAAGCAGAAGCTGAGGAAGCTCTCCCTTGAGCGCCAAGAGGCCATCAAGGCTGAGAGCGCCAGGCTCCGAGAGGCGGAGTTTGTTCGGGAGGTCTTACACCCCGAATGGCTGGCAAACCCCGTCCTCGTGAAGAAGTCGAACGGCAAGTAGAGGATGTGCATGGACTTCACCGACCTTAATAAAGCTTTCCCAAAAGACAACTTCCACTCCCACGGATCGACCAGCTGGTGGATTCGACCGTGGGGTTTGAGCTCATGAGCTTCCTCGATGCGTATTCGGGCTATCATCAAGTCCAAATGGCTAAGGAGGATGAGGAAAAGACGAGTTTTATAACTTCCCTCGGCACCTTCTACTACGTCCACATGCCCTTCGGCCTGAAGAACGCTGGGGAAACCTTCTAGCACCTCATGTCGCTCATCCTCAAGGATCATATCAGGCGCAACGTAGAGGTCTATGCTAACAACGCGGTCGTCAAAAGCCTCCGCGTGGCCGCTCACATCGATGACTTAGCAGAGACCTTCCGCAACCTCTGCGAGTACGGGTTGAAGCTCAACCCAGAAAAGTGTGCTTTCGGCGTATGCGGGGGGAAGCTGCTTGGCTTCCTCGTGTCCCAGTGGGGCATAGAGGCCAACCCCAAAAAAATTTGGGCCCTGCTAGACATGCCCCCGTTGCGCTCTGTGAAAGACGTACAGCGGCTTACCGGCCGCTTGGCCGCGCTAAGTCACTTCGTCTCGCGGTCCGGGGAACGCGGCCTCCAGTTCTTCAAAATCCTCTGGGGCCTCGAGGGGTTCAAATGGACTCCTGAGGCCCAGGCAGCATTCGACGACCTGAAGAAGTACCTCATGACCCCTCCAATGCTCATGAGCCCATCTCCGGAAGAGCCCCTGTTCCTTTACCTCGCCGCGACCCCGGTTTCTGTAAGCGCGGTAATGGTAAACGAGCAGGACAGGCAGTAGCACCCCGTGTACTATGTGAGCGAAGCCAACCAAGGGACTAAGACTCGGTACACAGAGGTGGAGAAGATCTGCTACGCCCTCCTGATGGCGTCCTGGAAGCTCCGCCACTACTTCCTGGGACACCCGATCACGGTCCCGTCATCTCTCCCCTTGGGGGAGGTGTTGCGGAACAAAGAAGCCACCGACTGGATTGGGAAGTGGGGAGCTGAGCTTGCTCCCTTCTCCGTCTCCCTCACGGGCCGTTCCACCGTCAAATCACAAGTCCTCGCTGACTTTGTGGCGGAATGGACCCCCGCCTCCGGGACGGAGGGGGAGACTCTCACTAAGCCGCCCCAGCCCAACTACCATTGGACGCTCATGTTCGATGGCTCCATGTCTCTCGCCCGGGCCGGCGTGGGGGTAGTCCTCTGGAGCCCCGAGGGAAGGACGCTGGAATATGCAGTGAAGCTCGAGTTCCCTACTACGAACAACGTCGCCAAGTACAAGGCCTTACTCCTAGGGCTGCACCTCGCGCGCTCCCTGGAGACCCACCGCCTCCTGGTCAAAGGAGACTCCCAGCTCGTGGTTTGCCAAATGGACAAGTCCTACTTGTGCCATGACGCAAATCTAAGCCTCTACTTATGGGAGGTGCATAAGATGTAGAAGTACTTTGAGGGCTTGGAGGCCTGGCATATCCCCTGGAGGGATAATGACCGCGCCGACGCCCTGGCATGGGCGGCCAGCGCTCGGGAACCACTTCCCGGGGGTGCCTTCCTAGAGATCAATGTGAAGCCCTCGGTGACCCCTCTGGGCGCGGACCCTGAGTTCCGTGCCCCGAAGGTCTCTAAGATCGTCCGGGCCGCGTCCTGGATGGACCCCCTCGTCTCCTTCATAAAGGGGGAGGGGGAGCCTCTCGGTGACACCGAGACGAAGCGCCTCCGTGCCAAAGAACGGGCGTATCTCCTGTTGGAGGGAAAACTATACAAGTGGGGAGCTTCCGCCCTACTTCGTTGCCTCCCGCGGGCAGAAGGACTATGGCTTCTCGAGGACATCCACTCGGGGAGCTGTGGGTTTCACTTAGCCCCGCACGCAATCGCGGCAAAGGTTCTCAGCCAAGGCTTCTATTGGCCCACAGTGGTCCGCGATGCACGAAACCTTGTCTCAGCATGCGAGGCCTGCCAGAAGATGACAAAGGGCTCAAAACTGCCATCCGCACTACTGCAAACCATCCCCATCACTTGGTCCTTCGTGCGCTGGGGGATGGACCTTCTTGGTCCCTTCCCCCCAGCGCCAGGGGGCTACAAGTATGCGGTGGTCCTAGCGAACTATTTCTCCATGTGGGTGGAGGCTGAGCCCTTGGCCAGCATCACCTCCCGAGCGGTACAGTGGTTTTTCTGGAAGAACATCGTATGTCGCTTTGGGGTCCCCCGAGAGATCATCGTCAACAACGGGACCCAATTCAACTCTGCATACTTCCAGAAATTCTACGAAGGCTTGGGGGCTACCCTCCACTTCGCCTCTGTCGCTCATCCCCAGAGCAACGGAGCCGTTGAATGGGTCAACGGTGTGATCCTGCAGGGATTACACCGGTGACTCGAGCAAACCGCCACCAACTGGGGCACATGGGCGGAGGAGCACCCGAGCATCCTCTGCTCCATGTGCACGATCCCGAGCCGAGCAACACGGCACACCCCCTTTTCGCTCATGTACAGGGTTGAGACAGTCCTCCCCTCGGAGATCGATTCCAGTCGCTGCGGGTCGAGCTCTTAGACGGAGCTACGGCCACAGCGTACCAAACTAACGAAGCGAATCAGCTGCTAGAAGTCGACCTCGTCAAGGAAGAGCCCGACTGAGTGCTCCTCCGCCACGCCATCTACGAGCGTGAAATGGTGTGTGCATACAACCTGTGCATCCATGCAAGAGCTTAACGCCTTGGGGACCTTGTCCTCAAGTGTGTGACTGACCCCCAGGCCCATGGCAAACTCTCCCCCAAGTGGGAAGGCCCGTACAGGATCTCTGCGATCTAGGGCTCAGGGGCTTATAAGCTCTCCAATCTCAAAGACTAGGAGCTGAAGCATACTTGGAACATAGACTTGCTTTGCAAGTTCTACATCTAGCCCCCGGGCTTACTCCCTCCCCCGCCGCGACTTCGCAGGGGAGGCGTTGTACTCACTGTTCCCTCCCCCACCACGGTTCCACGGAGGGTGGCGTTGTATTTCATCTTCATTAATACAAATGATTTTTTGTTCAACTCTAGAACTTTTGCAGATTCTTATCTTTCCGCCTCCAAGGCGATGCCCTCTCTATGAGGATGCCCTGTTCGCGAGAATGCCCTCTCCGCGAGGACGTAGGCTATCACAGCCTAAAATTCCCTACGGAGGGAGCCCCGCTCCCGTAGGGCGGCTTACAGTAACCCCTCATGGACTGAGGGGGTAAGTGGCAACCCAGTTCTCATGAACTACGGTAGCGAGTCACTTTAAGAGACTAGTGCCCCCTCAAATACTCTACACCTGTTGCTGGGTTACGGAACCCTCCCCCGAGAGCGGCTTTATCCCTTTACGGGTTATCAGCTGATCCTCCTCCAGGAGTGAGTTTCCTCCTCTGTGGATCATGGAATTCTCGGTTAGCCCGGAGAATTCTCGACCGGCTCCCCGTTCTCACGGCGATCGGGGGAATTTCTTTCTGGACTTCGGAATTTTTCAATCGGGAAATTCTTGACCGGATCCCCGTTCTCAAGGCGATCGGGGGATTTCTTATCGGGCTTCAGAAATTTTCGGCCGGAAAATTCTCGACTGGCTCCCCGTCCTGACGACGATCGGGGGAATTTCTTTCCAGACTTTGGAATTTTTCGACCGAGATTCTCGACCGGCTCCCTGTTCTCACGGAAACCGGGGGAATTTCTTACCAATCTTTCAAATTTTTCAACCGGGAAATTCCCGACCGGCTCCCCATTCTCACGGTGATCGGGGGAATTTCTTACCGGGTTTCAAAATTTTTTGATAGGTAAATTCTCGACCGGCTCCCTGTTCTCACGGCGACAGAGAGAAGTTCTTACCAGTCTTCGAAATTTCTTCACCGGGAGAATCCACGGCCACGTCAAATTTTTCGACCGGCTCCATTTTCACGACGACCGGGGGGAATTTTTGACTAGGCCTTGGAATTTTTCGATCGGAAAAATTCATGGTCGTGCCCCGGGATTGTCGGCCAGGGGCTATGCGACTTCGGTTGGTTATCAACATCCGGGTTTTTCATTCCTTACCCACAACGCGCGGTGCCAAGCTGCACGCTGCTGGGGGGGGGATAACCCTAGCCCGGATAAGAGATAATAATTTTCGGAAAATTTTTAAGACAAGCAATCTCAAGCAAATCCAAGGAACAAGCAAACTCAAATAGATTTCTTAATACAACATTGGACCGGGGGACAACCCCCCCCCCCCCCGGTGGGCTAAGGTGTCCCCAGGACAAGGCCCAGACTCATACAAAATACAAACCCAGGGAGTTAGTGTGAGACCCCCATTTGAGGATCACCTTGGTAACCGCCCAGGTAGGTTACACACAGCAGGATGTCACATGAGCTCCAAATCATGCAAGCATAGTAATAACATTAAACAAGTATCAGGCCAACATGGCCAATATTACATAGCCAAAGCACCGAAAATGGCGCTAAGTAGAGTTGCTAAGAAAATAACTAGTTTATCAGATCCAGAATCGGTATCCAAGTACCGAACACACAACATAAAGCACAAAGCAACGACAAAAAGCTTGATTTCCATCCGCAGCGGGGTTGGAGTGGCTCCTCCCACATCTGACTTGACTTGGTGCGCAATCCTTCTAGAACGTGGGCTCGCCCGGGGTGCTTCCATCTTCAGGTGAGTACTCATAACTGAAAGAATCGGGATCCTCGAATCCCTCTTCTACAGTGGGATAAAAATGCAAGGGTGAGCACTTCGTGCTTAGCAACACTCATTCCAGGGATTAATGTGATTGTATGTACATGAGAGTGAAATATATGATTCCGGGGTTTTAGTTTCATATGGATAGAGATATATAGATTTCCAAGTCATTTGTTCAGTAAAACAGTACTTTTGTCATGAAAATGATACTTTAAACATTAAACAGGTTTTCAATAAAACATTAGATGTAGTGGTCTCCCATGAGTCACTACTTTGTTAACGGCATTATGTAAACATTCCAAAACATTACTTGTGCTATAACCCATGGATAACATCCACTACGAAAAGACTCCTGAACCTGGGAGTACAGAGTATCTGATACTTCTTTTACACTTTGCAAAGGTGTACCTCTTTTTAAATCCACTGGTTCACTCGGCTTTCAAGTCAGATCAGCTCCATGTGACTTATACACATGTGACAAGGCCGAGATCACACAACGCTTTTACAGTTCAGTATTAACAGTATCCCTGCCCGGTAAATAGACAATTAAGTCTCAAGTACCGTTGTGGGTCCTCCCCACTGCCTTACTTCCTAGCCTCTGGCTTATGTTCCCGCAAGACACATAGCCTTGGTCTGTGTCCACGCAAGACATATGACCGTTCAAGATTACAACCGCGCACGGCTTAATCTGAGGCGTAGGGCGCCTTCCTTCTTTCCACCTTTACCTCTCATTATTTTTCTGAACTCACATCACTCATGGCCGAACTGCGGCCCACCAGTTTCCACGCGAGAAACCAGACCGACAAACCATGCAGGGAACTGCTAATACCAAAAAGCTACTAAGTTGTGCCTGTCCCATACCAGGCAAGTGGTTGGTACGTTTACAATTCGCATAGAGACACAGCACAAGATTCTCGTCCTTATGAACCAATAGTGAGGAACATTCACATTCCCTGGTGCGCACCGCACCCTCTCCATACAATCCAATCCTCACTACTGATCCCTTTTATCAGTTTTCTTGACAAAACGGTTTTCATTATAACTTCTCATGTATTTGACCATTCCAAGTTTAATGTGGATATTCAGTATATGAGTCCTAGGGTGACAAAAGCATACATATGAAGGTTCAATAACAAAAAGGGGTTTCATGGTTCATTAGGTAATATCTACTCATGTCATTCAAACATAACTTGTATTTCAAATAAGCATGCGTAGTAAGAAACAGTGAATATACTTCATATGAAAATATTGGGTGAGACATGATCAAAGGAATGAGGCTTGCCTTGCGATGTTGGGTCTAAGTACTCAGACGGATCTTCAAAGACTTCTTCTGCTCCTTCAGCTTCTGACTCTGCGGCAATCAATCAACACACAAACACATACCACATAAGCATACTGAAAATAGTTTCTATAGAAAGTATTAAGTAAATAAGTCATGCATGCAGGGGAAAAGGTTAGGGCAAGGTCACAAGGGCTCTGGTCAAAGAAACGGCTAAAAAGGATTGAACGTCGAAGGGTCGACATTCAGTTCATGGCTTTGACATAGCTTTAAACTAGTCTTAGGATGGTTTTCTGGAGAAGTGACAGAAGGGAAAGATGTAGAACACAACTCCAGGAATCTAAAGGACAAGGTGGCATTTCAATTGCTCAACCAGAAGGGGTCAAACAAGGCTAATGCCAGTGGCTGACATGCACTGACATAGTGCTGGACATGGCCAGAAACTAGGGCATGGCTTAACTTTTGATCCAGGGCTCCAATTGATGCAACACTTTGTCTGGGAGGTAGGCATTACTACCAGGAACAATATACTCAATAGGGACAAGAGCTGAAAGTGGCCGGAGGGCGGCCAAATCCGGCGATGAACCACGGTGGCCTGGACATGAACTGAGCTACTGGACAGTGATCTTGGCATAGGCATAACTCACAATCTAGGCAGATCCAGGTGTCGAGCTAGTGGACAATATTGCTCAGGGTACTGGAATCTATCTAAGGGACAAGGTTTCAGGAGCTAGATCGGCCGGGAAATAATTCCGGCGACCGGCGCTGGAGAAGACGACACTGGACAAAGGGGGTTTTCGATACAGGGCGAAAGAGCTCAATTCCAAGCTTGGGGATGATCTCTAGGGTACAGCAAAGCTACTGGAGGGGTCAATTTGACCGGATGATCGCCGGCGTGGCCTGGCGACGAGAGCCAGTTTACTGGTGGCGCGCGATTTGGGGAGAGCTATGATCTTAGCTCGATTTTGAAAACCAGATTGGTAGGCTTGCTAAAAAGAGTATGCTGATCAATTTCTTCTACTGGTACTAAGGCTAATTTGGACTAAATCAGGTAGCATTGCCGGAACAGGGGTTTTGAGCTTTTCCGGTGATCACCGGCGTTAAGGTTCGCCGGGGTGCAATTGGGTGCTATGACACGAACAGGGGGAAGAGGGGAACTCACTGGTGGCTTTGGTTTGAAGAATGGTGCAGTGGATTGGGCTGGCACCGTGAGCTCCAGAGGTTGCTCGCCGGAGAAGAAAGCAAACTCGACGGCGGTGAGAAATTAACTGGGAATTTGGCTAAGTCCTGAGGTTGTGCTTCTTCACAGCACTGAGGGGGGTTTAAATAGGCACGGGGACGGAGCTTGCGAGGGATTACGCGACAGTGGTTGCTTGCGCCGGGGAGAAGTTTGTCGGGCGCAGGCGCAACGACGGCGACGGCGATGCGATCGCGCTCAGGCGGTGCTGCAGCTTTGCCAGTTACATTGGAACTTCACCTGGAACGGCGCAGATGTGGAGGCAACAGCAAGGCTCCGGCGATGACACGTACACGCATGCAAATGCCACGGCAACGGGAGCGCGCGCGCGAAACGCTACGGGAGCGCAGCCGTTTATCCGCTGGGCAAGGCGATGCTACGGCGCTGGCACGTGCGCAGGAGGTGGCTCGGTTGTTCACAACACAGGCGACAAGAGGCGGTGGCCGGCGGCGAACAAACACGGCGAGAACACGGCGCGGCAACGGTGGCTCGTGCACTGGTCGTGGCAACGACCAGGGGCTGGTCGAAAGGACCTGAAAAGAAGTTTGGGCCGTTCTGTAATTTCTGAAACTTGTTCCAGGGACTGTCTTGTGAAGAAAACTTGAATAGAACTTGGGCCTGTTTGCAAATTTGGAGATCTGAGGGTCCGATCTGAAATCTGATTTTGCAGCTAAGTTGCAAAAGATTATTAGAACTTATCTGGCCAAGGTTTGGTAAGATCAGGCAAGATCTGAAGAGTTTCGACACAATTGGGGAAAACGGTTTAGGGTAAAATAGGGTAATTAGGGTTTTAAAATGGCAAGGCTTGAAAACTCAGCTTTAGGGTGAGATTTTGGAGATGGTCCCGAAGGGAAAAATGTTCTGAACAATATTTAGAAGGGAATGGCTGAAGCAGTTTAGGGTTTGGGGTCCAGATGTGGATTTTGGCTATTTTAGGGTTTGGCGAAAACAGGGGTGTTACAGTTAGGCCCCCACGGGAAACTACCCCGAAGGACAACCCCCTCCGGTGGGCAGCTATGCCTAGTAGTCTCGGAGGACTTCCTTGAGCTCCCGAGAAAGATCCTTGTATAAGCTCCGAACCCTCCGGTAGGCGCTCTGGAGAAGGTCCTCCGGCCAATATTCGTAGCCAGCCGGAGGGCGTATCTGAAGTGGCGGGATCCTCCGGGAACCCGGCTTCGGAGAGGACAACTTGGCATGACAATTGTCAAAATTGCCCAAGTGCCACTCCGGGAGCCACCACAGCCGGATCGGCTCCCAGAGAGCACCCCCCGGCACGCCCTTGAAAAGAAGCCTGGGGGCTGGGCCGCCAGCGTGCCCCCCGGTGGCAAGGCTTAGCAGGGTAGAGGCCGCTTTGAGCACTCTCCGGGCTACGCCACCCAGGGCTGGGGAACTCCCTCTCAGGAGTTAGTCCACGGGACACTTGCTCGCAATCGGACAAGACTTAGAAAAAAATTCATTTCATTTCATCAATCAAGGATTTACAAGTTTCCGGGGCTTCCTCTAAGAAGCTACTGGGAGAAAAAAAATCCTAAAAGCAAAATCTAGCTAAAAGACCGGGGGGGACCTCATACTTGCCCGTCGTTGCCCCCCCCCCCCCCCCCCGGAGCCTTGGCCGCCGTCGCTGCCCCTGCCGGGTTCGCGCTCCCTGGATCCATTGCCCCGGAGACATGGTCGAAGAAGACCCCGACTAACTCCCCAAGCTCTCCCCGCCGTGCCTCAAAGTAGCCGAGGAAGCTCTTTGGGAGCAGGTCCCCAATGACCCAGGCGCCTTCACCGCGGTGCTCGACAAGAGCGGCCGCAAGGGCGATCGTGGGGACGGCAAGGCCCCGGGCCTGTACGTCGGCCGCCACCGGGATCAAGGAGACTTGCATATCATGAAAATACGTAGCCTCCTGAATTGATGATGGGTCTGGGCCAGAGCTCCCCTCCACCTTAAGCTCGAGGCCAAGCTCCTCTAAGGCGGAGTAGATCATCTTCCCCCCAGTAATAACCGCGAGGGTGCCTGACTCCTCCGCCTCCCTGAGGGCCTCTCACCCAGCGCGTAGCTCCCTCCGGAGCCGGGAGGCAGAGTCCTCAATGGCCACCAAACGTGCCCGGGTCACCTCCAGCTCTCCAAGCGCCTTGTCCTTCTCGGAGCGCTAGGCCGCTAGGTCCCCAAGCACCCTCTCCTTCTCGGAGCGCTCGTAGGCTAGCGCCCCCTCTGCGGCCTGGAGACGCTCGGAGACCCGGGTCTCAAACTCCCAGATCAATGTGACGGTCTGGAAAAAGAGGCGTTAGATAAAATTTAAAAGCACAAGGCCCAAGGCCTCGGTAAGTGGCGCTTACCCGGAGTCCGGCGGAAATGGCCTCCTCGCATCCTCCCCCCACCTAACATCCCGGGGGTGGCTCCCCTGGGAGACCTCCTCGCCCGCCATCACGCCATCCTCCGGGGTCCTGCCATCGGAGGAGCCAGACGTCAGGTCCATCAGCGGGGCCAGGACCCCAGGGCGAATGAAGAGTCCCTTGCCCTTCCAGGGCGGGGGAGGTGCCGACGCAGCCGGGGGGGGAGGGAACTTCCGGAGCCATGAAGGAGGCCATCGCGGGGGCCCCCGAGGTCTTGAACCGGACGGACACCCCTCCACGCGGGTGGTTGCAGGTGAGCCTCCGGGGCCGCCGGCGTCAGAGAATGAGTGGGAGCATACATCTCCTAATCCAACTCTTGGCTCTCCCCAGCCCACTCCCCCAGATGGTCCGGAGGGACCCGCGCCCGGGGATGCGGCTACCGGGGTCGTCAGTAGCGCTGTCGCGGACACAGCCACTGGGGTCGCCGGTAGCACCGTCGGGGATGCGGCCATCGGGGTCACCGGTAGTGTCGCCGGAGGCACGATCGGTGATGAGGACATCACTCCTTCGGATACACGTACCAACCATAATCCTCCGCTTGTTACACAAGGACCAATAACGCGCAGCAAAGCCCGATTGTTGCATTGCCAGGTGAACTCGTTCCTAAGTTTATATATATATGATTTTGAGAATGGTTTACTACCTAATGGTGATAATATTGTACTTAGGAACCATGGAGAGGACCAGCAAGGACGCGAGAACCAGCAAAGAGCCTAAGTCGAGTTGGAGTCCAAGACGGATTTGAGTTGGAGTCCGGTTCGGCCATCCAGGAGCAGCCTGCCTTCAAATGACCATAACTCCCTCATACAAAGTCTGATTGGGACGTTCTTATAGTGCACGGAGAAGCCCACAACGAGATATTTCCAATGGATCTAGCCCCACATCCAAACTCCTGCTAGATCGCCAGCAATTAACAAAACAAGTTTTGACCTAATTCTAATTTGGCCAAATCGGTGCTACGACACCTTGTTTCGGGCCTTCAGCCCATGAATTCCCTAGTAGGGCGTGAGAAACCCTAACCACGCCACCTGTTCATATACTCAGTAGTCGTCACTATTTAGATTTGGATTTTGCTTAGATTATTCTGCCATTGCAGTTTCACCGAACTCGGTTTGTGAAATCCCAACTCGTGAGCTTAATACAATTCACAATTCAATTGCTTCTTCTTCGTTCTTGCTTGTGTTCTCGATTTGCAGCAAGAACAAGCCTTCGTGGTGAGGTCAACCCGTGTGTGCGCGTGGTTGATAACCAAAGGAGCCGTGGTGTAGCGATGGCAGGTTTTGGATCAGTTCCAGATCGAAAGCCGGATCGTCAACGTCGAGTTCTCCATCAATTGACTTACCATACCTGTCGGAAGATCGGGCACCGTTTCCCATCAAGTGGTATCAGAGCTAGGGTTGCCCGTCAGGTATTCCTTTTATCCATCTGTTTATCATTGTTCCATCACCTAGAGTCCAGAAAAAGCCTTAAAAAAAGTTAGGGTTCATAGTCTTTCAGCTATCCAAACCACTTTGTGCCTTTGCAATTTCGTTTTCAGTTTTGCATTGTTGAGTTTGTGTCCGTGGTCAGTGTCTTGTTGCTGGTTGAGAGTCGTGTTCGTTCATCCGTGCCCTAGTTTCCATCTTGTTGCCATCATTGTCGTCATTTTTCTGAAAACCTAAACCTAGCCACATCAAGCCCATATTGACACCTCCTATCCACTACCAAATTCACCACACCTCTACCACAAGCCAAGATCACATAACCTATCCAAAACAGAGATCAATTCCTTTTTCTGCGAGTGATTTTACCCGTCCCCAGTAAAACGGCCATAACTTTTGCATACGGACTCCGTTTTGGACATTCTTTATATCTGCGGACATCTATAGAAAAAGTTACATCTGAAGTTTTTGTCACCGTTTTCACCATCGCTTCACCTTCACATATCCGTTTTTGGTGCTTCCAGAAGTGTGAGTTTCCAACACCATTGCTTAAATTAGTGTGTAAGACAACAGAAAAAGAGTGAAAAAAAAGAAGCAATAGGAAGAAAAGGAAAAGAAGGTGATTTGAACTTCTATTTTGCATCTACTATTATCAGTTCTCAGCACTTGTTCCATAACCTGTTGATTTGAACTAGCTCTACGTGCACGTATAGGCTAGCAACTGTGACTAGTACTTCGGATACTTATTCAGCTTTGCTAATCTGTCTTCGAATTTTGCTAATCCTTGCTACCATATTGTGCCATCTGAGCTACACTTCCTTTTGATCAGTTCAGGTTCATACTTGTAATCGTTGTGCCCACGCTACCTACGGTGTCACCATCCTGCCGGTTGTGCCATCCACTGCTTTGGTAAGAGCCTTGTAAGAGCGTGGTAAGACGCTTTGTGAGAGTCCCACTTGTCACCACCTAGTAGTCATAGGGATAATACCCCTGTGTTGTCTTCTGTTTTCTACTACTAACCATGGCAGGACTGCAAATAAGAGCTCGAGCTACAGAAGAGGAAGATGAAATCCGCAAGATGTTGGCCGACATCAGTGCAAAACTCGATAAGAACATTGATGACATGGCTCAAACCAATCGTGAGAACCAGACTGCATTTGAGAGGATGGACCGGCGCATCTCTGACCTTGCTAACAGGTTGGACAATATGGAGCAACAGCGTCCACCTCATGGAGATGAAGAAGAAGAGGAGCAAGCTACCTCCCATGAAGTTGAAGTTGAAGACGCCGACACGGAGGTTGCTGTACAAACTGAGCCCCGCAACACGGCTACCATGCACCGTGCTGCCCATGATATTCGCCAACAGCAACGAGTGCATCACAATCGACACGACATGGAAGGTAACTATTTTCGTGGGAATGACGATCCGTTTGCTAAGGTAAAATTTTCCATCCCATCCTTTTCTGGCGCATATGATGCAGACGCTTACTTAGATTGGGAGATGACTGTTGAACAAAAATTTAATTCCCATCTGGTTCCTAAAATTCATAGAGTTAGGCAAGCCACCAGTGAGTTTAAAGATTTTGCTATCATTTGGTGGAACGAAATAGTGAACCTTGGAGTAGAGCCTGATACTTGGGATAGCTTGAAGCGAGCTATGCAGAATAGATTTGTTCCTCCTTCTTATAAACGTGATTTACTTAAGAAATTACAATGGTTGAATCAGGGGAATAAATCTGTAGAGGAATACTACCAAGAGCTGCAAATAGGCATTTGCGTTGTGGAGTAGTGGAGGCTCAGGAGGAAAAGATGGCTCATTTTTATGGGGGTTTACGTCGTGAAATTCAGGACATTATTGATTACAAAGATTATAATCATATCAATAGGTTGTTCCAGCATGCCATGTTGGCAGAAAAAGAATTGCAAGGATGACACATACAAACCAAGGACAAGAAGCAATTTCGGTGGTACCTCCACATCAAGGCCGACGCAGGGGCAAGCCAAACCTGCCCCATCTTCTTCTTTTCGGTCTGCTGCACCTTCAACAAATAGGACACAATCAACAGCACCACCTCCACCTCCACGAACTTCTGAGGTGAGCAAAACTTCTAATGTGCAGGCGTCAGCAAATAGTTCTTCATCGGTCGCTTCCACGGGTCGCACGATAGGGATTGTGTGCCACCGCTGCAAGGGCATGAGACATGTCATGAAGGATTGCCCAAGTTAGCGTGCATACATTGCTACTGAGGATGGTGGGTAGATTAGTGCAAGTGATGTGGAATATGAATTAGTTCTTGCAGCTAACCATGCAGGTGATGATGAGTTTGAACATGATGCGGACGGCGATGATGAGGAAACTTTAGGCACTGCAGCGACGGATAACTACCGAACCTTTATTGTGCAACGAGTGTTGAGCACACAAATGGAGCAAGCAGAGAGAGCCCAATGCCACAATTTGTTTCAGATGTTCCTCATTGTCAAGGACCGATGTGTTAGAACCATAATTGATGGTGGGAGCTACAATAATTTGGTGAGTTTAGATCTGGTCAAGAAGCTTGGCTTGACCACATGTGCACATCCCCATCCATACCATGTTCAGTGGTTCAACAACAGCGGTAAAGTAAACGTAACACAAACTGCAAGACTACAATTTTTCATTGGATCGTACCATGATGTTGCTGATTTGATGTAGTACCTATGCAAGCATGTTCACTTTTATTAGGCCGACCATGGGAATATGATACTGATGCAGATCATCACGTTAGAAGTAACAAATATACTTTTGTGCACAAAGGAAAGAAAATTACTTTACTTCCTATGACACCTTCTGAAATTGTGCACTTTGATAGAGAAAGAACTGAAAATGAGAAAAAGGAGAATGCTTTGAAATCTGAAAGTAAACAAATAGCGAAAAATGTTGCACCATCTAGCTCTAAGGCCGCTGAAATTAAGTTAAAGAGCGGAGTTCTCCTTGCAACCAAATCTGACCTTGTTGAAATTGAAGAGAATGATGTGATTTGCTATGCTTTGATATGAAAAGATGCTTTGTTTTCACTTGATGATATATCTAGCACTTTGCCCCCTCCTATCACTAACCTTTTGCAGGAGTATGAGGACGCTTTTCCCGCTGAGATACCCCCGGGGCTGCCACCAATTAGAGGTATTGAGCACCAAATTGACTTGATTCCGGGAGCATCATTACCAAACCGTGCTACGTACAGGACAAATCCAAAGGAGACAAAGGAAATTCAACGACAAGTCCAAGAGCTTTTGGATTGCGGGTATGTACGAGAAAACCTTAGTCCTTGCGCTATTCCTGTGCTTTTGATTCCAAAGAAAGATGGTAGTTGGCGTATGTGTGTAGACTGTAGAGCCATTAACAATATTACAATAAGGTATCATCATCCTATTCCTAGGTTAGACGATATGCTTGACGAGCTAAGTGGTTCTATTGTTTTCACAAAGGTTGACTTGCGTAATGGATACCACCAAATAAGAATGAAATTGGGAGATGAATGGAAAACTGCATTTAAAACTAAGTTCGGGCTTTATGAGTGGTTAGTAATGCCTTGTGGTTTAACTAATGCTCCAAGCACTTTCATGCGTTTGATGAACGAGGTTTTACGTACTTTCATTGGAAAATTTGTGGTGGTTTACTTTGATGATATCTTGATCTATAGCAAGTCTTTGGATGCACATGTTGAGCATTTGCGTGTAGTTTTTAACGCTTTGAGAGATGCACACTTGTTTGGTAATCTTGAGAAGTGCACCTTTTGCACAGATCAAGTTTCTTTTCTTGGATATGTTGTTACTCCACAGGGAATCGAGGTGGATGAAACAAAAATTGAAGCTATCAAGAGCTGGCCGACCCCTAAGACGGTCACCCAGGTGCGTAGTTTTCATGGTCTTGCGGGTTTCTATCGACGCTTTGTGAAAGATTTCAGCACCATTGCCGCCCCGCTGAATGAGTTGACAAAGAAGGGTGTTCCTTTCCGATGGGGGCCAGCACAAGAACAAGCTTTCAACACACTTAAGGAGAAGCTTACACATGCACCTCTACTCCAACTTCCAGATTTTGGTAAGACTTTTGAAATAGAATGTGATGCTAGCGGAATTGGAATAGGAGGAGTGCTGCTGCAAGAAGGTAAGCTTGTTGCCTACTTTAGTGAGAAGTTGAATGGGCCATCTCTGAATTACTCCACTTATGATAAGGAATTGTATGCTTTAGTGCAAGTTTTGGAAACTTGGCAACATTATCTTTGGCCTAAGAAATTTGTTATTCACTCTGATCATGAATCTTTGAAACACATTAGAAGTCAAGGAAAACTGAATAAACGACATGCTAAATGTGTTGAATTCATAGAGTCATTTTCATATGTCATTAAACATAAGAAGGGAAAAGAAAATGTTATTGCTGATGCTTTGTCTAGGCGTTATACCATGTTGTCACAACTAGATCACAAGATTTTTGGCCTAAAAACGATCAAAGAGTTATATGCCACTGATTTGGATTTTAAAGAAGCTTTTGAAAATTGTAAGGAAGGGAGAACATAGAATAAATATGTGCTGAATGATGGATTGCTTTATCGTGATAACAAGCTATGCGTTCCAGCTAGCTCCGTTCGCCTTTTATTTTTGCAGGAAGCACATGGAGGTGGTTTGATGGGTCATTTTGGAGTGAAGAAAACTGAAGATGTGCTGTCCACTCACTTCTTTTGGCCCAAGATGAGACGCGACGTCGAACGCTACGTGTCACGCTGCACTACTTGCAACAAAGCTAAGTCTCGATAAATCCACATGATCTTTATATGCCTCTTTCTGTTCCTTGCGCTCCTTGAGAGGACATTTCGATGGACTTTGTTTTAGGATTGCCTAGGACCAAGAGGGGGAGGGATAGTATTTTTGTGGTTGTGGATCATTTTTCTAAAATGGCACATTTCATACCTTGTCATAAGAGTGATGATGCTACACATATTGTTGAATTGTTTTTCCGTGAGATTGTACGCATACATGGAGTGCCAAACACTATTGTTTCATATCATGACGCGAAGTTTTTGAGTCATTTTTGGAGAAGCTTGTGGAATAAATTGGGTACGAAGCTGCTGTTTTCTACTACATGTCATCCCCAAACAGATGGACAAACTGAGGTTGTCAACCGCACATTGTCCACTATGTTGCGGGCTGTTCTAAAGAAGAATTTGAAGATGTGGGAAGAGTGTTTACCACACATTGAGTTTGTTTATAATAGATCGGTACACTCCACCACCAAGGTAAGTCCTTTTCAGGTAGTGTATGGTTTTAACCCTCGTGCTCCAATTGATCTTTTGCCTTTGCCTACATTTGAGAGAATGAATTTTGATGCTAAAAAGCGCACTGAATTTGTACTCAAACTGCATGAAACAACTAAGAAAAACATAGAGCGAATGAATGAAAAGTATAGGATTGCGGGCAGTCAAGGTAGGAAAGAAGTAAAACTTGAACAAGGTGATTTAGTTTGGTTACACTTGAAAAAAGATAGCTTTCCAAAACTACGAAAGTGTAAACTAATGCCTCGAGCTGATGGTCCTTTTAAAATACTTGGGAAGATTAATGATAATGCATATAAGCTTAAGTTGCTTGTAGATTTTGGGATTAGTCCCACATTTAACATTTCAGATTTGAAGCCGTACTTGGGAGAGGAAGATGAGCTTGAGCCGAGGACAGCTCCACTTCAAGAGGGGGAGGATGATGAGGACATCACTCCTTCGGATACACGCACCAACCATAATCCTTCGCTTGTTACACAAGGATCAATAACGTGCGGCCGAGCCCGATTGTTGCATTGCCAGGTGAACTCGTCCCTAAGTTTATATATATATATATATATATATATATATATATATATATATGGTTTTGAGAATGGTTTACTACCTAATGGTGATAATATTGTACTTAGGAACCATGGAGAGGACCAGCAAGGACGTGAGGACCAACAAGGAGCCCAAGTCGAGTTGGAGTCCAAGACGGATTCGAGTTGGAGTCTGGTTCGACCATCCAGGAGCAGCCTGCCTTCAAATGACCATAACTCCCTCATACGAAGTCTGATTGGGACGTTCTTATAGTCCACGGAGAAGCCCATGACGAGATATTTCCAATGGATCTGGCCCCACATCCAAATTCCTTCTGAATCGCCAGCAGGAACAAGCCTTCGTGGTGCAGTAGGAGCTCGTGAGCTTAATACAATTTTGCTTCTTCTTTGTTCTTGCTTGTGTTCTCGATTTGCAGCAGGAACAAGACTTCATGGTGAGGTCAATCCGTGCGTGCGCATGGTTGATAACCAAAGGAGCCATGGTGTCGTGGTATTGCGAATACCCCGGCAGGTTTTGAGAGTGCTCCTAGCGAAGATTACGCGGCGCGGGTTGACCGGATGACCGGTCCTCCCCCGCCGGACAAGCACAAAGAATGACACACGGGTTTATACAGGTTCGGGTCCCGGTGGGGGCCCTAGTCCTGTCGACGCGCTCCCGACCGGGGTCGGCTGGGGAGGCTCTCTCCGGGGGAGAGGCTTCCGGAGCACACCTGTGAGTTTAGCTATTCCAATAAAAGAACCGATCCCTTACAACAGAGGGGTACAAGGGCTATTTATAGCCCCAAAAAGCAGCAAAAAACCTAAACTACCCCGGAAGCCACCGTCGGATTGAAGGGCAGGACCGTCCTTCTCCCAGTCAAACGCCTTGGATGCTTGACAGGTGGTCGCCAGTTACCGAGGCGCTCCTCGCGTGACCTGCACGTGACAAACAGTTCGAGACTTTACCTTCAGGAGGGCGATGAGGCCCGGGACGGTGCCGGAGGCCACGTCCCGGGAGCCAAAAGGATGCGCCCGAGGAGGCCCCGGAGGCCATGTGTAACACCCTGAGTTAGGGGTGAAAATTTCCTTTTTCATCAATAGCATGCATGCATGTATCAGTAGTAATAGCCAGATCAGTATCTATCCTAAGCCCTAAAATCTCCAAAATCTATCCTGTGACCTCAAATCAAGATCAGATTGTTCAGATATGATCTATCAGTTACTTTGAACTTAAAAGTCTTCAGAACCTAGATCCAATTCTATCTCTAACTCCCAGAATTATCAACTCCTTCTGTTTTCGAAAACAGAAATACCTTATATTACCCAAATACCCTAAGTTTCAGAAATACAGATTTAATCAAAATCTTGACCAAGTTCAGACCAGATTATTCCTGGAATATGATCATGGGTATGTCAATACCTTAATATAAAAAGTTGACAGCCATATTTCACCATCTAGACTCTTTTCACAAATCAGTCCAAAAGTTATCGCAAAATAGTCCTTATCTGATATCTGAAAACCCAGAAAGGCTAAAATCTCCAGATTAACTCCAAATTCAGAATTTCTTCAGCAAATCTTCTCAAAATGCTATTTGCCACAAGTTTCTCTTCTGTACAGATATCAAAATCAAACCCTAAATGCCAGAATTCAAAATCGACAAAACTCAAATCCTAATTTACCCTAAATTACCCTATTTTTAATTGTATCAAAAGCTATCCAAATGTGCCAAATTTTATCTTCAATCTCTGCCAAATCATCTGTTGAATAAAGATTACCAAAACAGTAGAAGCAAATTCAGTTTAAACCTTCCAGAATTTCAGATTTACATTTCAGTCCAAAACTCAAAGAATTGAAATTGCAAATGAATCCATTTTCGACCAGGTCAACAGCAGCATTCGACCAGGGACCGCCGTGCTTGTGCGCCGTGGTTGCTTGCCGCCGGTGAGGCTTCGCTCGTGCTCGTGCATGCTTGCTCTTCCTATTGCGCACGCGTCAGTGTCTCAGCCATCGCCGTGGCAACACCGTGGCAGCGTCGACGACAGCACCGCCCTCGTGCGCGACCAGCAGCAGAAACACCAGGCTTTTGTCAGTTGCTTTTGCGCCGTGCCAGTTGTTGTCTCCACCGTGTGCTCTAGCGTTGCAAAGTCCCGATGAGGCGACACTGTGATCAGCTGCAAGCTTGTCGCCGTAGCATCACCGTTCTTCGCTGTGTCTTCGCCGCTGTTGCTCCAGCACGCAACCAATCGCATCACCAACTGCCAAATCAATTCACTGCTCCCTCCTTGCAAGCTTCGCCTGGTCTATTTAAACACCACTGTGCTCAGCAACTCCCTCACACCTCACTGGAAATCAGCCAAGTCCCAGAAATTCCTGTTCCAGTCATCTTCTCCGGCGAGCCGTCGAGGAGGCTCACGGTGCCAGCGCTCTACACTTAATTTCCTGCCGAATTAACAACATCAGTGAGTTCCCCTACTCATCCTCTCTGTGTGATATCATTTAATTGTTCTCCGGTGGACTCTAACGCCGATGATCGCCGGAAATGGCTGAAAGTCGAAGATGCCCTGTTCCGGCAATGCTGGCCAATCTACCCCGAATTAGCCCTCGATCCTGTAAACAAAATTGATCTGTAGGTTATTTCAAGCAAGCCTGTAAGCTTAGAATCCCTAATTAAACATCATTCGAAGCTTTACTCTAAACCGAGCTTCACCAGAAACCGGCGATCGTCGCCAGGCTTCTCCGGTGATCCTCCGGTCAATTTGAGGTTACCAGAAGCTTCCCTATACCTCCTAGATGCTCTCCAAGCAAGGAATTTAGTTCTCTCGGCCTGTAGCAGAAACCCCCAACTGGCAGTGTCTCTTCTCCGGCGCCGACGATCGGAAAAGTGATCCCGGCCATTTCAGCCCTCGAAACCTTGTCATTTAGATGTACCTTAGCCTCCTGAGCATTTTTGTCTTCTAGCCCGACACCTAGATCGGCCTAGATTGGAAGTTATAGCCATGCCAAGTTTGTGTCCAGAACTGCTCCAGTGCAGCCAGTTCATCTTTGTTCATCATCAAATTTCTTGCTTTCCAGCCATTTCTTGCCCTAGATTCTGTTGACTTAATTGTTCCTGTTACTCAAGCCTACCTCCCAGACAAAGTGGTGCATTATTTGGAGCTCCAGATCAAAAGTTATGCTAAGCCCTAGTTTTTGGCATTGTCAGCTCTATGCCAGAGCTTGTCAGCCAGTGGCATTGACCTTGTTTACCCACTTCTGGTTGTGTAATTTGAAAACCACTTTGTCCACTAAATTTGTAGAGTTGTGATCTACATTTTATTCTACTACCACAAGTTGAGATAACCCCTCTATCATTCATCGACCCTATGTCGATGCTTTGAACCGAATGTCGACCTAAAGACGTTCGCTGTTTTTGAGCGAACTAGTCGCAACCTTGATATCATTCTGATATTTTGAGACATTTGGAACCTTGTAAACCTTTGACAGCTAATCTTAACATTGGTTTCCTTAACTTAACCCTAATCAGCCTCTAAACCCAATCATTTCAGAATCATCAAGACTTCATCTTTGCATCTTTGCATAAAGTATAATAATGTATGGAAAAGATTATGATTATTGGTTGTTTGTTTGATTGGAGAGCAGATCAAGAGCCCGAGTTCGAGGACTTCATTGCGGATCCGACGTCAACTACTGTATCTTACGACGCGGAAGGCAAGTCATATCCTTGTTCATCTTGAACCTATATTTTAAATGTTGCTAAAACATAACCTTGAATATAGGCAATATTGCATGTGAAAGATTGAGAATGGTTGATTTATCAACTGGCAGTACTAGACTGATTATCTGTGAAATGTGAAATAAACAAGTTTTGAGCCATGAACTATTATATGTATTTATATACTTATATTCATGAAATAAAACCCCTAGCCGTGACCAGAAAAATGGTATGGATGGCTGTAGCACTGGAGGTGCTAGACTGCAAAGGAATGCAGGCACTAAAGGTGCAGGGTTGTGGATGGTCTGGTCATTGGCATATAAGGACTAGAACCTTGTGTTAAGCGTCTAGTGGCATGAACAACGTGCTAACCGCAAGCCTGGTATGGGACAGGCCTGAACAAGTAATTATGTGGATCGCACATGAAACCCCTGCATGAGATGTGTTGTGATGCACGATAAACACGGAGCGCGGCTCCCACACATATCACTGAAGGTGATCAAGCACGCTGACCCAGTAATGGGAATAAGCAAAGGGGTGGAGGTTTGGATACAACCTGCCACAACTGTGCCTCGCTGAGAGCCACAGGGTCGGGGGTGAATTGTGAGTAAAACATAACAAAAGTTCTTGTTATTTCCACCTTGCCGCTCACAGTATGAAGTGAGTCAGGGGTCCAATCATTTTGTTATGATAGGAAAGGTTTGAAAGTGGAATATCTTGCGGGTAAATTGGTACCTCTCTGCAGAGTTAAAAATGTATTCGAATACTCCGAGCTCCCGGGTTTATAGGAGTCTGCTGCGGTGGATTAAATCCACGGGGTGTGACACAAGTACTATTTTCTAAATAAAATATGTTTAAATCAAGATTACCCAAATGACATGTGTTGTCATGATAAGGAGTGCTGCCGTGGGCTGTCGTGTGTTGACGTGTCGCGGTAGTGCTATAATCTAGTGAACATGAATGATGATGTTACTTTATGAAAAGTGCTGCCATAAGATGAGATGAGAAAGGAAAAGATTATTTTACAAATATCCATAATTCTTGACTAGTCTAGGTTCATATCATCACTACTATATGTATCTACTCTTACCTATGACTTGCTGAGTACGTAAGTGCTCACCCTTGCAACATTCAACTCAATAGATGGAGCCTACTTTGATCAAGATGATGGCACGGAGTACTATGTGGATCCAGAAGGAGGAGAATCAGTTCCGCCAGAACTCTGAAGTGTGTTGTTCTGCCGTCAACTTCTTTTGTGGGAGGGTCACCTATCTTCTGCTGCGTAGTTAAAAATTTTTTGTTAAACCCTGAATGCCTTGTAGACTTTGTAATCCTCTTTATGTAATATTAAGGCCAGCAGGCCACACTGCTTAATATTTTGTGAGTACTCTGTTGCAATGTAATATACTCTTGTGTTTGACTCATCCTGGGAAGTCAAAGGTTTGTGGTATGGGACTAGCTGCAGCGAGCTAGGTCTCTACAGGAGTAGTCGTTGTCCCAGTCTCGGGGCACGACACCATGTCCCCGGGCAAATGGCGGCGCCCGGGAGGGCACCGGAGGCCGCGTCCCAGGAGCCAAATGGCGGCGCCCAGGGAGGCCCCGGAGACCACGTCCCCGGGCCAATGGCGGCGCCCGGGAGGGCACCGGAGGCCGGGTTCCGGGAGCCAAAAGGCGGGGCCCGGGGAGGTCCCGGAGGCCATGTCCCCGGGCAAATGGCGGCGCCCAGGAGGGCACCGGAGGCCGCGTCCCGGGAGCCAAGAGGCGGCGCCCGGGGAGGCCCCGGAGGCCATGTCCCCGGGCAAATGGCGGCGCCCGGGAGGGCACCGGAGGCCGCGTCTCGGGAGCCAAAAGGCGGCGCCCGGGGAGGCCCCGGAGGCCATGTCCCCGGGCAAATGGCGGCGCCCGGGAGGGCACCGGAGGCCGCGTCCCGGGATCCAAAAGGCGGCGCCCGGGGAGGTCCCGGAGGCCATGTTCCCGGGCAAATGGCGGCGCCCGGGAGGGCACTGGAGGCCGCGTCCCGGGAGCCAAATGGCGGCGCCCGGGGAGGCCCCGGAGGCCATGTCCCCGGGCAAATGGCGGCGCCCGGGAGGGCACCGGAGGCCGCGTCCCGGGAGCCAAATGGCGGCGCCCGGGGAGGCCCCGGAGACCACGTCCCCGGGCCAATGGCGGCGCCCGGGGAGGGCACCGGAGGCCGCGTCCCGGGAGCCAAATGGCGGCGCCCGGGGAGGCCCCGGAGACCACGTCCCCGGGCCAATGGCGGCGCCCGGGGAGGCCCCGGAGGCCAGGTCCCCGGGCAACCGTGACACAACTTACCTGGACTTAGTCCCGCGGAGATTTCCCCCGACACATGGTGTAGTGGTTACAGGTTTTGGATCGGTTCTAGATCGAAAGCCGGATCGTCAACGTCAAGTTCTCCACCAATCGACTTACCATACCTGTCGGAAAATCGGGCATCGTTTCCCATCAGCCGGTGCCCTCACTGGCATCTTCATGGGAGTTCCCGCCGAAGGGCTCAGGGGCTTCGCCCGGGTCTTCTCGGGGCTCTTCGCTCGGGTGCGCTTCGAAGGCCCCCCCGGCTGCCTCCTTCCCCATCTTGTGCGAGCTAGGGGTGGGGAGGGGCACTCGGGCGGGGAGCATCAGGCGGAAGGCCTTTGCCACGATGTTGTGGGGAGGACCCTCCCCAATGACGCGCACGACTCGCTCGTGCTCGTCGGCGTAATACCTCCCGGGGAGGTTGACCACCACCTCCTGGGAGCTATCATAGGACCGGACTACAAGGAAGAAAAAAGAGTTAGAAAAATTTGGGAGCCACCCCCTCTCCAGGGGCACGGGTCCGAACACTTACGCTGGTCCATCATCGTCCGAGGTGGGCGGTGAGCTGCGCTCACCCCTATTCCCCGGTGCAAGCTAAACGCCACCACCCAGAGGAGCGCCAGTTCCTCCGCGATGATCCGCATGGACCTCCAGAGCCGAACCTCCACCATCCGGGTGAAGAGATCCATCTCCCGCTCCGTCCACTCCGGAGCCACCAGGCCGGTCGATCGACTATAGGATGAAGGCTCCGGCGAATAGGTCACCTCTGGGTTGCCCACCCAGAGGTAGAACCACTTCCGGAGCCAGTTTCCCCAGTGGTCCCGAGAGGCCTGGACCGGATACTCGTGTGTCCGGCCCGGCATGAGTTGAATCATGACCGAGCCGAAGGCGGACTTGGAGCCGCCCTTCGTCACCGATGGCCCCCTTCGTCAAGGGCTCATAGAAGTACCGAAGGAGGCGAACGTTGGGCTTCTCCCTGGTGGCTGTCTCGCACAGCCACACGAACAACCCCATCCGGACGAGGGTGTTCAGGGTGAGGTGGTTAAGTGCGAGGCCATACTCCTGGAGAAACTCCCGGAGTAGCGGATGCACCGAGACCCAGAGCCCGGCCTCCACGAAGGCCTCGAAGGTCACACCACCTCTCCTTCCCGGGGGCTCGGCACCAGCTCCTCCTACCCGGGGATACGGATGTCCCCAGTGGCGAAGAACTTTCAGTCTAGGAAGATCTCGAGGTCCCCAGAGGAGAACTCGGTAGCCCCGAGGAAGTCGGAGGTGACCTCCTCCGGGGGCAACTCGGACGCCTTGGTTCGGCTTTTCGGTGCCATCACTGAGAAGTGGAAGCTACCTTGAAAACAAGTTACCAGGAGAGCAAAAGCAAGCTACTGGGAGACCGAGAATTTGAGGTTTGGCGTTGTGTCCCGAGCCGGGGCCCCCTCCTCCTATTTATAAGTGACAGAGGGGCCTTGGATGGGCGCCATGTGTCCCTCGGGCCATTTGGGCTGTTGATTTCAAATCGTCGTGGTGTTCGAGGGGTTGTGCGAGGATCGAGATGCCGTGCGGCGCACGAGCACTCAAACCGAGGGTTCGCGCGGGAAAATGGCCCAGTAGCCGAAGCGCTGGGTGTGGCTCGAGGTGTGTCCCAAAAGGCGAAGCGTTACCCGAGACCAAGTTCTACGCATACCCTCCGGGGGCACCTTGTGTCCCCGAGGGTCTCGGGGGCTGTTGTTGGGGGAAATCCTAGAAGCTTACTGGGGGAAGTTCCAGAGGGCTTCTGTGAGAAATCCCGGAGGGCTACCGGGCAAAGTCCCGGAAGCCTCCCGGGAAAAGTCCCGGAGGGTTTCCGTGAGAAATCCCGGAAGACTACCAGGCAAGGTCCTGGACGCCTCTTGGGAAAAGCTCCCGGGAAAAGTCCCGGACGCCTCCTAGGAAAAGTCTCAGAGGGCTTCCGTGAGAAATCCCGGAGGGCTACCAGGAAAAGTCCTAGATGCCTCCCATGATAAACCCCGGACGCCTCCAGGGAAAAACCACGGAGGCCCCTCGTAGAAGACCACGGGCATCTCTCTGAGCCCCGGACCCCTCCCGTGACAAGCCCCGGACCCCTCCTGTGAAATATCACGGTGGCCTCCCGGGAAAAGCCATGGAGGCCTCCCGTGCAAGGTCACGTGCGGGTGGCGTGAGGAGTACCTCGGGAACTAGCGATGACACTTATCAAGCATCCAAGCCCTTCGGCCGGTGAAATGGCGTCAACGCCTCTCAATCTGACGGCCATAGCTAGAGCTTTTTAGTCTTTTGCTTCTTTTGGGGCCTATATATACCCCCTTGTACCTCATTTGTAATCAACTCTCAATTCATTTTACACACACAAAGCAACAGGATCCCTTGGAGACCTCTCTCCTCGAGAGAGCACCTCCCCAATGGACTCACGTCCGGAGGGTGTAGACAGGATTAGGGCCCCCACCGGGACCCGAACTTGTATAAAAATCACCGTGTCAATCTCTGAGTTGCCCAATAGGAGATGACCGGTCACTCGGTCAGCTCGTGCCGCCGTGTTCGTGTCAAACATTTCTGTAAAATCTGCCAGTGGTATATTTTATACCACGACAAAGTTATTTTTACTATTCAAATTACTCAAACTATTTAACTAAAACTTAACTAAATTATTTTAACTATTTAAGTTTATCAAATTAAACTATTTAAACTAAAAAAAATCCATGTGTCTCGGGTGTGTGAGGGAGGAGAGAAATGAGGGGAAGAGAGGGGGAACAGGTGAAAGGGATCTAGGATATTGACTAGAGGGGGGTGAATAGGCGATTTTGACAGTTTAACAACTAATCAAGCAATTATCAATAATTGAGAGCAAATAGCTAAAACAAGATGAACATCAAGCAATTTAACACAAGGATATATCCCGTGGTCTCGGTGATTTGCCGATCACCCCTAATCCACGTTGAGGCAAACTCAAATCTGTAACCGCTCCTCTATCTAGTCAACTTCCTCTCAAGAAGCGACTTAGATCTCGAGCCGGATTAGTATGATGAGTTATCCAAACCTCGATTCCACTATTGATGCACTTTACCGCTCCGGCAAGGCGTGCTCGACCCCTTCACAAGTTGTTTTGAGGCTTCTTCACAATCTTCCTTGAAGAGCTCTCCAAAACCTTCCTTCTAGCCATCTAGGAGCCGGCAAGCTCCAAGAGTAACAAGCCAGTGATGATCACTTTATGCTCTTCTAGTGCCACAAGATTGATTTAGTGAACTAAATGCAATCCACTAGAAGATCTCACTTACACACTCTCTCAAATTCAAGAAATTGAACACTAGAGTGTATGAAATGTGTTGTAACTCTTAAGAATGAAATCAATGTTCACACATATGCCAAAAGTATAAAACAGGACCATGCATGGGAGTATATATACCCCCTCAATAAATATAGCCATTACAAGCCGTTGGAAGAAAAAGATCACTTGGCGGTTAGACCGCAGGTATAAGCCCAGTCAGACCGCCGCAATTGCAACGGCATTAAACAGGCGCAATAAATGCCCACCTGCCCTTGTCGGGCACTCTCACGGTCAGACCGGAGCCAACGGCGGTCAGACCGTGAAATCATCCAAAGACGACATTGTTTCTGGACATGATTTACGGTCAGGCCGAAAACTTTGGACAGACCGGCTACACGGTCAGACTGTTTTAGCGGTCAGACTGGACCAACAATCGGTCAGACCGACCAGCACACTAATTTTCATAAAAATATGATCATGAAGCTCCAGGAGTCTGACTCAAGGTTTAACTACGGACAGACCGACCTTTTGGAAAAATAAACACACTTCATCATAACTATCGGTCAGTCCGAAACAACACTCGCTTAGACCGTTTCTGCGGTCAAACCGGCTAACAATCGGTTAGACCGACAGAGACTGAACTTGGCTATTTTGAATGGATAAGAGCATTTTAAAAAGATATGACCTTCTAGTATGCAATGCAAGTTGTTTTTATGATTTGTGGCACACAGATGAACTATTTAGTGATACACCACATGTTGGGGGAATCCCCAGTGGTCCCACGAAATCCCAAGGAGTCCCCGGTGAAACCCGGTGAGACCCGGTGAGACCCGGAGAGTCACCGGGCCCCCGGTGAGATCCGGAGGGTCACCGGGCACCCGGTGAGATCCGGAGGGTCTTTGGGACCCCGGTGAAACCCGGTGACACCCGGTGAGACCCGGAGAGTCACCGGGCCCCCGGTGAGATCCGGAGGGTCACCGAGCGCCCGGTGAGATCCGGAGGGTCTCCGGGACCCCGGTGAGATCCGGAGGGTCTCCGGAACCCCGGTGAAACCCGGTGAGATCCGAAGAGTCTCCGGGACCCCGATGGGACCCGGTGAGAGCTGGAGGGTCTCCGGAGACCCGGTGAGACCCGGAGAGTCACCGGGCCCCCGGTGAGATCCGGAGGGTCACCGGGCGCCCGGTGAGATCCGGAGGGTCTCCGGGACCCCGGTGACATACGGTGAGATCCGGAGGGTCTCCGGGACCCCGGAGGGTCTCCGGGACCCCGGTGAGACCCGGTGAGGCCCAGAGAGCCTTCGGGCTCATGGAGAGCTATTGCTGACCGTGGGGCCTCTAGGAAGCCCGTGGCGCCACGTGTCGAACATCCAGGCCGTCCATCAGGCCAAAGGACGTCTTCGCCCTTCCATCCAACGGTCGCAGCGAGGGCATTTTTGTCTTTTGTGTTTCTTGGGGGCTATATATACCCCTCTTGTACCCTTTTTCAGGGATTCCAATTCATTTATATTAACGCAATATCTGGCTCTCTTGGAGACCTCTCCCCGAGAGCACACCTCCCCAGCGGACTCGCGTCCGGAGAGAGCCAACAGGACTAGGGCCCCCACTGGGACCCGAACCTGTATAAACCCCTGCGTCACTTTCTGTGTTGCCCGGCGGGAGGAGACCAGTAACTCGGACTCCTCGCGCCGCTGTACTCATGCTGCGCACGTCCGAACCTGCCGGGGTATCCGTAATACCACGACAGTTGGCGCCGACCGTGGGGACCTCGCGACGAATCGCCATGGCTCCCGCAACAACCAGAGCTCAAGCCCTCTCATCTCCCGAGGGCGCTGGTGCCAGCAACCCGGTTCCGCCTCCGCGAGATGAGGCCTCCGCGGCCCTGCCCCCCGGGGGCGCGCGGGGGGAGGACCCGCTTCCTCCGCCGGAGGCCTTCGGCCAAAGGGTCCCCGTTTCCGACCCGGCGACCGCAACCGAGCTTCTGGGGCCTAGTGCGCCCCAACTCTCCGGGGCAATCTTCGGAGATTCTATGCTGGGGGCTTTGATCCAGGGCCAGCTTCGTACCCAGCACACCCTGGAGGAGCTGCTTCGTGTCCTGGAGAGACCCCCAGCTCCCATCTACCCACCTCCATATCCGTTTTGGAGGCACCGCCCCAATACTTCATGGGGCACCCCGCCTTTGCAGGGCCGGGGATGTTTCCCGTTCCCGGAGGTGCGCCCGGGCCATATCCGGCTCCGGGAATGCTCCCCGCGCCGGAAGGCCAACTTGTCTCTGAGCCCTCCCCTGCTTCGGGGGGCTGCCCGGCCCCGGGTCCGGAACCCCCGCAAGAGGCTACCGGCGCGCCGGGGACAACCTCCGCGCCTGAGCCCGAGAGCTTTCGAGGGCCGACGCCCGGAGCCGACGCAACGCCCGCTCCCGCAAACGCCCCGGGGACTCGAATCGCAACTACTTTCGCCGCCGCGCCGAGCACGGACCCGGCACGTGGCCCGGTCCGCGCGCCGGCAGTGTCCACTGGGACGGCGGCAAACACGCATCAGCTCCCTCCCCCACCGGGGCCACCCCTGCGGGCGCCCCCAGCGGATCAGACCCGCTTCACCCGGGAGGAGGTCGAGCGAATGCGTACGGCCAAGTCCGGGGAAACCACCTCCCGCCATCGGTCAGGACTCCCCGGAACCCGCGGGCGTGCGGAGACGCACTCCCAACTCACCCGAGGGAAGAGACCGCTCAAGGAAGCTACTACCCTCCCCGCGGAATACCTCGATGCCCAAGAGGTCAGCTCAACCAATCCCGAGGAGAAGAGATGGTACCGTCACACCGGTGGACCACTGCCACCTCTTCCAGACTCCGACAATGAGCATGCGTCCCCGACAAGAGAAGACGGCGACCGCGGATCCCCTAAGGAAGTTGAGGGGACCAACCAACCGCTGTGCAGTCGCCTCTGCTGCATCCACTGGCCGCGGCCTTACCGCCCACCGCACATCGAGCACTACAACGGTGAGGCCGACCCTTACGAGTTAGTGCAGGTGTACTCAACGCCCATCTCGGCGGCTGGGGGGGATGAGACAGTGCAATGCAATGTCTTTCCCCTCTACCTCATGGGCATCGCGCGCTCGTGGTTCTACAACCTGAAGGCTGGGTCCATCAAGTCCTTCGCGCAGCTGAAGCGCGAATTTTGCGCGAACTTCCAAGGCAACTATGTGTGCCCCTTAGACTCGTCCCAGCTCTACACCGTCCGGCAAAAGACCGGGGAGACTATCCGCAGCTTCTTTAAATGCTTCGCTCAGGTGAAGAGCAAAGTGGCGCATGTCCCTGACTCCACGGTCATAGAAGCATGCAAGAGTGGGATACTCCCCGGGGAGCTCCACCGGAGGCTCTCCCGGAGCTGCCCCACCTCTGCCGACGAACTCTTCACCGTACTTGAGAAGTACGCCCGTGCGGAGGAGGACGACCTTTGGAAGAAGAACCAGGGGGCTCCTGCCCCCGCCGAGCGAGAGGCCAGAGATCCTCCCAGCAAACGCCCCCGAAGAAGCGATCGCCGCGAGCCACGGCCTCGGGATGCTTTCGTCCTCGAGGGCGGAGGCGGCTCGCGCGACAGCAGCAAAGGCAGTCGTGCCCCTCCTAAGTCAAAGGGTTACGCGGAAGGACAATCCTCCTGTGGGCGCGAAATCCGCGCCAAGGAGAGCAAGGAGGGCACAGCCAACGTGTGGTGCACCTTCCACAAGTCGAGTACCCACACTACTCGAGAATGCCATCAGCTTCTGCAACACTTTGCGGCTTTTCTCGATCAGCGCGGCCAGGGGGGAGGGAGCCCTGCCTCCTTGCCTTCCTCGACACCTTTGCCAGCGCTCCCCGCCCCCGCGGGTGAGCAGCAAAGACAAACGCAAGAAGGGAGCCCAGCTCAGGAGCTCCCCTTCCAAACCTCCCAAAGATGCATAAACGTCATCACCGGGGGATCCGCCGCTAGACGGGACTCCAAGCGTCAACGCAAGGAGTACGCGGGAGAGGTGAAGGTGGTGGGGGTGCAGCATACGTCTCCGCCACCAAAATGGTCGGACGTCCCCCTCACCTTCATAGCGGAAGACGCGCGCGGGGTTCGCTTCCCACATGATGACGCGCTCATCGTCTCGGCTACAGTCTACAACTGCCAACTAGCACGCATCCTCGTCAACGGTGGGAGCTCCGCCGACGTCTTGTACCTGAAGGCGTTCAGGGAAATGCAAGTCGATGAGAAGCTACTGCAGCCAGCACTTGGGCCGTTACAAGGCTTCGTTTCCGGGAAGACCATCCACCCGGTGGGGAAGGTTGATCTACCAATGACTTTTGGCACCCCGGAAAACTACCGGACGGAGATGGTCCGATTCGATGTGGTGGACCTCCCCTCTTCATACAACGCTATTATGGGGAGGACCACGATCAACCACCTGGGGACGGCGATTCACCAGAACTATCTCTGCGTGAAAATCCCTGGGCCTCAGGGTGCAATCACCGTTCAAGGCGACCAGAACGTGGCCCGCGCTCTTTACGAACACGCCACCGCCGCCATCGGGAACATCAACATGATCAAGACCCCGGGGGGAGCGCCCCCCCTGAACCTCATGCTGCCCCGGCCGTTCCCCTCGGGAGGCCATTTCCGAGGCCACGCCCCGAGGGAGACCTTCGGAAAGTCCAACTGTCCGCGGGAGATGAAGAGAGAACCGTCAGGATCGGAGCAGACCTTACCGAGGAACACGCCGAGCAGCTCGCGGTTTTCCTTCACGAAAACTCAGACGTTTTCGCGTGGGAACCCTCGGACATGCAAGGCGTCACCCGGGACATCATTGAGCATAAGCTCGCTGTGATCCCCGGCCGCTCCCCGGTCAAGCAGAAGTTGAGGAAGTTATCCCTTGAGCGCCAAGACGCCATCAAGGTAGAGGTCTCCAAGCTTCTAGAGGTGGGGTTCGTGCGAGAAGTCCTCCATCCCGAATGGTTGGCAAACCCTGTCCTCGTAAAGAAGTCAAGTGGCAAGTGGAGGATGTGCGTGGACTTCATCGACTCAACCGCGCTTGCCCAAAAGATAACTACCCACTCCCGCGGATCGACCAACTGGTCGATTCGACCGCAGGGTGCGAACTGATGAGTTTCCTCGATGCATATTCGGGGTACCATCAGGTTCGGATGGCTGCAGAGGACGAAGAAAAGACGAGTTTTATAACTCCCCTCGGCACCTTCTGCTATCTTCACATGCCCGTCGGGTTGAAAAACGCCGGGGCAACCTTCCAGCGTCTTATGACGCTGGTCCTGAAGGACCAAATCGGCCGCAACGTCGAGGTCTACGTTGACGATGTGGTCGTCAAAAGCCTTCGCACCGCCGCACACATCGACGACTTGGCGGAGACCTTCTGCAGCCTCCGCAAGTACGGGTTGAAGCTCAACCCGGAAAAATGCGCCTTCGGCGTACACGGCGGGAGGCTGCTTGGCTTCTTGGTGTCCCAGCGGGGCATTGAGGCGAATCCCGAAAAAATTCGGGCCCTGCTGGACATGCCTCCCCCGCGTTCCGTCAAAGACATGCAGAGGCTTGCGAGCCGCCTGGCTGCGTTGGGTCGTTTCGTCTCGCGGTCAGGAGAACGCGGACTCCAGTTCTTCAAAATCCTCCGGGATCTCGAGAGGTTCAGGTGGACCCCCGAGGCCCAGACGGCGTTCGACACGCTAAAGAAGTACCTCGCGAGCCCTCCGATGCTCGTGAGCCCGTCCCCAGGGGAACCTTTGCTACTATACCTTGTTGCGACCCCCGTCGCAGTGAGCGCAGTGCTCGTGAGAGAACAGGATGGGCAACAACGCCCTGTGTACTACGTCAGCGAGGCCCTTCAAGGGGCTAAGATGCGGTACACTAAGGTGGAGAAGCTGTGCTATGCCCTCCTTATGGCGTCGCGAAAGCTCCGCCACTACTTCCTAGGGCACCCGGTCACGGTCCCGTCATCTCTCCCGCTGGGAGAAGTGGTGAGAAACAAGGAGGCCACCGGCCGGATTGGCAAGTGGGGGGCCGAGCTCGCTCCCTTCTCCCTCACCTTCACGGGCCGCTCTGCCATCAAGTCGCAAGTCCTCGCTGACTTCGTGGCGGAATGGACTCCGACCGCCGAGGCGGACGGAGGGACTCCCCTCGCCCCCTCCCGGTGCCAGGACCATTGGACACTCATGTTCGATGGCTCCTTGTGCCTTGCCGGGGCCGGTGCGGGGGTGGTTCTTCCGAGTCCCGACGGGAAGATGCTGGAGTACGCTGCCAGGCTCGAGTTCCCGGCTACCAACAATGTCGCCGAGTACGAGGCCTTGCTCCTGGGATTGCGCCTCGCGCGCTCCCTGGGAATCCGCCACCTCCTGGTGAAACGAGATTCCCAACTGGTGGTCAACCAAATGGACAAGTCCTACTTGTGCCACGACGCGAACCTGAGTCTATACTTGGGGGAAGTGCGGAAGATGGAAAGACACTTTGAAGGTTTGGAGGCCCGATACATCCCCCGACGGGATAACACCAGGGCTGACGCATTGGCCCGGGCAGCCAGCGCCCAAGAACCTCTTCCCAAGGGCGATTTTCTGGAAATCATCACGACGCCCTCTATAACCCTTCCGGACGCGAACCCGGGGGTTTGTGTCCCGGAGGTGTCCGAGATCACTCGGACTGCATCATGGATGGATCCCCTCATCTCCTGCATAAGGGACGAGGGGGAACCTTCCGGTGACGCTGACGCCAAGCGTCTCCGTGCCAAGGCCAGGGCATATGTTCTGCTGGACGGAAAGCTCTACAAGCAGGGGGCTTCCGCCCTTCTTCGCTGCCTCCCGCGGGCCGACGGACTCCAGCTCCTCGAGGACATACACTTGGGGAACTGCGAATCCCACTTGGCTCCACGGGCAGTCGCGGCAAAGGCCCTTCGCCAAGGGTTTTACTGGCCCACGTTGGTCCGCGACGCACGGGATCTAATCTCCGCGTGCGAGGCCTGCCAGAAGATGGAGAAGGGCACCAGGCTCCCCTCCGCAATATTGCAAACCATCCCTGTTACTTGGCCATTCGCGCGCTGGGGGATGGATCTCCTTGGTCCCTTCCCCCTAGCACCCGGGGGCTACAAGTACGCGGTGGTTGCCGTGGATTACTTTTCCAAGTGGGTGGAGGCTGAGCCCTTCGCCAGCATCACTTCCCGGGCAGTGCAACGTTTTTTCTGGAAAAATGTTGTATGTCGCTTCGGGGTCCCCCAAGAAATCACCGTCGACAATGGGACCCAATTTGACTCGGCATATTTCCGGGAATTCTGCGAAGTCTTGGGCACTACCCTCCATTTTCCCTCCGTGGCTCATCCCCAAAGCAACGGAGCCATTGAAAGAGTCAACGGCATGATCCTGCAAGGCCTGCGCCGACGGCTTGAACAGACCGCCTCCAGGCGAGGCGCATGGGCAGAAGAGCTTCCAAGCATCCTCTGCTCCATGCGCACGACCCCTAGCCGAGCGACAGGACGCACGCCCTTTTCGCTCGTCTACGGGGCCGAAGCAGTTCTCCCCTCAGAGATTGGTTTTCGGTCGCTGCGGGTCGAGCTCCTTGACGGAGCTACGACCGCAGCGCATCAAACCAACGACGATAATCAATGGTTGGAGGTCGACCTCGTCTAAGAACGCGACCGAGCGCTTCTCCACCACACCATCTACGAGCGCGAGATGGCACGCGCGTACAACCAGCGCGTGCGCGAAAGGGCTTTCCGCCTTGGGGATCTGGTCCTCAAGCGCGTGACAGACCCTCAAGCCCAGGGCAAACTATCCCCCAAGTGGGAGGGCCCGTACAGGATCTCCGCGGTCCTGGGCTCGGGAGCCTACAAGTTCTCCACACTTGAAGACCAAGAGCTGACGCACACCTGGAACATAACCTTGCTCCGCAAGTTTTATGTTTAGCCTCCGGGCTCGTCACCTCCTCCGCCGCGCTTCCGCGGGGGGAGGTTTATGTACTCAGTTCCCTCCCCGGCCGCGCTTTCGCGGGGGGAGGCGTTGTATCTCATCGCATGTTAATACAAGTGGATTTTGTGCTCAACTCTGGAATTTTTACGTCTTCATTAAATTGAATGGCTTTTTTCTACTTCACCGCTGGAATTCTTTTACAAGAGTTTTTTCTTCCGCCTAAAAGGCGACGTCTCCTCTATAGAAATCCCCTCTCCGTGAGGAAGTGGGCTACCACAGCCTAAAGTCCCTACGACGGGAGCACAGCTCCCATTGGGCGGCTTACAGTAACCCCTCGTGGACTGAGGGGGTAAGCGGCAACCCAGTTTTCACAAACTGCGGTAACGAATCACTTCGAGAGATTAGTCCCCCCTCGAACACTCTCCACCCGCTACTGTTGATCGAAGGATGCCGACTAGAGGGGGGTGAATAGGCGGTTTTAAAATTTTTCTTCTAAATTAGGGTTTAACAACCTAAGATTGCAATAACAAATCTTCTAAGGATATGAAAGATAATTCAATTCAGATTTAGCACTTCCTATAATATTAATAGCAGCAATTCAATCAATATGAAAATTAAGCAAGTAGTAGAGGTAACCGAAGAGATCAAGTTTTTCCCGAAGTCTCGGAAATTTGCCGATTTCCACTAATCGTTGAAGCGCTCTTTGCTTGAGCTTGTGCTTCGATTCCACTAGGGGTAGCCCTTCTCCACTCCGGATAGGCGAGCTCCGAGCCTTTACAACCACTCGCCGGGCCTCTCCGACACACCGTCGATGGAGAGATCGCCGGACCTCCCGGGTCGTCTAGGTGACGGCAATCACCAAGAGTAACAAGCCTAGCACCTTGCTTGATCAACCTCAAAGCTCGATGAACACAATGCAAATGCAAGAAGGCTTGGAAGCAAATTCACTCAACTAGCACTCAAGAATTCTCAAGTTTTGACTTCAATTGCTAGAGAATGGATGTGAGATAGCTTGCACACTGTTGCTCAGGGTTTATAAGATGTATTTCGTGTGTATAAGACATCTACAACAGTGATCTATTTATACTCTCAACAAAAACGGTCGAAATCAAGAAGATTGGGCGAAAATTGTACTGGCCGGACATTGTCCGGTCACTTCGGACAATGTCCGGTCAGTACAAAAATTTTGACCGTTATTCACGTGAATTGCGAGTGTCAGTAGCCGTTTGGATCAAAATGTGAAGGCCGGACAAATGTATTTGTCCGGACAAAATGTCCGGACAGATGCATTTGTCTCTGTTGACACCCTGGTTTAAAATGATGTGTACACGCCGGACAGATACATTTGTCCGGACAAAATGTCCGGACAGATGTATCTGTCTCTGTTAACACTTAACATAATACACTCCAGATTTTTGTATGGGCCGGACATATGGGATTTGTCCGGACAAAATGTCCGGACAAATAGATTTGTCTCTGTTAACACAGCCCTTACAGTAGCCCAGATTTTGTATTGGCCGGACATTGTCCGGTCACTTCGGACAAAACCTCCGGACAAATAGATTTGTCTCAAATCAATATGTGTTAACATTTGTACTGGCCGGACATTGTCCGGTCACTTCGGACAATGTCCGGCCTTCACCGGACAGATGTACCGGACAAATGTATTTGTCTCTGTTGCGCTTGTTTGCAAAGTACTGAAATTGTTTGTATTGGCCGGACATTGTCCGGTCACTTCAGACACTGTTCGGCCAGTACAAAACGAAAATAGACTTCTGAATTTTTACTCAACTTTTGATTTGGGGCAAAAGCAAATGCAAATATGCTTCTAAAAACTTCAAGGTTGATCAAGATACTTGTGCTAAGACCCCTCTTAATAGTACGACCATCTAACCTAGAAAATTTCAAAACGAGAAGATGCTAGGTTTAGGTATTTGTACTTTTGTCGAGATTTTCGTCGTTTTCGTTTTATGGAGTCTTGATAACCTTGCTTTGTCTTTTCTTGATGCTTTCTCCTTTGATTTACCTGTGTCTCACATACAGAGATTAGTCGCAAATCTAACGGATGTCATTAATCACCAAAACCCTAATTAGGGCTCAAGATTCAACAGCTACCGGGTTACGGAACCCTCCTAAGGGAATATCCATTGCCCCCCGCGGCAGACGGAGAGCTCGGCTTTCGGAGTTTGCTCTCTAAAAGCATAGACCGACCAGCTCCTCGGTCGCGCACCATCTGTAAGCCCCCGGGACTCCTGCCGGGGAACCGCGAAGGTTTCCGGTGGACACCCCCGCCAACCCCCGGGACTCCCGACGAGGGACTACACAAACTAAGCACCCAGTGCAGTCCAGGCCTCTTTACTCCTTACCCACAGCGCGCGAAGCTGAGCTACACCCCGCTGTGGTGGGGGGGGAGGAGGAAAGTCCTGGACACGAACAGAAAAACAACGGCTTTACGCGAAAGGCTTCGAAGTTTCTGAAGCAAAGGCACGACGAATAAACAAATCTACGTCTTAATTTATACAACGTCACGCTAGGGGACAACCCCCCCAGTAGTACGAAAGCGCCCCCCGGGTGAGACCTGGGCGTGCGAGTATGGCCCGGGGAGTTACGCTCCCGCGGGAAGATGTCTCGAAGAACGATTCCCGAGAAGCAACTACACCTAATAATTCCGGAGACCCTCTGAGATCTCTCGGGAAAGATCCTTGTACAAACTTCTCATACGCCGAAGAGCCCGCCGAAGAAGATCCTCCGGCCAACATTCGTAGCCGGCCGGGGGGAATATCCCGAGCGGGGGGACTTTTAGAGCCCCCGACCTCGGTGGAGACAACTCGGCATGACAATCGTCGAAGTTTCGCAAGTGCCACTCTGGGAGCCAACGCAGCAGGGTCGGCTCCCCGGAGGAACCTTCCTTCGCGAAGTCGGCATGAACGGACTCGGAAACTGACCCGAAGGATGCTCCCCCGGCCGCCAGACTTAGTAAAATCGAGGCCGCCCGGGCACCACCTGGGCTAGACCCCCCGGGCGACCCTCGATCGCTCTCCAAAAGATGGTCTTCAGGGCAAGAAAGCCCTGGAAAAGCGACGTCTAAAGATACCTGCCGACAAGTTGAACACATTTAAAGAAAGAACTACTTTATTCCAGTGAAAGATATTTACAAGTTTCCGGGGCTCTTTCTAAGGAAGCCACCCGGAACAAAAAAGACCCAAAAATAGAAGCCTAATCTAACCGGGGGGGGGAGGAGCTCATACTTGCCCGTCCTTGTTCCCCCCCGGGGGGACGTCCGTGCTAGCCGACGCGCCCTGATCCGGTCGAAGAGGACCTCGGCAGACCGCTCCAGCTCAGCCCGCCGAGGGTCGAAGAAGGCGGGGAAGCTCCGGGGGACAAGCTCCCCGATGACTCGGGCACCCTCCCCGCGATGCTCAACGAGGGCCGCCACCAAGGCGATCACCGGGACGACGAGGCCTCGCGCCCGCGCCTCCGCAGCGACCGGGATCAAGGCGACCTGCGCACCATGAAAGTGTGCGGCCTCCCCGACCGACGTCGGAGCCGGGTCAGGACCGACCCCCCGACCGAGCTCGATCCCAAGCTCCTCGAGGGTAGTGCGGATCGCCCTACCCCCCGCAACCATGGCCTGGACACCCGAGGCTGCGGCCTCTCGCTCCACCTGCAGCTCCCTCCGTAGCCGAGAGGCCGTGTCCTCAGCGGCGGCGAGTCGGGCCTGCACCGCGGCGAGCTCCTCGAGCGCCCGCTCCTTCTCGGAGCGCTTCGAGGCCGCATCCCTGAGCGCCTTCTCCTTCCCGGCGCGCTCGAAGGCCACTATGTCCTCGGCGGACCGGAGGCGCGTGGTGAGCCGGGCCCTGAAGCCCTGAGCTAAGGCGACCGTCTGCATAGAAACCGTGATTAGAGCACAACTAACGAAGGAGTATGAGACTCAAGTAACTTCCCCAAAGTCTGGAGGCGATAACCGCGTCGACGTCACCCTCGTCGCCCCCCGGGTCACTCCCTCGGGAGGCCTCCCCACCGGGCAGAGCACCCTCCGAAGTCCCACCATCGGAGGAGCCGGAAGCCTGATCCGGCGGCGCCGGAACCCCGGGGCGGACGAACAGGCCCTTACCCCTCCCGAGTACAGGGAGTGCCACCGTCGCAGGCTGAACCGCCGACGAACCTGTCTCCGGGGCCAGAATCGAGGCCATTGGCAGGCCGCCCGGCATCCGAAACCGAACGGAGACCTCGCTAGACGAGGGCTGCGGCCGGGTCCCCGCGGTGGCCGGAGGCGGCGAAGGACTCGGGGCGTACATCTCCGAGTCCGAGCCCTGACCCTCTCCGGCCGGGACGCCGCCCAAGGGATCCGGCCCACCCGGGGTGTCGGGAGCGGCGCCAGATGGCCCAGCAACCACCGCCGCAGTCTCCTTCGCGGGAGAAGGTGGAGGAGAAGACCGGGGCCTCGCGGGACTCCGGGCTCGGGACCCCGCGGGGCTTCCAGACGGACAAGACCGCTTCGAGGGTCCGCCGGCGACCTCCTTCCCCCGCTTGCGTGAAGCAGGGGTAGGCAGAGGGGCCCGAGCTGGGAGCCTCAACCCGAACGCCTCTGCGACGACGTTTCGGGGAGGGCCCTCCCCGATGACGCGCAGCACCCTCTCATGCTCGTCCTTGTGGTACCGGCCAACGAGGGCCGCCGCAACCTCCTTGGCCCGACCATAGGACCTAATTGCAAGAGCAAAAAATGAAGCAAATGTTAGGAAGAATCCCCCGGCGGGGAGAAAGAGTCCGAATACTTACGGTCCGCCACCGCCATCCGGGGTGGTCTAGCGCCGGCGACATTCCCCTCCCTCGACGGGTGTGGAACGGTGCCACTCAGAGGAGGGCCATCTCCTCCGCGAGATCCCGCATGGACCGCCGGGATCGAGCCTCCGCCATCGCGGAGAGGAGACTCATCTCCGCCACAGTCCACTCGGGAGCCACCGGGCCACTAGATCGCGAGTACGTCAATGGCTCCCGAGAGTAGGTCACCCCTGGGTCTCCTACCCTGAGGTAGAACCAATGCCGGAGCCAGTCCCCCCAGTAGTCCCGGGAGGCCAACACTAGGTACTCGTCGACGCGGCCCGGAGTCAGCTGGATCATGATGGAGCCGAAGGCCGACCTAGGGCCGCCCCTCCTCACCACCGGGCCCCTCGCCGCCGACTCGTAGAAGTACCGTAGGAGCTGCATGGTGGGCGTCACGGCGGTCGTCTCGCACAACCATATGAACAAACCCATCTGAACAAGGGTGTTCGGGGTGAGGTGGTTGAGCGCGAGGCCATATACCTGCAGGAAGTCGCGTAGCAGTGGGTGCACTAGAAGCCGAAGGCCGGCCTCCACGAAGGCCTCGAAAGCCACCACCTCCCCGTCCCGGGGGCTCGGCACCTGCTCCGTCGGGCCAGGGATCCTGATGTCTCCCGCCTGGAAGTAGCCGCGCTCCAAGAAGGCCTCAAGGGCCCCCGAGGAGAACTCAGTGGCCCCGAGGAAATCAGAGGTCACCTCCTCCGCAGGCAGCTCGGAGACCTTGGCACGACTCTTCGGCGCCATCAGGGACGAACTTTGAAGAAACAGCCGGAAATTACCGGAAACCACCAGAAATTACCGGGAACCACCGGGCGCTTCCGGACAAAAGTCACCGGAAACTACCGGAAACTACCGGGCGCTTTCGGACGAGGTCACCGGAAACCACCGGAAATCACCGGGAGACAACTGGAATTTGTGGGATTTCAAGGGCTTGTGGGCATGCTCAAATTGAGGGCCCCTCCCCCCTATTTATAGGTGATGGAAGGGGGCCCGGATGCCCGACACGTGTCAACGAAGCCATCAGAGCTGCGGAACTGAACCATCACACGCAAAACGAGGCGACGCGGGCTTGGGCGCATCGGAACGATGCGTCGGTTCATGGATAGACGCGTCCCACGGAGGAACGGTTAGGAAGCCGAAGCGCCGTTGGGAGCGTAAAGGACTTCATGGAATAAGAAGTGTCACAGTTTGGAGATTCACATACCCATCGGAGGCACCAAGAGCCTCCGAGGGCCTGGGGGGCTGCTGTTAGGGGAATCCCCAGCGGTCCCACGAAGTCCCAAGGAGTCCCCGGTGAGACCCGGTGAGACCCGGAGAGTCACCGGGCCCCCGGTGAGATCTGGAGGGTCACCGGGCGCCCGGTGAGATCCGGAGGGTCTCCGGGACCCCGGTGAGATCTGGAGGGTCTCCGGGACCCCGGTGAGACCCGGTGAGACCCGGTGAGACCCGGAGAGTCACCGGGCCCCCGGTGAGATCCGGAGGGTCTCCGGGACCCCGGTGAGATCCGGAGGGTCTCCGGAACCCCGGTGAAACCCGGTGAGATCCGGAGAGTCTCCGGGACCCCGATGGGACCCGGTGAGAGCCGGAGGGTCTCCGGAGACACGGTGAGACCCGGTGGGACCTGGAGAGTCACCGGGCCCCCGGTGAGATCCGGAGGGTCACCGGGCGCCCGGTGAGATCCGGAGGGTCTCCGGGACCCCGGTGAGATCCGGAGGGTCTCCGGGACCCTGGTGAGACCTGGTGAGGCCCGGAGAGCCTTCGGGCTCATGGAGAGCTGTTGTTGACCGTGGGGCCTCTAGGAAGCCCGTGGCGCCACGTGTTGAATATCCAGGCCGTCCATCAGGCCAAAGGACGTCTTCGCCCTTCCATCCAACGGTCGCAGCGAGGGCATTTTTGTCTTTTGTGTTTCTTGGGGGCTATATATACCCTCTTGTACCCTTTTTCAGGGATTCCAATTCATTTATATTAACGCAATATCCGGCTCTCTTGGAGATCTCTCCCCGAGAGCACACCTCCCCAGCAGACTAGAGTCCGGAGAGAGCCAACAGGACTAGGGCCCCCACTGGGACCCGAACCTGTATAAACCCCTGCATCACTTTCTGTGTTGCCCCGCGGGAGGAGACCAGTAACTCGGACTCCTCGCGCCGCTGTACTCGTGCTGCGCACGTCCGAACCTGCCGGGGTATCCGTAATACCACGACACCACATACTCCTCTTAATAGTACGGCGACTATCCTATAATCCGGTCACAATTCTTCTCTAATCACCTTAGACCGGTAAAATGAAAAAAGGCACTATTCCGTACCTTTGCTTCTTTGCTCAAAGTACTTTCTTCATCATGTAGCTCTTTTAATTCTTTGCCTTTCATTATCCTGTCTTTTGATTTTGTTTTTGACACAACTTAACAGGTATCGTTAGTTCAACATTTGTAATTATCATTAATTACCAAAACACTCTTTTAGGGGTCTAGAAGCTACAACAGGGGGGCTCGAACCGTTACAAGCTAGAATTGAGTCGTTACAAGAGTCATATAGCTTGTTGAGTACTCATCATTCGACAAGCCGATTTTCATCTCGCAACGTGACACGTTGCTTGTCGAGTCTGTAAGACTCAAGAGGTTGACGTGACGGGTTATTTTGTAAAATACGGCAACTTTGGGTCATTTTTGCAATTAGTTTTTTTTCTGTAGGTTATTTGTAAAAAAATCATGAGCTGGGTGTAATACTACAATATATGACGTTATCTTAAGAATTGTAAGACTTTAAATTATGGTATTAGTCTTTTATGACTTGTGAGGTTCATTTTATAGAAATAAAATGGTAAAATGGTTCCATATTTATTTCTCAAATTTTCTTTAAAATTGATTATTTTCTAAAATATTTGAGATAAAAATTCACAGAAGACAGAAGTATTCTCACTGGCTTGAGGGCCCAAGGGCCTCAACGTGGGGCACGGTCGTCATCCACTCTCCGTCTAGCCATCTCCTCGTACCCCAACCAAGGTTTGGATTTTTGGACAGCACAACTGCATGACTCTTCACAACGAGTACCAAGTACAGTACCACTCAAAACTAACCTTGTGTGTGTGTGTGTGTGTGTGTGTGTGTGAGAGAGAGAGAGAGAGAGAGAGAGAGAGAGAGAGATGGATGGTGACGGCGGCGAGGGCTCGGGGGGGATGGCAGTCAGAGCTTGGGAGATGGCGGGGGAGTGGGAGGAGGCAGCGGAGGGGGTGGCCTACGACTCGTGCACGTCGCCGCCGCCGGTGGTGGCGGTGTGCGGCCCCAGCAACAGCGGCAAGTCCGCCTTCTCCCGCCTCCTCCTCAACACCCTCCTCACCAGGTACACACACAGCAACCCGCCTTCTTCGAGTTCGCATGAACTATTCAAGAATTAGAGTTCACTTTGGTTGGAATTGGTGGTGCTCTGCTTAGTTTTGGTGAATTTTGGTTGGAATTGGTGGTGCTCTGCTTAGTTTTGGTGAATTTTGGTGATTGGGCTTAAATCTTATTTGGTGCAAAATACATTGGTGATTTGGGTTTAATTGCTGTTGTTTCACATACTAGGCGGTTTATTTATTTTTTATTTATTTTTTTTGCTGTGAAATGGAACTGTAGAGATTATTTTTCTGAAAATGCATAAGAACTGCATATTCATTGATAGAATAAGAGAATACAGATTGTTAGAGAGTTTACAGAGCTAAAATCTCCCTGGGGTTGGCTCTAAAAAGGAGCTCAGGAGTGAACAGACTAACCTTCCTAGCTTTGCTTTTTACCTAATGCTCCTAGCTATGTGTCGCGTATTTTAATGAATACTCACAAATGCATGTGCTGTAGTTTTCACTCGAGTATTCCACAAATATCATATTTACCCACAAGAAGCGAATGGTATTCAACTCAAGTACATCCAATAAATTCCATAAAAGATAAAGATCCAGAAAAAATATTTAGTGAGATAAACGGCCTAAAACACCAATCTCGGCAACACAATCAACCAGTACAAGTACAAATAAATCAGGTAGTTCAGAGTTTTAGGGAAATTCTAAGGTTATTAAGAATCAGCCAATTGGAAACCCTAATTCGAGATAAAGCAACTATAAAGGTTTGACGAAATTCTTTGAGGGGATGCAGTAACACGTCTCCCACCTCCCGAGGGTTATTCTTACTAGAACAGATGTGAAAGCCAAGTTACAACTCTGAGTTGGACAACCCCGGTCCTCACAATTCTAACAAGATGTGCTCTCCAATATGGTTCGACCTCTGATAAAAAATCAAGAGATTGGAAAGATAGTGGTACCAAATTATCAACACTGTAAGGCCAATCAATAACAAAGTCAAAGTTCATTAATTCAATAATAATTATAGCAAAGAAAGATCTCATATTAAAACTCCAAAAAGCATATCAAAAGATTAAGAATTTAGGAATTCATTACAACGAAAGTGACATAAACATCGGAGTTTAGATATGACTTACAAAGCTTCATGGTGATGATGCTCCATTTCTCTGGTTTTGCAGAATCTAACTATAATCTAACCTAACTATCCCTAGCGGTGACGTGGTACATCTACAGTGGACTAAACGCTGAGGCCAGTAACTTTTGTGAATGTTCGATGTCTTTGGTGCAACCCTTGGATCTCTTTTTATAGCCCCTAGCTCAAGGTAGAAATATAGGGATTCATGACTCTGCTTAGGAGATTGAAACATCTCTATCCGAGACAAAAGACATGGTGCATGGTTAACACACACAGTTAAAGTTAACTGTGTTGGTTAACCGTGCACAACAGAGCGCTCCCAAATAGGCGCACTGTTAGTTGCACGACTTTGCGGTTTTGACCGTGCACAACAATGAAGGTTCTTGAAGTGGCACAGTTAGGCTGAATCGAGTGACTTGACTGTGTGTGATAGTGGAGGCTTAATCGTGTGACTTGAACCTGCGTGCTGGTGACTTGCCAGATGGACGCATGGTCGTGCAGCTTATGCATGATAGAAAGGCTCCAAAAAGTGGCACAGTTTAGTGCACGGTTGAACTTAACCATGCGTGGCAGTGAAGCTTGCATCTACTAAATTCTTCCATCTTGAGTCAATTTTCGTCTGTTTTTGAGTTATTTCCTGCAAAGGGGTTAATAGCACACAATACAAAGTTTGGGCGTTAAAGCACACAAAATCAGGTAATTCCAATGCATTTTAGGACAATACTTAGCAGAATAAGAGGTGGTTTTAAGATGAAATAAAGTGTCAATACTATGTTCCTTCAGCAGGACACACTAAAACTCCTCGCTGCTGGAAGTTCTTTGAAAGTCTATGGATGTCTACGTTGGAGTCGTGTTTTGCTCTTCTTAGGCCTGACACCATGTCCTCCACTCCTCTTGAACATGCTGCATTAGACTACTTGTATCTAACCCTTTCTGTTGGAAGATTCGTCGATTCTTTTGCCCCATATGCTTCAAATTAAAAGGATGGAAATGCTGTCAAACACCTTTCACTTCTTTTCCAGGAGACTTCTACTTGACATCCGCCATTGTTCCACACCTTCAGCTCTTGCTGCACCATAGGCTGCAGACATTCTTGCCGTTTCAGTATTTGGTGATAGATTTGTGTGGTGTATGTGCAGTCCTTGAACAAGTGAGTGACTATTTCATCAGCTACCATGCAGAGTCAGCAAACAGGATCATGAGGCCATCCTTTCTTCTGCAGTTCTCTACAGTTAGTCATTTCTTATGAACCACTAACCAAATGAAGACCTTGCATTTCAAAGGTGCCTTAACTTTCCAAATTTGCTGATGAGCAGCGAATGAGATGTGTCCATTGAAGAAGGCAAGATATGCTGATTTTGCTGTATAATTTCCATCTGCCGTCCAGATCCATATCAGCTTATCCTCTATCTCCTGTCTTAGCCGCACACGCTGCAACTTCGTCTAGAGGCTGAGATATTCAATAATAGCCTGTGTTGAGAGGGTACCTCCTATGTTTGCAATCCAATTCTGGTTTGTTAGGGCATCTGCCACAGTTCTTGTTTTACAACGTACTATCAAGCATAGGTTTGGAGCCAAATCTTGCATGCCTTTTCCGTCCATCCATTTGGATTGTCAAAATAGAGTCTTCCTGCCATTTCCTAATATGATAGTAGTAGAAGCTTCAAAGTTCAAACATTGCTTTTAGTACGGGTCTGCCTCTGAATGTAATCCGACCCAAGGCTTATTTTCACCCTGCTGGTCAAACCATAGCCGTCTGATTCTCAGATCCCAACTGAAGGTTTTTAGTTCATGGATTCCCAACCACCAAATTGCTAGGGTCTGCACACTTTTTTCCATGCCACTAAACAGTGGCCTCCATTGATTTCTCTTTCACCTCTCCATGAAAAGCTTCTCCTTAGCTTATCCAATTTCTTAACTACCTAAGTAGGCAAGTCGAAGATTATCAGATGATAGACCGGCATTGAGGAAAGAACCAATTGAACCAGGGTTAAAAATCCTCCTGTAGACCATCCTGCAAGTCTTCATGCAACTTTGTCGATTAAAGTTCAGAATTCTTCCTTTCTGGGCTTCATAATCGAGAGAGGCAAACCCAAGTAAGTAGGCAACTCTGTCAGACCGCATTGGAGATATGGGTTAATTTTGGCACCGTCCTGCATGTTGCATTAGATGGGGGTTGCCAAGCTCTTAAGGAGGTTAACCCTAAGCCCAGACGTGTGCCCAAAGTACTGCATTAGATCATGTGTAGCCTTCAGATCATCGTCATTCAGGAGGATGAATAGCATAGTATCATCTGCAAAAGTGGACACTCTGAATTGTGCCTCCAGAGGCTCTAGTTTCTGCAGCACTCCCGCTTCTTCAGCTTTGTCCAATAGAGCTCTAAATCCATCCATCACTAAGGATATATGGACATTGTTAACCTTTTGGAAGAACCTCCTATCACCATTGTAGAAGACATCACCACAGCCAAGAGATCTGTCTTAATTATACTCCAACATCTCTTGTAAAACAGTCCTATATATCCATCAAGTTCAGGTGCCTTTCCAGCATGCATCTCTGCCACCATTGCCTGAACTTCTTCTGTGAACCTATTTTCCAATTCTTCCGTCTCAACATGCATGAAGTTGAGTGCATTGAGGTTCATCTTATATTGTCTGCTTGTAGTCTCACCCAAGATGTTTACAAAATACTCATACAAAAGGTTCTCTCAGCTGGTATAGTATCTTCCTTGCTGGCTTAGCTTGGGTATAAAGTTTTTCCTCCTCAAATTAGCCTTCATATGGAAGAACTTTGTGTTGGCGCCCCCCTCTTTGATCCATAGCAGATGAGATCTCTGTCGCCACATCGTGCGCTCTGACGCCGCCAGCCCTAGGCATCTCCCTTTCAAAAGTTTCTTGAGTGCTATTTCTGCCATCGTCAACTGCCTGGTTTCCTCATCCATCTCCATCCTGACAATGAGCTCTTTGAAAACAACTACTTGCATCTTGATGTTTCCTATTTTCTAACTGCTCCATGAAGTGAGTGCCTTGGTTGTCCTCCTGAGTTTCTCTTCGAAGACTTTAATCGGGTGTTGTTGACTAAATGGTGTGTCCCATGCTTGCCTCATGGCATCCTCAAACCCTTTCATCTTGGTCCAGCAGGTTTCAAAGCGGAATTGCTTCCATTGCAGGAAATTAGCATCGCAGCTAAGTAGCAAGGCACTGTGGTCAGACATAGCAGAAAATAGGGCTTGCAGCATACTGTTCGGGAAGCATTCTTCCTTCCCTCATTGTAGAGGACTCTGTCCAACCTCTCCAAAGTAGCCGACTCCTCTTCATTACTCCAAGTGTATGTTCTGCTGATAAGATGCATCTTCAGTGACAGCATGTTAAGCGTCCGCCTAAAGCGTCCCATCATCCTCCTATTAAGGTTATTTTTGTTCTTGTCTCTGCCATCATAAATGAGATTAAAGTCGCCCGTCACTGCCCATGCTCCGTCATCATCCACTGTACATTGTCTAGATTCATGGTGACCTGTGCTATAATGGAAAAGGTGTCCATTCTCCTTGAGGACATGGTAATCTGATTTCCCTTCCAAGCTAGTAGGATCCCTCCTGTAGTCCCAATGGCTGGCAGATAGTCATAGCAGTCGAAAGTGGCTCCTGGAGTCTCAGTAACCATAGAAGAATTTATTTCTGCTAATTTAGTCTCTTGCAAACAAACCAAAGATACATTTGAAGATAACATAACTTCTTAAACTACAGACTGTCGTGCGGGATTGTTCAGTCCACGCACATTCCAAACTAAGACATTGCAAGGGAAGTTAGCCGTGCAATTTGATGGAAGCTCTAGGTGTTGCCTTCGTGATGGCGGCTAGAGTGCACCCGCCACTAGCGACTCCGAGTTGGTCATTCCAGGAGATAGTGTGAGTCCACAGAGGAACGCTAGCACAGTGACATGCTTCTTTGACAGAGGTTGATTGAAGATCCTCACCTAGTGCTTTAGGTTTCACCATTGATCTCTTCTTCATGCTGAATAACTCCCATCCTCTTCATGACCACTGTTTGTGCCTTTTGCATCGACTCCAGCTGACGTACTCCATGCTTTGCCGACAGTAGAGATTATTGTCATATCTTTTTTTCTCTCTCAATTTGCTTATTATTTACCCTCCTGAACTGGTGGGAGTTGCAGAAAGCAAAGTTTCCTCTCTTTTTTCTTTCAACAAAAGTTGGCTAATTACACTTGGAGGTAGAACAAAATTTGGTAATCTTGTTACAATTGGTTTTACTTTTGCATCGACTCCAGCTGACGTACTCCATGCTTTGCCGACAGTAGAGATTATTGTCATATCTTTTTTTCTCTCTCAATTTGCTTATTATTTACCCTCCTGAACTGGTGGGAGTTGCAGAAAGCAAAGTTTCCTCTCTTTTTTCTTTCAACAAAAGTTGGCTAATTACACTTGGAGGTAGAACAAAATTTGGTAATCTTGTTACAATTGGTTTTACTTTGCTAAGCATTTGTGTAAAATCTATGAATAGGCAGTAGAGCTAAATGTAAAAAGAGATAGGGATAGTATCCCAGTTTTTGGTTACCAAATTCAAATTCAGTGTCCTGTCAGGTTCTGGATTCAGGTACACTCTGGATTTGATACTCTCAAACTACAAATTGGATTCAGATTAAGATATCATGTTGTCCGAATTTGGATGGAGCATTATTCGAATTCAGCTTTGGATAGTGAATAATTTCATCTCAAGTATTTCATATGTTTTAAATTTCTCATGCTCTTTCTATGTATCCAATCAAGTCCATCTCCTCAGTGGTGCATCCAGGATTTTTTTGGGGAGTGATTAGTGGACAAATTTTTCAAAGAAAAGAAAAAAAAACCCCTAAAAACACATGTTGACCAGTAGACAACAAAAAAACTTCATCCATATAGTATTTATTTATCACTGATAACAACATTTTAGTTGAACAATGGTAGCTGTTTCGCAGAACTAAAATTCGTGAAACTGTATTCCATAAGCAAAATAATGCTTCTACAAATGTGCTTCCATATGTAAAACATGTTTATAGTTTATACCAATAAAACAATGCTTATACCATGACCTATCAGGCTATCACAGTCGTCCTCCATGAGTCTTGAGTGAAACTCTTTTATAAAGTCACAAGCTATAGGTGTATTATGTAATCAAAATATTCTTCAAAATATATCTTATATCAATGAAGCATCAATTGAACATACCAATTATAGTTGTCTTCAGTGAGCTATTAGGTTTTGAAATCGATGCATTATGGCCTCATTACTATTGGTATCAAAGATGTCCTGGTAAGTAACCATACCATAATTCATGCTACTAAATGTTGTACAAGAAATGGCTGGTTTTTATCCTACTAAATGCCAAAGTTCAAAGACTTGCCCTAGAATTTTGACCAAAATTATCAACTGTCAACTGTTAGATGCCCTAGATCAGCCAAAGAACAGAATTCACCATGCTGCAATTACTAATGACCTAATAGAAATAGGGAACAATAAAAAACTCAACAATGGTTGTAAAAAGAAGTCACCTGTAAAAAATCAAAGGAAAATTAGAAAATTCCAAATCATGAACATTAAAGCCCACAAATTTCATAAATATCCTAGAGAATTTCAAATATGTAAAATGTTTAGAAATAATTATCAAACAATTTCTTCCAAAAGTATGTAGGAAATTCCTAAAACATTGTCAAAATAATTAAAAATTCGAAAAATAAAAAATTCATAAGTAACTATAAATTACAGAAGTATACAAAAATTGATAAATGCAGATAGATCTAACAGGTTATAATTTTAATTTGGACTTACACTCTAAAGTCTAAATTGATGTGTCCATTTCACCAGTAAATAAATTTGAGAGAATGTAAGCATACTTGTTTAGAGCTGTTGATTTTCTACTCCTTTGTAGAAATATCAGACGACATCAGTGATGCATGAAAAGGATTTAGGTTGAATAAAATACTCACCTTTTTAGCATTTATACTGCAATCACAATTATACTAGTATAAATTACAGCAAGTATCACGGTAATTGCATTAGTAATATGTCTTTTAAGATATTTAATAAACAATTGTTTATACTCTGAAAAATATTAGATCATAATGTTTATATATTAGGTAGTATTTGAGATCTGCTCCTAATACAATTGACATATGTGTTTGTATTCAACCATAGTTTGATTGATGTTCAAATTTGACAATGGTCGAATTCTGATCTTAAAAATATTAAATATGTGAAAATTTGGCTTTATCCATGCCAAATTTGACCCCCTGTAAATTAGTTGTGAACTACAAATTTGTTTAATTGGTCCGGTCATTCTGACAAATGTAATATTATTTGTTTGATTTGAATCTTGTTTGCCCATACCTTATGCATGACTTGCCCAAGAGTATTATTGCTGCCTCTGGTAAAAACTTGATATTTCCCTTTTTTTTGAATTTAGTATCATTTTGCTGAACTTTTATCTAGGTTGTTCAGAAGGCAGTAGTTTTACCAGTTTGGCGGGTCTTTAATTCAAATATAAGGAGGGAAATTTTTTGTTATATTGGTTGGTAATTTGATTGATACTACAGGGGGTAGTATAATGGTTCTATTTGTGGTTATCCCAAGTTTGGCTAATTGCTACTACATTACTTAGGAATGCAGGATTTTCTTTTCTCGATTTGGTATTAGTTTCTGTAATGTTGGCTCAGTTCTTGTGTTTTTTTATTGCATAGGTATAAGAAGGTGGCCTACATGGATACTGATGTTGGGCAGCCCGAGTTCACACCTCCAGGGTTTGTGTCACTTCACATACTTGAGGAACAGGCTAAAGGTGTCAGCTTTAGTCCTTTTTTTTATTTTTCTTTATTCAATCTCGTGTTCTTTTTTTCTGTAGCTGTTTACACATTTTTGTTGTTGCTTGTTGATCACTTCAGATTTTACAATGCTATACCTGCGGAAACCAACGAGGTAAGCCACAGAGATACTATCTTGGGTTTGTTTCGTTTGTGTTTTGTGGTTTCTTGCTGCATTGTGATTCGATTAATGTTGTTTGATATTATTATTAGGATCAGTACTCTGCTCTGATAAAGATATTTAATTTGTAAAAGGAACACCTAGGATTCTTTCTGAATTATTGTTTTGACAAATAATTCTATTAGCATGGTGTCACATTAGTTGATAAGTGATGGTAGTCTCATAATGCAGTCATAAGAGATGGTATTCCAGATAGATATCAGGATATCTCCTCTCCTTTTTTTTTTCCGCTCCATCACGCTATAGCTGCAAGATGGAAACATATCTACCAGATTAGGAAATTTTTATTATATCCATTCTGGATGTTTTAGCTTCCTAGATTATAAAGAATGATGGACAAGTTGCTGGAGCAGAGAGAGCTGGTTAGCTTTGAAGATTCATGCATGCCAAAAAACCAAAATCATGGTCATTTCTTATTTCAAGATATTATAACTGACAATTAGTGCCTCAACTTTGTGAAGTGTCCTGTCCCATCAAGCAAGAGTTGAAGAGTGGATCCTACATCAGCGTTACACTATTTCTGAGGACTTTTATGGCATTTGAAGTCTCTTAGCAAAGGAGCATGTTTTCAAGGAATTATCCATCAGGTCTCTGTTGATGCTTATCAAGAGTTTTTGTAGTATAGGTTTTGTCACTCTGAAATGCATACCATGGCAATTTTTCATTACTAATGAACCATGAAAGCTTAAAATATGAAAAACAAGAGCGAAAAAGAAGATCCAGACATAGAAAGGCTGGAAATACATCAACAAGTATGAAGACTAGGTCATGAGTCAATGGAAGAACATCAACAACTAAGAAGCCTATATTATTCTTCACATTTTGCTGAATTTCCAAGTGATGCTAATTTTGCATATGCCAATGTGCCTGTTCAGCATCTAAGTGCAGTGTAGTAGTTCAGTAATTACCTACTGAATACTGCTGTGGAATTGTTCATTCTAAGCTTAAGAAGTCTATTTGATATTTGCTGAAACTATTTCTAGTGTATCCTATTTGTTGTTGTATTGGTATTAACTGCTTACTTTTTGAAAGCTTTCTAAGACCCCACATATCTCCTAGGTGTTTCTTTTTCGGTGATGTTTGCGCAAAGAAGGATCCAAGACTTCTCTTGAGTTACATATTTGGTCTTTATGATTATTTCCTTGAAGAGTTCTACCAATTTGATGAAGTTGACAACCCTGAGAAATCAGCTCTACCGCTTGTTATTAACACTTCAGGATGGGTGAAAGGTGAATTTCATTTCTGCCACATTCCTTGGTTCCTGTTCATTGTTGTTTCTTCTGGATTGTGACATTGTTAAATTATTTGCTGTTGAATAAGTCATGCTTTGTTGAACTTCTGAATCCTCTTGGCATTTTGTTCACCTTGGAGTATTAAATTTTCAGGCACTGGACTTAATGTGTTGGCAGAGATGTTGAAGCATGTATCTCCAACTCATGTTATTAAGCTATGCACCACTACAGAGGATAAAAACTTGCCAGGTGGTACGTTTTGGTTGGATGAAAATGAGGAAAATTCACCAGTTGATTTGATTGAAGTTTGTGCAGCACACGACTCCCCTCATCCGTAAGTCATCAGTTAATGAAGTCAATGATGTACTTCATAGTTTTTTCTAGTGATAGTGGGGGCTTCTCTTTTGCAGGGTGTTAGTTAAGAAAGAGGCACGAGTTATTCGTGATCTTAGGCTGATTGCTTACTTCAGACAGTGTTTGCCAAGAGACTTTCCCATTTTGTCTTGTGATGATTTAATTCAAGGATTTGCTTCTATACACCCATGTCAGCTTCCTCTGTCGAGGATACAAGTTGTGGATCTACACTGTCAGGTAACTGAATATTCTTGTGATCACATATCCAATTCTCAATGTTGAACAATACTTGTGATCATTTGCTTCTTCAGAATGTATGACATGACAATATTTGTGCTAACAGTGGTACATCCAGGATTTTTGGTGAGGGTGGGGGGGTGGGCACATTGTTGAAAAAAAAAAATTACACACTGGCAAGTAGGCAACAAAACAAAATATTTCATCCATGTCATATTTATATACCTCAAATTACAGCATTTTAGTTGAATAAATATCATTGTTTCATGGATCTGCAATTCATGAAATTGTACTCAATAAGCAAAACAAGCTTCTACAAATATGCTTCTGTATGTAAAGTATGGCATTTATAGTTTACATCAACAAAATAAGGGAGTATATCTTATGCACACCACTATTTGGTGCAAACATGCTTACCACTTTGATCTAGACATCAAATTGATTTGAAAAATTTCCGAAAAAAATTTGAGGTAATCCATAGAATGACCTGGCAATGTGTAAAATTTAAGTCCAAATTTGATCAGTGTTGGGGAAAAAGAAGATGCTTACTGTGAATAGAAACCTTTTCTTTTCTTTTGAATTTATCATTTGTTAGCATTCTCTTTCTTTTTGTTTCTTGTAGAACTGATTGAGTTTGAACTTGAAGTTTTACATGATGGTAAAATACTCTTAAGGACTACATACATAACTTTTTGAAAATTTTTGTATAGATTTGATGCTTGAATCAATGCAACTAGCATGTTAGCACCATATTATTTTTAACAGTAGAGGTGCCCACCAAAACAATTCTTGAGCAGTAACTATTGTCCTCACCAGGAGCCCTTGAATGAAAGTCACCGCTTTATATACCCGCATTCTAGAAGAAGTGCATTCTGTAAGAAAAATATGGTTATAAAGGTAGCATATATAGTTTATATCAACAAAGCAATACTTGAACATACCTATTATAGTTGTCCTCGACAAGTCTTCTGGTTGTTTGGTTTGCGACCTCGCTACTATGAGGCATCCCTCTAGTTGCCATTCAGTTTTGATATTGCCTCATGTTGGATATTATTGTTTAATGGGTCTTATTGGGCTTAACGAATGTTTATTATATTAAAGAGTTATGGTTAGTAACCATAACGTGAGATTAAACCCTAAATTCAACTTGGTATCAGAGGCGGTTACTTACCTGACCATCGCCGCCGCCGCGTTGCACTGGTGTGTGCCGCGCGCTGTGCCCGGCCGCTCGCCGCCGCGCCTCTGTGCTTGCGCGCAGGGCCGCTCGCGCCCGGCAATGACGGCTAGCGCTCGCGCCAGCATCTGTGCACCGCGATCGAGCCCACGCCCTCGTGCCGCCCCCGAGCCCGTACTCCGCACCTGCGCCCCACGTAGCGCGGCTCGCCAAGCTTGCACGCCACGCCCACGCCGCCCGCCAAGCTCCTCCCTCCTCTTCCTTCTCTAGTGATTTAGAGATCTTCTGTGGCAGATCTGGATCACATGTGGATACCCGATCTTCTGTGGCCTCCTCTTTGATGATTATGTGATGTGAGTTTGAAAAAAAAAGGGATTGTACAGGCATGAGCTAAATTCTTTTGTTTGGACCTGTTGAGATAACCAAGGATCCAACCATAGAGGAGTTTATGGCGAAGATGATTGAGATGATGACAATGATGGCGAATGACATCTCATCATCGGACAGAGCTATGATGGTGGTACCATACTCACAGACGATGAAAAATATAGAGCTCATTCCAAATGATGTGAAGCTGAAGGGGACCAAAAACTATTTGAGTTGGTCCAGAAGGGTGATTATGATTTTGGAGACAAAGGGGCTTGCTGACTGTGTGCAGCAGACATATGTCGAGCCCCTTAAAGATAGTTATTCAGTAAATCTCTAGCATAATGAGGGTACAAATCTAGCTCGCATTAATTCTTTCAAAGCATTTCAAGTGGTAGGGACATTATCCGTTTGTTTAATTTCATGCCACCAATATGATGCAAAGTTAGTAAATTCACTAGTGGCAAGTCTAATTCTATGTTCTTTCGGAACTTCAAAACATGAGAATTTTTTATCCGTGGTTAACTCCCATTCTAAATATTCATCCGAATTATAACGGCCCGCAAAAGATGGCATAGTAAATTTAACTTTAGAAAATGCATCACTAACATTACCAAGATGTCGATTAACATTACCATTGTTACCTCTCATACCATGACGATTGCGGCGAAGACGATGGCGTAGTCGTGCCTCCCGTTCAATAGAACGATCATTCGGAATGCCGACACTCTTCACCTTCATCATTCTCTATGTCGTGGCGAGGGATGCTTCTTCATCTCCATGGGCAGCAAGGTTTCCCACCCTTCGACCTCCATTGGGAGGGTCAGGAGCCGCAGGTGGAGGTGGCTGCCTCTCCAAGTGCTCCATTCTTGAGACGAGGCTGGCAATGCTCCACTCTATCCGCTCCATCCTATGCTCATTGTCTTGAGCAAGCTTGGTGAGGTTTACGTCGATGCCTCTCAACGTGCTTTGATGATCCTCCACGTACTTCATGAGCTCAATTCTTGTAACACAATCATCTCCATCCGGAACTCCAGTCTCCGATCCTGTCATTATTAGTAGAAGACAAGAGAAAACACAATGTATATATTCTTCCTATCAACTACTAGGTGGTGGACAAGGAGTAGAATTCACTCTTGCTCAAACTTCTTACCAAGCTCTTGCAAGTTTCTTACCGACTGCGACAGGCGAGGCAATCCGGTAGGCTGGTTCATGACAACTTGTGACTGTGGTGGAGCACGCGATTACAAAGTAAATCTGTAACTGAGTTGGAAGAAAGTGGAGTTCGGAAAACTATGTATGGGTAGTAAAGATTTGCAACAATTCAATTAAGAAATTGCAAAACTGACAAGTAGTCCCAAGCTAGTCTACGTCGCCGACCTAAACTTGTCTCGGACCTAGCTCAAGCAAAGCGAAGCACACAACTGAGCAAAGGACTCAAAAGACACAATCACTTCAGTTTTTTTTTTTTTGCAATTCAACCAACGAATCACAAACTTAAGGTCGGGAAAAAAAGATTATACAAATTGGAAGCAAGAAAAACACAAACTAGATGCAAAAGATCGACAAAAAAAACAGTTGTCAAAACTTTGGAGGCTGTTTTGAGGCCCTAAACGACGTTTTTGGGGGTTCGTTTGGCAGCGCGTACATGCACGTAAGTATGCTGTTGGAAGCCTATTGATTTAGATTTTCAAAAATAACTTTTTGTAAGCTTTCCAACGGGCCAAAGAACGCCCCGATTGGAGTTTGTATGCAAAAGTTATGGCCGTTTTACTGCAGGATGGTTGAATTATGCCGTGGGATGGTAAATCCGCTAGGAAACTCGACGACAAGACCTAAACCAGCAACACAACGACACGGCGAGGGACCAAATTTTAGAAAAGCAAAACTGAAACGAAAATTGCAAAAGGTTCAAAGGGTTTGGATAGCGGAGAATGAAAGTTTTTTTTTTTTGGACTCTAGGTGATGGAAAACAGTGATTAACAAAGGGAAAAAGTGGTGATACCTAACGGGCAACGCGGTTTTGATACCAATTCATGCGTTAGCGGCTCAATCTTCCGATAGGTTCTACTTTGCGGAACGGAGACGTTTGCGTTTCAAGACTTTCAATCAGCGGGGATTGAGTCCTTGCAATCGCTACACCCACGCACCTGTCGTTATCAACCGTGCTCACGCCCAGATGATCTTACCACGAAGGTTAATTCCTGCACGCAGTAAAAGAAATGAGCAAGAACGAGAAAGTACGCAATCTGAATTTCAGAATGAACAAATTGAGGTTATCTTTCATCAAACAAGGTTCGGGGACACTACTCCGATGAACAATTGTCTCTCATACAACGGGGGAACAACGTAGCAAATAACCTAACCCTAGAAGTGGCGGCCACAAAGTATTTATGAGGAGAGGAAACAGGCGACCAAACAACGAGTCGGATTCAAAGTCTGCTACAGCAGTGACTTGTCGCGTAAATTTGGAGGCCTTCCCGAATGAATTTTGAGTTGGGCTTGGATACGTTGGAAAGATCTTGGAATAATCTTTCCAACAAGTAGTAGAACATCTCCATTGGACTCCGTATGGGGTAGTTATGGCCTTTTTAATCCGGTGCTGACAGGCTGACTCCGCATCGAATTGTGGCCCGAATTGAAGTGCATGGATGGCATCAATTGGGCTTGGGCTTGACTTGAACGTGGCTTGTAGATGTTGAAGTCGTGGATGAGGTGGAGAGGTGGTGGTGCCGTGGGAGAGTGCGCCAACATGCAGGAGTTGTGGTCGAACTGATTTGGTATGGTCGTGCCCTCAAGTAATGCATCAACTTGATGTGGGTGTAGCCAAGTGTAGCCGAATTGAACCCATGCAGCAAAAGTGGCGGCCTCCTTGAGTTGTCATCTCGTCTCCTGTGTTCCTAAGTACCAACATATCACAAGAAACATTATGCAGCAGCATAATCTCATTAGAAAAATTATTAACACTTAGAAACGAGCTCACCTTGTAATTAAGTTGCTTTGAACGTGCTCGTGTTATTGGACCATGAATTGTATCAAGATGAGGAACAGCAGCCGGTGTAGTGTTTGTATCCGTAGAAGTGATGTCCTCATCAGCTAGATTATATTCTGGAACCGGCAATGCCATGATGATGGCTGACGTGCATGGGAACTTCGAGGGATGACTCAGTGGGAGCGGACTGTATCCAAGTATTACAATGAACTCCAACGATTGTGTACAGATTTGGATCACTATGATCTGTTGGACATTCCTCACGCTGAACATCTGACTATGTTCAAGAAGTGGGTGAATCGCAGGAGTGTACTTGATTTTCTGCTAGTTTTGAATGCTAAGTTTGAGCGTAGAAGAACTGCAGTTTGCCACCAACTGAATCTGCCTACCATGGAGGAGGCATTTGTTACTATGGTGATGGAGGAGACTCAATTATGGGTGATGACATCAAGTACCCTGCCACCTCTTATTAGATCTGCGTTGACTGTTGCAGATAACTGCGAGTGCTTTACTTGCGGGAAGATTGGCCACATTAGTTGGAATTGCTCACAATCACGCGATTCTGGGTGTGGCAGGGGTGGTGGCGGACATGGTAGAGGCCGAGGTGGAGGACATGATGGTGGTAGGCGACAAGGTCCTAAGGCCAATCTTGTCGTGTCTGATGAGGGATTGGTTGCGTATGGAAGAGAGGAGCTTTCTAAGTTGGAGGAGCTACAACAGTTCAAAGCAAGGGTTGAGAGTTCCATCAGCAAGCCCATGGCCACACAGGAGATCCCTATGACCACTATGTTTGGTACTTTTGCCAATTATGCATGCGGGCATAGGTATTGAGGCACAGGCTTTTGCATCCTAACATACTTCTCCTTTAGATTAGATAGTCGATTCAGGTGCATCTAGACATGTCACTGGTGCTTCTAGTGAGTTTGCATCATATTCTCCATATTCTTCCATGCATCGTGAAATTGTTCAAACTGCTGATGTGACTGCACAACCCATCACGAGAATTGGCACAGTTCAGTGTACACCTACAATTACACTTTCCTTAGTTTTGCATGTTCCATCATTCCTGGTTAATCTTCTTTCTTATTAGTGCTTTGGTGAATCAAATTGATTGTGGTGTTTATATTGACTGAGATGCCTGTCATATTCAGGAGAGGCAGACGAGGAGGGTCTTGGGGATTGGGACTAGGTGTGATAGACTGTGGTATTTGGATCGGGCGACTGTGGATGATGTGACTGCTGCTTTGACTACTGCTGTAGGTGGAGTAGAGGCTGAAGTGATGTTTTATCACTATCATTTGGGTCATCTATCATTTAACTGACTGAGGAGTATGTATCCAGATGTATGTATCCAAATGTTATGAGTTGAGTGCCCATGAAGAAACTCATGTGTGATGCTTGTGAGTTTGCAAAGCACGCACGATCATCTTATGGTAATATTGGGCTTCGTAGCATTGAACCGTTTGTACTTGTTTACTCAAATGTTTGGACCTCTCTGATTATTTCTATTCATGGTTTTAAGTACTTTGTTACTTTCATTGACTGTTATTCCCGCATGACTTAGCTCTATATGATGAAGTGTAAGAATGAAGTTTTTCATTGCTTTCAAGGTTTCTGTACTCTTTTGCAAAGACCATTCAATGCTGATGTTCGTATTATTAGAACTAACAATGGAACTGAGTATGTGAACAAGGAGTTTGCTACTTTTCTTTCGGCTCAGGGGATCTTGTATCAGACAACTTGTCCGGATACGTCGGCACAAAATGGTGTGGTCGAACAAAAAAAACAGGCATCTTTTGGAGACTGCCTGCTCACTCATGTATGGGATGAATGTGCCAAAAACCCTGTGGAGTGAAGTCGTTATGATAGCGGCTTAATTAACCGCATGCCCTCCAGAGTGTTAGGCATGAAAACTCCCTGTGAGCTGCTCTTGGGGACGAATACATTTGTTCTCTCCGAAGGTGTTCGGCTGTGTGTGTTTTGTTCGAGATTATCGACCCTTTGCGGGAAAGCTGGACCCTCAAGCTTTGAAGTGCATGTTTGTAGGATATTCTTCTGGACAAAAGGGCTACATGTGTTGGAGTCCTCAGGCCAAACGGATGTTTGTTAGTATGGATGTCACTTTCCAGGAGTTTGAGCCTTTCTATAGTGAGAAAACTAAACTGACGTCTTTGTTGATATCTTTTCTCGCCTGTCTAGTGCTGGTCGAGGGGGAGAATGATGAATTGAGCAGTGGTGGCAATGGTAGAGATGGCGATGTTGTGGGTATTATTCCATTTCCTGTTGTGGATGAGGGGGTGTGTGCCAATGGAGGTGGAGACCTTGGAGTTCTGAAGACTTATGTGAGGAAGCGTTTTCGTGGCTTTGGAGTTTAGGGGGAGCAGCAGCAGCCGCAGCAACAACAACCTCAACAGCAGCCCTAGTCTTTTGTGATTGAGATTGATCACCAATCGTCCACGCAACTCATTGTCCCTGACCCCTCCTCAGTTGTCCCACCTTTGACCCCATCTCCTTCTAAAACGGGTAGTAATATTTCTCAATCTTATTGCTCATCGTAGAGAGCCCCGAGTCAATGTCGGTAAGCCTCTGTGATATGGGGTGCCCGATCTTCACGACGTAGGATCGTTGATAACTCGTTGATTCGTGTAACCTGACGAACCGATGGCGCCAACCACTATTAATTCAGCAATCTGCAACAAAAGAATTCGCCCAACTACATGTTTTGATCGTTGTCTACTTGACCACGCAAAAGTAGACGCATAGTTCCTGCAATCAACGAAGAAATTACAAAAACTATGGTAAAGAGAAAAACTCTCAATTCTAGACGGCGGCTTATGAGCACAAACCCTAGAACAATAGCAAAAGCTTCTCTGAAAATATTTGTGTATTCAATTTGTGGTTGTTTCAAAACTATGATCCTACCTCTCTTTTATAGAGGATGATGTTTACAAAAGATAGAAGATTTAAACTAGAAATCAAATCTTAATCTAATTCAAAACGGAATAAATTCCTAACAAACTATAAAAGATGAAAGAAATCCGGAATTAATCTTCTCAGATTTGGACTAGACTCTTTCCTTCCGTACAGTCATTACTCTTTTGGGTCTGCTGGTTGCATACGAAGTCAGAATTCAATGATTCTTGATTTGTTGGAAAGCTCTTTTGAATTCCTTTCCAACAAGTACTCACACGACCAACTTGAACATCTGTGCTGAGAATGACGCTTGGTCGAAGTTTCTGGTCAAACATCAGACTGTCAGTTGATCGGCAAATTGCATGTTGAGCAGAGTTCTTTTGGTTGTAACGGGTGCGATCCTTGACGGAATTGAGTGATCTTAGGCTCGCTGGAAAGCCTAGGAAATCCTCTTTTCATCAGTAGGTGTACGACTAGATTGGATGAAGTCCTTTAGCTCATACATGGCTATGTCCTTCCTGTTATACTCTCCCTCTTCATTTCTATCAATATTAAATAAGAGCTATTATGTAGTAGCATATTCTCATCATAATTTAACATTTTGAGGAACAAAGTAATCTGTTGATTTAATTGTTTAGCTTTCGCTTGAGTGATTGGTCCTGTATGTTCCTTTGGTCTAGTGCTACTAGTACTAGGGATGTCCTCATCACTTCGGTTAGGTATGGCTTTGAGGGTGATCTTTCTCATGTCTCATATTCTTTGTCTTCTGCATATGTCTTTCATTGCATTATTACAGTCTGTGTCCTACCAAAAGATTGGAAAGTGGCAATGCAAGATCCTTTGTGACTTAGTGCTATTTAGAAGGAACTTCAGGCATTGAAGAAAAATGAGACTTGGGAGTTAGTCTCTCTTCTAGTAGGGAAGAAAGCTGTTGGATGCAAATGGGTGTATACCATAAAGTAAAATGCAGAAGGCAAGATAAGAGATATACAAGGTAAGACTGGTGACAAAGGGATATAGTCAGATGTACGGGATTGACTATGATGAGACTTTTGCATCAGTAGCAAAAATGAGTACGGTGAGAATTTTAATCTCATGTGCAGTGAACTTCAACTGGCCTCTACATTAGCTTGATGTAAAGAATGTCTTGCATGGTGATTTACAGGAAGAGGTATATATGGAGGTCTCATCGGGTTTTGATAACAGTGGAAAGGTATGCAGGCTGAAGAAGTCCTTGTATGGCTTAAAACAATCTCCGAGGGCCTGGTTTGATAGGTTCAGATGTGTAGTATGTAGTATGGATGACAAGCAGTATAATGAGGATCACACTGTCTTTTTTAGGCACTTTGAAGTACTCATCACAATACTTGCTGTGTATGTTGATGATATTGTCATCATAGGTGATGATACTGAGGAGATTATCCGTCTGAAGAACAAGCTAGGTAAAGAATTTGAAGTGAAGGATTTGGGTGATCTCAAATATTTTCTTGGCATAGAGATTATACGGTCTGAAAAGAGTATAGTTCTCTCACAACGGAAATATACTCTAGATTTGCTGAATGAAACTAGAACATTAGGATGTCGTGTTGTCTCTACTCCCATTGAGTAGAACCATAAGTTAAGTGCTCAAGTTGGAGACTCAACTAACAAGGAGAGTTATCAGAGGCTTTTTGGGCGTTTTATTTACCTTTGTCACACAAGACCCGATATTGCTTATGCGGTGAGTATGGTAAGTAGATATATGCATGACCCAAGAGTGGAGCACATGGAAGAGGTGTATAGGATTCTAAGATGTCTGAAGGGCAATCCAGGAAAAGGTTTCTCGTTCAGGAAGAATATGAATCGTGATGTGGTCGGTTATTGTGATGTTGACTGAGTAAGTTGTTTAGATGACAAGAGATCAACATCAGAGTATTGTGTCTTTGTGGGAGGCAACTTGGTGTCATGGCGAAGTAAGAAACAGGATGTTTTGCGATCTACAACATAAGTAGAGTACAGGGCTACGTCTTCTAGCTTGTGTGAAGTGCTCTGGTTGAGAGATTTGTTGTCAGTGTTACGACTGTTTCGAGGTAGACCTTTGACACTGTGGTGTGATAATAAGTCAGCAATCAATATTGCTAATAATCCAGTGCAACATGATAGTATCAAGTATGTGGAGATTGATCGATTCTTCATTAAAGAGCGCTGATGAAAGGAGTTTGAAACTAGAGCATGTATCCTCTGGAGAGCAACTTGGTGATTGTTTGACAAAAAGAGTTGGTTTCAAAGAGTGTGTGTTATAACAAGTTGGGGATGATTGATATCGCCCAATTTGAAGGGGAGTGTTGGATATTATTGTTTAATAGGTATTATTGGGCCTAATGAATGTTTATTATATTGAAGAGAGTTATGGATAGTGATCATAGCGTGAGATTAAACCCTAAATTCAACTCCTCATTTTGAAAAAAATATATATTTCTTTAAAATTTGTTTAATCAATTTTTTGTACTTCTTTTAGCTTTGAGAGTGATGCCTTGTAGGAGGCATATTTTGAGGCAAATCTTGATATGAGGCTAAAATCTATGGCAATGATCCAAACACTATCTAACTTTGCATGAGGCACACCTGACAGCAAATGGATTCATAAGGCCTCCAACTAAACACCGCCTTCAATACAAGTTACCAAGGCATCACTCATCCTACTAGATGATGTACTAGAAAAATGCAGGTCTATCTTACTAATAAATGCCAAAGTACAATGAACTAGAATTCTAGGCCAAAATTCCAATCCGTGAAACTTAGATCCAAAGAAAAGAATCCACCATGCTGCAGTTAATAATGACTCAATAGAAATAGGAACACTAAAAAAACTCAACAGTGGTAGAAAAAAAAATTACCTGCTATAAGGCAAACATGAATTTGGGGCTCTGGAAACTCCTTTCGGATTAGAGTGGCAGCAAAATAGAAGTGGTGATGCAGGAAAACCTCAAGGTATTTCTTTCATCTCTTTTTATTGGAAAGATTGATTCTATGCACCGAATTTTGGTGCCTGATATAATATTTCACTGATTTTTTTTGACTATTTGTTACATGTCATTGGATTTTTTGTCTAATATTATATGCCATTTTTTATTGATTAACTCAGAAAAATGACCAAAATAACACTGTCAATTTCTCTTTAATTAGACTTAATAATGATTTTAAATAAATAGAAAAACTAGAACGTAAAATCTCCAATTTTTGAAATTTTTGAAACTTTGTGTTATAGTTTTCAAAATATGAGATTTTCCATCCTACTCTTTCTGTTTATTTAAAATCTTGATTCAGTCCAATTAAAGGACAATTAACAGAGGTATGTGGTCATTTTCTGAGTTGACTGGTTAAAAATGATATGTAACATTAGGCAAAAAATAAATCCAGTAGCATTTAAGAAAGTCTAAAAATTAATGATATATTATATTGGACACCAAAATTTAGTGGCATAAAATCAATATTTCCTTTTTTATTTGAGTTTTTCTATTGGTCTCCCCAAATATTGGTCTCCTTGAATCCAAGGTAGTTTTTGTGCTTGAGTATGTCAATTTTTTTTGGGCAAACACATGCATTTGATGACTTGATGAACCATGGGCCATAGAAAATTGCCGATATAACTAACTACTTAAAACCTTTGCCTATGTAACAAAGGTCGTCGCTAAAAACAAAATGTCCTCAGCCATGCGTTTGTGTTAACTGAAGCTGAAGAACTTTTGATCAAGCAACTTGACATATTATTCTATAAATGTTGCTCCACAAAAAGTTCATCACCGAGGTAGTCTTAAATTTAGTGGCATCATAACTCTTATTATAAAGCTCTCATGATCTTTTATAATAAATTTGATCCCTATTCTATGACTATTAGTATATAGTAAATGATTATGTCATTTTTCACCTTGTTATTACCCAAGTTAAAATATTCTTTATACTTTTTTGTTTGCAGAATATCAAAGTGCTTATAATCTATTTTATTTATTTATATATGATTATTATTATTTTGCACACATCCAAAAATAGTACTGCTTGTTAAATAAAACAAAAAAGATGTGAACGGTTTGAAAAAATCTATGAAGGGTCCACTGGTATGTAAAGTTGCATAATTACTTTTTAAATGAAAGCTTACGTACACTTGCATATCATGTTTTAATCATTTTCTTTTAAGTTTTCATTATCTCCTTTTAAGTTTTAACACATCCATGTTAATTTAAAACTTTAAATAACAATTAATTAGTTACAACACTAGGATCTGATTATATTGGGAAAAAGTTGATTCAACAGTCTCAATAGTGACAATCTTCATTAAAGGTCTTTAAATGAATAAATTATGGTTATGATGTGCTTTTGTAGGCTTCTGATGGTGCGGTGTATCACTGCTTGAATGGCACTATCGTTGGTCTTGCAACGAGTGCATCAGTGCCTTTGTCAGTTGAGTGTTCCACTCCTTGGTGCATTGGGTTAGGTATGTCCAAGTTTATTCAACTTTTAACGGGCCATATTTCTGCAGCCTTTTCATTTTCTGCCTATCCATGTATTAGTAAGTCTACTAATGTAAATCTATGACTTATTTCCTGTATCTTACTGTTCTTGTGCTGAGTGGAATATTAGGTTTTGTCAAAGCTATAGACGTTTTGGGGGGCTGCATTCATTTGATCACACCTGTTGCTTGTCAACACTTGGAAATGGTTGATGTTCTTCTTCGGAGTTGTATTGCAGTTCCTACTTGCCTTTTACAGGTAATAGTCAGCAGACTGCTGTTTTTCTGTTCTTTAGAGAAGGAACAAGGATCACTGTTAAAGTAAAATTACATAGGAAGTGGGAACTACAATACCTGATCAATAATTTTCTTTTTGAGTAAATCCTAAAGTAGTTCTCTCAACCTTCATCCTAGAGAATTAATATTTTGGTGTAGTTGGATTATGTATGGTTCAAAATTTTTGTCCCTTAAACATGCCTAGCCAGTAGGCACAACCAAATTTTTTGCATATCTGCCCACCTGACACCGAAGTTAACTGCATAAATTGTGGTGGATTGCAGATTTGAACACATGTTCATGCTCATTGCTCCAAAATTACAACTACATGCTCCACTAATGCATTTGTTTTCTCGGCTCAAAGCTGCCGCAATATCTCATGCACATCGTTGAAGTCTGCATACCTCCATGTGAACTTTTGTGACTGCAAATTAGGCTTTCCAAAGAGCAAGATTTGGTGCTTGGCAATGTAAACGGAATGCAGCATATCACAATATAACTGATGTGGATGTTTTGAAGTTGCTTGGCTCAAGCATTTTGGAATCAATGTACTTCAAAAAGTTATGCAGGGCACCATAGCAAACATTGCCCTTTAAAGTATATTGACTTCCTGTCCATCACTTGCATGCACTGATATCGGGTGGTAGTTGCAACTTGCAAGATGCCAAGTTGCGAAGGAAGCAATGCAGTATGCCCAACAAAGAAGAAAATATAACCCTATAGTTATGGATCTTGGTAGTGTACATAGGACTTACTACGAAGAACATGTGCTTATATTATGTGCTTACAGTATTGTATACCTTTAGTTATTTTATCTTGTTCATTTGTTGCATGCACATGATTTTCATCTCACTCAAACTTCAATTCTGCAGGTGTCTGACCCAACAAGCACTATAACTGACAGGCTAAGAGAGCTCTAAAACACAGGAGGGTGCTACAGAACATTAGATGTTGACAATATGACCATCACCAAGATGCGCAAACAGTACAGTTCGCAGTTGCTTTGAACTACCTACCTAAAGACAGCACAAAACACTGAACCTTTTACATGCATGGAATATGAATTACATAGCATGTATGTACTGTTAAACTGAGCTGGAGGAATGTTCTAATGGTGGAACTGGGCAACACATACTGAGACCTAAAAGTTATGAATCAACCGTTGATGGAGATTCTATTCAATCTTCTGATATTGAACCACCAAGTTTGCTTCCTGGTGATTGCAATTGTTTGTGCTATTTTCTATTTGTGCTTAATTTTTGTTTCCCCTTATTTCTCCACTGCTAGTGTTGAGGTCAACCTGAAGCATGAACTGATTCAAATGGTCCCGGCGGTCCGGCCGTGGTATTTTGGACGGTTTGGGCCCAAATTCAAATAGCATAATCTATAATTCCAATCCAGATTCCGGCTGGTTCCCGGTTGAATTCCAGTAATTCCGTCTCTAGTGGAATTCCGGTAACAAAATAATAAACATACAAACATATTTAAAGCAAGTACTAGGCATATGTGTATATATATATATATAAACACTATTCTACATCCATTCTTAAAATAGTTATTTTATACCCAGTTTAGGAACCATCCGATCTAATTTATTAAAATAAATTACAACTGTTGGATAGAGATAGTGATTATCTTCTGTTTAAAAGAATTTAACGTCGTTTTAATCCATAACAACAGTAAGTTTTTGAAATATTTTATTATTAATTTGTTATTGATCGATATCCGCGCTAACTGTCTGTTCATCTTATCTGCTATGCGCTTGCGTTGCCAATTCTTGCCGTCGATCCCGCGCCTCGCACCACCACCCTGTGCGATCGTAACGCCGCGTCTCGATGGCAGCTGATAGCTTCTTGTCCATCGTCCAGCGTGCTTGTGTTGCCACCCCACACGCCCGCAACACCTCGTCTCGACCGCAATTGCTCGGACATATTCGCCGCATTTGGTCATCGGATCTGGATTACCATTTTGAAATATGTAAGAATTAGATTTTTACATATTTGTTACACTTGTTCGTCAGTAATTGTAGTTGATCGGAGAGTAAATTTTATTTACATTACCAGTAAGTTAGTAGTAAATTGATGTTTTTTGGATGGCCGTTCTAGTATAAGAAGAGATAGTACATTTTAGGTGGTAAATTTGTCGTATTATAACTGTAAATTTGTTGCGGATTCGGATTGTCATCTTGAAATAGGTAAGAATTAGATTTTTGTCAATAAAGTTATACTTATTCGTCAGTAATTTTTAGTTGGTCGGATAATAAATTTACTGTATTCAAAACATTAACCGGTCTATAAATTTACTGAGCAGTCAGTAAATTCTTATTGTTATGACAGTAAGTTTATATTGTTAGAACCGTAAATTGACTAGTGAGAACATTAATGATGCGATAGCGGTCCGATCTTTCGATAGGGGCTACTTTGCGGAACGAAGACGTTTGCGTTTCAAGGCTTCTAATCAGTGGGGATTGAATTCTTGCAATCGCTACACCCACACACCTGTCGTAATCAACCGTGCTCATGCCCAGATGATCTTACCACGAAGGTTAATTCCTGCACGCAGTAGAAGAAACGAGCAAGAACAAGATGCAAAACACTCTGAATTTTAGAATAAACAAATTGAGGTTATCTTTCATCAAACCAGGTCCAGGGACACTACTCCGATGAACACTTGTCTCTCATCAAACCAGGTTATCTTTCGTCGATTTCGGGCGATCCATACGGAATTTGGCAGTAGGACTAGATCCGTTGGAAAGGTGGCGTCGTGGGCTTCTCTGTAAAGTGCTCATTCACCCCAAACGGACTCCGTACGTGGCCTGGACGTCCATTTGAAGTTGGCGTGCTCTTGAATGACCGAATCGGGCTCGCGGATGACTTGGGCTTCATCATCTTGGGTTTGTCTTGGAACGTGGACGACTTAGGCTTCTTTTTGGGCTCTTCTTGGAGTGTCGTAATATGCTGGACCTTCAATGTAGATGGCTTGAAAGGCTTGGCATGTGGGTTCATGCCGACTTGATGTTCTCCATGGTCTTCGGGTGACAGAGTGAAAGGAGCGGCGTTCGTACTCGTGTTGGTGATGTCCTCATCAGAAAGAGTGTCAACGTGGAGCAGTTTCGGGAGGTTAGACGGTTGCAGATATGTAGTTTCTAGATAACTACATATCTTTAACTCCCTAGTGGTTATCTTCACAAATAGAAGAGGAAGTTATCTTATCTTGGAACCATGACTGGAAGACTCAGCCACTACTCAGGTTAGACATAACTCTCTCGATGCTATGGTCGCGTACAGTCTGCGACCATAGGTCAGTACTAAGGTTGTCATTAGTCATGCGACCTTCTGGTTCACAAGAAACTGAGCTCTGCGACCATGGAGCCATATATCATATACGAAATTTCTTAAACATGATATATTTAATGAATAGATGACTAACCCAAGTAATATTCATCGTCAAGCCCTACGTCCTGTTAGGATTTCACTATGTAAAATGAGGATTACAAGAAGAGAATCAAGGATGTTCTTAGATGAACTAAGAACAATCTTGTATTCTTTAGCTAACAGTCAATGTAAGTCTATTGCGGTAGCTCTAAAGTGTTGTGTCTTGAATCTCTTGCCTGATGTGTCCCCTTGTGTCGTGTTGATCTCTCTCGGTGATCCTCCTTTTATAGATCGTCACTGGTTGTCAGTTACAGAATAAAACAGGTCGTTGGGAGGCAGACATGCGCCGGCCATAATGTGCAATTATACCTGTTCAAGATGGCGCCTCCATCTTCTGAGATGGCGGTAGTGATAAAACAGGTTCAACCACTATCCATGATTGAATGAGTCTAATCATATAGCCGTTAAATGTTTTATCCCTTTAGTAAGCCATGGTTGTGTATTAACTACGACAATGCACAACGATTTTCTTGTCCTTCACGACCTGGGCGATCATGGAAAAATGTCTCCATGTCCATGGTATTCGTGAGACCATAGTCTCTGTGACCTCGATGTTTGTGGATATTTAAAGATTACAAACCTCATGATTTCATAGAATGAGACCATGGAATGGGCTACGTCCAGTAAGTCTTAGACTGTTCTATTGTCTCTCTCTTATGCTCCTAAGACCATAGAGAGGTAGAAAATCTCATTCTATAGTCCTTGCGATTATAGAATGGAAAGGTGACTAACTCGGGTTATAATCCTCATCAAAAGGTGCAATCATAAATAGGCATAATTGCACATTATGGTTAGCGCACATTTGCCTCCCAACGACCCTTCATTCCCGTAACCGATGACCAGTGACGAGCTATAAAAAGGGGGGATCGCTGGGAGAGAAAGGGACACGACTCATCTAACGAGAAATCTAGGGAACCAGACCTAAGAGATAGAAACAATAGATTATCATACACTGTGTAATCAAGAATAAGAGATTGTTCTTAGTTCATCTAAGAGGACCTCTTATCCTTACCTTTGTAAATCTCAATATTGATAAAGAAATACCAACAAGAGTAGGGCTATTACTCATCATCAGAGAGCCCGAATATGTATAAATTCCTTTCTTCCTTAGACATAGATACCTTGATTTACTTGAGTCTCACCTTAGATTGGCTTCACACTTCATCATCTAATTTTATGTAAGTTCGACTAAGGACCAGAGTCCCAATCGTCGACAGCTGGCGCCCCCCGTGGGGCCCATTTTCAAGGTGTTATTCTTCATCAAGAATCTCGGTAAGCCGTGTCTGGAGTTCATGATTCCGAAAATGATGTTGATCTTGCAGATTATGCTGATCTTAACCTGGAGGATGAAACTCTCTACATGAAAGAAAATGAAGTTCCTTTAGGGCCTTGTGCTAAGTACTTTCAGGACCTGATCCATGGCCAGGAACCTGAATTGAAAATCCGTTCACCTCTGGTGAGTCCTGCCACCTCGAGAGGTGAATATGTGCCAGATACCATCGTCCCAGATGATGCGGGAGATGAGGATTTCGAATTCAGTTTGGAAGGATTTTCTCGAGATAACTTGAATTCCATCTTTGATTTTGAGTATGATCAAGATGAGGAAATGCTCTCCCCGTCTGCGAACTCAATTCCACTGGAAGTTACTATACTTCCCGAGGAAACCTCTGAGCAACATGCTGCTAGAGAAGAGGAGGAGCGCAAATGGGAAGAAGATGTAGCTCGTGAGTGGCGAGAGGCTGAGGTTCGTAAGGTCATGGAGCAAGCTCTGCAGCTTGCGCAATCTCGCCACGATACCGCAGCTTGCGATCTTGCCCATGGAACTTCTCGCCCGCGACATCACCATGGTCGCAGGCGGGATCAAACTTCACTATCAGCCCTGACCTGTTTTCTGGTGGATGAAGTAACAATAACTCCCATGGCACCCAGAAGGAGTACACAGGAGCACATTCGTGTGATTGTAGATACTCTTCGCAATCCTCCATCTGATTTGGTGAATGATGACCGAGCATTGTTTGTAAGGATTTTGGCGGATAACCTCGACGAGGTAGCAACTGTTGCTACTCCAACCTCCTCATCAAGGTCTGTAACTCATTCACGTGAATAGGATAGTTATCATTCGAGGCAGGGACAACATGGACACATGTCATCAGCCCGATATCACAAGACCCAGTGAACAGGTAATCTCAGTGACCTTCATCGTGAATCGGTACATTCGCGTTTGGGGCCGCGAGTAGATTCTTCTCGCAACCATAATCATGGACCAGAACATTCACGCTTGGGGCCACCAGCTGACTCTTTCCGCGACCTTGATGGAGGTCGTGATGATCAACAACCACGTCCCTCATACGTAGGTTGTAAGACCTTCTCACCAGGGCTACGTGCTGTAGTCTGGCCAGATAAGTTTAAACTTGGAACAATTGAGCGATTCGATGGAACCAAAAATCCTTCCAAATTTCTCCAAATTTGTATTATTGCAATCCAAGCAGTTGGCGGCGATGAACGGGTTATGGCTAACTATTTACCGACTATCTTGGAAGGTCCAGTGCAAACATGGTTGTTCAATTGGCCTGAAGGATCAATCTATAATTGGGAAATGTTGTGTGATGCGATCCTCAACAATTTCTAAAATTGTTACCAAAAGCCTGGCAAAAAGGATGATCTTCATTGCATGCACCAGACTTCCACAGAAACTCTTCGGTAATTTGTCAACACTACTACAGAATACATTATCACAGTCGGTTCAAAACAGTCATCACAGACAGTTCTGAACTGTCAGTGATATTCGAGTACTATCACTGACGGTTATGAACCGTCTGTGATAACTAACTATTGTTTCATCTAGGCCTTCATGCTTAACCCTAATTTTGATGATTAATGAAAACAGAGTGTTTAGGACTAACTGTGTTTTTTGAGATTGATTAATACAGGGTTCCATTGGGAAGATTGTCAAGATGAACAAAACGAACCCAACGCAAAAGACGTAAAAGCATAAGTAGCAAAAAATGAAGACAAGACGCAAATGTGAAAAAGCAAAGGACCTAAGGTAATCCGTATTTTATTTTTACCGATCTCGGCGTTTGGAGATGATCGGTTAGGAAAATTGTTTTTAGTTTTTAACCGTACTATAAAGAGGGGTGGCGAAAGTCCTCTCTTTATCTCCAACATAAACCGAGAAACTTAGGTCATTGTATTGCATCTTTTTGGTTGGATTTGGTTTGAACTTAATTTGGAAAATCTGGATTTTCAGTTCAGTTTTTGACAGCAGAAGAGTTTTTTTTGTTTTTCTAGAAATATCTAGGCAGATCTAGATTTTGCTTCTGTTTACAAAAATGTAGCCCTTGAAATTATCTTTCAAAAGAGCTATTAAACACCTCTTTTGGATTTCTGGATTTAAAGATATCTCTGTTTTTGTTCAGGCTGACTGTCAGTTTGCTAAACTGACTGTCAGTTTGAATGTCAGTTTGATTAAACTGACAATTGTCCAGAGAGGGTGTATTTTTGTGCTCAAAATTTTTGTACTAAACTGACTGTCAGTTGTGGGTTTCAGCTTTCCATAAACGACCACGAACGGCTAGCAAATTTTCATCCGTAAATTTTGTCGGCCGTTGTGCACTAAACTGACTGTCAGTTGGGCAAACTGACTGTCAGTTTGAGTTACTGATTTTCAGCCCTAGCTCCAACGGTTCATTTGATTTTTGAGGCTATAAAAAGGGGCTTTGGGCATAAGTTTAATACAACAAGCAATAGCATTCTCTTAAACACTCTTGAGCTTTAGTTTTCCACTTAAAATCTTGATCCTTTGATCAAGTTGAGTGTTTTCGATCCACCGAGAGTTTCAGTTCTTTTGCATTTGCATTCACTTAGCTTCTCGGTGCGTGTTTGGAGGTCAAGAGAAGACCTTGCTGCCTGTTACTCTTGGTGAGCGCCCTCACCTAGACGGTTCGGAGGCGTGGCCGTTGACCTCTCCAGAACGGAGATTGTTGGAGAGGCTCGGCAAGCTTGTACAAGGCATCGGTGCTCGCCTTTCCGGAGTGGACAAGGGGCAACCAATAGTTGATAATACTCTTCGTGAGTATTGAGGCAAAACTCAAGTGACTTGAGTGCTTCAACGAGGACTAGTGGAGACTGGGCGAGTCTCCGATACCTAGGTAAAAACTGCTGTGTTCGTTCTCTTCCTCTCTTGCTTATTTTATTTGTTCTTGATTTGCAATTATTTGTTCAAGCTTAAAAGTTTTTAAAAGCCTCCTATTCACCCCCCTCTAGTCGGCATCCTTGATCCAACACATGGTATCAGAGCTCGGTCTCTCGATTCATTAGGCTTTACCGCCTAGAGAGAGGATGTCGTCAAATGGAGATTTTCTTCTTGGTCATACCGGTCGTGCGCCTATCTTTGATGGGACAAACTATCCTTATTGGAAAGTGCGTATGTCGGTATTCCTAGAAGCTATGGGGCTTGATGTATGGGATATTGTTAAACTCGGTTTTACTCCTCCGGATGATCCGGCAAGTCAGTCTGAGGACGACAGGAGAAAACTGCATTTAAATGCCCGTGCGAAAAATGCACTCTTTGCCGGTTTATCCTTGAATGAGTTCAACCGTGTGAGCAATCTCACGACTGCTCATAAGGTTTGGACCACCCTCAAAGAAATTTACGAGGGCACAACAAAGGTTAAAGAGGCAAAGTTGCTAATGGTGAGGCAAAAATATGAGGCATTCACCATGTCATCAACTGAGTCCGTGGATTCCATGTTTACTCGGTTGAATAACATTGTGAACGAACTCAAGGGTCTTGGTGTTGTTTTTACTGACATTGAGATTGTGAGAAAGATACTTAGGGCCTTACCGGAAAGCTTCGACACTTTGGTCACGGTTCTCACAAACTCCGATTTATCGACCACAACACCAACCGATCTTTACGGGAACCTCATCACCCATGAGATGCACAAGAAGGAGAAGAAAGAAGCAGCTGAACCCTCAGAGACAAAGAAGAAAGCTTTGGCCTTCAAAGCCAACGCAAGGAACGATTCAAGCGATGGCTCCTCCGATGAAGACCTCGCACTCATGGTAAAGAACACTCAAAAACTTCTTCGCAGGTTGCATAAGAAGGGTGTCAACCTTGACACACGACCAAAGGGACCAAAGCAAAATAACTTCAAGGACATCATTTGCTATGGATGCCATGAGAAGGGACACATAGCATCAAGATGTCCAAACAAGAACCCGTGGAACAAGAAGAAGAAGTTCTTCAAGAAGAAGAATGAAGAAATCAAAGAAGCTTGCTTTGGAGAGTGGATGTCCAGAGGTGAGAGCTCCGACTCCGACTCCGATGACGAAAGAAATTGTTCCAAGAAGATGGCCGGATTAGCTCTCGGCAACATCAACACTTCAACTAGCTCATCCATTTGCCTTATGGCTAAAGGCGATGAGAAGGTACACTCTAACGATCCATCATATGATGATTTAGTTGAAATGATAACCGAATTAAATGAAGTTTTTGGAAAAACTAAAAGGAAGTATAAAGCACTTAAGGAAGAACATTCTTCCCTACGCACTCAATACTCCGAGCTTAAAGATTCTTATGAAAGCATGCTCATAAAAGATGTTACAAATATCTCATCTAAGGTAGATGCTGCAACTTCATGTAACTTGGATGATTCTCCCTCTAGTAGTCATCACATTCCATGTGTTTCTAATGATAACATCTTAAATGAAAATAATGAACTTAAGGCACAAGTTGAAAAACTTGGAAAAGACTTAGAAAACTGCTACAAAGGCAAAATATCTCTTGATCTAAAATCCTTAATAAACAAAAATGTTCTTTTAGAAAAGAAGGATTAGGATATTTTCAAAACAAAGGAAAGAAACAAAACTCTAAAACTATATTTGTTAAAGCATGCAACACATTTTGTCATAAATGCCATGAAACTGGTCACTCACATGGAGCATGTCCCTTAATGACTCCAAATTATTTTGATACTTGCTACATGCTTCAAAAGTCGAGGAAAGGTTATACTATAGCAAAGTATGTTGGTGCACCCATGTTAAATAAAAGGAAGAAATCTATTTGGGTGCCCAAAACTTTGATCGCTAACATTGAAGGACCCAAAAAGGTTTGGGTACCTAAAAGGACTTAATTCTTTTTATGCAGGTGAACTACAGGACTGGTGTGAGGCATTGGGTGCTAGATAGCGGATGCTCCGAACATATGACCGGTAACAAGAAGTTGTTCACCTCACTCAAAAACAACTCAAGCGAGAACCAAAAGATTACCTTTGGCGTTAATCGTCAAGGAAATGTGGTAGGCTTGGGTAAAATCGCAATCTCTAATGATCTTTCAATTTCGAATGTTTTGTTGGTCGAATCTCTGAATTTCAATTTGCTTTCTGTTGCACAAATTTGCAATTTTGGTTTTAGTTGCACATTCTTCCCAAAAGAAGTTTTGGTTGAAAGTCTAAAAGATAAAACCTTGATCTTTAAAGGCTTTCGTTTTAGAAATCTTTATTTGGTTGATTTTCACTCAAAAGATGTATCTTTGTCAACATGTCTTGTCTCTCAAACCTCAAAAGGTTGGCTATGCCATAGACGACTTGCACATGTTGGAATGCATCAGTTGAGAAAACTTTTAAAACGTGATTTGGTTGTTGGCTTAAAGGATGTGAATTTTGAAAAGGACAAACCTTGTAGCGCTTGTCAAGCTGGCAAGCAAGTAGTTACTTCACATCCAACTAAGCGCATTCTTTCTACTTGTAAACCTTTGGAACTCCTTCATATGGATTTATTTGGACCTTCCGAGTTCCAAAGTATCGGGGGTAGCAATTATGGTTTTGTGATTGTTGACGATTTTACTCGCTATACTTGGGTTTTCTTTATTTCCCAAAAATCTGAAACCCCCGATGTTTTCAAAAGTTTTGCAAAACGTGTTTCTACTGAATTCGAATTATCCATCAAGAAAATCCGTAGTGATCATGGTGGAGAGTTCATTAATTCAACTTTGTTTGATTTGTGTGACTCTCTTGGAATCAAACACGAATTTTCCACATCCTACACTCCACAGCAAAATGGAGTCGTTGAAAGGAAAAATCGAACACTTATAGAAATGGCAAGGACTATGCTAAGTGAGTATGATACTTCTACTCGTTTCTGGGCTGAAGCCGTGCATACCGCTTGCTATTCTATAAATCGACTTTATTTGCATCCTCTTCTGAATTTGACTCCTTATGAACTTCTTATTGGGCATAAGCCAAATATTTCTTATTTCCGAGTCTTTGGTTGCAAATGCTTTATTCTTAAGAAAAGAAATTTTGGTGGTAAATTTCAAAGAAGAGTAGATGAAGGCTTTCTAGTCGGATACTCCACCACTAGTAAAACTTATCGCATTTTCAACAAAAATACTGGTTGTATTGAAGAATCCTGTGATGTTGAATTTGATGAAACTAATGGCTCGCAAAAGGAGCAAGTTTCTGGTCAAGTTTCAGGTGAAGATCTTCAAGAAGCCATGAAGAACATAACCATTGGAGACATCAAGCCAAGAGAAGAAGATCAAGAAGAAGATGTCAACATTGAGAATGTTGATCAAAACGCATCATCTTCACATGTTGATCCTCCAGAACAAGATCAAGATGAAGCAGTACAAGATGAAGCACCAAGCCAACATCAAACGATCACCAAGGATCACCCTCTAGACCAAATATTGGGTGACGTCAGTAAGGGTGTTCAAACTCGATCTCGTATTGCTGCATTTTGTGAACATCATTCTTTTGTATTTTCTTTAGAACCTAAACATGTTAATGAAGCCTTAAATGATCCTGATTGGGTTAATGTCATGCATGAGGAACTTAATAACTTTTCTAGAAATGAAGTTTGGACTCTAGTTGAAAGACCAAAGGATCATAATGTTATTGGAACAAAATGGGTTTTTAGAAATAAGCAAGATGAAAATGGTGTTGTAATTAGGAACAAAGCTCGTCTTGTTGCTCAAGGCTTCACTCAAGTCGAAGGCTTAGACTTTGGTGAAACTTTTGCACCGGTAGCAAGACTTGAAGCAATTCGTATTCTTCTTGCTTATGCATCATGTTTTAATATCAAACTTTTTCAAATGGATGTTAAAAGTGCGTTCTTAAATGGTGAAATTTCTGAACTTGTTTTTGTTAAACAACCTCCTGGTTTTGAAGATTCAAAATTTCCATACCATGTGTTTAAATTGTCCAAAGCTCTCTATGGTCTCAAACAAGCTCCTCGAGCTTGGTATGAACGACTTAGAGACTTTCTTTTATCAAAAGATTTTAAAATTGGGAAGGTTGATACAACTCTCTTTACAAAGAAAATTGAAAAAGAATTGTTCATTTGTCAGATATATGTTGATGATATTATCTTTGGATCTACTAATGAACATTTCTGTCATGAGTTTGGAGAGATGATGTCTAGGGAATTCGAGATATCCATGATTGGTGAGCTGAGCTTCTTCCTCGGACTTCAAATCAAACAACTCAAGAACGGTACGTTCGTGAGTCAAACAAAGTACGTGAAGGACCTGCTCAAGCGTTTTGAGATGGAAGACGCTAAGGCAATCAAAACTCCCATGGCAACCAATGGACATCTGGACATGGACAAAAGCGGCAAATCGGTCGATTCTAAACTTTATAGGTCTATGATTGGTAGTCTTTTATATCTTACTGCATCTAGGCCTAATATCATGTTTAGTGTGTGCTTGTGTGCTAGATTCCAGTCTGATCCTAAGGAATGTCATTTAACTGCTCTTAAAAGAATCCTTAGGTATTTAAAATGCTATCCCAGTTTAGGTCTTTGGTATCCAAAAGATGCAAATTTTGAATTAATTGGTTATTCTGATTCTGATTATGCTGGGTGCAAGATTGATCGTAAAAGCACATCTGGTAGCTGTCAGCTGTTGGGAAGATCCTTAGTATCATGGTCATCTAGGAAACAAAATTCTGTAGCTCTCTACACAGCTGAAGCTGAATATGTGTCTGCAGGCAGTTGCTGTGCTCAATTATTGTGGATGAAGCAAACATTTTTGGATTATGGGATTATTTTTGATAAAGTGCCACTATTGTGTGATAATGAAAGTGCCATTAAAATTGCTGATAATCCTGTTCAACATTCTAGAACTAAGCATATTGAAATACGGCACCATTTTATTAGAGATAATGTGGCAAAAGGAGATATTGAAGTGAATTATGTTAGAACTGATATGCAACTAGCTGATATCTTTACCAAACCCTTAGATGAATCAAGTTTTTGCTTTTTAAGGGGTGAACTGAACATTATTGATATATCAAATGCTAGTTGATGTGCTAAAAGTGTTGTTTGTATAAAAATAATATTATTTTATTCCCTCTCTAGTCTTAGATTGCTTCTGGTCGAAATTGACCAAACTGACAGTCAGTTAGTGCTTAGGAGCCTGGTCTTAGTCTCTGGTCGAAGTCATTGTCCTAACTGATAGTCAGTTTCACAAACTGACAGTCAGTTACGTGTAATTGATTTTGGTCGTAACTCCTGGTCGTGTTCGAGTCTCAAACTAACTGTCAGTCTCATACACTGACTGTCAGTTTCAAAACTCAGTTCTGTGAACTGACTGTCAGTGTGGTACACTGATTGTCAGTTCCATGTTTATGAGTTTGGAACTGACTGTCAGTTTATCAAACTGACTATCAGTTGTGGGATCCCGAACCCTAAAATCCCCCGTTCCTTCTTCTTGTATTCTCGGCTTCTCTTCTTCTCGCAACCGTTTTTGTGCCTCCTCTCGTCGCCGGTGTGGTTGCGCCACCGTCCCTCGGTGCCTACACCTCCTCCTTGCCGTCGACGACCGCCGCCGCCGTTGTTTGCGCCTCCACCGCATCTTGCTTCGGTTCACGACCACTCTTTCCCGTGCCGTGGTTCTTCGCCGTCATTTCTCGCCGGTGCAGTGCCGTGGACTGCTCACCGGCGGTGAATCTTCGTTTATCTCCTCGTGGTGTGCCTCCATGCAGTGTGTTGACGTCTTCGACCTCGTCTGTTCTGTTCAGCCGTTCTGTTCAGGTCGTTTCTTCCTCTCCTCTGTTTTCAGTAGCTTCTTAGACATGTCTGATCAGCCGTCGTCTTCGCGACGCGTGGCCCGACGGAAGAATGCGGCAAACAGCCAGTGTTCATCGGGTCAAACGTTTGAGACCCGGCCTTCGCCTCCGCCTGAGCGCGTGCCCGTGGACTATTCCCGATGGCACGCGAGCCGCCTTCGCTCACTTCGCTCAGTGAACCCCTATCTCTCGCCGCGTCCCACTGGTCGCGGCGCATGCGACGTTCTCACCTGCTACAAAAACTTCCACCTAGACTTGTTCACTAGTGTTTACAGCCGCGCACCCATTTTTGCTCACCGCTCCCTATCTTGGGGTACGATTGCCTCTCGCACAGGCATTGTCACTCTAGCTGATCTTTTTGGCTCCGTAGGGATTTGCGACCTTGTCGCCGATTCCTCTCTTTCTTGGGCTGATGGACCCATTCGTCAGTTCTACTTCATCACCTTCATGACGGGCCTCCAGGTTCACACCATCACGAAGGAACAGATTGAGTCTGCGCTAGGACTGGTTCGTCCCGCATCTGGGTGCCAGCTCCACACTCTTCCAGACTTAGAGCATAGGGAGGTGGCTATGCTCTATTCAGCCCCTTCCAGCTTCGTCACATCGCCGGCTTGTGCCGCGATGTTGATTTGGCCCTGCGGATTCTTCGCCTCACTCTAGTCCCTATGTCCGGCGATAGGGCTAGAGTCACCTACCTTGCTCTCCATGTGTTGATTTCTATCTTCCAGGAGGAGCCCTTTGACGTTGCTGATCTCATAATTAGTGAGATTCAGCACGTCCTTCTCTCTCCGCGCCATCAGCTGATATACGCTCCGTATATCATGGCGGTGCTTCTGCACATTAGGGCCGTAGACACTGAGCTTCCTAGGCCCCATCGTCCTTTGCTTTTCTATCCTCCTGGTCAGGCTGATCGCAGGCTCGGTGCTCGCCCTGCTGCAGTTGCTGGCCCTGATTCTCCCGCATCAGATGATGATGCTGCGAGGGAGTCAGCGGATGAGGCTTCAGTTCAGGAGTCCGACCCAGCACCTCCTTCAGACCTTGGCGCCGGATCTTCCGCGGCATCACCTTCTTTGCTCCAGCAGATCCTCCAGACCCAGCAGCAGATCCTTAGCACCCAGACGGAGCATCACCAGATGTTGCTTCGTTTGGTTGCACAGCAGGAGGAGATACTGCGTCGTCTGCCTGCGTCAGATTCTCTGGTCCCTCACAAGAGGGCCCACCAGGCTTTGTCTTCTCTGAGCACTGCTTCAGGACCTGCTGATCCAGCTCCTGCAGTACCTGCCTCGATTCCAGCTGCTACTCCTCCGGCGTCTCCAGCCGTCGATCCGACTGCATCTCCAGCAGGCTCCGGAGATACAGCTGTTTTAGGAGTTTCTTCAGATGATGAGCCTTAGGCTCTTATTTGTATTTTTGCCTCCCTTTTTGTGCTTGATGCTAAAGGGGGAGAAGTATTTTGGATATATTTTGGATATTAGTAGCTATTTTGTAGCTATTTTGATGTTTTGGACAGATGGTTGTTTTATATTATGGAGATGTTTGTGCTTATCACATATGTCTGTGTGATTTTGGATATGATATATGTGTAGCTCTGATACCTTGATATATATATTATATGATGACTTGGTTTTGAGATTTTGAGATTTGTATACTCTGATATGACTTGGTGATATATATATATCTGTGAGTGGTTGTATGTATGAGATACCCTGATGTATATGTGTTGGTTTATGCTCTGATATGATGAGATGCATATGTTGAATATTGAGCCTTAATTAGGGTTTTGGTGATTAATGACATCCGTGAGCTTTGCGACTAACCTCCGTATGTGAGACTCAGGTAAATAAGAGGTGAAAGCATCAAGGAAGAGCAAAGCAAGGCTATCAAGACTTCATGAAGCGAAAGCGACGAAAATCTCGACAAGAGTACAAATACATAAACCTAGCGTCTTCTTGTTTTGAATTTTTCTAGGTTAGATGGTCGTACTATTAAGAGGAGTCTTAGCTCAAGTCTCTTGATCAACCTTGAAGTTTTTAGAAGCATATTTGCATTTGCATTTGCCCTAAATCAAATTTGAGTAAAAAATTCAGATGTCTGTTTTCGTTTTGTACTGGCCGGACAGTGTCTGAAGTGACCAGACAATGTCCGGACAATACAAACAATTTCAGAACATTGCAAACAAGTGCAACAGAGACATATACATTTGTCCGGTGCATCTGTCCGATGAAGGCCGGACATTGTCCGAAGTGACCGGACAATGTCCGGTCAATACAAATGTTAACTGGGTGCTGAATTAAGACAAATGTATTTGTCCGGAGGATGTGTCTGAAGTGACCGGACATTGTCCGAAGTGACCGGCCAATACAAATTTTGGGCTATTAAAAATGCTGTGTTAACAGAGACATATCTATTTGTCCGGACATTTTGTCCGGACAAATCCCATATGTCCGGCCCATACAAAAATCTGGAGTGTTTTATTTTGAGTGTCAATAGAGACAAATACATCTGTCCGGACATTTTGTCCGGACAAATCTATTTGTCCGGCGTGTACAAGTCGTTTTAAACAGGGGTATCAACAGACACAAATGCATCTGTCCGGACATTTTGTCCGGACAAATACATTTGTCCGGCCTTCACATTTTACTTCAAACGGCTACTGACACTCGTATCTCACGTGAATAACGGTCAAAATTTTTGTACTGATCGGACAATGTCCGGCCAGTACAACTTTCGCCCAATCTTCTTGAAATCGACCGTTTTTGCTGAGGGTATAAATAGATCACTGTTGTAGATGTCAAAGATGTACGAAATACATCTCTAAACCTTTGAGCAACAGTGTGCAAACTCTCTCACTCCCATTCTCTAGCAATTGAAGTCAAAAATTGAGAAATCTTGAGTGCTAGTTGAGTGAAATCGTTTCCAAGCCCTATTGCATTTGCATTGAGTTCATCAAGCCTTGAGGTTGATCAAGCAAGGTGCTAGGCTTGTTACTCTTGGTGATTGCCGTCACCTAGACGACCCGGGAGGTCCGGCAATCTCTCCATCGACGGTGTGTCGGAGAGGCCCGGCGATTGGGTGTAAAGGCTCGGAGCTCGCCTATCCGGAAAGGAGAAGGGCTACCCCTAGTGAAATCGAAGCATAAGATCAAGCGAAGAGCGCTTCAACGAGGATTAGTGGAAATCGGAAAATTTCTGAGACCTCGGGAAAAAGACTCGATCTCTTTGGTTACCTCTACTACTTGCTTAATTTTCGTAGTGATTGAACTGTTGCTATAAATCTTTTAGAAAGTGCAAAACCTGTATTGAATTGTCATTCATATCTTTAGAAGTTTGTTATTGCAAATCTTAGGTTGTTAAACCCTAGTTTAGAAGAAAAATTTAAAAACCGCCTATTCACCCCCCTCTAGTCGGCATCCTTCGATCTACAGCATATACTCAGGGGGAGTTATTTCTTTTATTTCATTTTTGAACACTTGTTGTCATCAATCATCAAAAAGGGGGAGATTGTTGCATCTAGGCCTTCATGTCTAACCCTAATTTTGATGATTAATGAAAACAGAGTGTTTAGGACTAACTGTGCTTTTTGAGATTGATTAATACAGGGCTCCGTTGGGAAGATTGTCAAGATGAACAAAACGAACCCAACGCAAAAGACGTAAAAGCACGTAAAAGCATAAGTAGCAAAAATGAAGACAAGACGCAAATGTGAAAAAGCGAAGGACCTAAGGTAATCCGTATTTTATTTTTACCGATCTCGGCGTTTGGAGATGATCGGTTAGGAAAATTGTTTTTAGTTTTTAACCGTACTATAAAGAGGGGTGGCGAAAGTCCTCTCTTTATCTCCAACATAAACCGAGAAACTTAGGTCATTGCATTGCATCTTTTTGGTTGGATTTGGTTTGAACTTAATTTGGAAAATCTGGATTTTCAGTTCAGTTTTTGACAGCAGAAGAGTTTTTCATTTTTTTAGAAAGATCTAGGCAGATCTGGCTTTTGCTTCTGTTGACAAAAATGTATCCCTTGAAATTATCTTTCAAACAAGCTATTAAAAACCTCTTTTGGATTTCTAGATTTAAAGATATCTCTATTTTTGTTTAGGCTGACTGTCAGTTTGATTAAACTGACAATTGTCCAGAGAGAGTGTATTTTGTGCTCAAAATTTTTGTACTAAACTAACTGTCAGTTTGTCCATACTGACTGTCAGTTGGGGTTTCGACCACAGTGCTTTTAACTGAGTTTCTATTTGTTTTTGGTCGAGTATGTGGTCGAACTGACTGTCAGTTGTGGGTTTCAGCTTTCCATAAACTACCACGAACGGCTAGCAAATTTTCATCCGTAAATTTTTTCGGCCGTTGTGCACTAAACTGACTGTCAGTTAGGCAAACTGACTGTCAGTTTGAGTTGCTGATTTTCAGCCCTAGTTCCAACGGTTCATTTGATTCTTGAGGCTATAAAAAGGGGCTTTGGGCATAAGTTTAATACAACAAGCAGTAGCATTCTCTTATACACTCTTGAGCTTTAGTTTTCCACTTAAAATCTTGATCTTTTGATCAAGTTGAGTGTTTTCGATCCACCGAGAGTTTCAGTTCTTTTGCATTTGCATTCACTTAGCTTCTCGGTGCGTGTTTGGAGGTCAAGAGAAGACCTCGCTGCCTGTTACTCTTGGTGAGCGCCCTCACCTAGACGGTTCGGAGGCGTGACCGTTGACCTCTCCAGAACGGAGATTGTTGGAGAGGCTCGGCAAGCTTGTATAAGGCATCGGTGCTCGCATTTCCGGAGTGGACAAGGAGCAACCAATAGTTGATAATGTAAGATCGAGGATGCCGACTAGAGGGGGGGTGATTAGGAGGCTTTTAAATTTTCTTCCCCGCTAAGCAATTTTAATCACGATAATTGTTTGAGTTAAATTATACAATGAGGCTTAAAGACAATTTAAACAATTTGTTGCATTCAACTAAATGAACTATTCAATATGACAAGCAAGAATGATGAATTTAGCAATTGTGTCAAGATGAATATAAAGCAAGTATGAAATACGCAATTGACACAATATTTTTACCGAGGTCTCGGAGACTCGCCCAGTCTCCCCTACTCCTCGTTGAAGCGCTCTCTCGGAGCCTCGCTTCTATATCCACGAAGGATATCTCACTAGGGTTGCTCCTTCTCCACACCGGATAGGCGAGCACCACACCTTTCACAATCCTTTGCCGGCTTCTCCGACAACCTTCAATTGGAGAGATCTCGGCTCTCCTCCGGCACCGTCTAGGCGAAGACGATCGCCAAGAGTAACAAGCCGGATGCACTTTCACTTGAATCAACCACGTACTAGAAGCTCAATGATGCAAATGATATGCTCAACACTCTAGCACTAGTAATCTAATGGAGATGAAGTGCACTAAACACTCACACAATCTCCCTCAAGCTCTCTCTCAAATCTACTCAAGATTTGGGCTCAATTCTAGACTCTAAATGCAATAACTCAAATGCAAATCAATTGGCTAGGTTTTCAGCTGAAGAATGAACTCTTTGAGCACCCAAAAATGAAGCCAAACACGAAGTATTTATAGCCTCAACGAAAAACTAGCCGTTTGCAAGAAACCGGGCCAAAAGTTGTACAGGCCGGACATTGTCCGGCCACTTCAGACACTGTCCGGCCAGTACAAAATTTCAGCCGTTGCAAACGTGTCAGTGACCGTTGGGCGAAATTTGTGAAGGCCGGACGGATACTATTTGTCCAGACAAAAAGTCCGGACAAATGGATATGTCTCTGTTAACTCTCGGCTCAAAAAACTTGTACAGGCCGGACAATGTCCGGCCATTTCGGACAAAGTCCGCCCATAACGGACAAATGCCCCGGACGGATGCATTTGTCTCTGTTTCATTTTTTGGCTCAAAAAATTTGTACAAGCCGGACAATGTCCGGCCATTTCGGACAAAGTCCGGCCACTTCAGACAAATAGCTCCGGACGGATGCATTTGTCCGGCCACTGCACACTGACAGTAAAACATATATAACTTTTGATCCAAAGATCTGATTGAGGTGATTTTTGGCTTGTTAGAAAGATAACTCAGAGATCTACAATTTTGTCAACAGGAGCAAGACCAAGAAAGGTCTAGAAACTTATAGAAAACTCAGAAACTTTCCTACTATCAAAATGTTCAATCCAAAAATCATCTCAAATGCAATTTTAGAGTATTTGCACATACGGATTTGCCGTTTTCTCGCGGATGTGATTTGTGTCACTTAGCAACGACCACGACCCCACAGGTCTTGACATCCGATCGAAAACAGGTGGTTGATAGGGTTTGGTCGAGCGTACGCAAGCGAGTCGAAGACTGGTACGACCAGTCCGAACTCCTACGACCACGCCCAAACCCTAAACAGAAAGCCGGCAAACAAGCGACACGACCACGACCATGTATCAACACTGATACGATCAGAATATGCAAATACGACCACGACCAGCTCTAGATAAATAAACCAATTTAAACAGCTGGCGATCACCACTAAGTGCAGTTTTCAAAACATTTAATCTAATGCACATGAACTACACTTAGACTCACTAGCAATGCAAGACACTAGTGCAAGATGATATGAATGCATCTGAGCTTCCGCACTAGATAGATTCAAGCTACTAGTTTCCGACCCCTCTTAATAGTACGGTCAAACTAGTAAAAGAAACCTATCAACCCGGACTGTCTCCAAACACCGAGACCGGTAAAACCCTAAGAAAACAATCCTTAATCTTGGATTTTACCTTAGGTAGAGTTTGACGTAGCGAAGCTCGATCGCTCGATGCTCGTCATCGCAACGCTCGATCTCGTTAAGCTTGACCACGCGAAGCTCGACATCTCGACGCCTGTCTTCGCAAAGCTCGTCCTCGCTAAGCTTGACCTTGCTCGGGATGTCTCATATCGTCTTCATCCTCTTCACGCCCTTGCTTGTTTTCATCCTGCAACCATTCTGAGACTAGAACATATACACTCAATGCGCAAACGTTAGTCTCATTTGCAGTTCGTCATTAATTACCACTAGATAAATCACTCCACACAGGAGTTCACTCAACAATTTCTTTCTTCAGTGAAATGACAAAACCAATTTCAATGAACAACAAATGAGTAATGGATGAATCTCACAATCATATAGATCCATATATGATACAAGAAATGTGCATACGATCCATACTACTCAAGTTATGATATCAATCAATATGGATGACTAACATCATGAGCTCTATCTCAATCATACATAGAGATATCAAATCCAGAACACGGAGTCATCAACCTTTTGCACAAACATGGATAACTAATCATCCTGAGCTCTCCCTCAACATGTGCATCGATATCAAATCCACAACTGAAGTCATCAACCTCAAGATTTAACATATAACATCTTGATCAATCAATTAGCACAAGCTTGATGCAACCACCGAGCTCATCCTCTACATATGCATCAATATCAAACCTGCAATCGAGAAAAACATCCAATTCAGGGTTTACTGATAATCAATTCAATTTACTTGTGCTAAATTAGGATTTATCTAAATTGTCATTTAATTATCAAATCTGATATCTTCAGATTAACTTTAATCATCATGGATTTATCCAAAATGTCATTAATCATCAAAACCTAGATACTAAGATCTACCTAGATCAACAGATAATACTCTTCATGAGTATTGAGGCAAAACTCAAGTGACTTGAGTGCTTCAACGAGGACTAGTGGAGATTGGGCGAGTCTCCGATACCTCGGTAAAAACTGCTGTGTTCGTTCTCTTCCTCTCTTGCTTATTTTATTTGTTCTTGATTTGCAATTATTTGTTCAAGCTTAAAAGTTTTTAAAAGCCTCCTATTCACCCCCCTCTAATCGGCATCCTTGATCCAACAACTATCACAGGCAGTTTTGACCTCAGAACCGTCTGTGATAGTCTCCTTTTCAGAGATGGTAACAAGCTCAGCACCGTCTGTGGTAGTGTCATTATTGGAGACGTTTATAATCTCAACACTGTATGTGATACTCATAATACCACGGACGGTTATAATCTCAGAACCGTCTGTGATAGTATGAGTATCACAGACGGGTATAAGCTCAACACCGTCTGTGATACTCATACTATCACTATCGGTTCTGAGGTTATAACCATCTAGGATAGTCTCCTTATCAGAGACGGTTATAAGCTAAACCCCGTTTGTTATACTCGTACTACCACGGACGGTTGTAATCTCAGAACCGTCTGTGATAGTATGAGTATCACAGACGGTTTTGAGGTCAAAACCATCTGGGATAGTGTCATTATCAAATATGGTTATAATCTCAGAACCGTCTGTGATACTTGTACTATCACAGACGGTTCTGAGATTATAACCGTCCGTGGTAGTATGAGCATCTGTGGTAATATGAGTATCACAGATGGTTTTGAGATTATAACAGTCTATTACAGACGGTTTTTATCTCAAAACTGTCTGTGCATATTAATTTTTTTAAAAATATTATTCTTTTTTTGTGGCTAGCCTTAGGAATCATGCTAGCCATGCGCTCTGTACAATAGCATTTCATATATCAATTCATTTCATACATGCATAGAACTCAGAAATATATACAGTTCATTTCATACATGCACAAAACTTAGAAACATGTACAATAGCATGCATTTCATATATACAGCTCAAAATCGATCAAATTGTAAGTTTCATGCAACATTTTAGAAATATGTATAATTGATATTGAATAAATAAATGTAATCGACAATTAAAGTCAGTATGTTAGATGTTTATTACAATACTAGTCTCAGTTAGTAAGGTTGCACTAATACGAACTGAGCGGGTCCCTAAACTTTCCCTTGGGTGATATGACATCCACCATGAAAAACTCAGTGAGCATCCCTCAGACTAAAGCAATCTGCTCAAGGTCAAAGCTTTCTGAAGAGAAGTCAACCCTCTGCAGCAAGAGTTGGTACAAAAAAATTAGCTCAATGCAGCTAGCCAAATTGATACAAAGGGCGGCAGTTGTATACCTCAGGGAAATTTGGCCGGTGAGGGGTGATGAGGTCGTACATGTGGTGCATCACGTAGAACCCACATGTATTGTCGTCTAGCTGTTGATGACACTGCCAATATATAGACCGAGAGTTAGATGGAGACACGTTATAAAGTAAAACAGATGCCGGTTGAAATTTGTATCGGAAATTGTATCCATTGAAACTTATCGCCTCGCCGCTCGTGTTGTTGCCCTCCCGCGACAAAGTAGTTCGTGAAAGCCCTGCAGATAGTTGAAATTGACAATTTGAGGACAGTAAATCTAGATGTAAGACAGATCCACATGAATATCATAAAACATGTTAACCTTTCGAATACATCTCGTGCACCGCAATACTTGTACCCTTTCCTCTACAATGAATCAAGGTAGAACACCTTGTTCCATTTTGGAATTAGCACCAGTAGGATCCAATGGTAGCTACATGTTACGCGTAAAGAATTTATAGTTTAATCTAAGTCTGGGGTGTGCATATGGAGACACTAATCTGTGGGTAATGTACTGATGAAAGCACTCACCTCTAGTTGTAGGGTACAAGTATGTATCCTTGTTGACCTGAGCATGCAACCCTCTTTTGATGTAGTCGACAACGAAGTTCGCGGCGCTCCTAAACATCACCTCGGCGACCAGCAAGGGGTCCGGGAAATCGACAGGTTCCCGGTTATCTTTGGCATATCAGGTCATGCAACTGCATGGAACTAACCAATTAATAAATGACATATATCCGTATGTAGGATAGTAGATACTTACAGCACCCAAGACCGTAGGATTGACACGTCGAGCGCGTCTTTGTTGAATAAATTGTGCAGGTTTTCGAAGGTCACTGGATAGGTCCCAACGTCGTTATGAAATTATGCCACGGTGTACTTGACCATGAAGTGCGTCGGACGCTGCATCCTGGTCTTGTTTGTCTTCTGCATGTACCATCCATGCAGGCTCTGGCATGCGATACCCATGCTACAAATTGCGTTGTCAGAGGCCATGGGCATCCCCAGAGCGAACGGCATGGGAGCTGACGGCGCGCTCTTCTCACTCTCCTTCGCCGTGCTCTTCTTTTCTTTTCCCCTGGAAGCCAGTTTCTTGATGCCTTGCCTCCTAGTCGGCGTCAGCTTCGTCGTTAGACCCGTTGGCTAGCTTGTTGAAGGGGTCAACTGGCTAGTAGGCCGAGTGTCGGTGTCCATAGGGGTAAGAACCCACTATATTAATGGTCACTAACTCCGAAGGCTATTATTATAGTACGAAATTATGAAACCGGTGGGGGAATTACCTCATCTAGGATGATGTCCTTCTTGGGAAATTGCACGAACGTGTGCACTATAGGCCCGAGAGTGGTAATCTCGTTGTTCGGCGGCTTGTCCAACGAAAATCCCTTGTAATGGTCGGAGACATTGTCTACCTGGACCTGTGCAAAACCCTCAGATAGAGGCACACTGTGGATCGTCGCCCCCGCCGTGCATGGTTGCGCCATCCCACGACCAGCCTCGATTAGGAAGAGACCGGCCAGCACCATAAGATTGCAGGAGGCGGGTTCCTACAAACAGTGCGCATTAAGATGACATCAGGGTACGTATTGAATTTCACTTTCGAATGAATTAACAAAGAAAAGTGGTCATTACCTGCAGAAAGTCCACCGGATACTGTCAAGAGGGCTCCGGATGCGAAGACCTCGGCGCGGACGCGCAGCTGCTACGGCGGCCAAGAACAGGGCTCGGTAAGTCCGCTGTTGCAGGGGGGATGCCCTAGGTCGCCTGTCTTAGCTCATGATACATTTCCCGCATCTCCACTAACTCCTGCCTGAGTTCTGCGTCCCGATGGAAAAATTCCAATCGCATCTCCTCCTTGATCCATTCGTCGCAGGCTTTCTGGGATCTCTTTTTCCTCTTAGCCACCTCCTCATCATCAGGGAAACCTGCCCTCCAAGGCACAGTGGTACCGAGGCCGCGCATGTGACCCGGATGCTCCTTATTTCCTAGCGCCGTTGTTAGGATATCCCTGTCCCTGCTAGGGTTGAACTCTCCGGATGCCACCTGCGCACTCAGCACCGCCTGCAATAGGAGAACTTAGCAATACAACCCCATTGCATGCGTGTTACGAGGATAGTAAGTGATCGTACAAATTTAGAGATCTTACCAGCCGGTCGATCACTTCCCTGTCCGCAGGGTTATTTACCGAGACGCTTCTGGAGGAGGTCATCTTCGATCTTGCTCGGCACCAATTGCGGGCGTGCATGTCCGTTATGCTCACATAAGGAGCGGAGGCCGAAGACTGGGAAGCCTCCTCGTCCTGCTTCCTCCGCAACGCCTTCTTCCCCACATACCCACCGGTGCCTAGTCTGTGTGGGTGGGTATTCTTGGCTTGGTTAGCCTTTCCCTTCTCACTAGGTGCCTGGAACTCAGGCGTGCCCTTCACTCCACGAACTGCTGCCAAGCCTCGGGAGTCACGAAAGGGTAGTCATTGAAGGGGGTCTTCGACTCCTTCATATAGTTCTTGACAACGTGGCTCTTGAAGTTCCTTCACACCTTGTTTATTGACATCAGTGTCGTCCGGCCGATGGTGAACTGACGATCCTCGGGAATATGAAACGCCACCTACACTTCTTCCCACAGCTCATGCTTGCACTCTCGAGGCACTTAACCCCACTCGGAGGTGGTGATGGGCACCCGCTTCCTTGCCACTTTGCTGCATAGTGAGCGGTACTAACTGAATAGTTTATCTGGAGCTTATGGCACCCCATTGTCATCGAACTGTATGTGCTGTTTTTTCCACCTGTCGAGACACGCGCATGTCGTCCAGCCTCGCCCCTTTCTCTTCTGCGGTTGGGCCACAGTGGACGGGACGACCTCTGGCCCAGGCGTCTCATCACCAGAGAGGTCACTTCGACTCCCCGACTGTTTCATTTCATCACCGGACATATCAGTTGCTAACATAAGTGAAAGAGAGAACAGTGTAAGTAAATATGCAACTAATAATTCTATAACTAAATTTGAAACTACTAAACATGTATAACTAAATCCAAAAAAATTGACGAGGATTGTCACCCGAGCTAGTTTATATCATGTTCAAGTCAAGTTCAGATATGAGATATGTCTCTGTGTCCTAGCAGCCGTATGGTCGCAGACGGATAGCTTCCTATGCGTGATCAGAAGGTCATGGACACGGAGTTAGTCTATGATTGCAGTGCTTGCGCGGTCATGAGATCGTAGACTATGCGCGATCAGAAGGTCGCTGGCTATACTCGACCAAGGTAACCTGGGAGTGTTCGGGTCTTTACTGGGCATGTTCTTAAGATCAAGATAACTTCTCCCACGTGTGAAGACAACCGCCAGGAGGTTAACATGTGCGGTTATCTGTAATTACACGTGATTAACCGGCAAAGATGACTGGTGCGGTTATACGAACCGCATTATGGCAACCGCCCAGAACTGCCTTGCATTGGCATCCCTTCGTCTAGTATAAAAGGATGGCCAATGTACAGAGGATGAGGAGATAAGGACTTAGAGATAGTTCGTACATAGAAGTATAAAGAGAGATTATCGCCTGTGACAATCTCTTTTTCCTGTAAACCTTTTTTACTCATAGTGAAATCACAACAGGACGTAGGGCTATTACTCCTACCATCGAGGGCCCGAACTTGTATAAATCTTCGCGTCTCTATTTCATTGCTTATCTTAACTTACCTAATAGCACTTTGAAAATTCTCACATACAACTCACAAATCTGCGTAAGATCGACAGAGGACCCCGAGTCCAAATCGTCGACAGCTGGCGTCCACCGTGGGGCCATTTCTCAAGGTGTGTCTTTTTCATCAGGAGTTTTGGTAAGTCATGTCTGGGGCGTATGATTCCAAGAACGATTTCAATCTCGATAACTATGCGCATATTCGGATGCCCTTACCTAGCGATCCTGTTCCGATGGCAGAGGTTGATCACAAGGATGTTCCTAAGGAACATCCCGAGGATGCGTCTTTTCCGACTAAGGTCATGTCCATCGACCAAGAGACAGAAAAGATAGACCAGGTGCCTCATGTGAGTTCTGCCACATCCGAGGTTGAATATGTGCCACAACACATCGCTTCAGAGGATGTGGATGATGGTAACATAGAGCTTAGTCTTGGGAGGTTTGACCCTGATAACCTCCAATCTCTCTTTGATTTCGAATCCAATTCGGAACAAACATAGATGTTTTCTCCTTCTGCGACCTCGCTCCCCCAAGATTTTGCTGCTTTATCGGAGGAAACTCCTGAGTAGCAAGCTGCTAGGGAAGAACAGGAATGCAGGAAAAAGGAGGAACAAGAACAAAAGCAAAAGGAGGATCATGATCACGAGCAACAAGAAAACAAAATGCGCAGGGCTGCGAAGGAAGCTTTGCAACTTACACAATCTCATTACGATGCCACTCCTAGTTCTTCCCGTTGTTCGTATGGTCGCAGGCATGACCAGACGCCCTCTTTAGCCTCAGGTTATCCACCGGTGGTTGAAGAAACGGTAACACCTGGTGCACCTAGGATTAGTACACAAGGTCGACTTCGTATTATCGCAGATGCCCTGTATAATCCTCCTCCTAACATCAAAGATGCGGACAGACCTATTTTTGCCAGAATCCTGGCGGATACGCTTGACGAAGTCGCATCCGATGCAACTCCAATGGTGTCATCCCGGTCTAAGATTCGTTCCCACGAGAGAGACTACTCTCACTCTAGTCATGGCAAGCGTAATCGATTACCACCAGGGTCTGTTTGGCATGACAAGGCCAGACGAGTTGGAAGCTCCTGTGATCAAGATCGCGTGCCTGTCCATTCTCGTCTGGGACCGCGAGGCATATCTCCCTAGGGTGAGGTCACCCGCGACCAAGTTCAAAGTCGCGGATTCATCCGTAGTTCCTATGTTGGTTGTAAAGCTTTCCGCTAGGTCTCTGCACGGTGGTCTGGCCGGACAAGTTCAAATTAGGGACTATTGAGAGATTTGACGGAACTCAGAACCCATCAGAGTTCCTTCAGATCCACATCAGTGCCATTCAAGCGACAAGTCGGGATGACCGTGTCATGGCAAATTATTTGCCAACGGTCCTCTAAGGACCAATGAGAACATGGTTGTTTAACCAACCAGAGGGATCGATTTACAACTGGGAAATATTGTGTGACGCAATACTCAACAATTTCCAGAATTGCTACCAGAAGCCTGGCAAAGAGGATGACCTTCATCGCCTATGCTAGACTTCTACGGAAACTCTTCGGCAGTTTGTCAAGAGATTTGTTGGAGTGAGGAATACCATTCCGAATATATCTGAAAACTCCGTTATTAGGGCATTCAAACATGCCGTTCGATATCGGAGGTTCACCAAAGATTTGCTTATCCATCGACCTCGGTCAGTAGCCGATTTCTTTGACATGGCTGACCGCTATTCCGATGCGGCCGAGGTCGTGGAATGGAACAAGATGGTGGATAAAGGAGACTTGTCCCCTCAACCAGGTCTCAAGGATGAAAAAAAGGATGATTCTAGTAAGAAACTAGAATCATCAGCAGGTGGAAAATCGAGGAAGTCCAAGAAAAATTAGACTGGACAGTACCGAGAGGTCGCCGTCACTGAGAAACCATCTCAAGGGAAAGGTAACAAGTTTCCATTCAAGAATAAAACTTCTTCTGGTGACCGCAATAGCGACCAGTCGGGAAAACAAACTAACCTGTAGGGAAACAAGAAGTGGTGCTCGTTCCACAATTCAGCGGGGCATGACCTCCAGAATTTCCGCAACTGGTTGAAGCAATTAGATGACTTCTACAAAGGAATCGGACCTATGTCGACCATACCAAAAAGATCAGGCCTGCGGGATCAGAGACGCTGATGGAGATGAAGAAATGTCTTATTAGGCCAACTCTTGCTAAATCATGGCCGCAACGCACTATGCCTATCATTGCGCAAAGTTTTCGGGCCCCAAAGGCGTTATTTCAGTCTGAGGCAGCCAAAACACGACACTTACTTGTGATTAGCTATCTCTAGAGTTGGTGGATCAGCTTCCCCATCGGGATGTTAAGATTGTGACCATGGCCTCAGATACGATCAAAGTTGCCCCGCGACCAGATGAGAAAATAAAGCAAGTTCCATTGTACCCAGATGACCCATCCAGAACCATTCGGATTGGATCAGGCCTGGACGACAAATAGGAACTCGAGCTCATTACTTTCCTCTGGGCTAACACATATGTGTTTGCGTGGAAACCATCCGACATGCCTGGAGTCCCAAGGGAGGTAATTGAGCACAGGTTAGCGATTCAACCTGGACAGCGACCAATAAAGCAAAAACTTAGATGCTTTGCTGTTGATCGACAAGAAGCCATCCGGTCGGAGTTGGATAAACTCCAGAAGGCAGGATTTATTCGTGAAGTCGATCATCCTTAGTGGCTTGCAAACTCGGTCATGGTCCTAAAGTCAAATGGTAAGTGGCACATGTGCAATGATTACACCAGTCTAAACAGTGCCTGTCCAAAGGACGATTTCCCCTTCCCCACATCGATCAGTTGGTCAATTCCACAGCGGGTTGCGAATTGATGAGCTTCCTGGATGCTTACTCAGGGTACCATCAAATTAGCATGACAGAAGAAGATGAAGAGAAAATTGCCGTCATCACACCATTTTGCACCTACTACTATGTTAGAATGCCATTTGGTCTCAAGAACAACGCCGGTTCTACGTACCAGTGCTTGATGCAAAAGACCTTTCTTTCCCAGTTGGGGCGTAATCTAGAAGCTTACGTTGATGATTTGGTTGTAAAGAGATTAGAAAGCTCTAGTCATTTAAATGATTTGGCTGAAACCTTTTTGTAATCTAAACAAGCATGGAACAAAGTTGAACCCAGGGAAATGTTCCTTTTGGGTGTCTTCTGGCAAACTTTTGGGTTTCCTTGTTTGTTTGAGAGGAATTGAGGTTAATCCTGAAAAAATCAGGGCCATTGAGCAAATGAGATCTCCTCCGACCATGAAAGACATCTAGAGCCTAACAAGTCACATGGGGGCTCTGAGTCGCTTTATATCATGACTAGGTGAACGAGGACTACCTTTCTTTAAGGCTCTTCGCAAACACAATGGTTTTACCTGATCAGATGAGGTCGAAAAAGCCCTTCAGCAGGTTAAAGCATATCTATCCAGTCCGCCAGTACTGGTTTCTCCAAATTTAGGGGAGCCACTACTCCTTTACTTGGTGGCCACCCCTCACGCTGTCAGCACAGTTTTGGTCGCAGAGAGAGAGAGGGTGTACAACGACCAATCTACTATGTAAGCGAAGTACATCATGGTCCAAATGAGTGTTACCCTGAGGTCCAGAAGATACTTTACGCACCTCTGATGGCTTCCTGCAAGCTATGACATTACTTTCAAGCGCACAAGATTACTGTGCCTTCGTCTTTCCCATTGGGAGATATAATCCGGAACCCGGAGAAATCTAGTCGCATCGCGAAGTGGATAGTGGAATTGGAGCATTTGACATCCATTTCACCTCTCGCGTAGCCGTTAAATCTCAAATTCTTGCAGATTTTGTGGTCGAATGGGCTAATCGCGACCCCCCTGCACACGAATCTAAAGATTTATAGTGCACTGACCACTGGACGATGTATTTTGATGGTTCTCGTAGTTTTCAATACTCGGGGGCTGGAGTGGTCTTAATCACGCTTTAGGGCGACCAACTCAAGTATGTCATTCAATTACATTTTGTTGCGACTAACAACGCAGCAGAGTATGAAGGTCTTATTGCATGGCTCTGGGCAGCCAGATTCCTCAGAGTCCGTCGGTTAGTGGTGAGGGGAGACTCACAGCTAGTTGTAAACCAGGTAAACAAGGAGTACAACACCTCTGATAAGACAATGACTCATTACCTACGTGAAGTGAGGAAATTGGAAAAACACTTCAGTCATTTTGGAGTCCAATACGTCCCGCGAAAGGACAATATACTTGCAGACCAATTATCTAAAATTGGGTCCTCACGCACATCCGCTTCAACAAGTGTGTTCGTTAAACACTTGAAACATCCCTCGATCATGGTTTCGATCAAAGATGACTCGATGGCAGTATGCGTCACCAACCTTGGACATGAAGGAGATTGGACCCGTCCATTGCAGATCTATCTCGAACATGGGACCTTGCCCAAGGATGAAGCCAAAAGTGATCGGTTAATTCGAAAAGCGCGCCTGTATAAACTCATAGATGGGGTTCTATACAGAAAGGGTACTCAAGGAGTATTCATGCGTTGCATATCTCAAGAGGAAGGTAAATCCCTCTTGAAAGAAATTCACGATGATGTATGTGGTGCACACGCATCGTATTAGACACTGGTCGGAAAAGCATTCCGACAGGGATTTTATTGGCCTTTGGCACTTGATGATGCCAAGCGTTTGGTCAAAACATGTCCGCAGTGTCAATTTCATGCAAGGCAAGTTCATCAACCTGCATATGCCTTACAAACTATTCCTCTAACATGGCCCTTCGCGGTCTGGGGGATAGATATTGGGGGTCCTATGCCCCAAGCGGTCAATGGATACAAGTTCTTATTCGTAGCCATTGACACATTTACGAAGTGGATTGAAGCTGAACCAGTCCGCAACATTACCGCCGTTGCGGTGAAGAATTTCTTTCATAAGAATATAGTCACATGATTTGGTGTTCCAAGTCGTCTTATTATCGACAATGGTTCCCAGTTCATTAGTGGTCTCTTTTTGGACTATTGCGATGACATTGGGACCAAAGTGGTCTATGCTTCTATAGCTCATCCACAGAGCAATGGCACTGTTGAACGTGCCAACGGGCAAATCTTACAAGGCATCAAGAAGCGTATTTTTGATCGCCTTAAAATGCGCTCGGGGGCTTGGGTAGATGAACTCTACTCCGTTCTATGGGCACTATGCACTACTTGTAGTCGAGCTATGGGTGAGATACCTTTTCAACTAGTGTATGGTGCGGAGGCTATCTTACCCACAGAAATTCGTATTGGGTCTGTTCGTGTGAATCAATTCGATCATTCTGATCAACATGAACAACGTGCCCAAGATATTACCCTCCTTGAGGAAAAACACGATCGGGCGTTGATCAAGTCTGCAGTATATTTACAAGCTTTACATAAATACCACAGTAAACGGGTGCGGCCTCGTAGTCTTCACGTGGGTGACTTGGTTCTACGAAAAATACAAAATCAGTCTAACCGCAATAAATTCTCTCCTCAGTGGGAAGGCCCTTATATTGTGGTCTCAGTACCGCGACCAGGATCAGCTCGATTAGCGATGGAGGATGGAAGGATCTACTTGGAACATAGATCAATTACGCAAGTTCTACGTGTAAGTTTTCCATTTCTTTTATCATTTCCAATTAGCATGATTTCATTAAAAATTATGTGTACTTTTTCTTCGCATTACATTATGCTTTGATTTCTTTTTGCTCCGCCCTAACCGAGCTATGCTCAGGGGTTGGCCGCCGATGACCATCTTACTGTGATAACCAAGTTGGATTCGCTGGCCGATTTCATGGTCGCATCTAGATAAGACATCCCTAAATAAGCCGCTTCTAAACGCATATGGGACTTACTAGTATGTTTCTGATCACTCGAGTGGCTGTCGGTTCGTAATAAACATTGGTATTGTATTAAGATCAATATCAGTGCTACCAGATGATCGTATCTAGGTTGGGACATTCCTTTATAAACCATTTCTAAACATAGAAGGAACTCACCAGATACTTCTTGATCATCAGTAACATTTCTTACTCTTGAGATTATAATACCATGTCTTCAGTATGTATGATCTCAGGAGGGGGCTAGAAGAATATGGCCATCATGTAAAACAAAATTAAGTACATTCTTTCTCAAAAACGAAGGCATGCATTTGCATATTATAATTGTATGTGTATAGGTACAATTAACATAAGAGGATCGTTGTCCATTACAATAAATCAAAGTAAGCCCTGTTCTTTCAAAAGACCTTCGACAAGAGGCTTGACTTCTTCCAAGATAGCTTCAAGCTGATCTGTACTCTCGATCTCTGCATCCCCCACCACTGGATTCAAGTTCAAACTTGGGCCATGGTGAAGTCTTAACTTGTAAAGAATGGAAAAGGCTATTGATCTTGCATTGGTCTTCATCGCCTCTTCTTTCTGTTTTGTATCTCCAGGAAGATACTCGAGGAGTGATTCAGCTTGAGCCGCGACCAGTTTGCATGAATCGCTGAGGCTTAAGTTGTCCTCACTATTACAGAAGTGCATTCCACTAACCTATATTTTCTAACGGTTATAAGCAATCTGGGAAAAATCCGATAGAATAGGACGACAGCGGCGGAAAAGAGGCAATTTACTATCGGTTACACACTAGTCCAACGTTAGTGAAATGCAAATACTTTTTACTATCGGTCATTACTGTACAAACCGATATAATATATTAAATAGTACTATCGGTTTTCCACTTTTAACTGATAGTAAAATTGTGCACTTTATACTATCGGTTATTACTGTACCAACCGATATAATATATTAAAACAGTACTATCGGTTTTCCGTTCATAACAGATAGTAAAATTACTCACTTTATACTATCGGTTCGTACTGTACCAACCGATATAATATATTACATAGTACTATCGGTTTTTCTTGCGTAACTGATAGTGAAATTACTGACTTTTTACTATCGGTTATTACTGTACTAACCGATACAATATATGAAATAGTACTATCGGTTATATAAAACAAACCGATAGTAAAATGACTTCATATACACTAATGGTTATGACAGTCGGGACCTTATTTTACTATCGGTTTGTGTTGTTGAACCGATAGTAAAATTGGACAACTTAATTAGGTCGACCCCTACTCTGCGCTCTACATGTTGGAATCATTTCAGCCGCGCACGACTCCAAGCTAGAGTGATCTGGAGAAGCTAGCTGAGAGGTTGATCATATTTCCATCCCCCTCGGTATTGTCATCTTCTCATCACCTCTCTCTCTCTCTCGATCACTCTTTCACATGCACTCTCCCTCTCTCTCTCTACTTGCAATTCAGTAAACTAGATACATGTATCTCCAAACTAGCTAGAAGGCTAGGTTGGCTAGCTAGCTATAGCTTGCTGAATTTAAGCGGCTAGCTAGCTGGCTCTTCCAATTAATGCATGCATCAAGTTAATTAGGGTTTCATTTATACAAATCCATTTAATGTAATTAAGCAGCTCATGTACACACATATGGCCTAGCTAATTATGTTTCATGCATATATGCATGCCCTGAGTCATTAATTATTTATTTGAATTTGTCAATTTTGTGAAATAATTGTAGATGGACCGAGAATATTGGATGTATGGAATAAACGTACTACTGTTGAGTATTTGGAGGGTGTGAATGGGTTTATTAAATTTGCTGAGCAAGAAAAGGCGAAGAAGGGAGAGAAAGATATGCATTGTCCTTGTATAGATTGTATGAACTTAAAAAGGTTCGGCAACTCTGATCAGATTAGGAGTCATTTGATTCGTCGTGGTTTTAACGCACGCTATACCCGTTGGATATGGCATGGTGAAGATCTTGAGGAAACGAGCACCGCTACCACTCAGCAGCACCCGGAAGTGGATTGCAGTAATGATGATCATGATCAGAACATTGGTAATGTTCATTCGGAAGTCCATGTAGATGACGACAATTTAGATGAAATGTTACGTGATGTAGAAGAAGACTACAGCGAAAACGATTTAGCTAAATTTGAGAAATTAATTGTTGATTCTGAGAAGCCTTTGTTCCCCGGATGTGCAAAATTTACAAAGTTGTCTTCTGTGTTGAGATTATATAACTTGAAGGCAAGCAACGGTTGGAGCGATAAGAGTTTCACGGCGCTATTGGATCTGTTAGCGGACATGCTTCCAGATTGAAATGAGTTGCCAAGATTGGTTTACCAGGCCAAAAAACTATTGTGTCCGTTGGGAATGGAAATCGAAAGAATACATGCATGCCCAAATGATTGTGTTCTATAACGTAACGAGTACGAGGATTTGCATGTTTGTCCAAGATGCGGTGCATCGCGGTATAAGCATGGGGACAGAATTTATCACTATGGATGTGATAAGGTAAAGAAAGGGCCTCCGGCCAAAACTGTGTGGTATTTGCCTGTGATTCCCAGATTGAAACGGCTGTTTGCAAATCCGAAAGATGCGAAGTACTTGCGTTGGCATGTTGAAGGTCGGAAACAAGACGGAAAACTAAGACATCTAGCTGATTCCATTCAATGGAGAAACATTAACAGAACATTCGGTGAGTTTGGCGGCGAAGTGAGGAATATAAGGTTTGGGCTGAATACGGATGGTATGAATCCACACCGAAATATGAGCAGTCGACATAGCACTTGGCCGGTTCTTTTATGCATCTACAATCTTCCTCCTTGGTTATGTATGAAGCGCAAGTACATCATGATGTCGTTAGTAATTTCAGGACCGAGACAACCCGGGAATGATATTGACATGTTTCTATCACCGTTAGTCGAGGACTAACATAAATTGTGGAGCGAAGGGGTGCGGGTGTGGGATGCACATAAGTGAGAGAATTTCATGTTGCGGGCCATGATATTTTGCACCATAAATGATGTCCCGGCCTATGGAAATTTGTTGGGGTATAGTACGAAAGGAGGCAAGGCTTGTCCTATTTGCCTGGATGAAACTGAAAGCATGTGGTTATCGAACTGCAGAAAAACAGTGTACATGGGTCACCGCAGATTCCTTCCGAAGCATCACGCCTACCGTAAGAAGAGGAAGTCATTCAAGGGGAAGCCTGAGAAAGGATCAGCCCCAGTGTTTGTGACTGGTAAGGAGCTTTACTTGCGCGTGAAGGACATCAAAGTTGAGTTCGGTAAATGTTCTAAACCTCCAGGAAAAAATGTTTGGAAGAAGAGATCGATTCTTTGGGATCTGCCATATTGGGAGCACTTACAAGTTCGACATTGCATTGATGTCATGCACGTAGAGAAAAATGTTTGTGACAGTTTGACTGGTTTGTTGTTGAACATTCCAGGAAAGACGAAAGATGGCATCAACGTTCGCCGTGACATGCTCGACATTGGCATAAGGACTGAGCTTGCACCGTTGGAGAAGGGAAAGCAGACATACCTCCCCCCGGCCTGCTATACTTTGTCAAAAAGAGAAAAAACAGAAAGTGCCTACATGGTGTCAAAGTTCCATGCGGGTAGTCTGCGAACTTGAAAAAACTTGTGTCCATGAAAGACTTGAAACTGGTTGGTATGAAGTCCCATGATTGTCATGTACTGATGTCACAAATGCTTCCCATTGCTATCAGAGGCATTCTCCCAGTCAAAGTCAGAGAGACAATTACAAAGCTATGTTATTTCTTCAACACAATATCTGGCAAGGTACGTAAGCGTGTACTCCTAGCAAGTTAATTAGCTCCATTCGTGGAACTTGTCAGATTTTTTGGATCTGAATATTTGCTGCAACTGTGTCCTTGCAGGTAATTGATATGGATGGACTGGACGATTTGCAACGCGATGTGACTACCACTCTTTGTCAGCTGGAGATGTATTTCCCTCCATCCTTTTTTGATGTTATGGTCCATCTAATTGTTCACCTTGTCAGAGAAATTAAGTTTTGTGAACCCGTGTTCCTGCGCTACATGTATCCATTTGAGAGATTTATGGGTATCTTGAAGGGATATGTAAGGAATCGACATCGGCCTGAGGGCAGTATCATTGAAGGTTATGCCGCTGAGGAGGTGATCGAATTTTGCACCAACTATATGGCCGGGGTTGACCCAATTGGCGTTCCTACGTCCCAGCATGAGGGCAGGCTTCAGGGCATTGGAACGATTGGATTTAAAGCAGTCATCCCCTCTAGTGATCTGTATGCAAAAGCCCATTTTTGGGTTTTACAGCACATGACGGGGGTGGAGCCATACATACACGAGCACAAGGAAATGTTACGGAAATAGAATCCCTCGAAGCCAGAGATTTGGGTCACTAGAGAACATAATAGGAAGTTTGCTGGGTGGATCAAAAATAGAGTCCTACAAGCTTCTGAGGGCGACGTAGATGAAGATGTTACATGGTTGGCCAAAGGGCCTAGATTTACTGTAGGGACTTGGCAGGGGTATGACATCAACGGCTATTCATTTTACACAAGAACTCAGGACGAGAAGAGTACTATGCAATGTAGTGGAGTGACACTACTTGCTATTTCGGAGGAGGCCAGGGCAGTAAGGGCACTCGACTCATATTACAGTGTTATTGAGGAAATATGGGAGCTCGATTATGTATTACTTAAGATTCCTCTGTTTCGATGCCAATGGGTCGAAATCCCTCGAGGTGTTAAATTCGACAATTATGGGTTTACTCTCGTCGATCTCAGTAGAGTCGCACACAAAGATGATCCATTTATACTTGCTGAGCAAGCCACACAGGTGTTCTACATCGTTGACCCGGCCAACCCAAAGTTGCACGTTGTCCTTCACAGTAAGAGATGTATTGTTGGGGTCGAAGACGTTGTGGATGAAGAAGAGTACGATCAGTTCGACGAACTACCTCCATTTTTAGATGGAATCCTTCAATCTGTCCCTCCCGAAGATATTGACGAAACAAGTTACCTGCGAGACGACCACGAAGAAGGATTATGGGTGGACAACCATTCTTGACTAATTTGCAATATATAAGTGACGTATATTATTTGGATCTTTAATCGAAGAATTCTTTAAATCATTTTTCAAAAATTCTTTGGGAAAACATACGTGATGCATTGAGAATCATTTATGCAAATTTTCATTTCAATTGGAGTATATACTTGATTTGAGCAATAATTGATTCTTTTCACAAATCAATATGAAAACTGCAAATTTTCATTCCATGATTGGTCTTTACTGTTAATTTATTTCAAAATTATTGGAAATCATTTGCATGGGGTTTCAGGTGTCTTTACAAGTGCAAAATGATGTACTGAGACCCATCTGTAATTGTTCTCAGGAAATACCTTTAGATCAATTTAACAGTATTCTACTATCGGTTTCAACTTCCAAACCGATATGAAATTAACATATACTATCGGTTTATTTTCATAAAACCGATAGTAAAATACAATGCAAAATGATGTACTGAGATCATCTGTAATTCTTCTAAGGGAAATCCTTTAGGGTCAATAACATTGTATTTTACTATCGGTTTTAACTGTGAAACCGATATGAAATTAAACTATACTATCGGTTTATCGTTCATAACCGATAGTGATTTATACTGTGTTACGAGCCCCTGTTCTTAGTTTACTATCGGTTTGGTATAATAAAACCGATAGTGAATAGTGCGAACACTGCAAACCCTTACTTACATGTTTTTACTATCGGTTTATTGTTTATAACCGATAGTGATTTGTACTGTGTATGAGCCCCTGTTCTTAGTTTACTATCGGTTTGGTGTAATAAAACCGATAGTGAAAAGTGCCCATACGGAAAATCCTAACTTACATGTTTGTACTATCAGTTTGGTGGTTATGAACCGATAGTAAATATTCATACATTAGGTTATAACCTTGCACGATTTTCCCTCCAGTGCAACTGATCACATTCCAATTTCCAAATACTCGCGCGGAAAACCCTAGATTCCCCGATGATCGCTTCTTCGCTCCTCTGCGCCACCATTGCCGATCAGAATCTGGTTCTCCACCGCCTCCGGCACTGCATTGCGCCACCGCCTCCGGCCACTCCACGATCGACTGTAAGTGTTCTTGACCAAATTGCTCGCGTGTATTGTTTAAGTTTGTATGCAATGGTTCATATCCCGTTCAATGGATTACAAATATAAACCTAGAGTAAAATTCATGAACTACAAACTTGATAGCTATGAGAATGACAAAATTGATGAAAACCACTAGCAATTTGTCGTACAGTGTAGTCCACTATCGGTTTCTTATTTAGAACCGATAGTAAATACCTTAAACTGAATTTTCTGTTAATTATTTCCCATTTTCTAATTTTCATCTGAAATTTTGATTCATTTACATTTTAACATACTTTATGTTCCTACTGAGAGACTAGCATAGTTTGCACTGCTAATCTTATAGATTTTACTGAATACAAACTTGATTACTATCGGTTTGACTTGGAAAACCTATAGGAAATAGAGTATATCATAGTTTGCACTGCTAATTTGAATTTTTTGTGAATTACTTCCCATTTTCTAATGTTCATCTGAAATTTAGGTTCATTTAAATTTTAAAAGACTTTATTTTCCTGCAGAGAGATTAGCATAGTTTGCACTGCTAATCTTTTAAATTTTCCTGAATACAAACCTTAGTACTATCGGTTTTCCTTTCAAAACCGATAGGAAATAGAGTATGTCTTAGTTTGCACTGCTAATCTGAATTTTCTGTTAATTACTTCCCATTTTCTAATGTTCATCTGAAATTTTGGTTCATTTAAATTTCAACAGACTTTATGTTCATGCAGAGAGACTAGCGTAGGGCACAACAATTTTAGTTATGAACTTTGTCATGTACCTTTCTTCATATCAATTGATGGTTTGTTCATGGAATTTTAGGTAAAGCCATGTCGGCATCTTCCTCGGCTGATAGTAGTGATTCAGCGAGGGCGAACGTAGATGGCGCTGCCTCGTCCCAGCGCAAGAGGAAGGCGCGAGGCCCGACGATGTTGGGTCATTTGGCCAAACGCGCGGATCTTTCATGTGAGTTCAACCAGTTCGGGAGACCGATCGGGAAGAACGCCGGCCACTATGCTGCCTATGTTGGCTTGTTGGCGAAGGAAAGGGTGAAGATCACCGTCCAGAGCTGGAAGGACGTCAAGGCCGACGAGAGGGATAGGCTGTGGGCGGAAGTGAAGGTAAAATTAATCAAAATCACTGAACTCTTGAGTAATTAATCACATTCCCTTGGTTTATCCCAGAGATTAGGTAAGTCCTACTTATATGCACCATTTGAAACAGGCCAAGTGGAACATCCCCGACGATGGTCCCAAGATAGCTTGCTTGAAGGACATGAACAACACGTGGAAAACCTTCAAGAGCGTCCTCGTCAGTACCTTCCTTGCTAAAGGCGAATCTCCATGCGAGAAGTACCCCTTCATAACGGAGGAGGTATGGGAGCAATTCGCCCAACAGAAGGGGACTCCTGAGTTCAAGGTATGTATGGTTCCTTTGCTTGGTTACACCATTGTATGCAGTAAGCAGCGGTGCATTAATTTTCTTGTTTCTGGTACGAAGGCCCTCAGCGAGAAGAACAAGGCAATCCAGAGGAGGAACGACCACCCACACCGGCTCGGCTCTCGCGGCTATGTGGGGAAGGAGGAGCAGTGGAAGAAGGGTGAAGACGAGGCGTCGAATTTCGTCGACTCCCCTGACCTACCACTCTCCGAGATCCGCGATCAGCGATGCAAGCGCTAGTGGCTGGCCAGAGGGACCGTGTCGGCCACGGGGACTGTGGCGTTCCTAAACCCCAGGGACGTCGAGGTCGTGCAGTGAATCGTAAGTTGGCTAACTATGATCACTAGTGTGCGCACAAGTTTGTATATATTTCTTCCTCACAATGGAGAGCTTTCAATGTAACAGATCTCTTGCTCGAAGGTGGCGACCGAGGGATTGTTCAGTCCCCATAGGGAGAACGACATCCTTACCCGGGCTCTAGGGAACAAGGAGCATCCAGGGCGGACGCGAACCGTGGGGGCTGTGGTGCCATGGAAGGAAGGCTTCTCAGAGCCCGGGCAAAAGGTGAAGAAGGCTGGCAGCTGGAAGGAAAGGGAAGTGGAGCTATCTCAGAAGATACGGGCAGATGTGACTGCACAATTCGAGGACATGTTCGCTCAAATGAACGAGAAGTATGAACGCCTCAGCCGAGTTGTGCAGTCCAAGGGTTTAGATCCAACTGTCGAGGTCGACGCTGCCAGGCCGAGTAGTGTCGGCTCGAAGGTTCACGTGGATCCGGTGGACCTGATCGAGGTATTGCAACTCTTGAGCTATATATGCAGTTCGGCTAATGCCACTCCCGTTACGTTAGAATTGTTTCGCTAACCTATTATAATTGTTGCAAATTGCAGAAGCCGGAGAGCTGTAGCCTATTGATCAACATAGGCGACAAACCTGTTGCGGTTGCAAACGGGGTCGTATACCAGTCTTGGGAGGATGTCCGGATCCACTGCGTACCTCTGGAGCCTGGATTCACAAAGGTACAGGTGGACATGGCCCTCCCGGGCTACAGCTCTTTTCCGTTGCCCGTCCCAACGGACGAAATGCGGACAATTGACGAGGCATTGGGCTCATATATACAGTGGCCCAAGAAGGGTGTTAGACTACAGGAGGTAAACCCTAGTCATTCTAGCTTACAACTCAGTTAATATACTCAATTTGCAAAATCTAAATTATGCGTTTGTACTTAAAGTGGACGATGGGTACCAGCTCACTTCCTGAGGACACCACCCCCACCACAACGCATGAGCGAACTCCTTCGGCCCCCATGCCTCCTCCGACGGCCTCAAACCCTTCGCCATCAAATGAGGCCGGCGGCACCACACCCCAACCTTCGAAGGTATACACTCGCTCCCCGCCCAAAGGCAAGGGCAAGGCCAAAGGCAAGGCCAAACAAAGCCAGCCGGGTACGTTCAAGAATGGGTCCCCACTCGTGTCGGAGTACCTTCTGTGCAATATGGATCAAATAACCAGAAGTCTCCACGAGTGGTACCTGACCTGGTCTAGGCGCCACATCAACTTCTTGGTTCACTTCAGGCCAGCCCATTTTCACCGTGAGCCTAGGAGCATATCGGTGGCCCACGAGGATTTGTTCGACCTCCTCAACTGGTGGGAGCTTGATATGTCCATCATACGGACTGGAGTCCTGTGAGTTTGCTGTTGTCTGAAGTTATCAGAGTTCGTTTCATAAATTTAATCACTTTGTATGCACTACTTACTAATGTCTACTTTGCATCCAGGTGCATGTATAGGCTGGCGTCGATGAGGGCATGTGACAAGGTGGGTTTCCTCGACCCAGAGAAAATAAGCCTCATGATGCTAGAGCACGACCAAGCACATGCGGAGGAATACATATCAAGGGCACTACTAGCGCAGCAAGACCGAGAGTTCATCCTTGTGCCGTACCACCAAAGGTTAGTGCATTTCCTACTAATTTAACTCATTCTTGTATGTTACGCCTAACATGTGTATGAAACGGTTCGCTTATATATGCAATGTAGGGGCCACTGGGTCCTCGCCGTCATTTGCCCATGGATGAATGAGGTCTATTGCCTCGATTCGATGAGCGACAAGGTGGCGCATGTTTTCACCCTCACATGGCACATAGACGCGTAAGTAATATAGTTGTTTTAAATTTTTCTCTGACTAGCTAATTAATGATAACATATTAACCGGCAATGCTAAATTAAATACAGGGCTTTCAAAAATTATGCTAGTGCTGGAGGGAGGCATGACGCGTCGAAAGGCACAACAATTTCTTGGAAAGAATATGAGGTAATTAATACGGATGGAAGTACTCATGATGAGTCTTTTAATTTAAGCTTAATTAGTTCTTTCGAGTTAATGTGGGTTTATGTCTTTGCATATGCAATTTTTCCAGTGCCATCAGCAGCCACAATCGTGGGAATGTGGCTTCTATGTCATGAGTTCATGTATGACCCGATCAGGAGAAACTTTGCCCAATTCCCTAAGGTAACCATTTTTCCTGACTCAAAGTCGAACTTTAATTGGATGTGACGTACGATCCTAACTTCATACACGCATATATGCAGAGCACCATGTTGAAAGAGCAATATGAGTTGCCTCAATTGAAGGAGCTGCGAACAATTTGGGCTCAATATGTCATGGAAGAAGTGGCTATCAACGATCGATAGTAACTGACTTGTGTTGATTGCTGTATTTGTGAATAAATATTGAATGTGTTGATTGCTGTATTTGTGAATAAACTCAATATGTGCATAGATTCATTGATGTATTTGTGAATAAACTCGATCAATATGTGCATAAATTCAATCTGTCCAATGCATGTGTATATTACTGTATTAGTGTATTTGTGAACAAATTCAATATGTGAATATTGGTGAATATTTGTAAATATTGGTGTATTTGTGAATGATCCAATGTATCTCTGTATTGCTGTATGTATATGTGCATGATTCCAGTACTAACTGTGCCACTACATAACCGATAGGAAAAACTAATATTACTATCAGTTATATACTACAACCGATAGAAAAAATATTACAGTACTATCGGTTCATATGCTGAAACCGATAGAATAAAGTTTCCAGTACTAAACGTGTCTACAAAATACTATCGGTTATATAATATAACCGATAGAATAAACACTTCAGTACTATCGGTTCATATATAACAACCGATAGAATAAAGTTTCTAGTACTAACTGTGTCCACATAATACTATCGGTTTATATAAGAGCCGATAGAAAAAAACATTTATATTACTATCGGTTTAGATCCTAGCCGATAGAAAAAATCTACACAATACTATCGGTTTATATACGAGCCGATAAAAAAAACGTATACAATACTATCGGTTTAAATCCGAGCCGATAGAAAAAATAGTCGATAGCGATTAGTGAACGTTGGGAATGTAGATGTTTTACTAACGGTTTTTGAACCGATAGAAGTGTGCTGCCCCTCTACTATCGTGCCGACCACTATCGGTAAGAGAACCGATAGTAGAGTGGATTTTTAACCGATAGTAAAAAGCATTTCTATAGTAGTGCCTTTTGAGGCTCGACTACATCTGCCTTCAGCAAATTCACAGCCGTCTTCAGTTTTTCGAAGACTCCTGATTGAACGTTGCTGCAGGATGAGACAGTCGCCTTTAAGATCTTGGTCTCCTCACAGACAGCGTCAATCTTCGAGTTTTGAAGCTCGATGGTCGCATGAAGGTCCTCCTTCTCCTTTGAAAGAGGGCTTATTTGATCCTCTTGTACTGCGTGAACAAAGTAATTGAATTTACAACAGTTCATGCAAAGAAATAATTTCCTCTGGTCGGAAGAAAAACTTACAGGAAAGCTTTGACTGTACCTCGTGAAGTTCCTTCTCCATAGAAGAAAATCTTGCAGCCGCAACTTCTTCTTGGTTCTGCCGATCAGCCATACTTTCTATCAAGGAGGCATTTTCCCTATGATAGGAAAGACAATTGTTACACTTTGACGAAGTTCAAGTTGGTATAAACAAAGGTTCGGATACATACTGTTGTAGTCTGCTGATCTTCCGCTGCGCGACCTCAATGTGCTTCGCTAAAGTTTTCATCTTGGTTGCCACGCAGATCAGATCCTGAAACACAATGAGATCTGACATTTAAGCTTGAACATTCCTAAGGTTTGCAATTTTCAGAAAAGATAAAAGAACCTTACTTAGTTCTATGAAATTGCTTAAGGAAGCATCCTCGGGTTCATTCAAAGATTGAACCTCGAGGCCAGTTATTTCCTTGACAACAGGAGTTGCTAATGGTTGATCTTGCTGGTCCATTCCTGCGATCGGGACAGCGGTTTCCATCCCCTGGGATTGGATGTCTGCGATTATTCCTTCGACAATGGCCTGAGAGGCTACCTCAGCCACCATTGTGCTTGTGCCTGTGTCACCTTCGACCTCTATGGTAGGTATTATGACAGTTCTTGAGGAGGTCGGCAGGGTACTAGACACAGGGGTCCTGAAAGATATCATGGTTTGTCACATCTCTGTTTTCTAAATAAACATGATGTGGGGAAAACGCGATATTTCTTACCTTAGCCGAAACCCCATTGCAGGTATGGGTCTCGGTGATGCACTCTGGGGAAAAAGAAGCCCACTGGGCGCCCCTATTGAAGTGGCATCAAAATCTGTCCTTGTCTTCCTTTTCTTGAACAAGACAATGTCTTCTTCCTCTTGCATATTCAAAATACAATTGGCATATGCAAAGAAATAGAAAATTTGAAACTTGTGAAGTTCTTACCACAGCAGCTCCTTCAGTATTCGGAGGAAGGGTTACCAACCCTGAGGCAGTCGGATCACGACCCCAGAATCCCCTGTATCCATGGTGGCTGGGATGCATGCCTCAGGGCTGAGAAATTCCTCTGTGGCCGCATAGATGTTTCCAATAGGTTCTACTTTGCGGAATAGAGACGTTCGCATTTCAAGGCTTCCAATTAGCGGGGATTAAGTCCTTGCAATCGCTACACCCACGCACTTGTCGTTATCAACCGTGCTCACGCCCGGATGACCTTACCACAAAGGTTAATTCCTACACGCAGTAGAAGAAACGAGCAAGAACAAGAATGAACACAATCTGAATTTCAGATTAACAAATTGAGGTTATCTTTCATCAAACCAGGTCCAGGGACACTACTCCGATGAACACTTGTCTCTCACATAACGGGGGAACAACGTAGCAAATAACCTAACCAAAACAGATAGGGGGTGGTGGCCATATGTAGCAGGAGTATGGCGGCCATAGGTAGGCCACCGGCCAGAGAACCCATCCCCACGTAACCCTAAGGATACACGGGCCTTGGGCCCAAAGTAGAGGTGGCACAGCACCCGGTAGGTTCTGTCTGCAGATTGTTTCATCGATTTCGGATCATCCAGAAGGAATTTAGCCATAGGCCCAAGCCCATTGGAAAGTTGTCATCGTGGGCTTCTCCGTGAAGTACTCATTTTCGCTAAACGCACTCCGTACGTGGCCTGGACATCTGTTTGAAGTCGGACTGCTGCTGGATGGCCGAACCGGATTCATGGACGAATTGGGCATGACTTGATGCCTCGTGGGTTACTCCGTATTGGGTGTGGCTCGCTGACCCTCCGGTGTAGACCGTTTGAATTGTTCAGCACATGGATTCATGCCGACTCGTCATCCTCCTTGATCTTCCGACGATGTAGTGGAGGTAGCGAAAGTAGTGCAAGAAGTGAGAGGCGCAGTGTTCATGTCTGTGTTGGTGATGTCCTCATCATCCTCCCCTTCTTGAATTGGAGTTGTCCTCAACTCCATCACATTCTCCTGCAAAAGGTTAGTAACAACAGGAGGCAAAGCAATAGACAAAGCAACAGGAGGAGTTGTAGTCAAATCATTGCAACTAGAATTATTGTCCTCATGTAAAACAGTTGTAGTAGCTAGTAAAACAGCACCCTTCAATCTAATTTCAGATTTCTTAGAACTTGGTTCTTTCTTCTTTGGTGGGTTCAATTCTTTATCTACACTTTTATCACACTCTGATTTACCCTTTTTAGCTCTTTCTACAATAGTTTGTAGTAGTTCAGCAGGAGTCATGGGATCCAATATAATTTTCTTGCCTTTAAACATGAAAGCATATTGATTAGTTCTACCATGATGAACAACATCTCTATTATATATCCAAGGTCTACCCAACTAAAGAGAGCATGCTTCCATAGGTACAACATTGCAATCAACATAATCATGATACGAACCAAGAGAGAAAGGCACCCGCACAACTTTTGTTACCTTCAACTTACCACAGGAGTTAAACCATTCAAGATGATATTGAGTTGGATGTGGATTGGTGGTCAAGCCAAGCTTCTCGACCATGTCTTTGCTAGCAAGATTGTTCCAACTTCTGCTGTCAATAATGACTTGCACCGAGCACTCATTCACGACGAATTTGGTTCGGAACAAGTTATGGAGATGATTTTGCTCGGTGCGTTCAGGTTGTGCACTAATCTTCTTCATTCTCACCTGCAGTGTTAGTTGCAACAAGAGCCAAATCATTCGCATCAACATCACTAGCACTAGTATACTCACCGTCTTCTCTCACAATGAGAGCATGCTGACTAGGACAATTACGCATCGTATGTCCAAAACCTTTGCAACGAAAACATTAAAAGTCTCGGGATCGCCCTGTAGAAGCCACTGAAGAAGCACTTTTCACAGGGGCTTGCACCGTGTTTGATTTGCTTGCATCTAGTGCACGTGACGGTGTGGAAGAAGGGGCAGCCGGTGGAGGTGTACGATCGGAGGTAGAGGATGGCGCCTTTGCAGCCCCGTGGGTCGGTTGTGATGAAGGAGAGCCTCCAAAGTTGCCTCGCGTCCTGGAATGGAGCCCTTGTACTTCCCTTTCAGCTTTACAAGCAAGATGAAACAAACGAGTGATACTATGATAATCCTTATACTGTAATATGTCCCAGATTTCGCGGTTTAAACCCACAAAAAATCTAGACATTTTTTCATCCTCTTCTTCTTGCACTTTACAACGCAACATACCAATTTGCAACTCTTGATAATACTCTTCTGCAGACTTATTACCTTGGTTCAAGCGCTACAAGTTATTCAGTAAATCTCTAGCATACTATGAGGGTATAAATCTAGAGCGCATTAATTCTTTCAAAGCATTCCAAGTGATAGGGGCAGTATCTGTTTGTTTAATTTCATGCCACCAATATGATGCAAAGTTAGTAAATTCACTAGTGGAAAGTCTAATTCTATGTTCCTCCGGAACTTCAAAACATGAGAATTTTTGATCCGCGGTTAACTCCCATTCTAAATATTCATCCAGATTATAACAACCCGCAAAAGATGGCATGGTAAATTTAACTTTAGAAAATGCGTCACTAACATTACCAGGATGTCGATTAACATTATCATAGTGACCTCTCATACCATGACGATTGCGGCGAAGACGATGGCGTAGCCGTGCCTCTCGTTCAGCAGAACGATCATCTAGAATGCTGACACTCCCTTCACCTTCGTCATTCTCTATGTCATCGGTGAGGGATGCTTCTTCATCTCCATGGGCAGCAAGGTTTCCCACCCTTCGATGGGCCGCAGGTGGAGGTGGCTGCCTCTCCAAGTGCTCCATTCTTGAGATGAGGCTAGCAATGCTCCGCTCGATCCACTTCATCCTATGCTCATTGTCTTGAGCAAGCTTGGTGAGGTTTACGTCAATGCCTCTCAACGCACTTTGATGATCCTCCACGTACTTCATGAGCTCAATTCTTGTAACACAATCATCTCCATCCGGAACTCCAGTCTCCGATCCTGTCATTGTTAGTAGAAGACAAGAGAGAACACAGTGTATATATTCTTCCTATCAACTACTAGGTGGTGGACAAGGAGTAAAATTCACTTTCACTCAAGCTTCTTACCAAGCTCTTGCAAGTTTCTTACCAACTGCGACAGGCGAGGCAATCCGGTAGGCTGGTTCATGACAACTTGTGACAGTGGTGGAGCAGGCGATTGCAAAGTAAATTTGTAACTGAGTTGGAAGAAAGTGGAGCTCGGAAGGCTATATATGAGTAGCAAGGAGTAAACAATCAATTCATCTCAGAATTGCATAGAATTGAATTTTTGTTCGTATGTAGGACTTAGCCTAAGTTGCTGATCAACCAAGGGTGGGTGATAGTGTAAGGAAAGTGTATAGCAGTGGATACAAGTGGTATACACGAGATAGCTCAATGATATGCAATTTGAACCTGAAAGCACAAAGAGCAGACCTAATTTGGAAACTGCTGATTTCTGTCCATGTGACACCAAGTCGGTATTTTGACCGTATCTTTTTGTCAGGTGCTTCTTCTGCAATGATTTTTTTCACTATTTATTGACGGCTTTTTCTACAAATTTTTCTTTGGGCCCACTTTCTGAAAACTAACAAAAAAATTAGCACAAAAAAAGCACAAGTGTGCACTATTGCATATTTTCGAATAGAAAATAGGTCATACTCCTGACCACATAACTTTCTTCTGCCTTGATGGATCGACGTCACAATTTATAGGAAGATAGGAAATTGAGTTATGAATCTACTGGTTTTTGTTTCACTCAAAAAGGATCAAGGAATCAAAAGTTATGACACTTTTGGTGGAGGCTGCAGAAAAGAGATTTTTCTGGCTGAGATTGGAAATTAGGGTTTGGGTTGTTGGGGTTGTTGGATGGTTTGTTGGTGTGGCATTTTTTTTTTAAAGGATCAAAGCTATGACCAGCAACTAGACAACTCTAGAATGGGCGCAAACTCAATTTAACAAACCAAATTTAATAGATCGAAAGGCACAAACGGGTTTGGAAGGGGAAAAACAAATATTTTTGTGAACCTTGTTTTTTTTTTGACTCTAGGTGATGGAAAACAGCAACAAAACAAAGGGAAAAAGTAGTGATACCTAACGGGCAACTGTGGCTCTGATACCAACTGATGCACAAAGGAAAGAAAATCACAAAGAAAAATTTGTATCAAGGCTTCCAATCAGCGGGGATTGAGTCCTTTCAATCGCTACACCCACGCACCTGTAGTTATCAACCGTGCTCACGCCCGGATGACCTTACCACGAAGATTAATTCCTGCATGTAGTAGAAAAAATGAGCAAGAACAAGATGCAAAGCAATCTGAATTTTAGAATGAACAAATTGACGTTATCTTTCATCAAACCAGGTCCGGGGACACTACTCCGATGAACAACTGTCTCTGACACAACTGGGGAACAACATATATAGCAAATAACCTACCAAAAAAGGATAGGGGGTGGCGGCCATGTTGTAACATCCCAAATTTTGCCATCTCTTTAGCTTGCCAGTCAGCGTATCTTCATTGGATTCTCGGATGTCTCAACCCCATTTTTGATCCTTATCTCAGAATTATGACCTCAGGTGTGGCACCACCTTAATTTAAAAAGTTGGCAGATAAACTCTGCCTTTCAGACCATTTTTGCTTTTTAGTCCAAAAGTATCGCAGACTAGTTCTTTTCAGATTTGTCAGAAGCTCAAAAAGACTAAAAGTCTCAGACCATCTCCAAACTTTGATCTGATTCAGTGAACATCTCCCATTCGCTATTCTGGACATTTTTCCCTTCTGGAAGAATTCCAAAAGCTCAACCAAAACCCTAGTTTCAGCCTCGCCAAAGTTTCAAACCCTAATTACCCTGTTTTCAATTTTTGTCAAAACCACCAGATCTTATCGGTTTTCACCATTTTTCCTACTGGATGAATCCAAGTGAGGTAGTAGCACTCATCTGCAAAACCAGATCTCAGATCAGCCCTTCAGATCTCCAGATTTGCAAATAGGCCCAAATTTCCGAATTAAATTCCTTACAGATTGGTCCAAATCCCTTGCAGTTCAGTCCAAACCTTGCAACCGGGCCCCTGTGCCATTTTCGACCACGACCAGAGCTCTAGCCGTTGCGACCAGAACCCCGCCACCTCGCCTCGCCGCAGGAACTCGCCGCCGACGAAGTTTCCCGCGCAGCCACCACCGCAGCCACGTAGCCACCACCTGTGCGCAACTGTGTCGCCACCGTGGAGCACCTCACCCGCGCTGTGCCGTGATCTTCCCTGCGCGCGCGCGTGCTCCAGCAGCAGCAAAGCAACGCCACGTTGCAGCCATGCCGAAGCCAGTGATCCCGTCGCCCTGCTCCAGCGGATTTTCCGTGATCCCCCCTTCTCTGGCTCAGTCGTTGCCGTGTCCCAACGTCGCCTCGAACCCGCCTCCGGTGTCAGCCGCGAATCCCGCCTGATATGCTTCAACTCCCGAGAGCCCCAGCCCTTCACCTATATAAGCTCCCTCCCTTGCCCAGAATCACTTCGCACCACCCCATAGCTTCATTGCTTCAGCTTCTAGCACCAGAGAGCAGCCAATTCCTCAGCGCCGCCGTGAGCACCTTCTTCTCCGGCGAGCTGCTTTTGAGGCCACCGTCGCCAGCTTCGCCTGTAGCTTCTCTCTCCAAACCAACGCCACCAGTAAGCTCCCCTCATCCCCCTCTCCGTTTCATAGCATTTAATTGGCCCCCGGCGAACCTCAACGCCGGCGATCGTCGGAAAAGCTCAAATCCCCTGTTTCCTCAATGCTGCCCGATTCGATCCAAATCAGCCCTCGTGCCAGTGATGAAAATTGTTCAGCACACTCCCTTTAGCAAGCCTACGAATTTGGATTTCACAATAGAGCTAAGATTGTAGCCTCCCGTAATTTGCGCGCCACCAGTGAACAGGCCCTTGTCGCTGAGCTTCTCCGGCCATCCCCCGACCAAATTAGCTTCACCTGTAGTCCCCACACTTCACCCTCTCACTCCCTGAGCAAGCAATCGAGTTCAAACTCTCTGAATCAAAAACCCCCAATCTCCAGTGTCGTCTTCTCCAGCGCCGGTCGCCGGAATTCCTCACCGGCCAATCTAGCCTATGAGACCTTGTCCCTTAGATAGACTCCAGTACCCTGAGCAACATTGTCTACTAGCTCGACTTCTGAATCGACCTGAATCAACAGATATTTCAATGCCAAGATCACTGTCCAGTAACTCAGGCCACCGTGTTTACTCACCGGATTTGGCCATCCTCCGGCCACTTTCTGCCCTTCAACCCATTGAGAGTTTTGTAGCTGTTATCAAGGCCTAACCCCCAGACAAAGTTGTGCATCAATTGGAGCCCTGAGTCAAAAGATATGCCATGCCCTATTTTCTGGCCATGTCTAGCACTATGTCAGTGCATGTCCACCAGTGGCATTGAATGATTTAGACCTGTTTCACTTGAGAAATTGAAATACCACCTTGTCCATTAGATTCCTGGAGTTATGCTCTACAACTTTCTCTACTGTCATTTCTCCAGAAAACCTACCTAAGACCAACTTAAGGCTATGTCTTGCCGTAGACCGAATGTCAGCCTTTCGACATTCAACCTCTTTTTAGCCCATCTCTTCAATCAGCATCCAAGTGACTTTGTCCAAACCTTTCCCCTGCATGCATGATATATTTTAGTATCATTTCCCATAAAGACTATCTTCTGTATGCTTATGTAGCATATGTGTGTATTATTTGTATCCGCCGTGGAACCAGAGGTTGAAGGAGCCGATGAAGTCTTGGAAGAATTTTCTGAGTAACTAGACCCAGCATTGCAAGGCAAGTCTCAATCCCTTGATCATGTCTCGCCTAGTATTTTGAAATGAAGTATGTTAACTGTTTTCAAATATATGCATGCCTTATATTCAAATAAGAACCATATTCAAATAAAGTGATTAGATATAACCTAAATGATTGTAAAGCCCCTTTTGACATTGAATATCCCTGCACCCTTGTCACCCTAGAATATCTTGCTTAGGCTATGCTATGTTCGAGATTATATGTTAAATTTGTGAAAGAAAATGTGATTGGAATCGATAGTGAGGATGGTTTGATTGGATGGTGCTGTGTGCGCACTGGGAATGTGAAAGACTCCTCACTAGAGATTCATAAGGACTAGAACCTTGTGTTGTGCTTCTATGCGGCATGAAAAACGTACCAACCACTTGCCCGGAATGGGACGGGCGCAACTTAGTAGCTTTCTTTAGTATTAGCTTTTCCCTGCAATGGTTGTCGATCCGGTTTCTTGCGAGAACTGGTGGGCCGCAAAAGGCCATGAGTGATGTGAGTTCAGAAAAATCATCAGAGGAAAAGGTGGAAAGAAGGAAGACGCCCTATGCCAGATTAAGTCGTGCGCGGCTGTAATCAAGAGAGGCTATGTGTCTTGCGAGAACATAGACCCAGGCTAGGAAGTAAGGCAGTGGGGAGGACCCACAACGGCACTTGAGACTTAACTGTCTATTTACCGGGCAGGGAATTGTTAATGCTAGGACTGTAAACTATTGTGTCATCTCGGCCTTGTCACATGCGTAAAAGTCGCATGGAGCTGATCCGACTTGAAAGCCGAATGATTAGTGGATTAAGGTGGTACACCTTTGCAAAGTATAAAAAGTATCGGATACTCTGAGCGCCCAGGTTATGGAGGCTGCGCGCTGTGGATTCTATCCACGTCGATGCAGCACAAGTAGCTTTTGGAAAGATTTTCACAAAATCTGAGTAAAGTGGTGACTCATGAAAGACCGCCACACATAACATTTCTGAAAACCTAGCTTAGGATTTTAAAAGCCTCGCTTTTGAAAACAAAAACCTTTTCTTCAAATTAAGAGTGAAAATCTATTCTATTCCTATATATATATAAAGCCAAGACCTCTTTCCTTGAAAACCCCTCATCTATATACCTGCATTCTCATAACGGGACTTGCTGAGCATCGTGGAAAAATATGCTCAACATTGCCTTTTCACACAAATTCAGAAGAAAGGATTCGAGGATCCTGATTCGTTTATCCTTGAGCACCAAGAAGAGGAAGGAACCTTTCCAGACGATTTGAGCTTCTAGGAGGGTCATGCGCCAAGTTGAGTTCGATGTGGTGAAGGCCCGAGCCGAACTGCTGCAGTAGGAGATGAAGACCCTTGTTGTTGCTTTTGTGTATTCGGTACTTCGATACCGTTTCTTTTGATTCTTGATTTTGAAAAACTCCCTACTTTTGTATCAACTTTAATTAATGCCATTCTTGGCTTTATGATAATGTAATAGTGGTCCTCGTGACCTTGTACTTGTTTTATCTATTTGACTTATTGTTTAAAGTAAATCCTGTTGTTGTGAGCTTGTGATGTACCTTTCTGTGTGCAATCCACCTGGGCGGTTGCCATCGGAACCTCAAATGAGGGTCCCACACATATGTAGAAGGAGTATGGTGTCCAGAGGTAGGCCACTGGCCAGAGAACCCACCCCCACATAACCCTAGGGATACACGGGCCTTGGGCCCAAAGTAGAGGTGGCACAACACCCGGTAGAATTTGTCTACGAATTGTTTCATCGATTACGGGCGATCCAGACGGAATTTGGCAATGGGGCCAGATCCGTTGGAAAGGTGGTGTCATGGGCTTCTCCGTAAAGTGATCATTCACCCCAAACGGACTTCGTACGTGGACTGGACATCCGTTTGAAGTTGGCATGCTCTTGGATGGCCCAATCAGGCTCGCGGATAACTTGGGCTTCATCATCTTGGGCTTGTCTTGGAACGTGGATGACTTGGGCTTCTTCTTGGGCTCGTCTTGGAGCGTCGTAGTATGCTAGACCTTCAGTGTAGATGTCTTGAAAGGCTTGGCATGTGGGTTCATGCCGACTTGATGTTCTCCATGGTCTTCGGGTGACAGAGTGGAAGGAGCGGCGTTCATTTGAAGTTGGCGTGCTCCTGGATGGCCGAATCGGGCTCGCATATGACTTAGGCTTCATCTTGGGCTTGTCTTGGAGCGTGGATGACTTGGGCTTCTTCTTGGGCTCGTCTTGGAGTGTCGTGGTATCCTGGACCTTCAATGTAGATGGCTTGAAAAACTTGACATGTGGGTTCATGCCAACTTAATGTTCTCCATGGTCTTCGGGCGACAGCATGGGAGGAGTGGAAGGAGCGGCATTCGTATCTGTGCTGGTGATGTCCTCATCATCCTCTCCTTCTTGAATTAGAGTCATCCTCGACTCAAGTACATTCTCTTGCAAAAGATTAGGAGCAATAGGCGGCAAAACAGGAGACATATCATGCAAAACAGAGGAAAGAAAATCACTTTGCTTCCTATGACACCTGCTGAAATTGTGCAATGTGATAAAGCAAGAGCAAAAAGAGAAAAAAATGACTGTGATAAAAGTGAGAATCAAATTGTAGCTAAAGAACTAAACCCACTTAACAAGAAAGAACCTAGCTCTACAAAATCTGAAATTAAATTGAAGGGTACTGTTTTACTAGCTAGTACGTCTGTTTTGCATCAGTTGGTATCAGAGCCCCAGTGGTGATACCTAACAACATGGGTGTAGCGATTGCAAGGACTCAATCCCCGCTGATTGGAAGCCTTGAAACACGAACGTCTCCGTTCCGCAAAGTAAAACCTATTAGAAGATCGGGCCGCTATTGCATCAAAAATACATCTCAAGCTGACAGAGAGTTCGAACCACCTCGCTCTGCAGAGAATCTAGTCCCTCGGGATCAATGAGCTTTCAAGAAATTGCATTAAAGAAATAACACAGCCTCATGATCGTCTCTCTGACCTTATGCGGCAGAATACTCCTGATGGCAACAGGAAGCATTTGTGTCATCAACACGTGACAATCGTGAAACTTTTTCATATTTGCGGAGTAACCCGATGGAACTTTAACACCATAGAGACACTTACAAAGTTTTGTTCTCTCAGCCTTGCACAAAGTATAGCAGGCAGGGGGGAGGTATATACGACCTTTCTCGTCCTCTCTCGGTGATAGCTCGAGCCTGATTTTCATTTCGATCATATCACGCCACACATTGACGTCATCCTTTGTCTTCCTTGGAATGTTCAGCAATAGACCGATTAAACTATTGCAAACATTTTTCTCTACATGCATGAAATCAATGCAATGCTGAACCTCTAAATACCCCCAATACGGTAAATCCCAAAATATCGATCTCTTCTTCCAAATGTTCTTTGTGCGGGGTTTCAATTTACAACCCTTTCCAAACACAACGTCTATGTCCTTCACCCGTGAGTAAACTTCTTTCCCTCTCATAGGCTTCGGGGCTGAACCATCTTCCTTGTGGCCGTCAAATTCCCTCTTCCTCTTATGATACGCGTCATTCTTTAGAAGAAACCTACGGTGAAGCATGTACACTATTTTCCTGCAATTCTTCAGCCACACGCTCTCAATTTCATCTTCGCAGTGGGGGCGAGCTTTGGCTCCTTTCATACTAAGGCCCGACAAATTTCCAAGGGTAAGGAAATCGTTGATGGTGCAAAATATCATAGCACGTAGGATGAAGTTCTCTCATTTGTATGCGTCCCATACCTGCACCCCTTTGTTCCACATTGTTAGAAAATCCTCTATCAATGGTGCTAGGTACACATCAATATCGTTTTCGGGTTGTTTTGGTCCTGAGATAACTAGAAACATCATGATGTACTTGCACTTCATACACAACCAAGGAGGAAGGTTGTAGTACATAAAAGAACCAGCCAAGTGCTATGCCAATTGCTCATGTTACCAAAAGGATTCATTCCATCGGTACTCAACCTGTAACACCCTGGTTTTGGGGGTAAAAATTTCCTTCCATGAAAATCATGCATGCATGTATCTCTGTAGTAGTAGCAAGATCAGTTCAACCCTAATCTATCATAAGCCCCAAAAATCTCAAAATCTTCCCTATGAACCCAAATCAAGATTTGACTTTCTAGATGTGACCTGCTATCTATCATGAGAATAAAACCCTTCAGAAGCCAGATTCAATTCCATCTCTAACTCCCAGATCTATCAATCCTTTTCAGTTTTCGAAAACAGAAAGTTAATTACTATCTTAATTACCCAAAATACTCTGAACTCAGATTTAGCTAAATCTTGACCTAATCCAGACTAGATTATTCTTGGATTATGATCAAGGGTATGCCAATACCTTAATCCAAAAAAGTTGGCAGCCAGATTTCTTCATTTAGGGCCTTTTCACAAATCAGTCTAAGAAGTATCACAGATCAGTCCTTTTCTGATTTTCCAGAAGCCTGAAAAGGGTAAAAGTTGCCAATCAACTCCAAATTTAAATCTATTTCAGGGAACACCACCCAAATGCTATTCAATACAAAATCTCTTTTTGTCGGAACACCAAAACCATAGCCTAAGTCTCAGAATTCCAGTTTCGACAAAATCCAGATTATTAGTACCCTAATTTACCATGTTTTTGATTTGTCTTAAATCTGTTTAAATGTTCCAAATCTTATCTTCTACCTTTGCCAAATTATTTGTTGGATAAAGTTTGCCAGAATCTTCAATTCAAAGTCAGCCCTAGTCCTCCAAAGCCCAGATTTTACAATTCAGTCCAAAGCCATGAATCAGAAATTACAATCAAATCCAGTTGGCTGTGTTCGACTAGCAGCCGCCAGCCCGCCATCGACCAGGGCTCAGCCTTTTCGACCAGCAGCAGCCGGCATAGTGTTCGACCACGACCAGAACCCGTGCCCGCTTTGACCAACACCGCTGCAACCGCAACCAGCTGTGCCGCGCTTCTTTGCCATGCTCCTCGCCGCCGGCCAAGCCTCGCTTGCGCTCATGCTTGCCTACGCTTTCATGTGTGCACGTGTCCGCACCTAAATCATCGCCGTGGCAGCACCGATGTCCAGTGCAACAGCGGCGCGCGCGCCAGCGGGAAAGTTGAACCTGCACGTGTGCGTGTGTCGTTGCCGCCGTTGCTTCAACTCGAAGCTTCACCGGCACAAGTTCCTTAGTCTCCAGCATAGCAAGCTTCTAACCGTGCCTATAAAAGCCACCCCATACTCAGCTCAACTTCACACACACCAGAATCAGCTAAGTCTCTAACCTCGCCGTCTTCGTCGTCTTCTTCGGCGAGCACAGAAGGAGGCTCACAGTGACAGCTTCAACCGCAGCCCCTTCATCCAAAATAATAGCACCAGTAAGCTCCTCCCATCTCCCTTATCGTGCTGTAGCTTTGAATTGAGTTCATATGCAACTCATCGTCGGTGATCGCCGAAATTGCCAGAACCCCTGTTCCAGCTATGCTGTTCGATTTAGTTCGAATTAACCCTCAAACCAGTAGACTAAATTGATCAGTGAAGTATTTCCAACAAGCCTGTGCATCAAGATTTTGAAATTAAGCTCAAATTGGAGTTTCCCCTTTCTCGCGCGCCACTGGTGACCGGCTCACGTTGCCAAGCTGCACCGCCGTTCCTCCGGCTAAATTGGCCGCTCCAGAAGCTTTACCACACTACCCTAATGCTCTCACCACGAGCAATTGAATTCCAAAGCCCTACAGCAGAAATGCCCAAATCAATGCCTTCTTCTCCGGCCGCAACGTCGAACTTCTCACTGGTGCCGCCTCAAGCCGATTCCCTTCAGCCACACCATCTGCAACAACTTAGAAACTCAGCTATGCTTTCAATTTTGAGATTGAATCACCCAGTCGTCTTATTGCCGTTGAGGCCGATTCCCCTCCGGCGTAGCTCGTCACCGCTCGCCGCCGTTCAACCTTCAGCCAAGTCCAGTGCAGCAGATAGTGTCTTTTGCCCCTAGCTAGCTCCAGCAACACCAAGTTTCAGCAGCGCAACACCAGATTGCAACTTAGGTGTTTCACTCTTCGCTGCCGTGCAGCCAGCGTGTCGCCCGATCGCCGCCGACCACCGCCGTCGATGCCACCTTGTCTATCATCTTTGCCTTGATCTCTTGAACACTTTCCTCTACTAGCTCGATCCCTGAATCTGCACAGAATTGCAAGATATAGCTGTGTCAAGATCTTGTCCAGTCGCTTCACTGTGCCGTGTTGCCGCCGTAGTTCTTCATCGCCGTCCGACCATCTCAGTTCCTAAAACCACCACCAACAAGTTCCTGTTATCTTCGCCTACCTCCCAGACATAATTGGCGAAGCAATCAAACCCTAAATCAGACAAAGCATCAAAGCCCTAGTTTTGACAATGCACTGACATCTAGTTCACTGTGTCCAGGGGTGTCTTTGTGAAATTTCTAACTTTCTGGACTTTTCTGTGAAAACCACCTTGTCAAATAGCTACCTCATAGCATTATGCACCCAATGCTTGAAACAAAACCCATTTTGCCTACTGAGAGTCTCCAGAACCATGCCAATGCCAATCCTTGACAATGTCAGCCTGTGTCATCTCAATGCCAGCCAATGGCATTGGGCAAAATTGACCACTTCTGGTTATGCAAACTGAAAACAACTTTGTCACCAAGTTTATAGGACCATGCTCTACATTTCCTTCAACTATCACATCTTGATATAAGTCCTTTAGCTTTCTCTGAAGCTATGTCAGGCCATGAACCGAATGTCGATCTGTTGACATTCACTGTTTTTGACCAAACCAGCCGCGGACTTGATGTCCATATTGCAACCTTGAAGCCCTAAGGGTTTCTAACACCATTCTTAGCTCAGATTCTATAAATTCTAGGGTTTCAACCCAGATCAGCTTTCAATCTCAGTCTGTTTCAACATCGCCAAGATCTTTTCTCTTAAGAGCATGTTGCATATAGATTTTAAAGTATTTAAAATAGTTTGTTATCTTTGTGTGCTTGTTTGATTGGAGAGTAGATCAAGAGCCCATGTTCGAAGACTTTGTCGCTGACTCGACATCGACTGCTGTTTCTTATGACGCAGAAGGCAAGTCATAGTCTTGAACATCTTGAACCTATATTTTATAAGTTGCTATGATATGACCTTGAATATAAATAATATTGCATGTGAAAGAATGGTTGAATTATGAATTGGCAGTACTAGACTGGATGCTTGTGAAATGTGAAATGATCAAATAGTGAGCCATGAACTATTATATATGTACTTATATATATATTTATGAAATAAAACCCCTAGTCATGACCAGGATTTTGGTATGGAATGGTGGTGGCACTGGAGGTGCTTGGCTGCACTGGATGTGCAGCAGGCACTGAAGGTGAATGGTTTGTGGTATGATCTGGTCACTGGCATATAAGGACTAGAGCCTTGTGTTGTGTGTCTAGTGGCATGAAAAATGTGCTAACCGCAAGCTTGGTATGGGACAGGCCTGAACAAGTAATTATGCGGAGCGCACATGAAACCGCTGCATGAGATGGAAAGTGATGCATGAATTTCACGGAGTGCGGCTCCTGCACTTATCACAGGATGTGATTGCACACTGACCCAGTAATGGGAAGAGGCTTTTGGGTGGGGGTATAGCCCGCCACAACTGTGGTTTGCGTGAAAACCACAGAGTCAGGGGTGAATTGTGAGTGAAACATAACAAAAGTTCTTGTTATCTCCACCTTGCCACTCACAGTATGCAGTGAGGAAGGGTCAAATCATATTGATAGGATGGGCATGAAAGTGGAATATCTTGTGGGTAAATTGGTACCTCTTTGCAGAGTTAAAAACGTATACGAATACTTCGAGCTCCCGGGTTTATAGGAGTCTGCTACAGTGGATTAAATCCACGGGGTGTGGCACAAGTATGTTTTCTAAATAAAATTTGATAAGGGAAGATTACCCAAATGACATGTGTTGTCATGATAAGGGGTGCTACCGTGGGCTGTCGTGTGTCGACGTGTCGCGGTAGTGCTATAATTTAGTGAACATAAATAGCGATGCTATGTTATGAAAAGTGCTGCCATGAGATATAAAGGAAAAGATTATTTTACAACCATCCACACTTCTTGACTAGCATAGGTTCATAACAACACTACTATATGTATTTACTCTTACCTATGACTTGCTGAGTATGTAAGTACTCATCCTTGCAACCTACAACCCAGTAGATGGAGTGTCCCATGATCAAGATAAAGGCGTGGAGAACTTCTTGGATCCAGAAGGAAGAGAGCCAGTTCCGCCAGAGTCCTAATGTGTGTTGTTCTGCCGTCAACTTCATACTGTGGGAGGGTCACCTATCTTCTACTGTGTAGTTGTTTTTATTTTGCTTTAGCTAGACCATGTATGCCGCGAAAGCATTGTAATCTCTTTATGTTGTATTAAGGCCAGCAGGCCGCACTGCTTAAATATTTTGTAAGTTACTCTGCTGTGATATAAATATAATCCTATGCTTGACTTATCCTGGGAAGTCAATGGTATATATGTATGGGATCAGCTGTAGCGAGCTGGGCCCCCACAGGAGTAGTCGTTGTCCCCAGGTCAGGGCGCGACACAACTGAACCTTATATTCCTCAATTCAGCTCCGAAGTTAACAAATTCCTGTCGATGTTTCTCCACTGCGCAGAATCAACGAGGTGTCTTAGCTTTCCATCCTTCTTCCGGTCTTCCGAATGCCACCGCAATAATTTTGCCTCTTTATGGTTTACAAACAAACGCTTCAGGTAGGGAATGACGGGCAAATACCACAACACCTTAGTAGGAGGTCCTTGCTTTATCTCAGCGCAGTTGCCGTTGTCGGTTCGGTCCTTAAGCTTATAGCGGGATGCGCCGCACACCGGACAAACATGTATATCCTTGTAGTCGTTACGATAAAGGATGCAATCATTAGGGCATGCGTGTATCCTTTCTACTTCCATTCCCAAAGGACACAACAACTTTTTCACTTGGTAGGTGTTTTTTGGCAACTCATTTCCTTCCGGAAGCATGTCCACTAAAAGATCTAACAGTGCCGTGAAACTCTTGTCGGTCCAGCTGTTACTTGCCTTCAATTTTAACAGTTCAAGCACAGAGGCCAACTTTTTGTACTTCGACTTGCAACCAGGGAACAATGGCTTTTCTGAGTCCTCAATCAAGCTCTTGAATTTACCAAACTCCCTTTCACTGTAATTTCCTTCCACATCACGCAACATGTCATCTAAATTGTCATCCTCTGGCATATCCTCATCGAAATTGTTGTTGGGATCTGACTTGTCCTGTTCCTCAACCTGAGTGGCACTTGTTTCTGTAGTTTGCTCTTCGCCATGGTGGACCCAACACGTGTAACCCTTTTTGAAACCACGTCAAATCAAGTGGGTGACAATTTGAGATGAGTTGGTGAACATCTTAAGATTCTGGCAGTCTATGCAAGGATAGTACATATATCGTAAACCCTTCTTCGCCATGTCTTGCTCAGCAACTTTTTAGAAATCTAAAACACCTTTCATGTATTCTTCACTCACTCGGTTGTCATTATACATCCAGTCTCGATGGACCATCTGCAATTAAATTCATACACATGCTAAGTAATACTTTACGTATGGTCGACACGCAATAAATTATAAATCTAGCTAGCTAGTGTTTGTAGAGTTTGCGGGTAGAACTACTTCTTCAACTACAAGCAATTAGTTACTAACTAATTAGGGGCGTGGATAATACACATCATAAAGCAATTAAATAGCTACAGGTGGGAAAAATGAGAGTTGCAACTAGGATTTGCTACTCTAGCTTCCCCTCCATCTCCCTCTAATTTGATCAATCAATGGCGATCGATATTGATGATGAAATTAAGTAATGTGTATGCCTTAGGAGAAAATACCAACCTTGGATCTTCAAATTGTTGTCCCCTAATGCTCCCCTTTTGAGATATTGCTCTTCCTTGCCCCAGATCTCTTCCAACTGGATAGTATGTCGAGTAAGAATGTACGACTAGCTCGAAACAACCGCTAAAAGAACTTTTATACCCTGCGGGCTCAATACAAATGGTTCTAGCATCATATCGTCTGTAATAACAAACTATCACTGACGGTTTTCACTTAAAAACCATCGGTAATATCAGTGTATTTGTGTATAACTATGACAGAAATATCACAAACGATTTTGAGATATGAACCGTTGGTGATAATTAGAATATCACAGACGGTTCTGAAGTCAAAACCGTCCTCTTAACAATCACAGTCGGTTTTGATCCCATAACCGATTGTGATAACTTACTATCACAGTCAGTTTTTACATCAAAACCATATGTGATAACTTACTATCACAGACGGTTCTGAGGTCTGAACCGTTACGAACAGTCCACCCTCTAAATAAATATGCCCTGGAATTTTGCTTGAACTCCAACCATTCGAATTCTTTTTCTCCTCGAGCACGACAAGCCACTTTCTCCACCTCAAGGCACTTCATTGTGGTTCATTGCGCCATCACCGGCTGCCGCACCTTTTTCCACCTCTGCAGGACTGGAGGGTTTCTGTTGAATGAAGTCCAAGGTCCTCGCAGCTTCAACTCTCTCGACTAAATTTCGAGTGAGTAATGAAGCTTTGATTGGTTAAGAGGATTTGTGGTTGAATGACAATCAAATACCATTATTAATCACAAAATTTGCTTTAATTGATTCTGTGCAGGTCCTTGGATGATGTTCATGAGGGTCAACGTAGTTGATGGTTCGTCGTCCCAGTGCAAGAGGAAGGCGCGAAGTTCAACGAAGTTGTGCTGTTTGGCCAAACGCATCGATCTTTCCTGTGAGTTCAACCAGTTTGGGAGACCGATCGGAAAGAACGCTTGGAAGTATGCTGCCTACGTTGGCTTGTTGGCGAAAGAAAGGGTCAAGAAAATACTTCCTGGAGCTCAACTCAACTCAACTTTTAATAACATAGTTGAGTTGAGTTGAGTATATTAAGTAGTTTGTATTGGTGATTTCCTGGAGCTCAACTGAACTCAACTCAACAGTTGCATCTCCTCGCCACACTGGCTAGTGGTTTCCTCAAGCCACTCTGAACTAAACTCCTATGGTTAAGTCAAACGTGGTTCAGTTGTACATTTGCTGTTTCAGATGAATGGATTTGTGATGTATCAGGTCTAACTTGTAGCCATAGTTACATTGCTATGGAAATGCTCCATGCTTGGTTCTCTTTTATGTGCAATGTAGGGGCCACTGGGTCCTCGTCATGATCTGTTGTAATAGAATGTGTGAATTGGTGTGTTTGTTTATTTGTGAATTTGTATTGTTGTTTCAGACATGTACTTGAATGTGTGAATTAGTGTATTTGTGTATGTGTATTGTTGTTTCGGACACGTACTTGAATGTGTGAATTGGTGTATATTTGTGTATTTGTATTGTTGTTTCAGACATATACTTAAATGTGTGAATTGGTGACTATCACAGAAATATCACAAACGGTTCCGAGATCAAAACTGACTGTGATAGTTCACTATCATAGTCGGTTTTTACATCAGAACCGTCTGTGATAGTCCAGATGCGAAGCTAAGGAGTTGAAAAGTTTGAGAATTACAAAAACTTGTAAAGTAGTTGGTAATTCCACTGCCAAGCTATTTATAGAATTTCCAAGGCCCAGGCTAGGGCGCCGCGCGAACATCAGAACCCGAAACAATTGACAACTTTTGAAAACATCAGGGATTTCAGATTTTTGACAAATAAAGAAGACCCAAGTGTAGCGAGTAAAATCATCAGCAATAACAAAACCATAGTTGTTACCCCTGATACTTTGGAACTCAGAAGGTCCAAATAAATCCATATGCAGCAATTCCAAAGTTTTGCAAGTTGAAAGACCACGCTTAATTGGATGTGAAGTAGCTACTTGCTTGCCAGCTTGATAAGCACTACAAGGTTTATCCTTTTCAAAATTCACATCTTTTAAGCCAACAACCAAATCACGTTTTAAAAGCTTTTTAAGTTGATTCATTCCAACATGTGCAAGCCTTCTATGCCATAGACAACCTTTTGAGGTTTGAGAGACAAGACATGTTGAAAGGGATGCATCTTTAGAGTGAAAATCAACAAGAAAAAGATTTCCAAAACGAAAGCCTTTGAAGATCAAAGAATTATCTTTTAAACTTTCAACTAAAACTTCTTTAGGATAAAAAATGCAACAAAATCAAAGATCGCAAATTTGTGCAACGGAAAACAAATTAAAGCTCAGAGATTCAACAAGTAAAACATTTGAAATTGAAAGATCATTGGATATTGCAATTTTACCCAAGCCTACCACATTTTCTTGACGATTGTCGCCAAAGGTGATCTTTTGATTTTCACTTGAGTTATCTTCCAGTGAGGTGAATATCTTTTTGTTACCGGTCATATGTTCGAAGCATCCGCTGTCTAGCACCCAATGTTTTCCACCGGTCTTGTAGTTCACCTACAAAACAAAAAATTAAGTCTTTTTAGGTACCCAAACCCTTTTGGGTCCTTCGATGTTAGTGATCAAAGCTTTGGGAACCCAAATTGATTTCTTCTTTTCATTTAGCATAGGTGCACCAACAAACTTTGCTATTATATATCCTTTCTTTGACCTTTGAAGCATGTTGCAAGCATCAAAATAATTTGAAGTCATTAAAGGAAAAGCATCATGTGAATGACCTGTTTCATGACATTTAAATTAAAATTTGTTGCATGCATTTATGAAGATGCTTTTTGCATTTTGTTTCTTTCCTTTCTTCGGAAAGTATCCAAGTCCTTCTTTTCTAAATGAGCATTTTTGTTTGCTAAGAATAAGATCAAGAGATACTTTTCCTTTGTAACAATTTTCTAATCCTTTTCCAAGATTCTCAATTTGTGCCTTAAGCTCATTATTTTCATTTAAAATTATTTCATTTGAATTACATGACATATCACAAGAATTTTGACCACTAGTAGTCATATCATTTTGAGGGATAGCATTAGGAAAATTATCATCTAGATCACAAGAAATTGCTACATCCACCTTAGATGGTGCATCAGTGATATCTTTAATGAGAAGACTTTCATATCAATTTTTTAACTCTGAGTATTGAGTGCACAAAGAAAAATGTTCTTCTTTAAGTACTCTATACTTATTTTTAGTGATTCCAAAAACCTCATTTAATTCAGTGATCATTTCAACAAGTTTATCACATGAAGGATCATGAGAATATACCTTTTCATCACCTTTAGCCATAAGACAAAGGGATGGACTTGTTGATGCGTTAATGTTGCTGAGAGCTAGTCTGGCTAGCTTCTTGGAACAGCCTCCTTCATCATCCGTGTCGGAATCGGAGCTCTCTCCTCCGGACATCCATTCTCCGAAGCAGGCTTCTTTGATTGCACCATTGTTCTTCTTGAAGAATTTCTACTTCTTGTCCCAAGTCTTGTTCTTGTTTGGACATCTTGAGGCAATATGTTCTTTTTCGTGACATCCATAGCATATGATGTCCTTAAAGTTTGATTTCTTTGACCCCTTTGGTCTTGTGTCGATGTTGACTCCTTTCTTGTTCAACCTGCAAAGAAGTTTTTGAGTGTTCTTTACCATAAGGGCTAGATCCTCATCGGAGGACCCATCGCTTGAGTCATCTTTGGAGTCAGCTTTGAAAGCCATCGTCTTCTTTTTCGTCTCCGATGGTTCGGCCGCTTCCTTCTTCTCCTTTCGATGCATCTCATGGGTGATGAGGTTCCCATAGAGATAAGTGGGCGAGATGGATGATAAGTCGGAGTTCGTGAGGACAGTCACAACAGTGTCGAAACTTTCTGGAAGAGCCCTGAGCATTTTTCTCATAATTTCGATGTTAGTAAAAACAACTCCTAACCCTTGAGTTCGTTCAAAATGTTGTTCAACCGAGTAAACATGGAATCCACTGACTCGTTTGACGACATGGTGAATGTCTCATATCGTTGCCTAATCATGAGCAACTTTGCCTCCTTGACTTTAGTTGTGCCCTCGTATATTTCCTCGAGGGTGGTCCAAACCTTGTGAGCGGTGGAAAGATTGCTCACACGGTTGAACTCATTTAAGGACAAACTGGCAAAAAGAGCATTTTTGGCGTGGGTGTTTAAGTGGAGTTTTCTCGTATCGTCATCAGAGTGACTTGCCAGATCATCCGGAGGAGTAAACCCAAGCTTAACTATGTCCCAAACATCAAGCCCCATGGCCTCTAGAAATACTGACATGCACACTTTCCAATAAGGATAGTTAGTCCCATCAAAGATAGGTGCACGCCGGGTATGACCGAGATGAAAACCATCATTTGACGTCATCCTCTCTCTAGGCAGTGAAGCCTACTCAAAGAGAGACCACGCTCTGATACCACGTGTAGGATCGAGGATGCCGACTAGAGGGGGGTGAATAGGAGGCTTTTAAAACTTCAAATAAAACAACTTTTGCAAAGACAAGAAACAATAATATTGCACAATTAAAAAGAAAGAGGAAGAGAAGACAAACACAAGGATTTTTCTCGAGGTCTCGGAGACTCGCCCAGTCTCTCCTACTCCTCGTTGAAGCACTCAAATGAATGAGTCTTGCTTCAATATCCATGAAGGATATTTCTCACTAATGGTTGCTCCTTGTCCACTCTAGAAAGGCGAACACCGATGCCTTTTACAATCATGCCGAGCCTCTCCAACAATCTCCGAACAGGAGAGGTCAATGGCCACACCATCAAACCGTCTAGGTGAGGCCGTTCACCAAGATTAATAAGTTGTAAGGTCTTATCTAGACGTCCAACACGCACCAAGAAACTCTAAGTATGCAAATGATGTGAACAAAGCACTCGGTGGATCACAAAACTCACAACTTAATCAAAAGATCAAGATTTTATCTCTAAAAACAAATGCTCAAGTGTATGTATGAGAATGACGTTGCTTGGTGTAAGAAACAATAGCTCAAAGCCTCTATTTATAGCCCAAATGAACAAAAGAGCCATTGTGCTCGAGCTGGAAAAGTGACAGTGCATGCTGACAGTCAGCATAGGCCACGACCAGTAAGAAGCAAATTTCGGAGAAAACTCAGCTAGCCATTGTGGTCGAAAAAGAAAACAAATCAGCACATACTGACAGTCAGCAACACATGCTGACAGTCAGCATCCACAACCACAGCTCAAAAAAATCACAGATAAAACTTAGCTAGCCGTTTTTGGTCGCATATGGAAAGAAGTCGCTCATGCTGGCAGTCAGCATCGACCACAAAAATGACCAGTTAAAACAAACTCAGAAAAAACAGATGAGGTCGAAACTCATGCTGACAGTCAGCAACACATGCTAATAGTTAGCGTAAGTCAAAAAATTTCAGCTCAAAAAAACATGCTCTCTGGACAAATGTCAGCAACAAAACTGACATTTCATGCTGACAGTCAACATCACATGCTGATAGTTAGCGTGGATAAAAATAGCCATAACGTTTGATCCAGAGATCCGTTGAAGTGTTTTATAGCTCGTTTAAAAGATAATTTAAAGGGCTATATTTTTGTCAACAGAAGCAAAACCCAGATCAGCCTAGATCTTTTTGGAAAATTCAAAAACACTTCTGTTGTCAAAAACTCATCTGAAAGTCCAAATCATTTAAAAACAAATCCAACCGAAAAAGGATAAATGCAATGACCTAAGAGTTTCTCGGTTTATGCTGGAAATGTAGAGAGGACTTGCAACCCCTCTTTATAGTACGGTTGAAACTAAGAAAAATTCCTATAAACCGGTCAAACTCCAAACATCGAGACTGGTAAAATAAATACATATTTTACCTTAAGTTTTTTGCAGCTTCATTCTTGGTGACCTTGCACTTGCGACCATGGCTGGCGACCTTGGACTTGCAACCTCTGATGACACTGCGACCTTGTGCTTTCGACCTCGGCTCGCGACTTTGTGCTTGCAACTTGCAGATCCTCCAGATAGCTTAAGTCTCTGCGGCTTTTTTCTTGCCGACCTTGTGCTTGCGACTTTGGGGCAATACTGCGACCTTAGGCGAAATAGCTCTTAGGTCTCTGCATACAGATAGCTCAAAGACATGATTAGATCAAAAACACTTAATGTCATCAATAAATAAAATCAACAATAATAGGGGCCTAGATGCAACATGTTGAACTCCCACAAAAGCTTCACACAAGTGCTGAAAAATGGTCAAACTCAACACAGAATCGGGGTGCAAATTTATCAGCTCCAACCCGAAATGGTTGAGGATGCTAAGGAAGAATTCGCTTTCTGGAAGTCAAAATCCACAATAAGAAGTCTTCAAAGATCACCAGTTCATTCTCTTTGATGACTGGTGTTTCTTTTTTCCCAGTAGGTCGACACGAGATCAATGACCTCGATGGAAGGATCTCTTCTTTCTCTAGGATATCCAAGTTTTCCATGTCGTAGTAAATGGATCGATTCTAGGATGCCATATGTTCGCAAGCTCAGATGAAATTGGAAAAGAAGGTTTTTGAGGGTTTCTTGAGGCTGCTTAAAGAGGCGGCAATTGCCAAGAAGAGGATTTTTTGAAGCCTCTCGGTCTGTAAGTTGCTTTTCAACCAGTACACAAAACCCTCGCATTTAATGCTCTCCATGATGGGTCTGACGGGTGCACCCAAAGTTTTTCCTTGGGACCTGTTGAAATCTGAAACAAAAAAGGCACCTTTTTTGAGGTCCGATAGGTCATTTCATTTTGGATTTGGGGGCTATACGTTACCTGTATCACATACAAATCATAGGATTACATTTTTAGCTTCAGTTTTTAGAGGTCGTAGAGATTGTGATTTTATTACCTGTAAATGCTATGGTCGCAGAAGGCATTTTCTTGCAATCTTTTTTGCTCACAGAGATGTTTATTTACCTACAATCATTTATTCTCGCAACGATATTTACCTGTGATTATTTCTGATAGCAGAGATAAAAATAATAAGTGATTATATATTATGCGTGATCATTATCCAAAATTATTTTATGCAAAGGAAAATAATTTTATTATTGTTTTTTACAATCTTTACAGAGAAAAGGGATACTGGCAACCAACGAGTCAGCCTGATCCGAAAGAAAAATACAAGACTTCTCAAAGGATAAATCGTCCTTTTTAGGATCAGTAACATCCGCCCCAAGAGAGTCTGCAATTATCCTTAGTTTTTCAAGGGCATCCTTTATTGTGAGACCACAGCCTGCGATAATGGCATTGGAGGCGTCCTTCTCCTCTCGAGCAAGGTCCCTCTCCAAGCGAGTGAGCCTTGTAGCCTCACGAGCCCTGCACAATTCGCCTTTATGTGATCAACGACCTTGAACATAGAGTCGAGGTCGAGTCCTCCTGGCCGAATATACTGCTCCTCAATCTCCTCGTTCTCTTCTTTGAGAATCTTGCATAAAATAGTCTTCTCCTTCAAAAGAACCTGGATCTCAGCAAACTGTTTGCTGAGGACCATAGAGCTTTGTCCTCCTATATGATCATGGGATCAATCCAGGTCACATGTAGAAAGGTTTAGAACGGTAAAAATAATTACCTTGGAAGCAGATGCTAATTGGACCACCGAAGAGCGTAGAGCAGAAGCAGTACCACCTCCCCTACATATCCAACTCCTACTTTAAGTAAGTCATTCCTAACTAAGCAATCCAAACTTAGTTAGAGAGATAATCAATACATACTGCAAGTGAAGAGAGGCAAGTGGAAAGTCAGAAGCATATGGTAAAAAAGACGCCATTGCTTGAGAAGCAATGGCAGCTAACACATCAGAACTCATCAGTTTTTTTCATGAGGATCCACTAGATGATCCCATATCATCACCTGTTCGCTTCTTTAAAGTTGATCGATCTTCGAGTGACTAAAAAACCAAAATGCATTACTTTGGAAACCATTCTTCAAGAGAAAAGATTTACACAGATTCTTCAAAAGAGAATTACCTTTTGAAGTGCCTGCACGACATTGTCTTCTATTGTTAATTCCTCTTCTTCACTTTCAATGGGTTGTTTAGAGCCTTGGCTTGCCATTGGAATAGGAACAAAGAAAAAGAAAGAAAGTTAGAAGATGTAAAGAAGTTTCAAGACTTATCAGCAAAAACTTGAAAACTTTAGAATGCAAAGGTTAGGTATTTATAGAATTTAAAAGTGACGGTTCATATCCACAACCTCGAGTTGCAGCAAAAGGCTTCATAATGGCCTGACAACCACACCCAAAGTTCTTCTTGGGAAGTGAAGCGACACACGGTGAGAAAACGAAGTGTTCCAAAGTTGCAATATGAGAAGGTGAAATGTCGGGATGTTCATATAATTAAATTAAAAGATTTAGAATTTGAAACAACAAAGTATATAACTTGTTATTTCAAATTTGGGAGCTAGCTGACGAGGAGTATAACCCGAGTTAGTCGCATTTATCATTCTATAGTCGCAAGGCTTACAAAATGAGATCTAACTTATGGGCATACCTCTTTATGGTCTCAGGGACCTAAGAGAGAGACAATAGGACAGTCCAAGATATTCTGGACATAGCCCATTCTCTGGTCTTGGCTTGTGTTGTCGTGGGGTCCGTAGTCTCAAGACGCCCACAAAACTAAGGTCGAGGAGTTCATGGTTTTACATACCTACGAATACCCTGGTCATGGAGAAATCTTCCCGAGGTCACCCAGGCCGTGGAGAGTGAGCGAATAAACTATACCTGGTCGTAGTTAATACGCAACCTAAACAATTGAGGAATCAAAATATCCAATAGCGATATGGTTAGGTTCATTCGACCATACCCTGTTGTTAAACCTGTTCGACCACTACCGCCACCTTGGATATCTTCGGCTTCCTTAATCAATTTTTAGTAACTGTCAAGAAGAAAAAGGCGAATCATAAATAGGCATAATTGCACATTATGGCTAGTGCACACTTGCCTCCTAGTGACCCTTCATTCGTGTAACCGACAACCCGCGACGAGCTATAAAAAGGGGGATCACCGAGAGAGAAAGGGACACAACTCATCTAACAAGAAATCTAGGAAATTAGACCTAAGAGATGGAAATAGTAGATCATCATACACTGTGTAACCAAGAATAAGAGATTGTTCTTAGTTCATCTAAGAGAACCTCTTATCCACCCCTTTGTAAACCTCAATATTGACAAAGAAATACCAATAGGAGTAGGGCTATTACTCATCATCAAAGGGCCCGAACTAGTATAAATTCCTTTCTTCCTTAGACATAGATACCTTGATTCACTTGAGTCTCACCTTAGATTGGCTTCACACTTCATCATCTAATTTTATGTAAGTTCGACTAAGGACCAGAGTCCCAATCGTCGACAGGCATAGCACTTGGCCAGTTCTTTTATGCATCTACAATCTTCCTCCTTGGTTATGCATGAAGCGCAAGTACATCATGATGTCGTTACTAATCTCAAGACCCAGACAACCCGAAAATGATATTGATGTGTTTCGAGCGCCTTTAATCAAGGACTTACAGAAATTGTGGAGCGAAGGGGTGCAAGTGTGGGATGCATACAAGCAAGAGAATTTCATCTTGCAGGCCATGATATTTTGCACCATAAATGATTTCTCGGCCTACGGAAATTTGTCGGGCTATAGTACGGAAAGAGCCAAGGCTTGCCCTATTTGCCTAGATGAAACTGAGAGCATGTGGTTGCGAAACCGCCTGAAGATAGTACATGGGTCACTGCAGGTTTCTTTCGGTGCATCACACCTATTGTAAGAAGAGCAAATCATTCAACAAGCCTGAGAAAGGATCAGCCCCAGTGTTTCTGACCAGTAAAGAGATTTACTCGAGCGTGAAGGACATCAAAGCTGAGTTCGGTAAGTGTTGTAAACCTTGAGAAAAAAATGTTTGGAAGAAGAGATTAATTCTTTGGGATCTACCATACTGGGAGCACTTACAAGTTCAACATTGCATTTACGTCATGCATGTAGAGAAAAATGTATGTGACAGCTTGATTGGTTTGTTATTGAACATTTGAGAAAGACAAAGGATGGTGTTAAAGTTCACCGTGACATGCTAGAAATGGGGATAAGGACTGAGCTTGCATCGTTGGAGAACGGAAAGCGTACATACCTCCCCCCGGCCTGCTATACTTTGTCCAAAAGTGAAAAAACAGAACTCTGTCGGTGCCTACACAGTGTTAAAGTTCCATGTGGGTATTCCGCAAACTTGAAAAAACTTGTGACCATGAAGGACTTGAAACTGGTTGGTATGAAGTCCCATGACTGTCATGTGCTGATGTCACAAATGCTTCCCATTCCTATCAAAGGTATTCTCCCAGTTAAAGTCAGAGAGACAATCACAAAGCTATATTATTTCTTCAACGCAATATCTTGCAAGGTAAGTGCACTCCTACTATAAGTTAATTAGTTCCATTTGTGGAACTTAATCAGAAGATTTTTCTGATATGAATATTTGGCCCAACTGTGTCCTCGCAGGTAATTGATCTGAATGGACTGGACGCTTTGCAACGCGACGTGGTAACAACTCTTTGTCAGCTCGAGATGTATTTCCCTCCATCTTTTTTTGATGTTATGGTCTATCTGATTGTTCATTTATCAGAGAAATTAAGTTTTGTGGACCCGTGTTCCTGCGCTATATGTATCCATTTGAGAGATTTATGGGTGTCTTGAAGGGATACGTAAGGAGTTGTCATCGGCCCGAGGGGAGTACATCGAAGGTTATGTCGCCAAGGAGGTGATTGAATTTTGCACAAATTATATGGTCGGGGTTGAACCAATTGGCATTCCCAAGTCCCGACATGAGGGCAAGCTTCAGGGTATCGGAACGATTGGATTCAAAGCTGTCGTCCCCGCCAGTGAAATGTACGTGAAAGCACATTTTTGGTTCTTCCAACACATGACGGAGGTCGATCCATACATACACGAGCACAAGGCAATGTTACGGTCACAAAATCCTTCGAAGCCAGATATTTGGGTCACCAGAGAACATGACAGGAAATTTGCTGGGTATATCCAAAAAAGAGTCATGCGAGCTGCCGAGGCCTCCATAAGTGAAACTGTGACATGGTTTGCTAGAGGCCCAAGATTTACTGTAGGTGATATGAACATGCCGATGAAGGACACGATCACGGAGGGTGGGCCGATCTTCACGACGTAGAACTTGGATAACTAGTATCTGAAGATACCTGGATAACTAGCATGACCTGACAAAATGAGATAGCCAACCACTTGCAGAGCAAGGATCTGCATATTAATGAATTCGCCCAACCACACTCTGAATCACTTATCCACACGGCCATGCACGGAGTTGGTGCACAGATAGGGTGATCACGAAGATTGTTCGAGCAATTCTGGAAGAAATCACAAGAGCAAAGGATGAAGAGATTCAACTCTCAACTAAAACTAAGGCTTCAATCTGAAATTTCAACATCAATGTCTTGTATCTTGTATATTAAAAACTATGACCATGCCTCTCTTTTATAAAGGGTGGTATATACAAAAGATAGAAGAATTAAACAAGAATTATAATCTGAATCTAATGCAAAATGGAATAAAAATCCTAACAAACTATAAAAAATAAAAGAAGTTCAGAATAAATCTTCTCCGAGTTGGATTTGAATTCGGACGAGACTTTTTCCTTCTGTGCAGTCATTACTATTTTGAGTATCCTGGTTGCATATGATGTCATAATTTAATGATTCTTCATGTGTTGGAAATATCTTTTGAATACCTTTCCAACAAGTACTCACACAACCAAATTAGACATCTGTGTTGAGAAGGGTTCTTGGTTGAAATTGGACTGTAGCTTGGTCGGTAGACTGCATGCTGAGCAAAATTATTTTGGTTGTAGCGGTTGCAATCCTTGACGGAATCGAGTGATCTTGGGCTTGTTGAAAAGCTTAGGAAATCCTATTTCCACTCCGTAAGTGTACGACTAGATTCGATGAAGTTATTTGGCCCATATGTGGCTATGTTCTTTCTGTTATGCTCTCCCTCTCTATTTCTGCTCAATATTAAACAAGAGCTATTAGGTAGCATCACATTCTTATCATACTTTAATTCTTTAAAGAACAAAGTCACATGTTGATGTACTTGTCTGGCCTTCGCTCGAGTGATTGGTCCTTTATATTCCTTGGGTCGAGCTTTAGTGCTATTTGTGCTAGGGATGTCCTCATTGTAGGATCGAGGATGCCGACTAGAGGGGGTGGATAGGGGGCTTTTAAAAAACTTTTAAAATAAAACAATTTTTGCAAATAAAGAAGACAAGAACTAAAACAAATGAATAATATATTGCACATTTTCCCGAGGTCTCAGAGACTCGCCCGGTCTCCCCTACTCCTCGTTGAAGCACTCAAATGAATGTCTTGCTTCAATATCCACGAAGGATATTTCTCACTAATGGTTGCTCCTTGTCCACTCCGGAAAGGCGAGCACCGTGCCTTTTACAATCACGTTGAGCCTCTCTGACAATCTTCGAATAGGAGAGATCAACAGCCACACCACCAAATCATATAGGTGAGGGCGTTCACCAAGAGTAATAAGTTGCAAGGTCTTATCTAGACCTCCAACACACACCGAGAAACTCTAAGTATGCAAATGATGTGAACAAAGCACTCGGTGGATCACAAAACTCACAACTTGATCAAAAGATCAAGATTTTATCTCTAAAAACAAATGCTCAAGTGTATGTATGAGAATGAGGCTGCTTGGTGTATGAAACATCTACTCAAAGCCTTCATTTATAGCCCAAATGAACAAAAGAGCCGTTGTGTACGAGCTGGAAAAGTGACAGTGCATGCTGACAGTCAACATAGGCCACGACCAGTAAGAAGCAAATCTCGGAGAAAACTCAGCTAGCCGTTGTGGTCGTATATGGAAATAAAACAACACATGCTGACAGTCAGCAACACATGCTGACAGTCAGTGTACACAACCACAACTCGACAAAAATCATGAATAAAACTTAGCTAGCCGTTTGAGGTCGTATATGGAAACTGTCAGCTCATGCTAACAATCAACATCACATGCTGACAGTCAGCATCGACCACAAAAATGACAAGTTAAAACAAACTCACAAAACAAACAGCTCGAGGTTGAAACTCATGCTGACATTCAGCATGGGCAAAAAAAATTTGGCTCAAAAAAACACACTCTCTGGACAAATGGCAATTAAACAAACTGACATTCATGCTGACAGTCAACGTGGATAAAAACAGTCATAAATTTTGATCCAGAGGTCTAATTGAAGTATTTTATAGCTCATTTGAAAGATTATTTAAAGGGATATATTTTTGTCAACAGAAGCAAAACCAAGATCAGCATAGATATTTCTAGAAAATGCAAAAATACTTCTGCTGTCAAAAACTCATCTGAAAAACCAAATTATTTTAAAAACAAATCCAACCGAAAAGAATGAAATGCAGTAACCTAAGAGTTTGTCGGTTAATGCTGGAAATATAGAGAGGACTTGCAACCCCTCTTTATAGTACGGTTGAAAACTAAAATAAATTTCTAAACCGATCAAACTCCAAACACCGAGATCGGTAAAAATAAAAACAGATTTTACCTTAGATCCTTTGCAACTTCAATCTTGCGATTTGCGTCTCGTGTTTTTAGGTTCTTAAGACTTCTTTCTTGATCATCTTGCATATCTATGCCAAAAGAACTCTGTATCCAAATAGCTCAAGAAATACAGTTAGACTGAAACGCTTGTTTTTATTAATCATCAAAATCAGGCATAATGGCCTAGAAGCAACAATCTCCCCCTTTTTGATGATTGATGACAACAAGTGTTCGATAATAATAAAATCAATGACTCCCCCTGAGTGTATGCATGAGATCACAAATAATATATGATATGTATCACAGAAATATCAAGAAGTTCAGATCATAAAACAAATCATAAGACAATAAAGACCAATCACCATCATATATATAAATAATAGACCATCCAACACATAACATCATATATAACAAATGGTCAATCATCCATACATCAAAAACATCAAGTCATATAAAATTCTCCCCCTTAGGCATCTATCACAAAAAGGCGGAAGCCGACTCAGAAACTACAGCCTAAAGCTACTCACTAGAAGAGAATCCTAAAATGGTTGTATCTCCGGAGCCTACAGGAGATCCAGTCGGGTTGACGGCTAGGGAAGCAGGTGCAGCTGAGGCTGGAGCAACCCCTGAAGCTGAGCCAGGCGAAGAAGGCGATGGGTGGGCCCTCTTGCGAGGGACCAGAGTGGCTGAGGAAGGCAATTGACTCAGAATCTGCTCCTCCTGGGCGAGAAGGCGGAGCAAGATCTGGTGATGCTCCTCCTGGGTGCTGAGGATCTGCTGCTGGGTCTGGATCACCTGATCTAGAGAGTGCTGAAGCTGGGAGAAGGATCCGGTGCCTGTGACTCCGGTGGGTGCCTAATCAGCCGCCTGACCTAGAGCCTCATCTCCTGACTCACCGGCGGCATCATCGTCAGATGCGGGAGAGTCAGGCCCAGGTGCAGCTGCAGGGCGAGCACCAAGACGGCGATCAGTCTGACCCGGAGGGTAGAAGACCAGTGGGTGATGAGGCCGAGGAAGCTTAGTGTCAACGGCCCAGATGTGTAGAAGCATCTCCATGATGTAGTATGGGGCATACACCAGATGGCGACGTGGGGCAAGAAGAATGTGCTGAATCTCAGTAATGAGGAGATCACCGATGTCGAAGGGCTCCTCTAGAAAGATAGAGATAGGTAACCCTGGCCTTGCCTCCAGTCATCGAAAGTAGAGTGAGACGGAGGATCCTCAGGGCTAGGTCAACATCGCGGCGCAGGCCAGCGATGTGACGGAGCTGAAAGGGGCCGGAGTAGAGCATGGCCACCTCCCGATGCTCAAGGTCAGGGAGAGTGTGGAGCTGGCGACCTGAGGCGGGACGAACAAGACCGAGAGTGGCCTCAAACTGCTGCTTCGTGACAGTGTGGACCTGGAGGCCTGTCATGAAGGTCAGTGAGTCGCGCTGAGTAGAGATAAAGACGGTGGCGTAAAACTGACGAATGGGCTCATCAGCCCAGTTGAGAGAGGAGTCAGAGACAAGATCTGTGAGCCCTACAGAAGCGAAGGAGTCGGCTAGGGTGACAATGCCTGTACGAGAAGCGATCGTCTACCAGGAAAGAGAGCGATGCACAAAAATCGGGACACGGCTATAGATGCTTGTCCAGAGGTCACGCTGCAGGCTCGTGAAAGGTGAGAACCTGGCAAGAGTCCCGACCAGTGGGGTGCGGGGACAGATACGGGTTTGTGGAGCGAAGGGTGTGAAGGCAACTCGCGTGTCACCGGGAATAATCCACCGAGACACGCTCGGGTGGAGGCGAAGAATAGGACTCAGACGGCTGACCCGTTGAACGATTGCTGTTTGCAGCGTTCTTCCAACGGGCAACGCGTTGAGACGAGGACGGCTGATCAGATATGACGACAAAACCAAGGAGGATGAAACAGGGACCTGAGTGGAGAAACAGACAAGAGAAGCTGGCTAACGAAGAAGCAACGACGGCGACGAGCAGAAACCGTGAGGTAGGGGCACAGCGAGGTGAGGACACGGCCACGGCTCAGCAGCGGCTAAGTGAGGGACGGCGAGGTGCTGTGGCGAGACACGGCACAAGGCGGCGAGGTGGTGAAACAGTGGTGAAACGACGGCGAGGTGCGGCACAACAGTGAGGCACGGCGCGGCAACGTACGATGCATCAGCGGTGAGGTGCGGCGAGGCGGAGGCGCAGCACGGCGAGGCTCAGAACGGCGAGAGGAAGCAACGGCGACGGCGGCGATGAGAAAGGAGACGAAGAGATGGGAAAAAGAAACAGGGGTTTTAGGGTTTTGGGGTCACACACTGACAATCAGTGTGATATACTGATAGTCAATTCAAAGACCTGGGTTTTGAGACTGACAGTCTGTGTGACACACTGACAGTCAGTGTGGGTCACCAATTTGACCAGTGGCTACAACCAAATGTTGAAGCATATAACTGACAATCAGTGTATGAAGCTGACTGTCAGCATGGTCAACGACTTCGACCAGAGGCTATGACCAGGCTCCTAAGCAAAGAACTGACAGTCAGTTTGTGATGCTGACTGTGAGCATGGCCAATCACTTCGACCAGATAGCAAATTTCGATCAGAGAGAGAATAAATATGTATTTAATACATTTAACATATTAACTAGCATTTGAAATATCAATTATATTTAATTCACCCCTGAGAAAGCAAAATCTAGTTTCATCTAGGGGTTTGGTGAAAATATCTGCCAGTTGCATGTCAGTTCTGATATGACTTAATCTATATCCCCTTTTGCCACATGATCTCTTATAAAATGGTGCCGTATTTCAATATGCTTAATTCTAGAGTGTTGAACAGAATTATTTGCAATTTTAATGGCACTTTAATTATCACACAAGAGTGGAACTTTTCAAATGTAATTCCATAATCCAAAAATGTTTGCTTCACCCACAAAATTTGAGCACAGTAATTACCCGCCGACACATATTCCGCTTCGGCGGTGGAGAGAGCAACATAATTTTGTTTCTTAGAAGACCAAGATAGTAGTGATCTCCCCAAAAATTGATAACTTCCAGATGTGCTTTTTCTATCAATCTTACAACCAACATAATCTAAATCCGAAGAACCAATTAATTCAAAGTTTGCATTTTTCGGTACCAAAGGCCTAAGTTAGGATAGCATTTCAAGTACCTAAGGATTCTTTTAATAGCAATCAAATGACATTCCTTAGGGGCTGACTGAAATCTAGCACATAAGCAAACACTAAACATGATGTCAGGCCTAGATGTAGTAAGATATAACAAGCTACCAATCATAGACCTATAAAGTTTAGAATCGACTGCTTTTCTGTTGTTGTCCATATCAAAATGTCCATTTGTGGCCATGGGAGTTTTAATTTCTTTAGCATCTTCCATCCCAAAGTGCTTGAGCAAGTCTTTCACATACTTCGTTTGACTCACGAACGTTCCGTTCTTGAGTTGATTGATTTGTAGTCCAAGGAAGAAGCTTAACTCGCCGATCATTGACATCTCAAATTCCCTAGACATCATTTCTCCAAACTCATGATAAAAATATTCATTAGTAGACCCAATAATAATGTCATCAACATATATTTAACATATGAACAAATCTTTTTCAATCATTTTTGTAAAAAGGGTTGTGTCAACCTTCCCAATTTTAAAACCTTTTGATAAAATAAAGTTTCTAAGTAGTTCATACCAATCTCGAGGAGCTTGCTTGAGACCATAGAGAGTTTTAGACAGTTTAAACATATGGTTTGGAAATTTGGAATCTTCGAAACTGGGAGGTTGTTCCACAAAAATTAATTCAGATATTTCTCCATTTAAAAAGTCACTTTTTACATCCATTTGAAATAACTTAATATTAAAATTTGATGCATAAGCAAGAAGTATATGAATAGCTTCAAGTCTTGCTACTAGTGCAAAGGTTTCACCAAAGTCTAAACCTTCAACTTGAGAAAAACCTTGTGCAACAAGACGAGCTTTATTTCTAATGACTACACCATTTTCATCTTGCTCATTTTGTTCCAATTACATTATGATCCTTGGGTCTTTCTACTAAAATCCAAACTTTATTCGTAGAGAAATTATTAAGTTCATCATGCATAGCATTTACTCAATCAGTATCACTAAGAGCTTCATCTACAAGTTTAGGTTCTAGTGATGATACAAAAGAATGATGTTCACAAAAAGAAGCAATACGAGAGTGAGTTTGAACACCCTTACTGACATCACCCAGTATTTGATCTAGAGGGTGATCCTTGGTGATGGTTTGATGTTGCCTTGGTGCTTCCTCTTGTGCTGCTTCTCCTTGATTTAGCTCTGGTGGATCAATATGAGGTGATGATGTATGTTGATCATCATTCTCTATATTTTCATCGTCTTCCTGACCATCTTCTCTTAGTTTGATGTCTCCAATGGTAATGTTCTTCACAGCTTCTTGAAGATCTTCACCTGAAACTTCACAAGAGACTTGCTCCTTTTGCGAGCCATTAGTTTCATCAAATTCTATGTCGCACGATTCTTCAATACAACTACAATTTTTATTAAAGACTCGATAAGCCTTGCTAGTGATGGAGTATCCGACTAGAAAGCCTTCATCTACCCTTCTTTGAAATTTACCACCAAAGTTTCTTTTTCTAAGGATGTAACATTTACAACCAAAAACTCGAAAATTATAAACATTTGGCTTATGCCCAATAAGAAGCTCATAGGGAGTTAAATTTAGAAGAGGATGCAAATAAAGCCGATTAATAGAATAGCAAGTAGTATGCACGGCTTCGGCCCAAAAGCGAGTAGGAGTGTCATACTCACTTAGTATTGTTCTTGCCATTTCTAATAGTGTTCGATTTTTCCTTTCCACAACTCTATTTTGCTGTGGAGTGTAAGAAGTAGAAAATTCGTCTTTAATGCCAAGAGAGTCACAAAAATCAACTAAGGTTGAATTAACGAATTCTCCACCATGATCACTACGGATTTTTTTTGATGGAAAATTCGAATTCAATGGAAACGCGTTTTGCAAAACCTTTGAAAACATCGGGGGTTTCAGATTTTTGAGAAATAAAGAAGACTCAAGTGTAGCAAGTAAAATCATCAACAATAACAAAACCATAGTTGTTACCCCCGATACTTTGAAACTCAGAAGGTCCAAATAAATCCATATGTAGCAGTTCCAAAGGTTTGCGAGTTGAAAGAGCACACTTAATCGGATGTGAAGTAGCTACTTGCTTGCATTGATTGAATAGCTTGTTTCAATTGAACGAGGATGTGAATCCTTTTCAAAATTCACATCTTTTAAGCCAACAGCCAAATCACGTTTTAAAAGCTTTTTCAGTTGATGCATTCCAACATGTACAAGTCTTCTTTGCCATAGCCAACCTTTTGAGGTTTGAGAGACAAGACATGTTGAAAGGGATGCATCTTTAGAATGAAAATTAACAAGATAAAGATTTTCAAAATGAGAGCCTTTAAAGATCAAAGAATTATCTTTTAAACTTTCAACTAAAAGCTTTAAAGATCACAAATTTGTGCAACATAAAGCAAATTAAAGTTCAGAGATTCAACAAATAAAACATTCGAAATTAAAAGATCATTGGATATTGCAATTTTATCCAAGCCTACCACATTTCCTTGGCGATTGTCACCAAAGGTGCTCTTTTGATTTTCACTTGAGTAATTTTCTAATGAAGTGAATATCTTTTTGTTTCCAGTCATGTGTTAGGAGCATCCGCTGTCTAGCACCCAATGTTTTCCACCGGTCTTGTAATTCACCTGCAAAAAGAATCAAGTTCTTTTAGGAACCCAAACTCTTTTGGGTCATTCGATGTTAGCAATCAAAGCTTTGGGCACCCAAATTGATTTCTTCTTTTTAGTTAGCATGGGTGCACCAACATACTTTGCTATAGCATATCCTTTCTTTGACCTTTGAAGCATGTAGCAAGCATCAAAATAAGTTGAAGTCATTAAATGAAAAGCATCATGTGAATGACCTATTTCATGGCACCTAAAGCAAAATGTGTTGCATGCTTTTATGAAGATAATTTTTGCATTTAATTTCTTTCCTTTCTTCGGAAAGTAACCAAGTCCTTCTTTTCTAAATGAGCATTTTTGTTTGCTAAGAATAAGATCAAGTGATAATTTTCCTTTGTAACAATTTTCTAATCTTTTTCCAAGATTCTCAATTTGTGCCTTAAGCTCATTATTTCATTTAAAATTATTTCATTTGAAGCACATGACATATCACAAGAATTTTGACCACTAGTAGTCATATCATTTTGAGGGATAGCATTAGGAAAATTATCATCTAGATCACAAGAAATTGCTACATCCACCTTAGATGGTGCATCAGTGATATCTTTAATGAGAAGACTTTCATATGAATCTTTTAACTCTGAGTATTGAGTGCGCAAAGAAGAATGTTCTTCTTTAAGTACTCTATACTTATTTTTAGTGATTCCAAAAACCTCATTTAATTCAGTGATCATTTCAACAAGTTTATCATATGAAGGATCATGAGAATATACCTTTTCATCACCTTTAGCCATAAGACAAAGGGATGGACTTGTTGATGCGTTAATGTTGCTAAGAGCTAGTCTGGCTAGCTTCTTGGAACAGCCTCCTTCATCATCCGAGTCAGAATCAGAGCTCTCTCCTCCGGACATCCATTCTCCGAAGTAGGCTTCTTTGGTTGCACCATTGTTCTTCTTGAAGAATTTCTACTTCTTGTCCCAAGTCTTGTTCTTGTTTGGACATCTTGAGGCTATATGTCCTTTTTTGTGACATCCATAGCATATATGTCCTTAAAGTTTGATTTCTTTGACCCCTTTGGTCTTGTGTCGATGTTGACTCCTTTCTTGTTCAACCTGCGAAGAAGTTTTTGAGTGTTTTTTACCATAAGGGCTAGATCCTCATTGGAGGAGCCATCGCTTGAGTCATCTTTGGAGCCGGCTTTGAAAGCCAATGCCTTCTTTTTCATCTCCAATGGTTTGGCCGTTTCCTTCTTCTCCTTTCGATGCATCTCATGGGTGATGAGGTTCCCATAGAGATCAGTAGGTGTGGTGGTCAACAGGTCGGAGTTGGTGAGTACCGTCACTAGAGTGTCGAAACAACTCCTAGCCCCTTGAGTTCATTCACAATGTTGTTCAACAGAGTAAACATGGAATCCACGGACTCGATTGGCGACATGGTGAATGTCTCGCATCGTTGCCTTATCATGAGCAACTTTGCCTCTTTGACTTTAGTAGTGCCCTCGTATATTTCCTCGAGGGTGGTCCAAACCTTGTGAGCAGTGGTAAGATTGCTCACACGGTTGAACTCATTTAAAGATAAACCGGCAAAGAGAGCACTTTTGGCACGGGTGTTTAAGTGGAGTTTTCTCCTATCGTCATCAGAGTGACTTGCCGTATCATCTGGAGGAGTAAACCCAAGCTTAACTATGTCCCAAACATCAAACCCCATGGCCTCTAGAAATACCGACATGCACACTTTCCAATAAGGATAGTTAGTCCCATCAAAAATAGGCGCACGTCCGGTATGATTGAGATAAAAACCCTCATTTGACGTCATCCTCTCTCTAGGCGGTAAAGCCTATTTAATTGAGACTCCACGCTCTGATACCACGTGTAAGATCGAGGATGCCGACTAGAAGGGGGTGAATAGGAGGCTTTTAAAAAACTTTTCAAATAAAACAATTTTTGCAAATAAGGAAGACAAGAACTGAAACAAATGAATAATATATTGCACAATTAAAAGGGAAAAGAAAGAGAAAACAAACACAATGATTTTTCCTGAGATCTCAGAGACTCGCCTAGTCTCCCATACTCCTCGTTGAAGCACTCAAATGAATGAGTCTTACTTCAATATATACGAAGAATATTTCTCACTAATGTTGCTCCTTGTCCACTCCGGAAAGGCGAGTACTGATGCCTTTTACAATCAAGCCGAGCCTGTCCGACAATTTTCGAACAGGAGAGATCAACGGCCACGCCACCAAACCGTCTAGGTGAGAGCGTTTACCAAGAGTAATAATTTGCAAGGTCTTATCTAGACCTCCAACACACACCAAGGAACTCTAAGTATGCAAATGTTGCGAACGAAGCACTCGGTGGATCACAAAACTCACAACTTGATCAAAAGATCAAGATTTTATCTCTACAAACAAATGCTCAAGTGTATGCATGAGAATGAGGCTGCTTGAAACATCTGCTCAAAGCCTCTATTTATAGCCCAAATGAACAAAAGAGCCATTGTGCATGAGCTGGAAAAGTGACAGTGCATGCTAACAGTCAGCATAGGCCACGACTACTAAGAAGCAAATCTCGAAGAAAACTCAGCTAGCCGTTGTGGTTGTATATGGAAACAAAACAGCACATGCTGACAGTCAGCAACACATGCTGACAGTCAGCGTCCACAACCACAGCTCGACAAAAATCACGGATAAAACTTAGCTAGACGTTTGAGGTCGTATATGGAAACTGTCAGCTCATACTGACAGTCAGCATCGACCACAAAAATGAAAAGTTAAAACAAACTCACAAAACAAACAGCTCGAGGTCGAAACTCATGCTAACAGTCAGCAACACATGCTGGTAGTCAGCATAGGCAAAAAAAATTTGGCTCAAAAAAATACACTCTCTGGACAAATGGTAGTTAAACAAACTGACATTCATGTTGACAGTCAGCGTCACATGCTGATAGTCAGTATGGATAAAAACAGTCATAACATTTGATCCAGAGGTGCGATTGAAGTGTTTTATAGCTCGTTTGAACGATAATTTAAAGGGCTATATTTTTGTCAACAAAAGCAAAACCCAGATCAGCCTAGATCTTTCTAGAAAATGCAAAAATATTTCAGCTGTTAAAAACTCACCTGAAAAACCAAATCATTTTAAAAACAAATCCAGCAGAAAAGAATGAAATGCAGTGACCTAAGAGTTTCTCAGTTAATGCTGGAAATATAGAGAGGACCTGCAACCCCTCTTTATAGTACGGGTGAAAACTAAAACAAATTTCTAAACCGATCAAACTCTAAATACCGAGATCGGTAAAAATAAAAACAGATTTTACCTTAGATCCTTTGCAACTTCAATCTTGCGATTTGCGTCTCGTGTTTTTAGGTTCTTAAGACTTCTTTCTTGATCATCTTGCATATCTGTGCCAAAAGAACTCTGTATCCAAATAGCTCAAGAAATACAGTTAGTCTGAAACGCTTGTTTTCATTAATCATCAAAATCAGGCATAATGGCCTAGATGCAACACTCATCATTCTCCCCCTCTTGAAAAGGACTCGTCCTCGAGTCTGATAGTGTAGAACCAAAGAACGGAGATAGGTTGGAAACGTTGAATGTAGCACTGACTCCATATTTCCCTAGTAGTTCTATCTTGTACGCATTGTCATTAATCTCATGCATTAGTCTAGTGGTCGAATGTAGCGCCATGTTGTATGCAAACTCCATGTGCGGAAAATAATCTTCCCACTCTTTCAAGTTCTTTTTGATCACCGTCCTCAGCATGGTCGACAATATACAGTTGACGACCACGGTCTACCTTTGTATTGCTTTAGCCTCTTCAGGGTTGGTGCGGTACAGTGGTCGGTGTGGTAGTGTTGCTCCAAGTGTTAGATCAATTTGATGCATGATTCCTTGGAAAGGAGGAAGTCTGGATGGTACATCTGCTGGAAATACGTCGTTATAAGCCTGCAAAACAGCGGTAACAACACTAGGAAGAGCGATTGAGTCATTAGTAGAAATCAAGGATTCTTTGTACAAGAGTACAAAACAATACGTCAATAGGTTGCTCACAACTCTCAAATCTGATTTTGTAGCTATTAAATCTAAGCTATCTTTCTCTCTTTTCTTTTGCTCACTCATATTTGGTTTGTGGCTCTCTCTCACCGATATGTGGCACTCACTCATATATTCACTCACACCATCAACCTTACTGTCAAAAAGTTTTTGCATCTCTTCCGATATGATTTGCTCAGGAGTCATAGGAAGAAGAGTGATGTCCTTGCCCTTGAACTTAAAGAAATATTTGTTAGTCCGACCACAATGTTGTGAATTGTGATCATATTGCCATAGTCGTCCCAACATAAGTGGCAAACTTGCATAGGAACCACATCGCACATGACATCATCAGTATACCCCTTAATGGTAAACTGAACCTTCACTATGGAGGTAATTTTGATCTCACCACAAGAGTTAAGCCAACTAATGCGGTCATGGATGAGGATGTTTGAGCATTGTTACTCCAAGTTTGTCCACCATCTCCTTACTATCAAGATTTTGACAACTACCTCCATCAATGATGAGTTTGCATACCTTGTTTTGGACCTTACATCGAGTTTGAAAAAGATTATGTCGCAGGACTCGTTCAGCTTCCATCATTTGAACACTGAGCACAGTCTTGACCACAAGAGTTTGACCTTGCTCGAAAGAAAACCTCCTTCTGCTTCAACTTCTGCTGCAACGTCTTTGTCACTTTGAGAATCATATTCTCCATTTTCGTGCACAATCATAGCTCATTGGTTAGGACATTAAGATGCCATATGTCCTCGCCCTTGGCATCTAAAGAATATAATTTGGCTTGAGCGAGCAGAGGAACCAATGGATGAGGTGCTGGCTGTAGGCTTCTTCTCGGTGGTCGAAGGATTGTTTTTTGGTCGAAAAAGTGTGGATGACGGATTGGACTTGGTCAAAGAATTGTTGTTTGGTCGACCCGTTAGAGGAGTCGGGTTTGAAGCATTATTACTTGGTTGACGCCACATAGAAGTAGTGGCTGCCCGCGAATACATCTTGTCTTCAGCTAATTGCCGTTTGGCCTTTCTTGATAGATGGACAAGTTGCTCGAGATCCTGGTACTACTGATAATTGACAATCCTCCAGACGTCTCTATAAGCCATTATAAAATCGAGCAATGGATTGGTTAGGTGTCTCCCTAACATCACATCTCATCAGAAGAATCTCCATCTCCTGGTGGTATTCATCAACACTTCGTAGATCTTGTTGAAGACCTTGCAACTTGATGAACAAGTCCCGAGTGTAGTAAGATGGTACAAACCTCCTTTTCATGACATTCTTCATCTCATCCCATGTAGCAATTCGAGGGCGATTTGTTTGTCTCCTTAACTCATGATATTGATGCCACCAAATCAACGCATAACCTTCAAATTCGGATGAAGCAGAGTCTACCTTTTCTTGTTCACTGTCATTGCACATGAGAAGAAGTTTATCCATCTTTAGCTCCCAATCAAGATAGACTTCTGGATCTGATGAACCATTAAATTTAGGAATTGTGAGCTTTATTTTCGCAAGTCTTCTGCCATCGTGGTCGTGATGACGATCTCTGCCACGATGTCGGTTGTGAGTATGGTACCCTGGTCGATAATCGGCATCCGCATGCGGTGGCAGCCAATTACCATAATAATAGTTGTCGCCTTCAAGGTGGTTGTCATACTGGAAGTTGTCATTATAGTAGTCACCACCTCCACCATATTGTCCTTCTTGCTGCCCTCGGCCAACGTCCGGATAACCATGGACAAAACTACGACCAGCTTGGTTGCCTCCTCCTTGCCCACCATGTCGACCAAATTGGGGTGATTGAAAAGCATGACCATGACTAGTTTGACGTGGTCGAATAGTTGGAGAACCGCGACGATTCTCGCCTTCTACTGAACGTGCATCTTCCTGATGTTCTTCTTGTTGTGTAGCACATACGTTTTGCCCCTGAGGTGGAGCTTCCGGGTTTATGACCGCAACTCGGAGTTGCTGCAGTTCATCAATGACTGAATCAAACCGTCCCTCAACAAATGTTTAGAATGCAACATGTTCAGCTCGAGTGACATAAGCTTCTGGATTGTTTGATGAAGTGGATGAACTATTTCCTGCCATCGGTTAATGTAGAAAAAGACAAAATATGTGGAATAGGAAATATATATGTGGAATCACCCAATCTCACCTTCTCTTACCAATCCAAAATTCTTATGCTTTCCTAGGGAATGCTTAACGCGTTCCAGCAATAACCAGTGGGGCATATCAGAGACTGATGTGGCGAATTCACAATGAGGTCTTTATGTTAACAAGTGGATTTATCTGTGGAGCTAGATTAGGTAACAAATGATGTAATCTGTAACTTAGCAATGCAAAATTGAATAACAATCCAATGGTATGGCAATCCAAAGTTGTTGATCACAAGAGAGATGGTATGCCAAAGGGTAAATCAACAATTGTACTACTTAGAGAATTTTTTTTTGATATCAGATGATATTTTACTCAAATGATGGTCGATGATGGTCAGGATATATATATATATATATTCTTTTTTGTCTTTTTTTACTCTTCAAACACTAAACGAAAATCGCAGACTTGAGGCACCAAGATTGACTCGACCAGCAATAAGAACTAAACCACGGAATAGAACTCAATAAAGCAAACTAAATTAACAGATTAAAATATGAAGCTAGGTGATATATTTTTTTTGTTGGCAATTTTCTAGACTCTAGGACTGAAAAACATAAACTACTAATCAACAGAAATAAAGAAAAGATTCTACCGTGGAAACTAAAGCTTTGATACCAACTGATATGAACATGCCGATGAAGGACGCGTTCACAGAGGGTGGCCCGATCTTCATGACGTAGAACCTGGATAACTAGTATGACCTGATGAAATGAGATAGCCAACCACTTGCAGAGCAAGGACCTGCGTATCAATGAATTCGCCCAATCACACTCTGAATCACCTATCGACACGGCCACTCACGGAGTTGGCACACAAATAGGGTGATCACGAAAATCATTCGAGCAATTCTGGAAGAACAAAGGATGAAGAGATTCAACTCTCAACTAAAACTAAGGCTTCAATCTGAAATTTCAATATCAATGTCTTGTATCTTGTATATTAAAAACTATGACCATGCCTCTCTTTTATATAGGGTGGTATATACAAAAGATAGAAGAATTAAACTAGAATCATAATCTGAATCTAATTCAAAACGGAATAAAAATCCTAACAAACTATAGAAGATAAAAGAAGTTCGGAATAAATCTTCTCTGAGTTGGATTCGAATTTGGACGAGACTTTTTCCTTCCATGCAGTCGTTACTATTTTGGGTGTCTTGGTTGCATACGACGTCAGAATTTAATGATTCTTAATGCGTTGGAAAGCTCTTTTGAATACCTTTTTAACAAGTACTCACAGAACCAAATTAGATATCTGTGTTGGGAATGGTGCTTAGTTGAAGTTAGACTATCGCTTGGTCGGCAGACTGCATTCCGAGCAAAATTATTTTGGTTGTAGCGGTTGCAATCCTTGACGGACTTGAGTGATCTTAGGCTTGTTGGAAACCTTAGGAAATCCTCTTTCCACTCAGTAGGTGTACGACCAGATTCAATGAAGTAATTTGGCCCATATGTAGCTATGTTTTTTCTGTTATGCTGTCCCTCTCTATTCCTGATCAATGTTAAACAAGAGCTATTAGGTAGCAGTATATTCTCGTCATACTTTAATTCTTTAAAGAAAGAAGTCATCTATTGATGTAATTGTCTGGCCTTCGCTCGAGTGATTGGTCCTTTATATTCCTTGGGTCGAGCTCTAGTGCTACTTGTGCTAGGGATGTCCTCATCAGTAGGGACTTGGTAGGGGTACGACATCAATGGGTATTCATTTTACACAAGAAGTCAGGACAGGAAGAGTAGTACGCAATGTAGTGGAGTGACACTGTTTGCTATTTCAGAGAATGCCAGGGCAGTTAGGGCGCTAAACTCATATTATAGTGTTATTAACAAAATATGGGAGCTTGATTACGGATTATTTAAGATTCCTTTGTTTTGATGCCAATGGGTCGAATCCCTCGAGGCGTTAAAGTTGACAATTACAGGTTTACTCTCGTTGATCTCAATAGAGTCACACACCAAGATGATCCATTCATACTTACTGAGCAAGCCACACAGGTATTCTACATCGTTGACCCGGTCAATCCAAAGTTACACGTTGTCCTTCACAGCAAGAGACGTATTATTGGGGTCAAAGACATTGTCGACGAAGAAGAGTATAACCAATTCGACGAAATACCTCCTTCTTTAGAGGACATTCAATATGTCCCTATCGAAGATATCAATGAAACAAGTGGAAAATCAAAATTGAGGTGATTTTCCAAAATAATTCTAATTCAGTTGTGGTCTGGTTGAGCAGATTTATTTATGATTTACATCTTATTCTACTTAGAATTAAACCAGCTTGTAAGCTTGGTTTAAGAAGATGGATTGAAATTTTGTAATCTTCTTTGATGTTTTAGTTTCACTTTCTTTTGTACCATTTTTATTATTATCTGCTTGATAATATATTTATCACAGTAGGGATTTCCTACTGTTTCCACTCAAAAAAAAATTGGATGTAACCTTCAAAACTAGGAAGTTAATTACTGACTATTCACACATGCATGCAGAGTGCCATGTCCAAAAACAAATATGAGAATGTAAAGATTAGAAAGCTGCGACAAATTTGGGCTCAATATGTGATGGACGAAGTGGTGGTCAACCAGCTGCCATGACTGGCTTAGCTCACTTGTTGTAAATTTTTTTTCTTTTCGTCTACTCTCTGTGAATTGGTGTCTTTGTATTTGTATTGGTCTGTGTGTGAATAAATTGAATGTGTGAATAAATGTGAATAATTTTCCAATGTGTCAGTCTGTTCAATGTGTATTTGTGAATGTACCTTTTTTTGTATCTGTACTGTATTGTGTATCTAGGCTTATTCTAACGGCTAAATAACAAAGAAAGTTAGAAGAGAACAACATATTCTAACGGTTCACTACAACTATCCGATAGAATACTATACCATCTTCTAACGGTTAACAATTATCTAATAGAATACTATACCATCTTCTAACGGTTCACTACAACTATCCGATAGAATATTATACTTCGAACAACCTTTAGAATATAGTGTAATGTTCTGACGGATAGTATTAGTTAACCGTTGGACTATAGCAACCTATTCTAACGGTTAACATAAAAGAACTGTAAGAATATTAAGTAACGATTCCCTAATATTGACCATTAGAAGATGGCAAGATGTTCTAACGATATAGTACGAACGACTGTTAGAATATAGTGTAATGTTCTAATGGATAGTACTAGTTAACCATTAGACTATGGGTAGGCTTTTCTAATGGTTCTTTTAGAAAAACCGTTAGAATATTATAGGATATTCTAACGGTTCGGAACCGTTAGAGTAATTCTAGTTTTGTTATATCGTGCCAATCACTAGTAGTACAAAAATCGTTAGTAAATGTGTGTTTTGAACCGTTAGAAGAAAGCATTTCTGCACAAGTGAATCTCTCAAATGAAATCATATAGCGCAAGAACACAGGTCCACAAAACTTAATTTCTTTGATAAGGTAAACAATTAAATTGACCATAACATCAAAAAAAAAAAGATGGAGAGAAATATATCTCGAGCTGACAAAGAGTTGTAATCACATCGAGTTACAAATTGTCCAGTCCATCCAGATCAATTACTTGCAAGGACATAGTTGCGGCAAATATTCATATCAGAAAAATCTAGCAATTAAGTTCCATGAATGAAGCTAATTAACTTAGTAGGAGTATGCTTACCTTGCAAGATATTGCGTTGAAAAAAATAACACAGTTTTGTGATTGTCTCTCTGACCTTAACTGGGAGAATATTTCTGATAGCAATGGGAAGCATTTGTGACATCAACACCTGACAATTATAAGACTTCATATCAACCAGTTTTAAGTCCTTCATGAGCACAAGTTTTTTCAAGTTCGCAGAGTACCTACATGGAACTTTAACACCATACAAGCACCGACAGAGTTCTGTTTTTTCGCTTTTTAACAAAGTATAAGAGGCCAGGGGAGGTATGTATGCCTTCCCTTCTCCAACAGTGCAAGCTAGGTCCCTATCCTCATTTCCATCATGTCACGGCGAACTTTGATACCATCTTTTGTCTTTCCCGAAATGTTCAACAACAAACCAATCAAACTGTCATAAACATTTTTCTCTACATGCTTGACATAAATGCAATGTCAAACCTATAAGTGCTCTTAGTATGGTACATCCCAAATAATCAATCTCTTCTTCCAAACAATTTTTTCTCAAGGTTTAGAACATTTAGCGAACTCAACTTTGATGTCATTCACACGCAAGTAAACCTCCTTACCGGTCAGAAACACTGGGGCTGATCCTTTCTCAGGCTTCCCGTTAAATGATTTCCTCTTCTTACGGTAGCCGTGATGCATCGGAAGAAACCTGTGGTGACCCATATACATTGCTTTTTTGCAGTTTCGTAACCACATGCTCTCAATTTCATCTAGGCAAATAGGGCAAGTCTTGCCTCCTTTTGTACTATAGCCCGACAAATTTCCGTAGGCCAAGAAATTATTTATGGTGCAAAATATCATGGCCCACAAGATGAAATTCTCTTGCTTATATACATCCCATACCGCACCCCTTCACTCCACAATTTATGTAAGTTCTCGATTAAAAGCGCTAGAAACATATCAACATCATTTCTGGGTTGTCTGGGTCCTGAGATTAGTAATGATATCATGATGTACCTGCGCTTCATACATAACCAAGGAGGAAGATTGTAGATGCATAAAAGAATCGATCAAGTGCTACGCCGACTGCTCAACTTCCATGTGGATTCATACCATCTGTACTCAGACCGAACCTTATGTTCCTAACTTCGCCACCAAACTCATCAAATGTTTTGCTAATGTTTTTCCATTGAATAGAATCAGCTAGGTGTCTCAGTTTTCAGTCTTGTTTTCGGCCTTCAGCATGCCAATGCAAATACTCCGCATCTTTCAGATTTGCAAACAGCCGTTTCAATCTAGAGATCACAGGCAAATACCACACAGTTTTGACTAGAGGTCCTTTCTTTGCCTCATCACATCACTGTCAATTCGGTCCCTACGCTTGTACCGTGATACACTGCATCTTGGACAAACATGCAAATCCTCATACTCGTAACGATACAACACACAATCATTAGGACATGCATATATTCTTTTGATTTCTATTCCCTGTGGACACAACAGTTTTTTGGCATAGTAAACTGATCTTGGCAACTCATTTCCCTCTGGAAGTATGTCCACTAAAAAATCTAATAGTGCCGTGAAACTCTTATAGCTCCGATCGTTACTTGCCTTCAAATTATATTATCTCAGTACAGAAGACAATTTTGTAAATTTTCCACATCCAGGGAACATAGGCTTCTTAGAATCAGCAATCAATTTCTGAAATTTATCAAGGTCGTTTTCGCTATAATCTTCTTCTACATTACATAACATCTCATCTTGATTGTCATCATCAACATGCACATTGGAATGAACATTATCAAAATTCTAATGATCATCATTACTGCAATCCACAGTAGGGCATGCCTGCTGATTAGTAGTGGTGCTTGTTTCCTCAAAATCTTCGCCGTACCATATCCAACGGGTATATCGTGCGTTAAAATCACAACGAATCAAATGGCTCTTAATCTGATCAGAGTTGCTAAACCTCTTTAAGTTCATACAATCTGTACAAGAACAATGCATATCTTTTTCTCCCTTCTTCGCCTTTTCTTACTCAGCAAATTTAATAAACATGTTCACACTTACAAATACACAAGAGTAGTACGTTTTATTCCATATATCCAATATTCCCAGTCCATTTACAATTCACAAAATTGATAATTGCAAAAAATAATGATCAGTTAGACATGCATGAAATATGGGCAATTAAGCTATATATTGTACAGCTACTTACAACTGATATATGAAACCCTAACTTGATGAAATACTAACCTAAGTATACAATGCAAGCTAGTGAGCTCATAAATCATGATGCATTGTAAGAGCCAGCCAGCTAGCTAGCTTCTTAGTTTGGAGCTACAACCAGCTTTGCAAGTAGAGAGAGAGGTGATGAGAAGTTTATATTAGAGATAGGGATCGAACTTCCTTCCAGCTTGATTACCCTGATCGCGCTAGCTTGGAGCGTGAAACAGAACGAAACAGCAATGGTCGAGTAGGTTTGACTTATAATTGAACATTTACTAACGGTTTGCATCACTAGAACAGTTAGAAGATAGCACAATTTTTTTAACAGTTACGTATATCTATCGGTTAGAATAAAACAAAATATATTCTAACGGTTCCCAAATAAGAACCGTTACTATAAATACGTTTCTTCTAAAGGTTATTCATTAAAAGCCGTTAGAATAAAATAGAATCTATTGTAACGGTTTTTTAAAGATAATTGTTAGTATAAGTATGTTTTTTCTAACGGTTAATATATTCAGAACCGTTAGAAAAAATCATGTGAACTTTATTGACGGTTTCTCACAACCTAACAATTAGTATAAATGTCCTTCTCCACTGCGCACCATATACACTAACGATTTTCTTCTAGATTACGTAAAACTACTAAAATATAGAGGTTAGTAGACTATATTTTTTAGTAGTTTCAACTCGTCAAGTCGACTGCCGGGTGTTAGCTCATGAGCTTCCTCGATAGCCACTCTAGCTATCATATACCACCTTGATAAATACTATTTTCAACAATCCATTAAGAGCAATGAGAGAGGTGAGGAAGAGCTATTAACTTCTACATGTTGGACTTCTGACTGAGAATATATAAAACAAAGTCAAACAATGATAACATGAGCATCTCTGGTAAAAGATGAGATCCAAGAGAGAATCAAGTTTGAGACATCAAAGATGATTTATTTATAATAGGGCAAAGATAGGCAATCCGAAAGATCTCACAGAATGATTGCACTTTTGTGTGAAGATGGTGGAGTCGCCCAGCCCAAACACGACGGAAAAAACTACTTTTTGTTCGGAAGGGATTAAAGCCACCATTGCGACTTGGGTTATTACCGATTTAGTTGATAATCGATATATATTGTACATTTTGAATTAAAATTAGTATACAGTTTCTTTTAGATGAATGAGCACTTTCGATTATTGGATGGAATCTAATGTATATTTTCAACTAGAAGTGAAAATAAGATAGATAATACCGCATTGTTTTGATTTTATACCAGTAAAATTCTTAGTTACCATTTTAAGATTTGACTAGTATCAACATTCAATATATTTTAGGAATACATGTTAGGATAATAACAATATATGTTTCCAAATCACATTTGATGAAAGATATCCGACAAAATAATAAAATATATACCCATTGGCTTAGGCATTTTGGTTCATGTCTAAATAACCCACATATCCATCTTTATCCTTATTATCACCAAGTTGCGTTTAAATATTGGAAATTTATTCTTTTATTATTTTTCTAATAAATGCTTAAATGTTTATACATGATAAGTTTTTACTCTTTTTTTTTTTTTTTGTGAATTGGTGGCGTTCCGATTGCTTGGAAAACACAGATATACCACTACTATATATAGTTACTACTAGTATCTACACCGTCCGTGTGGTTTCAAGATTTGTGCCTTCTAATTTGTTAAAAAATTGAATGGAGAGGGCCAAATCACTTTGGTAATAAAAAAGGAAAAGACTATGCAGTCCACTAAGCTGGCCTAGGAACCTATGTAGCTTTCAAATTTATGACCCTGACAAATAAATACTTATCAAGACTTATTACCTTCAGTCCTTCCATTCGTCCTCCAATTCAACTTTACAAGTCATAAACCCGTATGTCTGCCGCACATTTTATCATCAAATAAACTAATCTTTAAACTTACAAAATACAAAGTACAAACCATACACCCAAAAAAGAGTTTATTCGATGATGAGTCTAAGCTAAGTCTAGTACCCTGAAGACGCACCTAAACACATCTCAATGTGTGACGAATACGCTTTGACTCCGTCAATTTCTCGGGCCCTTGACCATCATATACTTAGATTAAAAAAAATCATTCTCCAATCTCCAACCTGCACCAATCTCAAAGAAAATGCACCAAATGAACGACTATTTTCCATTATAGTATTACTTTTAGTATCTGCATACTAGTATATACTGACTATTTTTCCATTATAGTATTATAAAATGAAAGTACTCAACAACATGAGTAATCTAGAATATTTCTATGAAAGTTAACACTAGGAGTGTAGCTGAATTAATCAAGTGTTGATTAAACTGCATGATTCATGAATTGAAGTCACTGAACTACCATCATGATTTATGCAAATGAAATCTTGCATCTTGAAGAAATATAGACAATCTATGGATGTTACAGCATGAAAGAAATCTATATGATCTCAATAAAATATGCACTCCTTGCAGGCTCATCACTATATAATGCCAACAATTAACCCTTGAAATAAAAACAAAGTTCCAGCTGACAACTGCATTTGTATTAATAATATAGATAACGTATACTAATCACAAAATCGTGGTTCATACAAGCCACATTATTACCAAACTACATAAAGCACTGTCCTCTAAAAAAAATGAAATATAACAGGAAGAACCAAGCTTCTTCCATAACCCTAATTAATCAAGATGCAGTATTAGAAGGAAAACCAGCCATCTTTGCACTACCGGTGAAGCAATGGTTCTCATTTAAGATTTCTTTTCTTTTTCATGCTAAAAAAGGAAGTAATTCCGTGACAATGGTACCATCGATGCTGGGTTACATCTCAGGACCTCTCCATCAGCAGTAACTGTGTAGGTTTCAGGATCAACTTCTATTTTAGGAAGTGTATCATTAAGCTTCATGTCCAGCTTCGTCAAGCCACGAACACCATGAACAGCTTCCACCGTCTTTGCAAGTTTGTACTCTATTGCGACACCGGCTTCTTTAGCAGCCTGCACATCATTATGCAAAATCAAGTTACTAGTCAACCCTAAACAATTGGCTCCTTTTTTTCCCTTGTAGTTCCCTACAGGTATTAGGTTTTCCTGTATCAGTACCAGGCAACCATTTGCATCTGTACTGGTGGTTAGCAAAATACTGCCAATGACACATCCGTACAGAATTCAAAACCAGTGAGAACCAGCTGTTTACCAGTGGTAAGGCCGGGGTACCAAAAGCCGGCTGGTTTTAACTCTGTTTAATGATTGATTTACCTTGAGTTAGTCCAGTTTATGCTGATTTATGACTGATTTCAACCCATTCTGGCTGATTCACGACTTCCTGAAAAACACCAGGAACCTCCAGTTACAGGCTGGTTTTTGACAAGCTGGCAGGGTCTAGGAATACCCCAAAATTGGTTTTTTGAAACCTGCTACTACACCAGTTACTAGTAGTCAGCCCAACAAACTAGCATGTTGATAGCCACTAACTCGGGTGCTATCTGAAACTCTAATTGTAAGCTTGTAGTAGAGTTATGCTCTGGTTACATTAAATCCAAGTGTGCTGGTGGTTGTCCATACTAGATACAACTTTCATTTGCTGGTGGTAGTCCATATAAGTTTTGTTGGGAGAAAATACTAGCCAACGCCAGAAACGTCACCATGGGAGTTCTTTCTTCGGGGTCGGGAGAAACTTCTCCCGGAGCGCCCTTCTCCGGGCCGGGAAGACGTCCCCCGGAGCCCTCCCCCGGGCTCGGGAGAGACTTCCCCCGGCGCACCTCCTCCGGGTTAGGGAGAGCCCCCTCTCCCGGACCCCCCTTCTCCGGGCCGGGGAAGACGTCTCCCGGAGCCCTCCCCCGGGCTCGGGAGAGACTTCCCCCGGCGCACCTCCTCCGGGTTAGGGAGAGCTCCTCTCCCGGAACCCCCCTTCTCCGGGCCGGGGAAGACGTCTCCCGGAGCCCTCCCCCGGGCTCGGGAGAGACTTCCCCCGGCGCACCTCCTCCGGGTGAGGGAGGGCCCCCTCTCCCGGACCCCCCTTCTCCGGGCCGGGGAAGACGTCTCCCGGAGCCCTCCCCCGGGCTCGGGAGAGACTTCCCCCGGCGCACCTCCTCCGGGTGAGGGAGAGCCCCCTCTCCCGGACCCCCCTTCTCCGGGCCGGGGAAGACGTCTCCCGGAGCCCTCCCCCGGGCTCGGGAGAGACTTCCCCCGGCGCTCCTCCTTCGGGTCAGGGAGAACCCCCTCTCCCGGAGCTCCCTTCTCCGGGCCGGGGAAGACGTCTCCCGGAGGCCCTTCTCCGGGCTCGGGAGCCTTCCCCCGGCGCTCCTCTAGTGGGCACTGATTTCAAAGGGCCGCCACGTGTCAGAAATCGGTGCCCTGGACCTCGTCAAAAGACCGTTTTGCCCCCGATCCTACGGTGGCAAGAGGGGTAGTTCAGTAATTTGCATCTTTTGGGGTCTATATATACCTTTGTAACCCTCTTTTGTAACGGAAGACATTCATTTGTACTTTATCCAAAAAAGCAAAAAGGCGTGTTCTGGAGCCCTCTCTTCGGGAGAGAGCCCCCTAGCCGACGCTCGTCGGGAGCACGTCGACAGGACTAGGGCCTCCACTGAGGCCCGAACCTGTATAAACCCCTGTGTCAATCTCTGGGATTGTCCAACGCGGGGTGACCCGTCGCACGGTCAGCTCGCGTTGAGGAACACGTGTTACGCACGTCATCAAATCTGCCGAGGTATTTTTTATACCACGACAAGTTTCTAAGTGGAACAGTGTGATTTCCAACATCCCCGGTACTTGTGTCCTTGTCTACTATGAAATGCTCATATTTGCCCAAAATCCAAAAGAAAAATGAAGGTTGATCTAACCTTGCTCACAAATGCAATGGAGTTGGAACTTCCAGCCTTTCCAAATGCACCAAACATGGGTCGCATCATAACCTGCATCAAGAGACAAATGAAGGCAGATTCTTAAGCTATAACATTTTCATCTTTAAGGAACTTGTGTAAGAAACATGGAGAAATGAGAAAATCACAATAGACCAATATGTATTTTTAAGTTTTGCACATTCACAATCACACCTATACTTCAAAAATCAGTAATTTATCATATGTATCTTCAAAAATCAACTACACAAGTCAAATTTACCACATGAGATTTGGTGTGAGATGGTAAATTTTAAGTTTGTGCAAATTTGTGAAAGTTCAAGTGGTAAATTCTAAATTTTAGTTAGGTAGCAATTTGCAAGAACTTAAAAGTACAGGTAAGTCAAGTGCAACTTCCACTGATGAAAAAGGCAAAACGGAAGAAGACAAGGCAAGTATATCATGATCAGTTGAGAAATGCAATAAGCTTAAGAGTACAGGCAGGTCTGGTAAAAAGAAAAAAGCAAAATCAAAGAAATCAAACAAGGTAAGTATATCATGATCAGTGTTCATTGCACATGAAGCAAGATTTTCCTAGCCCCAACTTCAGAAGATGCTCTGACTGAAGAAATTGGCCATTTACATGTCGACTAAATATGAAACAATGAAACATCATGGCATAAGTAGAAGAATTCTTTTCCTATACAAGGGATCTCAGGAAAAAGTCCATACAGGTTCAGGAGTTGGAATGCTGGCATTCGGATCACCCATGTTGGCCCAAGCAATTGCACCACCTTTTATAACCATTTCTGGTTTTGCACCAAAAAAAGAAGGTTTCCAAATAACAAGGTCAGCTAATTTCCCCACCTGTCAAAAACAAGTAAATATTAAGAATGGAACAATTATGAGAAAATAAGGATCAGTTAGTACTTGAATGCAGAAACTCTCACAGGAAAAGCTAAGCCATAAATTTGATTGGTTGTATAATAAATATGGAGAGGATAATAAAATCATTATTGATTCATAAAGTGTTAGATGAATTTGGATATGTAAACTGTTGGATATTATTGTTTAATGGGTTTTATTGGGGCCAATAGTTAATAACCTATTAAGATTCTTATTAATTCTTCTATTAGGATTCGTATTAATCTTTTGTTAAGGGTTATAAAAGGAAAACAATTATCTTTTTTGAGCAAGCAATAAAGACCTAAAATCAACTTGGTATCAGAGCCGTTACCACTCCAGTGCCGCCGCCACGTTTACTTACCTGACTTCATTGTCCGCCGCCATCGCCGCTCGAGCGCCGCCACCTCGTTGCACCGGTGTGTGCCACAAGCTCGCGCGCTGCCCATGCCCGGCAACTTGCACTCGACGACAGCGGCTAGCGCCCGCGCCAACGCCCGTGCGCCGCGACCAAGCCCGAGCCCGCACGCTACCAGCCGAGTCAGCGCCCCACCTAGCCCGCCCGCCCGCCGAGCCTGATCCCGTGCACCGTCTAGAGCTCGCACACCGTGCGCACGCCGCCCGCCGAGTTCACACGCAGTGTTCGGAGCTTCTCCTTTGGTGACAGAGCCTTCGTTCTTTACTTAGATAATTTAGAGGACTCCAAGCCAAGATCTTCTGTGGCAGATCTAGATCACATGTATACTAGATCTTTTGTGGCGTCAAAAAAAAAGGGATTGTGAGTGCATGAGCTAAATTCTTTTTTGGACCTGTTGAGATGACAACCAAAGTTCTAATCATGGAGGAGTTTATGGCGAACATGATGGAAATGATGACGATGAGGACAAATGACATCTCATCATCGAACAAAGCTGTAATGGCGGTGCCATACTCAGTGAAAAAGATAGAGCTCATGCCAAATGATGTGAAGTTGGAGGGGACCAAAAACTATCTTAGTTGGTTCAGAACGGTGATTATGATTTTGGAGGCGAAGGGGCTTGCTGACTGTGTGTAGGACACGTATGTCAAACCCCATAATGATAGTTTAGAATGGTATAACTGGAAAACCACTAATTCTCTGATGAAAGCGTGATTACTGAACTCGATGACTCCTATTGCTGGGATGGTGGAAGCCACTCCAACCGCAACTGGGATGTGGGCTATGTTAACTAGACTATTCTGGAGTTGGCAACGCCATGATGATGGCTGAGGTGCATGGCAAGTTTCAAGGGATGACTCAGAGGGAGCGGACTGCATCCGAGTACTACAATGAACTCCAGCTACTGTGGACAGATTTAGATCACTATGATCCGTTGGACATTCCTCACGTTGAACATCTGACTATGTTCAAGAAGTGAGTGGATCGCAAAAGAGTACTTGACTTTCTATAAGGCTTGAATGCTGAGTTTGAGCCTAGAAGAGTTGCAAATTGCCACCAGCAGAATCTACCCACCATGGAGGCATTTGCTGCTATGGTGATGGAGGAGACCCGATTACGGGTAATGACATCGGGTACCCTGCCACCTCCTGCTAGATCTGTGTTGACTGTTGCAGATAACCGCGAGTGCTTTACTTGCAGGAAGATTGGCCACATTAGCTGGAATTTCCCACAATCACGCGATTTTGGGCCTGGCAGGGGTGATGGCAGATGTGGTAAAGGCCGAGGTGGAGGACGTGCAAGTGGAATGCGACAAGGTCCTAAAGCCAAATCTTGTCATGTCTGATGCATTGGTTGTGCATGACAGAGAGGAGCTTTCTGAGTTGGAGGAGCTACGACAGTTCAAAGCAAGAGTTGAGAGTTCTACCAGCAAGCCCGTGGCCACCCAGGAGATCCCTAAGACCACTACATCTGGTATTTTTGCCAAGTATGCCCATGCGGGCACAGGTATTAAGGCACAAGTTTTTGCATCCTCACAGATAGTAATCTATCTCTTGATCTTCCTATTGCTTATCGTAGAGAGCCCCGAGTCAATGCCGGTAAGCCTCAGGCTAGGTATTGCTTTGAGGGTGATCTTTCTCGTGTTCTCATATTCTTCTTTATCTCCTGCATATAGGTCTTTTATTGTATTATTACAATCTGTGCCCATACCAAAAGATTAGAAAATGACAATGCAAGATCTTTTGTGACTTAGTGCTATGCAGGAGGAACTTCAGGCATTGAAGAAAAATGGGATTTGGGAGCTAGTCTCTCTTCCACTAGGGAAGAAAGCTGTTGGATGCAAATGGGTGTATACCATAAAACAAAATACAGAAGGCGAGATTGGTGGCAAAAGGATATAGTTAAACGTACGGGATTGACTATATTGAGACTTTTGAAACAATAGCAAAAATGAGCACATTGAGAACTTTAATTTCGTGTGCAATAAGCTTCAACTGGCTCCTACATCAGCTTGATATGAAGAATACCTTCTTGCATGGTGATTTATAGATAGAGGTATATATGGAGGTCCTACCAGGTTTTGGTAACAGTGAAAAGGTATGCAAGCTGAAGAAGTCCTTGTATGACTTAAAACAATCTCTGAGGGCCTGGTTTGATAAGTTCAGACGTGCAATATATAGTATGGGTTACAAGCAGTGTAATGAGGTTCATACTGTCTTTTTCAGACACTCTAGAGCACTCATTACAATACTTGTTGTGTATGTTGATGATACTGTCATCACAAATGATGATCCTGAGGAGATTGTCCGTCAGAAGAACAAGCTAAGTAAAGAATTTGAAGTGAAGGATTTGAGTCATTTCAAATATTTTCTTGGCATAGAGATTGCACGGTCTAGAAAAGGTATAGTTCTCTCACAAAAGAAATATACTCTAGATTTGCTGAATAAAACTGAAATGTTAGGATGTATTGTCTCTACTCCCATTGAGTAGAACCACAAGTTAAGTGCTCAAACTAGAGACCCAACTAGAAGAGTTATCAGAGGCTTATTGGGTGTCTTAATTACCTTTATCACACAAGAGCCGATATTGCTTATGCGGTGAGTGTGGTAAGTATGTAGATATATACATGACCCAAGAGTGGAGCACATGGAAACGATATATAGGATTCTAAGATATCTGAAAGGCAATCCAGGAAAAGGTCTCTAGTTCAAGAAGCATATGAATCTTGATGTGGTCGGCTATTGTAATGTTGACTAGGCAAGTTGTTTAGATGATAGGAGATCAACATCAAGGTATTGTGTCTTTGTGGGAGGCAACTTGGTGTCATGGCGAAGTAAGAAACAAGCTATTGTTTCTCGATCTATAGTAGAAGCAGAGTACAGGGCTATGTCTTCTAGCTTGTGTGAAATGCTCTGGTTGAGATGTTTGTTGTCAAAGTTACGACTGTTTCGAGGGGGAGATTTGATACTATGGTGTGATAATAAATCAGCAATCAATATTTCTAATAATCCAGTACAACATGATCGTACTAAGCATATGGAGATTGATTGCTTCTTCATTAAAGAGCGCTTAGACGAAGGGAGTTTGAAATTAGAGCATGTATCTTCTGGAGAACAACTTGCTGATTGTTTGACAAAAGAATTTGGTCCCAAAGAGTGTGTTAGCTTATAACAAGTTGGGGATGATTGATATCTATCGCTCAACTTGAGGGAGGGTGTTGTATATTATTGTTTAATGGGTCTTATTGGGGCCAATAGTTAGTAACCTATTAGGATTCTTATTAATTCTTCTATTAGGATTCGTATTAATCCTTTGTTAAGGGTTATAAAAGGGGAACGATTGTATCTTTTTTGAGCAAACAATAAAACCCTAAAATCAACTTAAATTGTGCAAGATCATAACTATTCCAAAATCAGCAATTTCTTGCCCTAAGCACGACATCTTACCAGGAACTACAGTGACAATACACAAATTCATAGGAAAAAGGGTCCTGGGTAAATTGTAAGAAAGCAGATCCAATCCAACAAAATCATTCTTTCTAGTTGCACAAACTATCTTCAACTTGGATCAAACGTATTAAAGAAACCAGATATTACACTTTCTAGAGGGTTATTTTTTACATGCATAACTTGAAGGTGCTTGGCAAAAACAAGCAAATATGTCTAATCCTCATACACAATGGCGATAGATTTCTAGTGTAAAGTCCAAGAATGTCAATTCCCAAAGGGAAAATTCCTATATTGGTTCAGTCTGACTTCTTTATAAGATCCTAACTTCAGGAAGGCCCATTTTGGCATCTCAACTTTTTTGTTCAGTTTTTTTTGGTTTAGTGATATAGAGGACTTCTTTTAGATTAGAGCTCCAAGTTGAGGGACCAAAATGGGAGCTCCGAAATGCTTAGGTCTTAGAACAAACAGGAACCCAAAGTTGAAAAACCAAAATAGAACTTTTCCGGTTCCCAAATCAGTAACTAGAAAACAATAGCTAGAATAAATATTGTCACCAATATAACAAAATAAAGATGAAATATGTTCAGCAGTCAACAAATGCATACCTCAACAGAACCAACAAGGTCAGAAAAACCATTTGCTATAGCAGGATTTATTGTATATTTTGCTACATATCTCCTTATCCGGAAGTTGTCATTGTCCCTATCAGCATCAGATTTACCGGGCCCATGCAACCTACCCCTCTGGACTTTCATCTTATTTGCAGTTTGCCACGTCCGAATGATGACCTGAAAAGAAAACATTTCAAAAAACTCATAAAGGAATTTTAGAAAATGACATAGGCTAAAAACCAAGGACTTGTTAGTGGGGCTCACACCTCAACCAAAAGAGGCATAAGTTTAGACCTCTTCAAACAACTATTTTGGTATAGCTTCTCACAAAAGATTATAGAGATGATCAAGCACCTCAAACAAAAACATTTTTTGGAGGCAAGATATCCAAACTAAACTAAATAGATCTAAAATTATTTAGTTCAATCTGGTGTGGTTTGCACCAACAATAAACATCCATATGAAAGAAATCAATTACATTTTCACAGTTTAATTTACAATAATAAAGAAATCAAAATACCACTCTAAGTTACTGTACCATCAGATTTACATGATGAATTAGAAGCCAGTATGGCACAATGAGATAAATTAATATGTAAGGTGATGAAATACAATTGGGTGCACATAGCCAAGGTCGTTATTTAGTCAGATTCAAAACAAAATGCTAACTTGTAGATGGTGTTTTGGTGTGCAGTTAATAATTTAATATCCAGTAAATACCAGAAGTTAGACAATCAGCAACAACCCTAACAATCATAAGAAAACGGTGCACTACTATGGGCCTCAGGAAATGTGTAAACGGTTCTATAGACCTTCATCCCACATGAACAAGCTGATCACGCAGTGATAGACAAAGCAATGATCAGACTTCTTGTTCCTGCTTAGTACATCTGGATCGTAACTGTTCGAATATCAACCAAGAATGTTAACATCCATGATGCAAGAGCAGGGCACAGCCTGACCATTCAGATGGCAGCTATATCTAGTTTGTACTTTGCAAACCCTTGGCAAGTACAGCGGCTCCCTCAAACTATTTCCTTGCTATCAAGTGGACACAGGCATAAGCTTTGCAATAATCCATGAGCCAACAGGTACACTGTCTATTTTTAATGGGCAAGATGCAAGTCATAGCTTTGACTACATGTTAAGATTCTATTTCACCAACAGTACCCAAACAATCTCTCCTCCCATTATAGACATAAGATATCAAATTTCTGAAAAACTAGAAAAGAAAAAATTAAATAGATAGGCAGGTAACAGACCTCCCCAATGCGCCCCATAGCCTGTGAATCAGATGATATGATACTGATTGCTCCTATGTCATGCAAAATGTCCTCAGCCGCAATCGTTTCAGCCCTGATTCTAGACTCAGCAAACGCTACATCTTCTGGGATGTTTCTATCAAGGTGGTGACAAACCATCTGCAGTAAAACCATCATAGATGCTGAGTAAATTCCCAAACAGTCCGTAGCACTTGCATAGGATAACTGTTTACCAGCATATCAATGTGCTCATCCACAGTGTTCAACGTAAATGGTCGGGTTGGATTTGTTGAAGAGGGCAAGACATTTTTCACTCCACATACTTTAATGATGTCTGGAGCATGGCCACCACCTGCACCTTCACTGTTTATGCAAGAATGAAAACAAGATCAGAAAATTTACCCACTACTCCCCCCCTCCCTAAATGCAACCAATTTACAGGAGCAGAAAATGTCCATAATATCCATATGAAAATAGAGTCCTTAATACTTATAACTAGTGCCCATATGATAGTTATGAATTTGGTTCATGTTTTATATAATTGATCTGAGTAGTGCCAGGCTATAACCTAGGTATTAAATGACAAGTTTATACCCACTTTTTGTAGCAATAATATTATTATATATGGCAATTGGTTAAAATAGATGTAATGACATGTGACTTGCTACAATCAAATGATACAGTTATTGCAACTCATATATTACTAGAAATTAATGAATGTAGCAACCAAGGTTTGGGATCCCGGTTTTGCCTTGGTTCCGACTAGGTCGCCGGTAGCGGTTTCCGCCCAGTTATCGGCAGGAAACAGAAAAATCCCAGAAAAATTGAAACATTCAAATTTGGATTGCCAATATATAATTGGCCAGTAACCGATCCGGTTACCAGATGAAACCGTCCAATCCTAAATGGTAACCAAACCAGAACTAAATTTTGCAATGATTCCAGATTACTTTAATGTTGGCTGTTCTCGTTGTTTGATTGTCTTGCAAGTTGCACTAGCAGCAAACATAACCGCTATAGATCTGGGGTGGGCATGCTTCCGGATTTTGACAAATGCTTTCTAAACCGAATGCATGTATGCTTCCAGATTTTCAGGAATGCTTCTAAGCAGAATAAATGCATGCTTCCAGATTTGGGGGAATGCTTCTATAACAGAATGCATGCATGCTTCGACAACTGATCCAAACCCATACAATGAAATGCATGCATGCTTCCAGATTTTGAGGATGGTTATTCTAGCCACATCCAAGATACGTACAAATAACTCTTACAACAAAAAAAATCCCCAGCTTACATTGTGGAACTAAAGACTGAAAATTCCCATGGAAACCCAAAGGTGATTATGTCCTGCAACCCTCTAGATGGATTTGTGTAAGTTCCAGTTATTCAGTAATAGCGAATTAGATATTCCAATTGGCAGTGTTGATCAAAGCTTCTTCTGGATTTGTTTTGAAGGAAATCAAATTTTGAATACAAAATTTCATATTTGAATTTGATTTAGAACCAGCTGGTCTTAAATCTCCTGGTCAGGGCCAGGATCTCCGGTTACTGCCAGGAACCCGAATCCTGGTAGCAACCACATAGTAAATTTGAACAGCATAAATATTATTATACCTATGGTAGCCAATTGATAAATAATATACGCTGTTATTTGTTGCTACAACGAAGTGAGTACAAACATGCTAATTTAGACACGGGGTATAGCCTGGTGCTATGTTGCAGGAACACCTTTCCCATCCATTGTACTGGTATGGGACATTGTATCAGTCACACTGACATGCCTCCTAAATGTATCTGGTGCCTTGGCGTATTGAATTATTTTTGCTAAGAAAACAATTTTAATTGCCCAAACATGAGTGATATGACCTAACATACATACCATGGGGCCATGGCCCTACACAAAACATATTAGCGACCAAACCTTGCCTCACAATTGAGACCCTCACCTCACCCTCAGCGCCTTCATGTAGAAGCTATGCATTGTCTCCACTGAGGAAAATGCGAACAAAACCTATCTAATCTAATATAAACAATTGTATCTTCATTAAGTTGCTGATGAACATAAACAACAGTAGGATCTAGTGAGTTTTTTTTTTTCATTTTTCAATGCTTATAGTCACATTATTCTATATCAAGGCCGCTCGAGCTGCAGATGTGACCGCATAAACGTTAGTGGTAGGTCCATTGCTATGCTATAACATTAGGCCGCTTATATCGACTTATGTGTTGGTCATGTTCAAAATATAGTGGTTCAACAACACTAATCACGTTGCATAGTTCATTTATGTTATTTAGTGTATGTATAGGTAAATTTTAGTGCTTAGAGTCATCTTGTTGTTTTAAAGCATATATTGCCTATATTTAGCATTAATCCTATACCTCATATACCACAAATGTGCCTATTTTTGTAATAGTTAAATCGCATATAAGGCCGCATACCGCATAAGCACAAGCAGGATGACCACTCACCGATATTTAGAACACTATATAGTTGTCCTAACCAAACTTTGCTCAATCTAGACCCTTGTTAGTGATGTGACTTAGAAGCCAATCATGGAGATGATTACATTTAGCTTATGATTAAGGAACTTTTCAATAATTTGTTTTATGTCCCTCAAATAAACTATCACCTTATAGATTTAAATATGTATCTTGTTCATGAAACTCTACAATCTAGTTCTTTTGATGCTATTCTAAAATGTTACTGGACTTCGATCATTAGGTTGGACACTAATGTTTTATTGGCCATGTGGATTGACAAATGGTCATGTTTCACATATCATATATATAAGATATGGATTCAATCTCATGGATTCATGTTGGAGAACAACATATTGGACCAACCACTATAAAACATTGTTGTGTGTTGGGATTGTTATATAAATGTCATCAGTTGATCACATACATGGTCCTTAAACCTCAGATGAGCACGATTTCATACATTTGTAGTAATGCATTTTCACAGCATCAATTTATGCTCTTAACCAAGTAGACATTAAAGTGTTACTTAGATTCATTGTGGAGGAATGTGAGCACTGAATATTGGATTTGCTTCTCATATAACAAGTGAGATCTCTCGACTACTTGGAGTTGAGCAGAGAAAAGTATATGGACATGCCTTGTGTGACCAAGAGATAATTGTTTGGTCTAGCTACAGGATTGAGAGACCAAATGGAATCAAACAAGGGTGACTCATCCTGCATTGGGTTCAATCATCATATCATGTGGCAAAGGGTCTAGAACTAAACTATTCAAATTTGTCACAGATGACATTTATACATAATTGGCTGATCATTATGTTCTACTAGGAACCGTTGGTGACATGTGGTTTGGAGAGGTTTTTCTGAACTAAGGCAATGTGTAAACCTACGAGATCACACATTTAGAATGAGTTAGAACAGAAGCATCCACTTCGTTTGAATGAGGTCTAGCTAGAGGTTTAATACCATATGAGCATAATGTGGCAGCACTCTACATGTGAGCTCTATATAAGAGATGACGTCAGTGGGCCTTATGCATTCCAATGATACAAAGATCTCTCCGCCTAACAGCCGCCACCTCCACTTCGAGCATCCCAGAGAAATTCCTAGTTGTGTTGGTGCTAGCACTCATCATAGAGCATTACACCCCATTCCTGTAGAGACATGGTTGAGTACTATGTTGTTCCAACCAAAATTTGAGATGGGATTCAATCCAACTCATCTTCAATTTGTTATGCCGCTTAGCACATCTAATGGTAAGACTTGATCTTAGATCTATAATATCATGGATCCTATTTATCATATATGAAGAATTTTTGAAATTTCACTGCTATAGCCTATTGAGACCCGAGTAGCATGGGGCATGTGGAATCCCTTATGAATCAGCAAGGACCACCTTACAAGGCTAAATGCTCCTGAGTGACCGATAGCGAAGTAGTACTGAAGGAAAGGTGGAAAGAACCCCCCAGTGGGTAGTGAAATAGAACGTGAAACCGTGTTGAACTCCCAAACAGTGGGAGGAGAAGTGATCTCTGACCGTGTGCCTGTTGAAGAATGAACCGGCAACTCATTGGCAGTGGCTTGGTTAAAGGAACAGAACCCACCGGAGCCGTAGCGAAAGCAAGTCTTCATAGGGCGATTGTCACTGCTTATGGACTCAAACCTGGGTGATCTATCCATGACCAGGATGAAGTTTGGATGAAACTAAGCAGAGGTCCGAACTAATTGATGTTGAAGAATCAGCGGATGAGTTGTGATTAGGGGTGAAATGCCACTCAATCCCAGAGTTAGCTAGTTCTCCCTAAAATGCGTTGAGGCGTAGCAGTTGACTGGACATCTAGGGGTAATGCACTGTTTGGGTGCGGGTCGCGCGAATAGTACCAAATCGAGGCAAACTCTGAATACTAGATATGACCCCAAAATAACACGGGTCAAGGTCGACTAGTGAGACAATGGGGGATAAGCTTCATCGTCGAGAGGGAAACAGCCCGGATCACCAGCTAAGGCCCCTAAATGACCGCTCAGTGATAAAGGAGGTGGGTTTGCAAAGACAGCTAGAAGGTTTGCCTAGAAGCAGCCACCCTTTAAAGAGTGCATAATAGCTCACTGATCGAGCGCCCTTGCGCCGAAGATGAGCGGGGCTAAGCGATCTACCGAAGTTGTGGGATATCAAAATGCATCGGTAGGGGAGTGTTCCGCCTTAGAGGGAAGCAAACGCGAAAGCGGTGGTTGAAGAAGCGAAAGCAAGAATGTCGGCTTGAGTAACGAAAACATTGGTGAGAATCCAATGCCCCGAAAACCCAAGGTTTCCTCCGCAAAGTTCATCCACGGAGGGTGAGTCAGGGCCTAAGATCAGCGCGAAAGGCGTAGTCGATGGACAACAGGTCAATATTCTTGTACTACCCCTTGTTGGTACGGAGGGACAGAGGAGGCTAGGTTAGCCGAAAGATGGTTATAGGTTTAAGGGCACAAGGTGACCTTGCTTTTCTGGGGTAAAAAGGGTAGAGAAAATGCCTCGAGCCGAGGTCCGAGTACCAAGCGCTGCAGTGCTAAAGTATAAGCCTCGTGGACTAGCCATTACTTCTCCACGAGGCTCATACCAGGCGCTACGGCGCTGAAGTATGTAACCCATGCCATACTCCCAGGTAAATCTCGAACGACCTTCAACAAAAGGGTACCTGTACCCAAAATCGACACAAGTGGGTAGGTAGAGAATACCTAGGGGCGTGAGACAACTCTCTCTAAGGAACTCGGCAAAATAGCCCCGTAACTTCAGGAGGGGTGCCTCCTCACAAAGGGGGTCGCAATGACCAGGCCCGAGCGACTGTTTACCAAAAGCACAGGTCTCTGCAAAGTCGTAAGACCATATATGGGGGCTGACACCTGCCCAGTGCCGGAAGGTCAAGGAAGTTGGTAAACTGATGACAGGGAAGCCGACGACCGAAGCCCCGGTAAACAGCGGTCGTAACTATAACGTAGTTACGGCTGGTCCTAAGGTAGCGAAATTTCTTGTTAGGTAAGTTCCGACCCACACAAAACTCGTAACAATCTGGGCACTGTCTCGGAGAGAGTCTCGGTGAAATAGACCTGTCTGTGAAGATGCGGACTACCTGCACCTGGACAGAAAGACCCTATGAAGCTTTACTGTTCCCTGGGATTGGCTTTGGGCCTTTCCTGCGCAGCTTAGGTGGAAGGCGAAGAGGCTCCCTTCCGCGGGGGGGGGGGGGGGGGGGGGGGGGGGGGGGGCGAGCCATCAGTGAGATACCACTCTGGAAGAGCTCAGATTCTAACCTTGTATCAGACCTATGGGCCAAGGGACAGTCTCAGGTAGACAGTTTCTATAGGGCTTAGGCCTCCCAAAAGGTAACGGAGGCATGCAAAGGTTTCCTCGGGCCTGACGGACAATGGTCCTCGAGTGCAAAGGCAGAAGGGAGCTTGACTACAAGACACCCATCGAGCAGAGACGAAAGTCGGCCTTAGTGATCCGATGGTGCCAAGTGGAAGGGCCGTCGCTCAATGGTTAAAAGTTACTTTAGGGATAATAGGCTGATCTTCCCCAAAAGTCTACATCGACGGGAAGGTTTGGCACCTCGATGTCGGCTCTTCGCCACCTAGAGTTGTAGGTGGTTCCAAGGGTTGGGCTTTTCGCCCATTAATGCGGTACATGAGCTGGGTTCAGAACGTCATGAGACAGTTCGGTCCATATCCGGTGCGGGTGTTAGAGCATTGAGAGGACCTTTCCTTAGTACGAGAGAACCGGGAAAGACGCACCTCTAGTGTACCAGTTATCGTGCCTACGGTAAATGCTGGGTAGCCAAGTGCGGGGCGCATAACTATTGAAAACATATAAGTAGTAAGCCCACCCCAAGATGAGTGCTCTCTCCTCCGACTTCCCTAGAGCCTCTGGTAGCACAGCCGAGACAATGACGGGTTCTCCACCCCATATGGGGATGGAGCGACAGAAGTATGGAAATAGGATAAGATAGCGGCGAGACGAGCCATTTAAATAGGTGTCAAGTGGAAGTGCAGTGATGTATGCAGCTGAGGCATCCTAACGAACGAACGATTTGAACCTTGTTCCTACACGACCTAATCAAATCGATCAGGCACTTGCCATCTATCTTCATTGTTCAACTGTTTGATGAAAAGATGAAAAAACCAAAAAAAAGCTCTGCCCTTCCATCTCTTGGATAGAGTGAGAGGGGGGCAGAGGCCTTTGGTGTACCTTCCAGTCAAGCATTGGGGCTTCACAATTACTAGCCAATATTTCTCTCATGCCTTTCCTCGTTCATGGTTCGATATTCTGGTGTCCTAGGGGTAGAGGATCCACACCAATCCATCCCAAATTTGGTGGTTAAACTCTATTGCAATGACGATACTGTAGAGGAGGTCATGCAGCAAAATAGCTCGATGCCAGAATGATAAAAAGCTTAACACCTCTTATTTGACTTTTTCACTATTTTGAAATACGAAAAAGATCCAAATCCAAAATGCAAAGGTCGTCTTATTCAAAACCTCAATCATCACATCCCCTCCCACTTCACACCTTGGAACGCGCTGATCTTATAGAGAGAAAGGTGCTTTCCCATCTTATCCCGAAATGAAATGGCTGAGAGGAAGGTTCCTTTTTTTGGGTACCCCCAGGAGTAGGGATGACAACGGGGCGGGTAATACCTGTACCCGCGGGGGCGGGTATGGGGAATATTTAAAACCCGCGGGGATGGGGATGGGGGAAATCCAATACCCGTGGGTAATTTTAGAGCGGGTAAGCGAAACTAGTACCCGAACCCGTAAACCCGTGGGGCCCCGACACTATGTGTAATTGTGTTGATTCAAGACTCCCTACCACCACGTAAACCCGTAAACCCGCTACCCGCTCCCGGCCTCCCGCAGTCCTCCATAGTTCAAATATCAAGACTCTCAAACCCTAACCCTAGATCTATCTCCTACTCCTCCACAGTCTACACGCCACCGCCGCCGCACTCACGAGTCACGATAACGACCTCGCCGCCCTCATCAACGCCGCCCTCGCCACCTTGCCGCCCTCACCGCCTCACCACCTCACTGCCTCACAGTCACCGCCTCGCCGCCTGCCGCCCTCGCCCCCTCGCCACCTTGTTGTCACCACCCTCGCCGTCACCGCCCTCACTGCCCTGCTTATTGTGAATTGCTCCGGATTTGAAGACCGCTTCGACCGTCGCCGCTTCGCCAGCCCCCTCGTCGCCCTTTGACTGTTGTTGCCCCCTCGTCGACCTTCAACCGTCGCCGACCCTCGTCAGAGACGAGGTTCCAACTTCTAAAAGAGAAATGTATCAGTCTTATCATTACAGAATGGATAGTTTGGATAGTTTGATTTGGCATTTCAAGGTTCCTCCTGGGGTTTTCTTCTTTTGTTTGAAATAGTACTCTAGTGGTGCATTACTATAGTAAACTACTTTGCAATAGCAGATTAGCAGTCAGTACTTATCGATCTGGTAGTTATCTCCAAGTCTCCAACTACTATGTCCTGCTCTTTAATAGCACATTAGCACCTGCTGCCATCCTGGGGTGGCTAATTATTTCCTCCACATTTTTCCTTTGGAAGAGATGCAATCCATGTATAATATGTGGTCATTAGTGCTCTTCAAGTTCTTGAAATTGCTAATTAATTATATTATATGTTTTTTTACACACTATTCTCTGTTTTTTTTATAACTTGTGATTCTTCACATCAAATTTTAATCTACAATACATAAAAAGAGAGCTATAGACAACCACATAAAAAAAAGAAAATGAGAGTAATAGTCACTAGACAAGATCCTGTCAATTAATTAATTCCATCAAAAGCATGACAGATGAAGTTAAATTTAGGGAAAGAAGCATGGAATTTTTTTGGTGTTGCTCTGATTACTGCTGTTAACAACAAATACCATCATTCTCAAAAAAAGAAAAGAAAAAAAAACAAATACCATCATTAATTAATTAAGACGATGCATGATGTGTCTCAAAAGGAGAAGCAATCAGAGGCCAGTCACTCTAGTAATTATTATAGACTTGTAGTAGTCCAAAAATAAAATAATATTGGTTTCTCCATTTCAATAGTAGTCACTATATTATGTTCTACTCTATTGAAGAATGATGTTATTCTTTTATTGCTATGACAGTGCAAATGGCAACTCAAACTCAAAATAGTGGGGCGAAAGGAAATGGTCCAAATGGATCATCTCAAGCCACAGTGGTCTTGGAGGAGCAAAGGGGAATTGATGAAATTGAAGAAGAGGAGAGATACGAAAAGGTTAAAATCAATAGTTTGGAAAACTTATAAGAGAATAAAAGTAAATGTTGAGTGGAAGGCAAAGTGTTTACAGTGTGGTAAGAAGCTTGGAGGAAAAACCAGAAATGGAACAAAGCATTTGCATGAGCACTTGGAGATTTGTACATATCGAAATGGAGAAGGGCAGCTGAAGCAATCTACTTTGAGATCCGGATCAAGTGAGGATAATGGGAAAGTGTTGAGAAGTATGTCTTTGATCAAGATGTAGCTAGAAGGGCTCTTGCTTCCATGATTGTACTCCACGAGTATCCCTTGTCTATGGTTGATCACATTGGCTTCCGAAGATTTGTTAGTGCACTTCAACCCATGTTTCGAATGTTGACTCGAAACACTATAAAAAAGGACATCATAGACTTCTATGAAAAAGAAAAAAAGAAGGCATTTGCTTATATGGGAAGGAACAAAGCACGGGTTGCAATTACTACAGATATGTGGACATCTGATAACCAAAAAAAAGGCTATATGACAGTGACGGCACATTTCATTGATGAGTCATGGATACTTAGAAGTTGTATTCTAAGGTAAATTTTTGATGTCTTCTTATTTCTTACTAAATAGGGATACATCATACATGTAATTAATAATAATCTCTTGTCTGTTCATATGTAGGTTTATTTATGTACCATGTCCACATACAGCTGAGATTCTTTGTGAGGTACTTGTTCAATGTTTGTTAGATTGGAATCTTGAGAATAAGGTATCCACCTTCACTCTTGATAATTGCTCTAGTAATGATGCCTTAATTTCACTGTTGGAAAAAAAATTGAACGCAAATACTCTTTTGTTGGGTGGAAGAATGTTGCATATGCGTTGTTGTGCGCATATTTTGAATTTAATTGTGAAAGATGGTTTGGAAGTATTGGTTCATGTGATAGAGAAAATTCGTGAGAGTGGCTTTTTGGACAACTACTCCAAAAAGAGTAGACAAATTTGAAGACAATACAAGACAATTGAAAATTGATTTGGGCAAGAAGTTGTCTTGATTGTAAAACTAGGTGGAATTCAACATACCTCATGCTTAGTATTGCTTTGAGGTATAAGAAAGTGTTTGATCGTTTGGTAATACGTGAGAGATTATTTACTTGTTCACCAAGTGAGGATGAATGGAAGTTTGCTAGTGATATTTGTGAAAGATTGCGTATGTTTTATGAGATCACAGAGAATTTTTCTGGAAGCCAATATGTAACTGCTAATATATTCTTTCCGAAGATTTGTGCAATTAGATTGCATATGAGAAAGTGGCTTGTATGTAGCAATGAAATCATTCAGTCAATGTCAGTTAAGATGATTGAGAAGTTTGATAAATATTGGAGTGATATACAAGGACTGATGGCTATTGCTACAGTGCTTGATCCAAGGTATAAATTTCAAATGTTGAAGGTTGTTTTTGATCATCGCTTTGGTGGTAGCTCGATGCATGCAATTGAAAAGATCAGAGGATTGTTGCATGATTTGGTAGATGAGTACAAAGTCCATGCTGAGAATACAGAGGAAGAAAATGTGGCTACATCTATTTCAAGTGCTACTTGTTCCGAGACCGATGAGATGTTGTGTATAGTTGAAGCACAAATTGTTGAGATGAATAGTGATCCATCGCTGACTAAATCTGAACTAGATCGTTACTTGGATGACGGTCTCATCCCCAAGACGGAGAATTTTGATATATTGGGATGGTGGAAAGTGACTGGGATACGTTATCCTATTTTGCGGTTGATAGCCCGTGATGTTTTTGCTATTCCAGTTACCACAGTTTCTTCTAAGTCTGCATTTAGCACTAGTGGAGAGTTTTGAGTGAGCATCGTAGTCGGCTTACTCCGAAAACATTGGAAGCACTAATTTGTACACAGAGTTGGCTCCGTGACCAAACTAAGAGTATGATATGTATCCATCTTTATTTAATATGTATGTTGTTTTTTTTCCAATGAGATGCTCATATGTATCATATGATATGATTTGTACGTGATGTCGTTGGTCTAGTGGGCTTGTGGACTTGTTTAGAAGATATCCAAGAAGATGTGGTGGTAAATTCAGAATCCATTATATATAGATTGAGTTCTTTATATTTCACAACTAATTTTGTCTTTACCACATTGTAGGAACTCTCTCCGGAATTCTCCGAGCGACCCATGGAGGATATTGCGTCCAAGGAAACTTAATTCATTTTCTTGTGATTTTGTTACTCATGGACTACGTTATATATCATCTTGCTAATATTCTTGTGACTTGTATTATTTATGAATTATAAAACTATGGTTTATGTTGTGTTTGAACTATATTATATGGTTATTCATGGACTATATAGTATGGTTTATGACTTTATGTATGGTTGCTCACTCCTCAATCCTCATGGAATTGTGTTACTTATCAAGATATGGAGTTATGGACTATGTTGTATGCTTGTATTTGGATATATGTACATGTATGAATATGATCTATTCTTTAAAATATTTTTAATCGTCTATTGTCTTCTTTTATAAAACATGGAGAAATTCGTTCTAAAATAGCTTATACATATAGAGAATATACTCAAAAAATTTAAAATAGTACACAAAATTCGGGTATCGGGGCCCCCGCGGGTATTGGGGCCCCCGGCAGGGGCGGGGGTGGGGGGCGGGTATCCCCTGCAGGGCGGGGGCAAGGGCGGGGGTGCAAAGTATACCCCCGCTCTAAACCCGCTCCGTTGCCATCCCTACCGGGAAGAGATCCAGTGGAGACGGGATGGGCCTGTAGCTCAGAGGATTAGAACACATGGCTACGAACCACAGTGTCTGGGGTTCGAATCCCTCCTCGCCCACAGCCTTCCAAGGGGTGAGGATCTTTACTTTCCCTCTGAGGGTAGGAAAATCATGATCGAGACAGCGGACGTAAAGCTATTGAACTTGTGTATGCTCTTTCCTTTGGTCGAAATGGAATCCTAGAACAGAATGTGATACGATGAGATAGAATGCAATAGAAACAAGGATAGCGAACGGGTTACCTACTCCTAAGGGTCAAAGCAAGCCCTTTAATTCCATTCTTTATTCTTCACCCTCGGCACCTCCAAATAGCAACTATCTTGTCTCAACTAAGAACAAAAATATTCTATTTAATACAAACACCTTCATCTTTGTTATGTGCTAATGAACATAGCCGAATAGGCTCAAGAGATACAGATTATTTTTTCCTTAATGTATATAGATCATAGCCTTGTCACCACATTGAAATTTTTGGAAAATGCAGTATTGCGGTATCTGTACTGTCCCATGCTAGTTTCCGTATGTGTATGACCTTGACCTGTTATTTTTTAATTTTTATAATTAATTTTATGATGCACTAGAGTTGATAATGAACCATACATGGTAGTGAAATTCTTTTGGTGTTAGTAGATGGCAAGGGTGGTTTAAATAGACTCCTCTCCTAATGGACAAGGCCCTCTTTTCTTTTTATTTTTTCTACGAATTACTGAATCTTATTTTCAGTCTAGACCACTCCCCGACCACTACTTATTGATATTACTATTTTTTTTCCTTGGGTGTTACACAAATAGGCTATGGTAGTGAAATTTCAAAAATCTTCACTATTTGATAAACAAGTTTCATGCATATTATAGATCTAGGATTAGAGTTTACCACTAAACACAATAAGCAAAGGAAGAAGCTGACGATGAGTTGGATCGAATCATGTCTTGCATCCAACCATTCCTCAGAACAACATAGCCACGCCTACTATAATCCATAAGGACAGGTGGAATGCCCTTAACTAGTGTGCTAACAACAACACACATTGCTAGGCTTTAAAATAGGGCCCTCAGAGTGGAAGTGGCAACTTTTAGATGGAACCATCAATATAACTAAGATACATAAAACGCACCCACACCATCTCTTATTAGAGCTCAAGAGAAAAAGTGCTACCATATCATTCCCATATGTACTAGATATCTAGTCATACCTCATCCAAATGAAGCAAATGCTTCTATTCTAACACGTTCTAAAGATGTGCTTTTGTAGGTTTGCATATCATTTACCTTAGCCCAGAAATACCTTTTTGAACTACGAGTCACTAGTAATTCCTAGCAAAACACAATAGATCACCTAATTCTACACAAATTTGTATCTAACAAATCTGAACAATAGTTTCATACTAGTCCCTTTGCCATAGCATATCATCATTGAACTTAAGGTGAGAATCGTGTCATCCTTGTTATGATTCATTATGATTTCTCGATCTTAGGTAAATTGACTTCTAGCAATTGAGAGCATAGTCATGCACTTGTCTCAGGTTAACTCCATCGAGAGGCCACCAGATATTTCTCATGTTATGAGAGAGGCAAATCATGTCTTAGCCACTTACATGACATTCCTCAACATAATTGCACATCCAATTACCACCTTTATGACTACGCACGATTAAGAGCAACATGTTGATGGTAATAAAACACTATTACACATGTAAGAAACCGTTAGGGTTCACGATGTCGCCTAGACTCTGACCAAACATCCAATAGTTGAAGACCGGACACCTGGTCAGCTCGCCTCACCTTCTCAAGACTAGGCAATCGTTTGGGCTTCCAAGTATCATCCAAGTTCGGCTAGGCACTCAATTTGCCTAGGTAGTCGCTTGGGCACTTAGACAAAGTTGAAAAAAACTCATCTTTGAATCACCTATCATCACCACGAGAAAGGAGCTTGGGTAGGAAAACAAGCAGTGCTTGTTACAAACCAAAAGCGGCTCTGCAAACAAATCTGAGGGGAAGGAAAAAGAGATGGGATTTACCTACGGCTTCCCCAGATCTCGCTGCCGAAGGCCAAAGGAGGAAGGGGAGGAGAAAGAGGTAACCTGGGAGGCATGCGCGGTGGGTTTGGTTGCAAGAACATGGGGAAGAGAAAGAGAACATGGGAAGGGGATGGGGCGACTACAACATGGGAAGGTGAAAGATAAGTAGGTCTGATTGCTTCATATTGATGGGTTGAATAAGTCAAACAAGATTTTTGTGGCTGTTGGAAATGGTTCTTAGTGGTGTTGTAGGGCATACAGGATCTCATGTGGTAGTTTGCAGTACTATTGAGGTCATGAAAACCAGGAATGCTATTAACAAAATTATATTTGAAACATTTTAAATTAAATTAAAGTTTATTTATATTGATGGTTTACAATATATGATTTGTCACCTAGGCAGTTCGTTGGTGCCATAACTCACCTAGTCGCCGTAACAACCTTAGAAACCATGGCCATCTCATGTCTAAGAACCAAACACAAATATTGCAGGTACCAATTGAGGACACTTATATAGCAATGCCCAGCATGTTCTCCAACATATATTTATGTGATTGGCCCAATATCTCGTACCTATGATCCGTGAAGCATGATCATCAATTAATCTACATGTTAGTCCATAAAACATTTTAGTCCCAACAAATGATAAAAGATCAAGAACATTTTAGAATAACATCACAAACTGATTATAGAGTTTCAGGAACAAGTGGTATATACTTGATCTATAAAATAATAGTTTATTTACGAGACAAAATGACACACTATTTAAGTTTTTTAAACATAATTTGAACATAATTATCTCCATGATTGGCCTCTAGGACACATCAATAACAATGGTTCTCCCCCACCTTTGCCCAAAAAAAGAAACATGAGTAAAGGCCATTGTGGCACCCACCCGTCTTATGTCCACCACTTCCTAACACCAATAACAACGTACCACATGATTCGTACTACATATCTCCATTGGGTGTGCCACTGATATACCTCTCCAGAAAAAAAAAAAAAAAAGGAAAAAAGAAGGTACAAAGTACCTTCTTAGAAATGTAATGTTCAAAGAAGTACATATGGCCTATTTTCTGTAATTAACCTGACAGAATGTATTAATCCTTTGCTAGACAGCTTATAATTATTATTGATATACCGAAGCATATGGACTAGCTATGTGACAATATCAAATTAAAAAAACAGGGTGACAGATAATAACAAAATAGAACATGCTAGTAAGAAATTAGGGCTACAAGAGAAAATTCATAGAAATCTGTAGACTTGATGACTTGCTTGGGATGTAGCTTTTATACCCCCAGAGGGGTCCAACAACTCTTGAGTTTTTAAAATTTACAATTCGGTTGTATAATTTTTGTATATTTTGTTGAATTTCCAGGTTGTGTGCCCTCTTATCTTTCTAATAATTATAGCAAGGGCTTTTACAGCTTAGATTTCTTGATTTTTTTTCATGGGATTCCCTCCTAATTTAGGTGATTTGTATCCTCTACCTTGGAGAAAAAAGACAAGGGTGCCACACCTAAAATATCGATCGTCCAAGCAGAATTTGAATAGTCTAGAATAATATGGAAAAAAAATTGAAGTGATTAATCATCTAGTGAAAAATTTTGAATTTTCCATCCATCTTGATCTAGATTGTTAATTTCAAAATTGCTAATTTCTGATCTAACATCCTAATAATGAGAAACACAGGTGCCTTTTATTCTCTAAGGTAGAGGACATGAATCCAATATTACGTATATAGATTTCAGGTTTTATTTTTTCCCCCTCTTAACCCCTATTTTTCACAAATTATACTATCGTCCTAAATAATGCTATGAAATTCCTTGAAATCTCTTTTAGAGCATCCTTCCTAATCTATAAGTTTAGTGATCAATTTTTTCTGAACATTTGGGTCCCTTCCAAAACTAATGGTGCAAATTACTCATAAACTGTTTTCAAAATTTTTAAGAAATAGAAAATGAGAAGATTAATGTGATCGAACAATTTGTCCAAATTCCATTACCTTAATCAATCAAGAAAATGAGGGGAAAATGATAATTTGAGCAAAAATTGAGAGAAATTAAGTACATATTTCTCTCTGATTATATCTGTTTCTCTTGTTCTAGATTGAGATAGGTACTAAATTTTGGCCAAGTTGTAGTCCATATCAAGGACTACTTCCATATGTTTTTTGAATATTTTTCAAACAGTTTAAGAGTACTTCATACAGCTTACTCAACGAGTGTGCTTTGCACTAAATGCCAACCTTGTAGCTATTTACAACATGGGATAAAATGTGGCACTTAAATAGAATATTGCATACCTGTGATATGTATGTATTGTCCTATCTCTAAATGCTGCTATTGTATGCTCCACGCAACCTGATTCATTTAAGGTATCTGTGTGGATATTGACCTGTCCAAATAAGATAAGCATCATATAGAGATACAGGCAGCCACTGTAGCAAACTAATAATGTATAACAGTTACTTGGATATCAAAAGTTTCTGCAACAGATAAACAGTTATTTATCGCAGCTGGGGTGCTTCCCCAATCCTCATGCAGCTTCAAACCCATTGCTCCCGCTTTAATGATTTCAGCCAATCCATCAGGTTTTGCAGTATTTCCCTGCACTAGATCAATGGAAATTAGAAGGTTCAAATTTTGAAGAACAATAGCAAACCAATTTTTTTTTGTTCTGTTTCCAGAATCAAGCATCACATTAGGATACATTCTAGGAAATGAAATTCGAGTGCCCACTAAAAGTATGAACTAATTAACTAGTAAACCATTGCCTGCTGTCCAGCCTCTTCAACACCATGCTTCGATTTTCTCTTCTTAATTACAAGGTACTTTGGAAATAAAATATCAGTATTTTTTCTTGAGTAAATTTCACTACTAGAGTACTAGTTCTCACTGCAAAGCTAGAATTTCAATTTTATCCAACTTCTTTCAATTTTGCACCCGAAGTCCCACATTGCACTTACAAATTGCAATCATACAATCATAAAATTCCAACAATGATGTTAACTAAAAACATTCAAAAAATATATAAAAATTGAGAAATCCATAGTACTACATAAAATAACAAAAAAAATATATAGTTACGTAAAATATTCGAAAGAGAAAAGAAAAAAAAAAGCTAGTAACTAAAAAGCCACGAGAAACTTAAAGAAACCAAAATATTCATACAATCATAAAATAAAAATATAAAAATTCAATAACTATCATGTAAAATAATAAATATGCCATAAAAGTGAAAAAAATGCAAAGAACAAAAAAGCTAAAAAAATAATAAAATAATACTAAACATAATAAAAAATGACTAAATGATTGCCCATAAATTAAAATTTTTAAATGAATTGTTTTTATTTTAATGGATATGTTTTGCATAAATGTTGTGCACAATTTTTCCATTGTAAAAAATGATTAGAGAATTGCATTTTTTTATATGTGTCTATTATTAGTTTGTTCATATACTTTCTAGGTTTTCATGAATGTATCTAATTTTTAATTCTACTTTGAATTTTCATATGCTTGTTAGTTTTTAGTACTTACTGAAATATTTTCTATTAGCACCTTTTAAAGCATTTAGTGGATAAAGACTTGATTGCAATTCTTGTAGGTAATGTGGGACTTGTAGCATAAAATTAAAAGTGGAATAAAATTGCAATTCTTGTATTGTAGCAGAGAGCATTGGTGAAATTTACTCATTTTATCTTGCATATCACAAATATAACTTGCAGGGAATGCCAATTACAAAGCTTTGAGTGTTAAAATATTTAAATTCTGATATATGTTGCTTTAGCTGCACTCCAGCCTGAAACCATTTACTCATTTTACTACAAGTAAAAAGCTTAGTATAAAATCATAGATTTGATAGGTCCAAAATATTTTTTTAAGATATATGCAAAATATTGAATCTCCAAGATGAATTGGTGTATATTACATCCTACAAAATCAGTACCTTGCCTATGAATCCCATGTTGATCGGTAAATCATCAGTTGCCTGCAACATTAGTTTCATTTGGGATGGTGCAGGGGTACAAGTTGTGGCACAAGTTCCATGCGCTGGTCCTGTTCCACCTCCCACCAATGTTGTGATGCCTACAAAGATATATTGGAATACTTCAATACTTTTGACTTCTCATGATTTACACTAAGTAATCATGATCAATGTACATAGCACACAAGACAAACCAACAACTAATTCAAAGAATAAAAAATATGTAAAATCAAACAAGTCAGCTGGTGCAAATCTTAAACAGAAATACTTTCTTCCAATTTCCAAATGGATGTTGAAAAATAAAAGGTATTATGTGTGTAATGCATGTTATCAAGCATCAGCAGCAAGTAGATGGCCCTCCTATAGACGATGCAATCTCTGTCTAAAAATGATTGCTGTCAGCACCCTTTTAGGAAATATAATGAAACTATCAAGATAATACAAATAAGGGGGAATTTTTCAAAACTATGAATGTACTAGCAATCCCAAGATTACTTCATCTCTATTAACTAGAGTAAGGAGCCAAACCACTTGCAATTGCCTCTTCTGCCAACTGAGGGCATATGAAATGGACGTGGCAATCGATGCCACCAGCGGTAACAATCATGCCTTCAGCAGCAATAACTTCAGTACCAACCTACAATTGATTTTGGAGTTTGGATGTGAAATTTCTTTAATTTTTCCTCCTTTATAAAATTTCTTAAATTTTTTCTTCCTTTATCTTTAGTAATTAAGAACAGCATATGCAGGAAAATAAATAGTTACCCCCACAATCATGTGATTGTGCACACCATCCATGACATCAGGGTTTCCAGCCTTCCCAATGGCAACAATAAGTCCACCTTTGATACCAATATCAGCCTTGTATATTCCGGTATAGTCAAGCACAACAGCATTTGTAATGACTGTATCTAGGCAGTCACAGGCTGGATAGCCTGCGGACTGTCCCATTCCATCACGTAGAACTTTTCCACCTCCAAATATACACTCATCACCATAGACAGCAAAGTCCATCTCAATCTCAGCATAAAGCTCAGTGTCACCAAGCCTGATCTTATCACCAGTTGTAGGTCCATACATGCTTACATACTTTTCATGATCAACAGTGCAGTCAAACATGCCATCACCAATTACACCTTCACTGCAACCAAACTTAAAACATAAGCATCTCCGCTAAATAAACATAGCACGTTAAATTCATCCATCTTCTGCCAATAGGGAAATGGGGAGGAAACAACCTTGCATCTGGATAATCTTCATGTCCAAAACCATTTGCAGTAATGTTTTCCATTACCTCATTAAGCTGGGAACAGCCAACAGCACCGTCGGCAATGCCATTTCCACCTCTGATGACTTTCCGACCTCCAATGCTTACCAGTGTAACCTTTTTGGCATCCCCAGGCTGAAACAAATAAATAAGATATCAGAAATCAGGAGGATTATTAACAGTAGTAGGATGTGTCAAATTTGTTTTGTCTTAGTGGTAGCTCTAGTACTAGAAATATACTTCTAGTCTATTTAAAAAAGTGTGTTACATGAGATCTTGTGAGAGTCTATGAGGACCGCAAGTACTACAAATAAAAAATACAAAAAGACCAGAATCTTCTTCAATCTTTTTTTTTTTTTTTTTTGGAAAACCATCTTTCATGAGTCTCCATTTTCTCTACCCTCTTTCTACATATCACCACCTAAAACCATATATGTATTATGCACGTGCACACAACCCCCTCACCCCCCACCCTGCACTAACCACCTCCAAAACCCCACCACCACAACCCCCCCATAAGGCCATAACCCCAAAATTACCACCTCTTTGATTGCTTCAATTGCATGAAACATTTAGAAATGTGTTGAAATGAATACAAGAAGGTGACATTCCTCCAGTTTATTTGTGTTCTGCAATCAAATGCCCAATCTTTGGACCGTGATCATTGAATTTATAAATAGATATATAGTAACCCATCCATCTTCCAATAGAATAAAATGGACAAAACAAATCACAATCCAAAAAAAATTTTCCAAAAAGAGGAATCACAGAAGAGCACCTCAAACCGAATAGCTGTTCCAGAAAGTATGTTCAGCCTCATGCCATATGCTCTTCTTCTATCAAAAACCAGGTAAGGATTGGCCTCTACAAAGTGGTAATGGCTTCCAATCTGCAATTCAAACATGGCTTCCTTGCATGAATTACAATAGGACCTAGCTTCCCACAAAAGTATGTGATTGTGGAACACAACATCAATGCAGCTTCTAATGCACAAGGTTTTGGATACAATTAAACATTGTAATCATAGTGCATCTGAAAAAGCTATTGAATGCTTCAAGAAAATACATGTGTAGAAGGCAATTAAAATGAATATTTAATCTGCAATGGCCAAGAAAATATTTGCACAAGACGAAAGGATGACAACATCAGGCAACTAAGATGTTACCTTGCATCCTTCGGATGATATTTTCTATTAAATAAACACTTCTAACAAAAATATTGAAACCCAGGAGCTAATGCCACAGATAGTGGGGTTAGTCATTTTTCTAACCGTTCATGTGCAATATGATATGGTGTACCGATGAAAACCACATCAGTTAGCATTAGCAGTGATATAAGTGGCACGAGTCTTTTCTTAGCTAAATTGTTTCAATAGCTAATTTGAGTCAGTGCTAAAATTTGTAGGCCGTTTGGTAAGAACCCTTGAATATAATTTTCTGATTAATGACACACTTTGCCAATAATTAAAGTTTCAAATAAAAATGTAGAAGCAGATTTTCAACAAGTTAAAAATCTACAAAAAAAAGGCCCCAAGCTTCCAGGACCGCTCACTATATCATTTGAGAATTCCAATCCACCTTTTAGGGAGTGTTCCTACATAACTCATAACAATGAGCTAAGTGGAAGGAATATAACATTAGCAACAAAAACAAATAAAAGAAAAGAACATAACTTAATAAGGACCATAGAAGAGCACAACCAAGGAAAATCCAATTTTTATGTTAATATTGGATGAGAGGTCAAAAGTATGATTGGAGGAACTTAAGAGATGTCTCTATCAATTTGGCAATTGGTAATGACTCAAATAATTTTTTGATTTAATTTGGCAATCAATTAATTAAAACTCTGTGGACCAATAACTGGCCTTGAGCACAGCTATGCCTACAATTAAGACTTTTATGAATTCTTACAAACATGGTAAAAACACAAACTGTTAGTAGCCCTATAACCAGGGTGGAAATGTGAAATTCAAGGGCCCATGTGACAGTGAGTGTTCATTAACAATTTCATACAAATTAATTCACAGCCTTTTTGATTGGCCCTTGCAATGTTGTTGATGAGAAAATGAAATATCTAGTGGTAAAAGTGAGATTGTTGTACATGAATATATTAGATGGACCCCTCACCTGAGGTAGGCCCTGGACAGTCACCCCTTTCGCCCTATGCTCAGGGTCAAGCCCGCAACTAACGCCACAGGTTGGGCATTAGCTGGTTGAGCTGAATGCCTATGTGGTGTTAGTCCTGCAGTTGTATAAAAATGAGAGAATTACAATGATTTATGTTGGTTGAGATGAATGGCTAAGCATACCCCTAACATCACATAGCAGTGGTAACACCATGTCATTCTGCATATTGATGAATGACCTTCCTGGCTAAGCATACCCCTACCTGACTGCCAGTTCACCACTGTGTCATTCTGCAAATTGATGGGTGCTAAGGCTAACGCTAGGGGTGGCAGTGTTAGATGAATGACCTTCACGCCATCAGAAATGGAATTAGCATTCATGTCCATTGTTGAAAATAAGTTGGTACAAACCCCTTTTTGGGAACTATTCAATTAAAACGATTATTTAATACAAATCCCTTTTTGACAGCAGAAGTGAACAGAAAGGGCAGATTTGCAACAGTGCACTCAGGAACAAAGCATGTACGAGTAAGTGCTCACCTGAATGGGCCTGTCTGCCGTGTTAACAACCTTCAGAGTTAAAGCCCTACGGTGAAGATTGAGGATTATGCGACCAGAGCCATAAAATACTTCACCAGGGATGTCATTAACTTCACACCCAGAAAACTTTTCAAGTGAAGGTACTGCAACAGTTGAATCATTACTGTACAATTAGTTTACCACTTCTGAATTTTTCTTGACAGACTGAATATTTCAGTAGACTTATCTCGATCATGCAGATCTCCACAAATTCTACAAACTTCATTACTTTAATAATAGTAAATAGCATTTGACCAACATATAGTTTGGAGCTTTTGAAATGGGTACATGTAACTTAATAATTGGCAGAACCATAGCTCTTGTTTGGAGATGTTGCAGCCGCCATATCTTGTATCACTTCTCCATTATTTTAGGGAAAGAAGATTATAAAAACCCTGAATAATATATAGGCGTGTTGTAATCTTTTTCAAGAATATGGTTATTATCATTTTCCCACTGGTTGCCTAAAATAGAGGGGAAAAGCTGTCAGATATGGCATGAGCAATAATTCCAAACAATAGGTATGATTCACATTAATCTTGAAACCAGAAACACCTGTTTGCAAAAGCTTCAAATCACAGGTATTTCCTGTGCAATTTACTCTCTTAGTTTCAAAAGCGTATTATTCAAGAACAATGTACAATTCTATAAGTGAACCAAGTGTGCTAGTTAACATTAACAACCTGGAAGAAAAGAACCATACAATGCTAGCTCCAAATTTCCGTCATCAGAAGTAATTGGATCATGTATAGTTATTAATTTTGTTCCATCCACAAATGTTCCTTCAACCTAGAAGAAATTGTAATAGTTGAGATCATTTGTTTATGAACTTTTTATTGAAAAAAACAAGATTAACACAAGAACAAAAGTTCTGGATGGAGAGGAAATCAGCTTATAGAATTTGAGAAAAGAAACAACCTGTACAGTATCTAAAAGGTGTGGAACAGATGGAAGAACTTGTCTCCTGATAAGCAAGGAAAAAGGCAAAACTTTTAGAGCTGAAGGGTTATATCATACATAGCAAGGGCATCACAAAGTGAAGACATTTATTAGTCAAAAGTATAAAAAGTAAGTGCTATAAGGCAATTGCAATACCACATAATTCAATGTTTTTTTATGGCCACAAGTTCGTATTCTTGACAGAAGATCAATGCAATAACAGACTTTATGCTTCTTTCCTCATATATGTACAAAAGAGTAGAAAACGCAACACATATTTCACCGAAGAAGTCAATTTACATGCATTTACTTATGACCAGGTGGGCATTTTCCTACATATTGTCCTACATTAGCGTATATTATGAGCTTCACCTTGACATAGACAGGCAAGACACGACCAAGTACAAATTAATCCAGAAACTGAATAATTGGATAATCAATAACCTCCCAACTTTTTTCCTTGCCATTCTTAATGAATAAAATGGCTATGCTAGTGTAGTATTGTGTTTATCATAAACCGAAGGACTCTCTGGTAAAGTCAACTTTATTTGAAGTAAGCTAAGCTTCGAAAGCTTTGAGAGTTCAAATAACTGAAACAACACTTGTTCAGTTGTTATTTGAGCCAGGTAGGTTCTGAATGGCAAATTCATGTTTTTTCTAGAAGGTAAACATAATGTAGGGAAATTAACTTCTTGAACAGAGGCAGTTTTTTAAGAACACAATGTTCAAGTGGAGGCTTCATTTCAGTGAAGACGAACAGACTGAAGTTAGAGAGAGAGAGAGCGCAAACCTGCCCAACAACTGTTTTCCTATGTCCATCGAGCTAGTGTAGTATTGTGTTTATCATAAACCGAATGACTCTCTGGTAAAGTCAACTTCAGTTGAATTATTTGAAGCCAGTAAGCTAAGCTTTTAAAGCTTTGAGAGTTCAAATAACTAGGCTTGTTTAGTTGTTATTTGAGTCATGTAGGTTCTGAATGGCAAATTCATGTTTTTCCTAGAAGGTAAACATAATGTAGGAAAATAAACTTCTTGAACAGAGGCAGTTTTTCAAGGACACAATGTTCAAGTGGAGGCTTCATTTCAGTGAAGATGAACAGACTGAAGTTATAGAGAGAGAGAGAGAGAGAACCTGCCCAACAACTGTTTTCCTATGTCCATCAAGTCTGTAACAGTTTTGTCTCCATCACGAACAAACTCAAGAATCTGTGTAAAGACACATATTTGGACTTCTTTCAATCACTGATGTTTAAAATAGTACAAAAGAATACGGAAAAACATGATCTTCAGACCAAACAATGTTTTGCAACACTTCATGATGGGAGCCAAAACCAATTTAGCATTTCTCCTTTTAAATGGAATATTTGCTGGTGCATAACTTCTTCAACAACAAACTCATCACACTTGACATACCACAAAACATAGTAATTACTACATATGAGAGAAAGAAGATTGAAAAACTGAACAGCTTCATGGCAAAAAAAAAAAATTCTCTACGTTCCTTTGGACAACTACACCCCAAATTCCTATTTCTTTTGCTTAAAGTAAAGCGATAGATAATGAAAAAACACATTCAGCAATTCTACAAAATATCTTTTGATTTTCAATGCACAACAATTTAGACAATTTCTTATTCTCCGAAGTTCGGAATACTCAAAACTAGAAATTGGCATGCAGCGATCATCATCCAGAATTGTATTATGTTGGTCCCACCAAGTTGCCATGAAAGGAAACAATGACAAAGCAACATGTTCAAATCCACCTTGGCATAAATTCACTTGAGCAGACACCAACCATTCATTACTAATTCACAACTCAAGAAATAACAGCACCTGTGCTGCGATGAGTGCGACGGTCTCAGTGTAGTTAAGTCGTAGCCCACGGGCGAGGCGCTTCTGCGACAAAAACCCGGCATTATGCAGCGCCAACTTACCAGCCTCCCTTGGCACCATCTTCATCTCTTCAAGACACAAACCGCTCTATTTTAATTTGCAACATCAAGAATGAAAAATCTACAACAAAGATAATAACAATAACAATAACAATCACATGATGCAATAACCTGTACTAGCAAAATCTTGCAAACTTACGTACCCAATCCCCCCCAACAAAAAAAAAAAAAAAAAAAAAAAACCCTTTGTTCATATTATGATAGGTTGCACCGGATGCTTTGCAAAAGCAGCATACCCATATCTCAATATATATCAGACAACAATACAGCCTCTATAATATCAGAGAAGTATCGCACTATTTTTAATGTTAAAAATAAAAAAAAAAAGGAGTGATACTTTTCTGATACATCTCCAATACATTTCCAATATGCATAGCAGAAGTATCGGGTTATTTTTCAAATTAAAAAATACAAAATAGCAATGCATTTCTAACATGTTTCAATAAGGCTTCAACACAGGGTTTAGGACTACACCTAGGGCTGGGAAATGGGTGCAGATAATTCATTTTATCCTATATCTGTACCCAACAAAACGCAAATATGGTAAGCAAACATCCATTCAAATAGCAATTAGAATCCGAATACTATCTGAATTTTTTTGCCAAATACGAATATGAATATAGTATGCGAAAATGCAATTGAATCGAATACAAATACGGAAATTATCCGGATTCGCATTACTATTGGGCCTATATCTTAACCCAATACTCAGTCCAAATAGTGCCTCTTAGTACATGAAGGGATGAAGGTAGATGCCCAAAATGATGTAGGCTTTGCATTACCAGTTGCCATTTGTTGTCATGTTATATCATCTTTAATATTTGAAGTTCATTTGAATTAATTACAATAATTTTTTTTACTCAATCATTAAATATGTAGGATATTTGAATCCGTTAAGTATTCTATTCAAATTCATATTCATAGTCCATTCGTATTTGAATCCGAATATATTCAAATTTGTTTTAAAAGTATGGATGCAAATACGATTTAACTAATATTCGATTCAATCCGTTTCCACCCCTAACTACACCACACAGGTCAACTTTTTATGAGTAAGCAGTGTTCTAAAAAGCGGCCTAGGTGGCCACGCCGCTCAGGGGAGCCCGGCCGCAGCGATTTTGCCAAAATCGGTAGCCTCAGCGGTCGACCAGCCTAGGCGGTCAAAGGCGGGTGTAGGCAGCAAGGCGGCGCAAGTCGGAGCAAAATCGGGGTTGAAAAACATATGCTCGGATTAGGGTTCGGTTTCTGTTTTTTTTTTCTCTCTCCTTTTAACGGCTTGTCCATTGTGCCGCGACGTCGCCACCTCCGCCGCCGCCCCGCGAACGACATAAATTTGATCAAGAAAGGATTATGCTTACTTAGTTATAATGATCTCCTTCTAACTCTCTAACTCCAAAAGAGGGAGAGAATCTTCAAGCGGGTGACGACAGAGATGAGCTTCGTCTTCCTCCTCCCCATGCTCCAAATCCACTCCGCAATGAATCTTTGGTGGAGGCGGCGAAAATGTGTATACCGAGGCAATCTATCTGTCGTTGTATAAAAGAGGAGAGGAACGGATGGATCAGATTCACAGACTTTGTATTTTTTTTTTTTTTTTTTAGAAATCTTTAATTCGCTTGTGCGGTAAAAAATGTTGAGCTTTTTTTTGAAAATATATGATATGGCAAACTGTTTTTTTTGTGGGCACGTGCATTAAACGTTGACATACTGGTGTTTAATTTCTTAAGAGTAGCTTTGCATGGTAGTGATAACTCTAAATAAATATGTTGTGGTGTTATGAATCTCACGGCAAATTTGATGACGTAGAACATGTGTATGACAACACGAATTGATCGTGTGATAGGTCACCCTGTGTTAGACAATCACAAAAAGTGACACAAATGATTTATACACATTCGGGTTCCAGTGGGAATCAGTCCTATCAACACTAGGGGTGGAAACGAGCCGAGTTTGAGCGAGTTGACCTTGGCTTGGCTCGAGCTCGGTCAGTTAACAAGTTGGTTCGGCTCGACTCGGTTAGCTAACCGAGTTGAAAAGTCAGCTCGAACTCAGCTTGGTCCAACTCGCGAGCTGGCTTGCCCAGCTCGTGAGCTAGACCAGCTCGAATATTTGTCTCGTTGGTAGGGCGGCTCAGGATGGAGGCGACGCGGAGGAGGGCCGGGACGGGGACGACGAAGGAGGGCCGGGACAGGGGCGGCACGGACGAGGGTGGCACGGACGGGGGTGGCGGAGGAGGGCCGGGATGGAGACGGCGGAAGAGGGCCGGGAGGGCAGCGCCGCCAGATGCGAACAGCAAAGCTAACCCTAGATGGAGTTTGAGACTGAGTATATGAGGGTTGTTTTGTATTTTATATATACCGAGCCGAGCCCGAGCGAGCTGGGGTCTAGCTCGGGCTCGGCTCATTTTTGAATCGAGCTAAGAAGAGAGCTCGAACTTGGCTCGTTTGTTAACGAGCCAAGCCCGAGCCGAGCCCGAGTTGCTCGCGAGCCGCGAGCTAAATTTCCACCCCTAGTCAACACACCCTAGTGTAAGAGTTAGCTGGGGGCTTTCTCATGAGGAGAGAGCTCCTAGACACGTATAAAGGTATAAATAGACCCCAAAGATACAAATTACAGCATTACCCTAGCTGCACCCATCAAATCGGGGACGTAATGCTCCTTTCACAGGGTTTGAGGTCCGGATCTTGGACACGTATCCACTTCAATTTTTGAGACATCCAGGGACAAGGAATCCCCGGGAGTAACCATGTCCCTCTACAAGGTAGTAGGATCCAGAGAAGACGAGGCCCCTACCCGAAGAACCATCCGGAGAGGCCAAGACTCCTACCCGAGGAACCATCCGGAGAGGGCAGAGCCCTTACTCGAAAGAACCATCTGAAGAGAGTAGGGCCCCTATCCGGGAAACCACACTGAAAAACCAGGATAGTAAACCGAGAGAGGGGTGAATCGGTTTTGGAAAATAATTCTCAAGAAGCAAACAAAACAAACAAGAGAAGGTATGAAAATATTATGGATGCTCAGATATCTCAAATATAGCTATCCCCAATTATAGTACCATCTTTCTTGATATCCAAAAATCTCCATAAAAAAAGCAGAAAAAGGAGAAATAAAAAGAAACAAGAAACAATCAACTGCAAGTATTTAAACAACCAATTGCAAGTACATAAACAATCAAACGCAAGTATATAAACAATCAAATGTAAGTATTTAAACAACCAATTACAAGTATTTAAATTGCGAGTATTTAAGCAATCAATTACGAGTATTTAAACAACCAATTGCGAGTATTTAAACAATCAATTGCGAGTATTTAAATAACCAATTGCGAGTATTTAAATTGCGCATATTTAAACAATCAATTACGAGTATTTAAACAAGTATATACGAAAATTAAACAATCAAAAAGAGAGAGAAGATTTAACTTCTTATAAAATATTGAAGAACCAAGAAAAAGGTCAAGAATACAAAAGTTTCAAACGCTAAGCACAATAGCCAAAAACTCTCTCTCAAAAGGATGGGTGCTCTCCCTTGCACTCTCCATTCTTATATAGAGTTAGTCTCCACTTAGAGTAATTTCCACAACCAATGTGGGACTAAACTAACAGCTATTGGAGGTTGGGTCCGAAGCCTAATTCGGCCCAACTCTCAACCAATCCTTTTTACAATTTTCTGATTTACAATTTTCGAAATTACAATATTTTCTTAATAGTAGACACTAAAATAGTCATAATCTCATCATCCAAACTCAGATTTAAACGTTATTGGATCCGTTGGAACGATAATTTCAAGCTCTACCACTTTTATATTTACACTTTTCTAAGAGCAAGTCTAGATCAGTGCAGAATTAGCTCACAAGTAGAACCTTTTGCATAATCTTCCACGCGGAATCCATAGACCATTTTGGTGATTCCTTAGGCATCATGAGCACCACTTGTGCTCACCATAATGTCATCACGTGTCCACCTCGATGTTGAAAAGTTCACCACATGCTGGGAAGTCTCTCCCATTCTGGACCCCAACCGGCAACTGAAAAGGATCTAGGATATCGACTAGAGGGGGTGAATAGGCGATTTTAACAATTCTACAACTAATCAAGCAATTACCAACAATTAATAGCAAATAGCTAAAAACAAGATGAATATTAAGCAACTTGACACAAGGATATAACCCGTGGTCTCGGTGATTTGCCGATCACCACTAATCCACGTTGAGGCAAACTCAAATCTCTAACCGCTCCTCTATCTAGTCAACTTCCTCTCAAGAAGTGACCTAGATCTCGAGCCGGATTAGTATGATAAATTATCCAAACCTCGATTCCACTAGTGATGCACTTTACCACTCCGGCAAGGCGTGCTCAACCTCTTCACAAGTCGTTTTGAGGCTTCTTCACAATCTCCCTTGAAGAGCTCTCCAAAACCTTCCACTAGCCGTCTAGGAGCCGGCAAACTCCAAGTGTAACAAGTTGGTGACGATCACTTAATGCTCTTCTAGTGCCACAAGATTGATTTAGCGAACTAATTGCAATGCACTAGAAGATCTTAATTGCACACTCTCTCAAATTCAAGAAATTTAACACTAGAGTGTATGAAACGTATTTAACCTCTTAAGAATGAAGTCAATGTTCACACATATGCCAAAAGCTCTCTAACAGGACCATGCAAGGGAGTATATATACTCCCCTCAATAAATATAGCCGTTACAAGTCGTTGGAGGAAAAAGATCACCTGGCGGTCAGACCGCAGGTATAAGCCCGGTCAGACCGCCGCAATTACAATGGCATTAAATAGGGGCAATAAATGCTCACCTACCCTTGTCAAGCACTCTCACGGTCAGACCGGAGCCAACGGCGGTCAGACCATGAACCTATCCAGAAGCAACATCGTTTCTGGACACAATTTACGGTCAGGCCGAAAACCTCGGTCAGACCGGCTAGACGATCAGACCGCAGTACAAAATCTCGGTCAGACTGGTTTAGCGGTCAGACTGGACCAACTGACGGTCAGACCAACTAACACACTAAGTTTCACAAAATATGATCATGAAGCTCCAGGAGTCTGACCCAACATTTAACCACGGACAGACCGACCATTTTTAGGAAATAAAAACAATTTACCACAACTGTCGGTCAGTCCGAAACAACCCCTCGGTCAGACCATTTTTGCGGTCAGACCGGCTAACATGGTCAGACCGACAGAAACTGAACTTTGCTGATTTGAGTGGATAAAAGCATTTTCAAAAGATATAACCTTCTAGTATGCAATGCAAGTTATTTTTATGACTTGTGGCACAAAGATGAACTATTTAATGATACACCACATACTCCTCTTAATAGTACGGCAACTATCCTACAATCCGATCAAAATCTTTCTCTAATCACTTTAGACCAGTAAAAAGGAAAAGAGTCATATTCCGTACCTTTGCCTCTTTGCTCAATATCCTTTCTTCATCATTTAGTTCTTTCTTTGCCTTTCATTATCCTGTCTTTTGATTTTTTTCTCTTGACACAACTTAACCGGTATCGTTAGTTCAACATTTGTAATTGTCATTAATTACCAAAACACCCTTTAGGGGCCTAGAAGCTACAATCTCCCCCCTTTTTGGTAATTGATGACAACATTAAGAGTAGATGATTGAATTTTGAGCATTAAAAGGATTTTCAATGAGCATAGTAGAAAAAACTCCCCCTAAATAGATGTATATGAGAAATTTGGCCTTTTGGTGGAGTTCAAGTATGTATATAAGAGCATACCACGCATTGCATAGTTATTAAAACATTGTCAATTCATTCAACAAACGTTATCAGAGTTAAACAACACAAATTATCAGAGCTTGGTCATGTAAAATAGCATAAATCACATCATATAACATTTCAGTCACAAGTTATCTGATTGTCAGAGCGTAACTAAAAACAATAGAAGTATCAAAGTCACAAAACATTCAAAACAGCACAAAAGTCATTCAACAAAAGTCAAATCAAACATACAAAATCACTCATCTAATGTTCTTCTCCCCCTTTGGCATCAATTTCCAGAAAAGTTAAGAATCAGTGGGAGCATCATCGGCTTGAGACGGAGGGTTGAAGGGAGGAGTCTGAGGGAATCGAGAGTAGAAATGAGCGGAGAAGGTGTCGAAGCGCTGCTGGAACTGATCTTGGCGTGAAGAAAAAGTCTGGAATTGATCGTTGAGAGCTGCCAAGTCAGATCGTGTGAGCTCAAGCCCCTGGAGAAGTGTAGCAACTTGGTCCATCATCGGTTGATAGAACCGTTGCTGGAACTGAGCAAACCAGGCGGGGACTTGGCTCTGTTGCACTGGCTGCTGAGCCTATGGCTGGGGTGGAGGAGGCATGTGCTGAGCCTGCTGCTGCTGCTGCTGATTTTGCTGTGCTCCATGGCCTCGAGCCAAGATGCGCGGATTGACACTGAATGGCTTATAGCCGAGATGCCTGATATCGCAAGATCCGCGAGGAAACTTTGTCTGCTGGAGCAGCAAAGTCATAATATATGGAGCAAAATACAGATTTGGAAGAGTGGTTACCGAGACATCCTCAATCGATTTCAAGATGAATGTGACAACGTTGATCCAATGTCGTTTGAGGATGTGGTCTATGAAATTCCAGTAATAGTCTCTAACTGCTTCTCGATTTCCACTCTTTGGATGGATCGTGGCTCTTACAATCTTGTTGACCACAGCTGGGAGGACCTTAAGTCCTGTAACCGTGCCAGGTATGATCCTCTGGGCACTTCCCGGCTCTTCATAGAACTGGAGCCAGTCATCCTCGTGCAGATAGTCTTCGTCCTCCATATTGATGCTTTCTTTGATTTCTTCATAATTGATCTTATTAGCCACAGCAAATTCCTCGAAAGTAGCCTCATATTTCCTAGTGCCTGTCATCCAAACTATCCTCTGTTCCACCCAAACAATCTCGATGGTAGCATAGAATTGACGGATGGCAGTGGCGTTCCATGGGCACTTATGCTCCACAAAGTCATATAGCCCAATCTCTTTGAAAATCTGAACTAGAGGAGCCATGATGGGCTGGTTCACGATGTAAGCCCACTCAATCCACTTGTGCTCGAAAATATTCTTGTTAACCAAATGTCCGTAGAACGCATCCTGCTGGATCATCGTGTGGAAATGAGGAGTAGTGGCGTCGTTCTCACGGTTATAGGAGTAGATTGTCCTAGCCTTTGTGTAGTCATTTGATGTCCAGTTCTTCTTGTGTCCCTGGTACGCGTGGACGTTTTATCTCATCGTCCTCACTCTCAATGTCCATAGCCACGTGTTTGGAGCCGCCAAAGTGAGAAGATTGTTCTGTTTCTGAATCTCCGGGAGAGGATACCCAATCCGCATCTTGAGTGTCGCTATTACTCGACGTCTGAGCCCTTTTGGGCCGCTTCACCAATTTCTTCTTATGAGTCCGGACGAAGACATTCCCTTGAAAGCCTCGGCCACTAGAAGATGGGCAAGATATACAACAGATAAGATACCAAAAGAATTGAAGGCATGAATTGAATCAAGAGAATCAGTAAGCCCTAGCTCTGCTGTCGCTGGCGGTCAGACCGGAACTGGGGTCGGTCAGACCGGCGCAGCCCCCAGAGTTAGGGTTTGAGGAAATTTCTAAGATTTAGTTGAATCTAGGGTGCAATGTGAATTGATAATCAAGGGTAAGCATTAAGAGCATCAAGAAAAGGTATCAATTTGAAGTTTTGAACAGATTTTGATGAGGAACGGGGTCCCGATCTTCCGACAAGTAAGAGATAGTTCGATTGGTGGAGACTCGACGTTGACGATCCGACTTTCGACCAGAACCGATCTAGGTCTGCAATCACTACACCACTGCTCCGTTCATTATCATCCGTACCGAGGCGCGGTTGACCTAGCCACGAAGGCCTATTACTGCAAGCGAATCGAAGAACATGTGCAAGAACACAGAAGAAGCAATCTCGAATTGCAAGTATGTATTAAGATCACGAAGTGTTGGGGTTCCACAAACCGAAAGACGGCGAACTGTGACAGCAGAAAATTCTAAGCAAAACCCAAGTCTAACAATGACGGCTATGAGGTTTTAATATGCGAGAGGGGTGGCATCTAGGGTTTGGGACGCACCACCCCCCCCCCCCCCCCATGCAGGATACACGGGCTGAGGCCCAATAGACAGGTGACACAGCACCGCACGGCCCAACAGAATCTGGTCTCCACTTGTTTCGATGATTGTGATTGAGTCAAAAGGATTTTGGACGTGGGATCAGATCTGTTGGAAAGGTCTCGTCGAGGGCTTCTCCGTAATGTACTTGAACGCCCCAAACGGAGTTCGTATGCATCTGCTACGCCCGTTTGAAGACAGGCTGCTCCGCCGTGGCCGACCCGGACTCCAGCTCGCGGTAGACTTGATTTCCGACCCATCTTGGCGTAAAGTGACACCCTCGCTGATCAACACCATGATTCCTGAGCACAAGCACAATATTATTAGGTAGTAACTCGCTCTTGTCAATATTCTCTCGTGTACTAAGAAACGAGCTCACCTGGTGATTTAGTTGATGTGCACGTGCCCTTGTTATTGGTCCTTGCACAACGGGTGTTGGAAGAATGGACGCATCGTTAGGGGTGATGTCCTCATCATCCTCCCCCTCTTGAATTGGAGTCGTTCTCGACTCAAGCTCATCTTCTTCTCCCAAATATGGCCGCAAATTTGAAATGTTAAAAGTGGGGCTAACCCCGAAATCTGCAGGCAACTCAAGTTTGTAGGCATTATCGTTTATTCGCTCTAACACCTTAAATGGACCATCCGCACGAGGCATTAATTTTGACTTTCTTAACTCAGGAAAACACTCTTTACGTAAGTGTAGCCATACAAGATCTCCAGGAGTAAATATCAATTCCTTTCTACCATTACTACCAGCAATGCGATATTTTTCATTCATTCGCTCAATATTTTCTTTTGTTGTTTCATGTAGTTTTAAAATAAACTCAGCACGTTTCTTAGCATCTAGATTGACCTTTTCGGATGATGGAAGAGGCAATAGGTCAATAGGAGCACGAGGGTTGAAACCATACACTACCTGGAAAGGACTTACCTTGGTAGTCGAGTGTAGCGCATGGTTGTAGGCAAACTCCACATGAGGAAGGCACTCCTCCCACATCTTTAAGTTCTTCTTCAAAACAGCTCGCAACATTGTGGATAAGGTGTGATTTACCACCTCCGTTTGGCCATCAGTTTGGGGATGACAAGTAGTAGAAAACAATAACTTTGTCCCCAATTTATTCCATAATGTCCTCCAGAAATGACCCAAAAATTTTGTGTCACGATCTCGAATAGGTGGTAGTCCCGGGGGCACCTCAGCGGGAAAGACATCGTCATACTCCTGCAAAAGGTTAGTGACAACAGGTGGAAAAGAGACAGGCATATCATCAAATGAAAACAAGGTCTCTTTACATATCAAAGCAAAGCATGACGGTTCAGCAAGATCATATTTTGTAGCAAGCAAAACACCACCCTTCAATTTAATTTCCTCAGTCTTAGAAGCAAGTACATTCTTATCTTTCTTATGCGGAAAAACAGTTTCAGATTCTGTGGTGTTCTCTTTCTTCTCATTTGCAAGTCTTTCCCTATCAAAATGCACAATTTCAGATGGAGTCATGGGAAGCAAGGTTATTTTCTTTCCTTTGTGCATGAAAGTGTACCAATTATTTCTACCATGATGAGTTGCATTAGTGTCATATTCCCAAGGTTGGCCTAATAAAAGTGAACATGCTTGCATAGGCACTACATCAAAATCAGTAACATCATGGTATGAACCAATGAAAAATGGTACTCTTGCGGTTTGCGTTACCTTAACCTTACCGCTGTTGTCGAACCATTGAACATGATATGGTTGGGAATGTGGTTGTGTGGTCAAGCCAAGCTTCTTGACCAGATCAGAACTCACCAAGTTGTTGCAGCTCCCACCATCAATGATTGTTCGGACGCGCCGGTCGTTGACGACGAGGAACATTTGAAACAAGTTGTGGCGTTGGGCTCGCTCGGCTTGCTTCATTTGAGTACTAAGGACCCGCTGGACAATGATGGTCCGGTATTCTTGTGTGGCTACCGTACCCAAAGCTTCCCCATCATCATCATGTTCAGATTCGTCATCAACATTACTTGCAAGGTTAGCTGCAAGAGCATATTCATCTTCAACATCAGAAGCACTAACGTACCCACCATCGTCTGTCACAATGTAAGCTCGCTGACTTGGGCAGTTGTCGATCACCTGAACCCTGTCATCAAGCTGGGAAACACGTCGTTCCAATCTTTCAATACCTTTGGTTATCGTTTCCATCATGGTTTTCAGCTCAGCATGAAGGACACACTCGTTGTCCTCTTTATCAGATCCTGCCATGATTAGTAGAAAGTAGAAGAAACACAAGAAGTATTATCCCTACAAACTACCAGGTTCAGACAAGTGGATTCATACCCTCTCAAGCGTCTTACCACGCTCTTGCAAGGTTCTTACCAACACTGCAGAAGGTACAACCAGTGGCTGGTTCGTGATATCGTGACGAGTTTAAGTGTAACGATTGCAAGGTTGAATCCTGTATGATAGAAAGTATGTGGAGCTTGGAAGGCAGTTATGGTAGCAAAGGTTAACAATAATTGAAATCAGAATGCTAAGTTGAATAAGTGTCCAAAGTACGTGTCACAGTTGCTGGCCTAAACGCGTTCCTAAAACTAGTTCAAGTAAGCAAAGTGATCGGCACAGGCGATGGACATGAAATGATGCAAGCACTTCTGATCTCTTTTTTTTTTTGGCTAATCTTTCTTTTCGTGCGGCTCTTTTTTATGTACTTGCCTTTTTTTTTTTTTTTACAAGAGTGCTGCAAAGGATGGATTACAACTCAAAATTTAAGAATTACGCACAAATCCTATCACAATACTCTCGGCAGTTTAGCAAAGATGCTCTGCAGAAACTTCCAATAATAATTTGGAGCTCTTAGAGACCTCAAACGCAAAAAATAATAACTAGGAAGTTGTAGCGCTTTTCTTTCTCATCAATTTGAATATATGGAACACCCAATTTGGGGTTTGGAACTAGGAGATATGACCCCCGAAATACAGGCTATATAGATTACTCCGAGATGGAACAGATTAACTTCCAACGCGATTTTCGCCACGAATATGGCGTTTCTGGAATTTGGTACAATAAACAAAGTTGTAGATCTCTTCGAGGGATACAATTTAGACTATTTAATCGCCCAAATTGGTGTTCAGAAGACAAAGATATTGTCTTTATAAAAACATCAACGCAAAAGAGAAATCCGAACCGATTTCAACTCGAATTTGGTTTCGGTTTAGAATTGGGATTTGATACTCGACCTAGACTAAGAACACGAATTGACCAGCAATACGACGATGACCACGGACACAAATTCAACAATGCAAAACTGAAAACGAAAATTGCAAAAGGCTCAAAGTGGTTTGGACAGGGGAAGACTATGATCACAATTTTTTTTGTTTTGGCTTTTTTTGGACTCTGGGTAGAAGATGAATGACGAACAGAGAGGATACCTGATGGGTAACCGGAGCTCTGATACCACTTGATGAGGAACGGGGTCCCGATCTTCCGACAGGTAAGGGATAGTTCGATTGGTGGAGACTCGACGTTGACGATCCGACTTTCGACCAGAACCGATCTAGGCTTGCAATCGCTACACCACTGCTCCGTTCGTTATCAACCGTACCGAGGCGCGGTTGACCTAGCCACGAAGGCCTATTCCTGCAAGCGAATCGAAGAACACGTGCAAGAACACAGAAGAAGCAATCTCGAATTGCAAGTATGTATTAAGATCACGAAGTGTTGGGGTTCCACAAACCGAAAGACTGCGAACTGCGACAGCAGAAAATTCTAAGCAAAATCCAAGTCTAACGATGATGGCTACGAGGTTTTAATATGCGAGAGGGGTGGCATCTAGGGTTTGGGACGCACCCCCCCCATGCGGGATACATGGGCCGAGGCCCAATAGACAGGTGACGCAGCACCGCATGGCCCAACAGAATCTGGTCTCCACTTGTTTTGACGATTGTGAATGACTCAAAAGGATTTTAGATGTGGGATCAGATTTGTTGGAAAGGTCTCGTCGAGGGCTTCTCCGTAATGTACTTGAACGCCCCAAACGGAGTTGGTATACATCTGCTACGCCCGTTTGAAGACAGGCTGCTCCGCCGTGGCCGACCTGGACTCCAACTCGCGGTAGACTTGATTCCCGACCCGTCTTGGCGCAAAGTGACACCCTCGCTGATCAACACCATGATTCCTGAGCACAAGCACAATATTATTAGGTAGTAACTCGCTCTTATCAATATTCTCTCGTGTACTAAGAAACGAGCTCACCTGGTGATTTAGTTGACGTGCACGTGCTCTTGTTATTGGTCCTTGCACAACCGGTGTTGGAAGAATGGACGCATCATTAGGGGTGATGTCCTCATCAGATTTACACTAGATTCACCAAATT